>ML685841.1:9773159-9957913 GCA_007922175.1 Pelusios castaneus | reverse complement strand
ATAAAGCATGTTGATAGTCACAAGCCTAGCAGCCAGGAGTTCTCTACATGACCTGGGGGGCAGTATCTGATAAAGTTTCTCTAGGTGACCTGAGGAGAAACAGTTTCTATGTCTTTATATCACAAGGGAGGTGGCGGCCAGTTTATGGGGTGCTCATAACAGCACCTTAACACTCCAGTGCCTCACAGAAATCAATCCCAATCCCTATGGAGAAAGCAGCTGGAGACCCAGGGTCCAGTCTGTACAGGACTCACAGCAAAGATTGCTCAGTTACCCTCCCACATTAAAATACTACTAAAAACAAACATAACAATGAACTTTATTAACTACTAACTAAATAAACCTTATCCTAAGAAAACAAAATACAATTAACCAAGAACAATCCCTCCAGAAAACCCTCTGCATGACAGATACCCAAGAGTCCCAAAGTCCAGGTGGAGTTCACCCAACTCTCAGCTACAGCCTCTGTTCCAGTGTAGAAGCTTGAGTGGCAAGAAATAGCTGTCCTCTTCTTCTTTGCAGGAATCTTCTATAGCATTCCATGCAGGCTTTTTCTTCTCCTTTGCAACCAGCCCTCAGTCCCATATGCATGTCTGCAAGGTCTGTTGCAGATGACTCCATTAGAGGGAGAAAACATCTTGTTCACTCCTGGCTCAGCTTCTGTCCTGAAAACTGAGCACATGAACTCTTCTCAAGGCAGCTCTAGCCTGCTGTCTGCACAGACTGCTGCTCTCATGTGATCTAACTGACCACACCAGATCACACCAGCAGGGCATCCTGTGGAGCATACTCAAAATGCTACCACTCCCTGCTTCCAGAAGTTTCTGGTTGCAGGTAGCTAATCTGCCCAGCAACCATAACCCACCCTCAGCAGGTCTCTTAAAGAGATAGCCTTTTTTAGGCATATGGGTTACACTTACACTGGGGAAGTGCTTAATAAATTAAATATGGTATCTTAATTTTGTTTGGTAGTTTCCTAATCTGAAGTAATTTTAAGATTATCAAGATTTATCTTCTGTTCAAAGAGACACTTCTTATGGCCAGTGTGTAGTTGCTAGTTCCAGAAAATATTGGGTTAAATAGAAGAATGTTTCACATTAGTCACTGGTTTGAATCCTTCCTGTTTGTACAATTGATAAATATGAAACGTGCATGATTGGAAGAGTAAAACTGTAACTTGTTTTCTTTTTACACTATGCTATCTTTTTTTATCAAACCTGTATCATGAAATCATGGGAAGCAGACAGTAAATATGAATACTAGTGGTAAATGGCAGTCCCAGTTCTGTTTAAAAGAACAGAAAACCAAAAATTCTGAAGAACCTATGTTGCATTTAATTGAAATAAATGGGAATTTGGAGTTCACAAAAAGGGAGAACTGAGCTAAATTTATAGCATAAAAACATTACATTTAAAATAACTGTAAAATAGTCTCCTAGAATGACCATAAACGTAGTCAGGCACAAACAAAAGTGCATAAACTGGATGCAAATATTTTGGTTAATTTTCTGTTTCATATACCTTGTAGTCTACTGGATTATATATTACTGAAAATATTATTGGTAACAGCTGTAATCAGCTATCTTTTTGCCTTGTAATTCATTGTCTGTGTTACCAGTAATTTTCACATTGTCTGTTATTATTTGCATGAAAGACATGATAGCTTCAGCTGCCATTGGCCTTGTATTTGACATATTTTTGTTGTTGTTCTGCTTTTATGACTACAAAAATATGCTGTTCCCTGCAGTCAGATTTTGGCAGGATCTGGAAGGATTTTTCTCAAAGCTGTACTCTGTTCAGGTAAATTAAAGGCAGTCTAAGAGCTTTGGGGATTACTGGATCAATGCACATTAGGGTTTTTTTGTTTTGTTTTTTGTTTTTTTACATAACATTTTCATTGCTGGATACTCAAATGTATTTAGGATCTGTCTTATTAGACACCAGTAGGATTTGGGGTTGTTTTCTTTCTGATTCTCTAACTACTGTTTGTATTTGATGCACATTATAGCTCTCAGAAGATTGAGAACACTTTTCATTATTGCCTTTTATCTGTCATGCTGTTTGAATGATTTTGCTGGACACTAGTAAAGTAGGAAATGGATACAAGTAAATTACAACTTGTATCGATTTCCAACTGTCAAAAAAGCACTAATGGAAAAATAGAATATGGCCTGTGTAAAACACTGTTATTTAGAAAGCAGTTTTTGCTAAATTAGTATATGTAAATTGTCCTCTCTACATAAATGCCTTTGTAGGATCGAAATGTTTACAATTACCATTGACTCATAAAAATAATGAAAAGTTGAGTCACATAAATTCATACTTTTAACTTTATGAAGATTCTTTCCCCCCAAACAGAAGGAGACATTACCATTACCACAAACAGATAGTTGTTTTGTTAGCATTTTGAGATAGGATGCAAAAATTAGAGCAAGAATAAGAATTTATAGGAAAACATTTTAACTAGAGATGGATTAGAGCTGGAAAATTTAAATCAGATATTTGAAACCCCCAAAATATAGCAGTGTTTAGATTTGAAATTTTCTGTACATCTCTAATTTTAACTTATCTGTCCTGAAAAATGTAATAGTGCTACATATTCATCTGGGGTCAGACCAAGTTGCATTTTGTGGACCAAAGCCATATGACATGAGAAAGAGGTGAGGGATTCTTTCCCCTTCCTCCTCTGAGGTGACAGACTTTATACCAATCTGATGCTTTTAATGGCTGAATTAGCCTCAATGTTCCTAATACGATCTTTTCACAAGAAGAGGAAGTACCAGCAGATTCCTGCACACTTGGTCTCAGAGACTGTTTTGAAAAGAAAATCACACCATTTGGTACTACACCATGGGGCCGTCTGCATCTTACTCAACTGGATTTGATCTTCTGCTAGAATTTTGGACGAAGGCTTCCAAAAATAGGTGCCTAAAGTAATGGCTTCTAAGATTTTACTTAAGCTCTTGGAAAAGTGGCCTGTTTTCTTCCGCTCAAAAGTTTTGAGCAATCGTCGGTAGCTCTCAGTTAATGTCAGCATAGGGTCCAGTCTATGCACAGTATTTATATGGGGGGGGGAATACTTTATTTACACACACACACACACACACACACACACACACACACACACACACACACACACACACACACAGCTCCAAGCCTGGACACTGTTATATCTATATAGCTGCATCTGCACTATGAGGGTTTGAAACTCTTGGGCCTTGTTTACTTGAGTCATTTGGACAAGGGTGAAGATCACTGATAACTTTTTCTACAATAAGGCCTTGTTATGTACTGAAGTCTTCTTGGAAGAATTTTAAAGATTTAAGTTCATGCGGAGTAGTTATTTGGTAGGGGCATGGATGAAAACATTTTTCAAAAACAGTTTTACTAATCTAGCTTCAACTGTTAAGTTTCTAGTCCAATCATTTTCAGAACTGTTTGGTGATTCTTTTATATGTACTTTTAGAATGAAGAAAATTATAGGAGAGGTAAGGTATTGGCACATGGAGTTTTTTCCCCACTTGACTAAGTAGCTCTAAGGTCAGCTATTATAGTGTATACCTTTACCAGATGTTTTTCCAAAATAGATGTTTTCTTCTCATGCACTATTATATTTACCTGTTACTTGGCACTAGCCTTTCTGCCTATACTTAAACTGCTGAAGCCATACTTTGGAATTCTGTGACACACAGTGTTGCCAAACACAAACATTAAAAAATCATGACCCAGGTCTCCCAAAGTCACAAATTTGGCTTAATATCATGAAATTTAAAAAAAATACTTGAGAGGGTATATGTGATTTCTGATTTTTTTTTTCTTGTACGTTTGAGCCACATTTCCAGGTTTTTCTCAAAACTGGAAAGGCTAGAAACTATCTTTAGCTGAAAGCTAAAATTCTCCCATAATCAAAAACCTCTACGAGTTGGGGCTTTAAGCATTTAATATTGTAAGACTCACCGTAAAATTGTAGGATTTGGCAGTACAGGGACTATTGTGGAAGAAGACCTAGCCATGGTTACAACTAAAGTATTCTAAGATTAATTCTTCTTTAGATTACACTCCCTGAAATGTTTGAACATAGTCTTTTAAGACAGCAGAAAAATGGTTTTGGAATGGGAACTGAGGACACAAAATGTTTAATCGATTTAATCGTGTTCTATAAAATGTATTAAAAGTGTGGTGTAGCCAAGAGCCTAATATACTAGGTTTTGATAATAATTTATATCTCTGTGTGTGGGGGTGAGCAGAAGAAGTGCACAAATATTCTTGTTCTGCATACACTAATAACTTATTTTCTGTCAGGAAGTCTTTATTTTGTTAGTATACCTATGAAGACTTAAAAAAAAAAAATCACTCTGGCTTATTCATCCTTTTTATTATGTATGTTACATGCTAAGTGTGAGCAGAGTAGATGAAATTTTTATTTTAAACTTCATCACACTTCTACACAGTGTTGAAGCTGCTTCAGTCCCACTCTTTTGATGGATGGGATCCAACCATTGACACCCACATGCTGCTATCCCGGGTTTCTGGGTAGTGATTGACTACTCTTCTAGCTTTTGGATCCTTCACACATTCCCCAGTGCAGACACCCATGTCTAACGTCTGTCTTGGTCAATGAGATCCTGCAGTCCAGCTGCCTAGGGCAGGAAACCAGTGTCTTAGTTCTCTCAAGCCCCCAACTCCTTACACAAAGTCTCTTGCAGACACCACCTGGTAAGGGGAGCTTTAGTTTCTAGTAACCTTTTCAGGGACATGGCAGTAAGGCAAAGAAACACTAGTTTAACAAGGACATTTCTTAAGCACACATATTTTACCCTTAGAAAGCACAAGAGAGTTACAAATTTATGGAAATCAACAGACTCCTGGATGCAGTCCTCCTCAGTCTGATCTACTTTAGTGAGCTTCTGGGTTTGGTCCATGTCTATAGGGGTGGTCTCTGCCTCCACTCTCTCCAGCCGAGTGTTGTGTTTCTGACCATGAAAATATTTCCTTCACTCAGAAAGCATTCCCTGGTACCTCAGGAGTCAGTTGGTGATGTAGAGAAATTACAGCTCTTCTAGCTGCAACCCATTCCTCTCCCCTGAAGTCCAGCAGGGAGAATCATCACAATTGATGTGTCCTGAGGTCTTTGTGTAAACTAAAATCAGGGAGCAATCTTAATGATTTCTTTCTATATTGATATTCTTGTTTTAATATGTGGAGTTTAGGAACTTTCATATTTCCTTGATTCCCCCCACCTCTCCCTGTGCTATGGATCTTGTGATCTTTGCACATCCTCAGATTTCTCCAGCTCACAGTGTCCTACAGAATCTTTGAGTGTTACAGGATTCCCACTTTCCTCTGTTAGGTTTATGGTATGTAGGAGCTCCACAGGATCATCTCCAGCTCCTCTGTTCACCTCACCACACACCTAATGGATAAAATATTAAACAGAATATGAGGTTGTGAAGGCTGGGACTATAACAATATTTAAAAGGGAACTGGATAAGTTCATGGTGGCTAAGTCCATAAATGGCTATTAGCCAGAAAGGGGTTAAGAATGGTGTCCCTAGCCTCTGTTTATCAGAGGATGGAGACGGATGGCAGGAGAGTGATCACTTGATCATTGCCTGTTAGGTTCACTCCCTCTGGGGCACCTGGTACTGGCCACTGTTGGTAGACAGATACTGGGCTGGATGGACCTCTGGTCTGACCCAGTACGGCCTTTCTTATGTTCTTATGTTCTTAGAAGCACATACAATTTTAAATATTGGTCAAAATTTCAAGTCAGGGTAATTTTCTAAAATTTGTACTAATCCATTTTCTGACAAATGAGTTTTATTTGGCAAAGTTATTGATATTAGAAATAATTGTCTTTTCATTTATGAAGCCATAGTCGTTTTAGACCAAAAATAGCCACTGTACTATATGACATTTCAGATTTTTCAAATTTCTTGGGGATAAGTTTTCCATGTGTGAGTTATACCACCCAGGGGATGTATTTTTGTAAATCTGGCAGCTTTGTGGGTTATCTATGTTCTTTCTCTTTCACCATCTGTTTTTTTTTAATTTATGGATTTTTAACTAATACTTTGACAATTCATATTTGAGTGTTTCCATCACAGATGATAAATCATCATGCCTCCATTTTTTATTTAGTTATATAGCAAATATGTCTCAGATGACTCTGCTATGTATTTGTAGCAAAACAAGCTATAAATTTCTTTGGCTTACAGACCATGCTCTACACACTGCACTCATAGAAAGACTGAAAATGCTTTGGGAGTTCAGTCACTCAGAAGAAGGTTATACCTACTTTTAATTAATCTTTTTTTTTTTGTGTGTGTGTTTTTGCTAACTAAGGTCTTGTAGGACATATGGTAACAGGATAAAGATGTATCATAATGCATTCTTTGGGTCTGGTCCTTTAGAATCATTCTAAATTTTACTTCTGTCAAGGAAAAATATAGGATATAGGAAAACATTATGAAAGGAAATGTATATGTTGATGAAATCCTTGCAGATTACATGCAATATACCCGAAAGTGATATTTCCTCTCCTTTGCTGCTGTTAAATTGTTTCTAGAAAAGTATGAGGATATGCTAACTTGTATGATTAAGGAAAAACATCACCCACTTGGATATGAATTTGTATAGATGTGGTTTGTGTCTATGCAAGTGAGTGGCTGATACACTTGACAAGAGCCAGAGATAGTACAGTAATCTAGATGCTGAGTAAGCTAGTATTTTGCCAGTGAACATTATCTCTAACTAAATACACCTATTGTTTTCTCCAGGGGAGATGCTGCTTATAGTGCCAAATCATGTAATGTTGATTTTGTGATGTGGACAAATGTTCACTAGGAACTATGGAAGGATGGGTCTATACAATTTCATTGTCATTTTTTACTTGAACCTTGATAGACCAAGAACACACTTTTTTAAATTTAGCCTGCTCTGTTAGCTAGCCCTATTACAATTTATAAATCAAATCCATTTCTTTTAAAATAAGAAGGCTGTTCCTCTGATGGTAATTTATACCCTTTAATTGTTCATTAGCACAACAAAATGTGTTTTAATAACAACCTATTTATTTGGAGCTCTTTTGAATATGATTAACGCAATATTCAGCTGAGGCTCCAAAGCTGAAAATTTTTAAATGATTATTGGTTTCATAGTTCTTTTCCCTTACAAAATGATGCTGAAGACCAGTAGAAGACTTGAAAGTACTGGAAAGTCTACACCTATACCACAATATTTCTATATTTCAAACATGTTTTGATCCCATTAGAAAACTAACATAGTGTTTGATGGTTCTTCTGTTATGTGGTACTATTACTGTTCTCTGACTTTTTTATAATGATAGAATGGATTTCACTACTCAGATATGAATCATGTTGTGACAGGGGCAAAATCACACCTAATCAAAGTTAAGTGAAGATGGTCAGCTGGTACCTGCTTTTACCAAACATGGTTCTAACTTGTGTTATTACTTTGTCCCTTTGATGAGCAGTAAATTTACTCGACGTAATAAACATCACAAAAATAAACAAAGAGGGAAAGGATAATAAGTTCTTAAGAAATCTAATAAAATGTAACTTACCATTTTATGTACCATATTTCATACACATATGATACTGGACTATATGTTGTGATCACTTAACCACACCCTGCATGTGGATGGATGCAGAGGAGCTCAGCATAAGTGGGATTTGCTATTCATTGTAACATGAACAACATTTTCCCACACTGATGTGTTAGTATAGCTTAGTCTTGGTTTGAAGGTACCGCCTCTACATATATTGGCTAGTTCTGTTTGGTACTCATGTTATCCTTGACCTTCTGGCAGAGACTCGGGTTACTGGGTTGTGATATGACCTAGAGGCCTGTAACCCAATCTGAGCTCAACAGAATCAAACTCTGTCAGTTCTGGATTGGATTTGGTGGGAAACCAACCAAATCATGTCGAGCTCAGATCAAGTCAGCTCTCCTCTTTCTGCCTATGGAGTCGGTGATGCCCCACTCCTACCCCTTGCTTCCACCCCTGTGCACTACGGTCAAAAGTGTGATGGAGTACTCTGCTCCTTATAGACTGTATTGCCTACTCATCAGCTCACCCTCCAGAGGGATTTTTTTTTAAAGAATTGAGAGGTTTATTTAAAGATACAAGGACCTGGGAGATAGGAAGCAGCCCTAGGAGCAAGCAGAGTTTAGGAGGAAACCCTGGCACTGTTTCTTTAAGGGCCAAGAGCCTTGCAGAGCGACTGATGCCGGGTTCCCCTCACTCTGAATCAATTGGGGATGAGCTGGGAGAAGGGGAGAAGTATAAATGTTACCTCGTCTCAGTCACAGCAGGATGGATGCCTGCAGTCATTGAAGGGAATAAAAAAGCTCCTGCAGGAGCCTGGGTTAACAGGGAGCAGACAAGAGAAGGTTGCCAAACAATTTGAGCCTCAGAGCTAATCGGTGCCAGCTGAAGGAGACAAATTGAAAACCAGCTCCAGAAAGAGATCTGGGATTCTTACTATAAGGAGAAGATACAGCCCCTGAGAGGTAGACCTAAAACAATAATTGCTTGAATTACCCAGCTCCCAGAAGTGGGCTGGGGCTCCTGCCATAAAGAGAAGAGATAGAGACTAAGACATCTTTGAGGGGACAGGCAACGGCATGCTTCAGAGGAACCCTAAAAGCCAAGTAACTTTTACTTATTTGGCACTTTTTGTTATGGAGCCTTTTTTATGAAGTTTTGTAATAAACAAGCCCATAGGCAGGTGGTATTAAGTGAATTGTCCAGAATGCCTGAAATGTAGCTATTGGCTTTCTCTGATTGGAAACTGAGGCAGGGAGTAGGTACAGTACCATACTAATTTAGCAGGGAGCACTAATGAATAGGCATGCCCTCTGATAGGAGTGAGCGTGCCTCCTGAAGAGTGGTGGTACTTAGCACCCCACAGTGTGCACACAGCACAGCAGGGGGCAGTACACACAACTGTTAGCATGCTCACCTGCTGCTCTGCTGAACCCAGTCTGGGTGAATAGAACTGACCCTAGGGGCAGACTTTGGGAGCATCAGCAACTTGGGTTTCAGGAGAAGGGTTGGGTCAGGTGGCCTTGGATCCAGGCCAGATCCCTGAGCAAACCTCTGACTTGGACCGTGTCCACTAGAAATTGAACTGAGATCCTCAACTCATGTATGTATGAAAACCAACAGCTCTTACTAGATTTTTGTTTTTGCTTATCAGGCTGAAACTGAACTAGAGATTTAGATGTGTAAGGTGCCATATCTCAGAGTCTGCTATAAGATAAGGAGAAAACTACAGCTGTAAAATGAGATTTAAAGAAGGTAAGTTAGATATTGAAAAGGGAGAAAGAACTACATACTGATCAGAAAATAGTCTCAGAAAAAGGAAACCCAGAATTTTACAGATCTGATGGACTGGGGAAATAGTAGAGAAAGTCTAAGTGGTTTATGGAAGCTGACGAAGAAGAGGTGAGAGCAGTAAATAGGAGAGAGTAACTTTGAGATAAAGGGAAGCCAGTCAAGATAAAAAAAGGCAAGAGAGATACGGTACAAAGAGTCATCTGCCTGAAATATTCTGGATCCCGTGAAGTTGAGAGAGTAGGGATTTTGGTAGAGCAAGAAATTGGAAAAACCAGGATGGTAAATGATTAAGACATGAATAAATGGATTTCACTGGAAAGAGGTTCATGGTGACATGTTTTGAAGCTGGTAAGTTGCAGATAGTATACTGCCACATACTTGCGAAAGGAGAGATGACCAAGAAAATGGAAGTTTAAATATGACTCCCAGTTCTGTGGCCATAGAGGCAAAATTGAGGTCTTAGTTATGAGGGAATAATGATGGGGATAAAGGGAGAAGGTAACTTCTTACCCAGAAGAGAATTGCAGTCTTTGTGCAATTTATATTACAAATGATGGTATACCCAATATCTAACAGAATCAAGAAAAGCAGAAGAAGGAGTTGAGGGCAATAGCCTGAGTCCAAGGAGTGTGTAAGAATCTATAGGGATAGAACTTGACACCATGAGGTTCTAAGCTATTTGTCTCCACATCACCATTCCAGGTTTCGGTTAGGTAACTCCCCGGAGGACCCTGCAAAGCTAGTCTCAGCAGGAAGTACTGACCCCCTGGGGTATGATTGATTGGCCCCATCTGATTGATGATGAGAAGTGTCTGAGCAACAGCACAAGCTGTCTGTCTGCCTGCTTCTTCTCTAGTCCCTGTTAATGATAGAACCTAGATGACTTCTGACCTTGGTTCCGCTTTGACCTTGGTATCCGATTGCCGTCTGAAACCTGGAGCCTGCTTCCACTCTCCTGGTAACTTGACCTTTCCTGTTTTCTGACGCTTGAATCGTGGTGAGCTTTCTGATATGTCTTGGTCTCTGACCTCTGGGCACCTGACCTGACCCAGCCTGATTCCTTACTGTTGCTCCAACCACTAGGTCAAGACCACCCGCGTTCTGATTGTGACAGAGTGTGACACACAAAAACAAAGTACACTATGAGTTATCCCATAAGTTAGAGAGAAAAAAAAGCTCAGTAAAGAGAGAAACTCTAGGTTTTACAATAAAGAAGAACAGTGGGAAAGATGTAAGCTGTCATCAGAAATTAATTACTAGAGAGGTGAATATCTATCTGAATCATGAGAGTAAATCAGTAATATATTTCTTCCAGTATTTCTTGGCCTTGCACCAGAACTAAGAGATTATGAATATTCTTTCAAATATTTACTATGCATATTGTCATAAAATGCATTATAAATTTGTTTAATAAACAAATAACTACTATTTGCACATTCATCTCTCCATGAAAAATCTCATTAATTGAGCAAGAGTTAATTAAATAACTTCAACAGGTAAGTTCTAATATTTAAGTAACAATCATAGTGACAAGTTCAGATATATGAAGTCTTACTAGTTACATATTATAATTAGCTATATTTATTAAGTAAATGCCAACAAAATTAAGTACAAGGAAGATCCTTCACAAATGTCACCAAGCAGTTTGCTCTTCTTACTCACAGCTCCATGGATGTTTTGGGCTTATCTACACTGCCTTGGAGTGGAGAAAATGCAAGTCTGAATAATAGTGTACATCAATGTGCTGTGATGCAACTCCCTATGTGGGTGCTGCACATATGAATTAAAAGGTTCCTAGTCTCCATTAACATAGTCCTTTTCCAAACAGAACAACATTGAAGCGAACTAGGAACCTTTTAGTTCATGCCCACTGTGTCCACACGGAAGAGATACAGTACAGCACTTCAGTATGTCCTTCTGTTGACTGCCTCATAGTCTGAACTGCTAGGCAGAACAAATGTAACCTTAAAGGCCCTTTATCAAGGTGATGTTTAGTGAAAATTTGTAGCTCTGGCAGGATGGGCTATTGGTCCCATGTGCTGGATGGTTGGGAAGAGTCTAATCTGGCTTTCCTCCCACCAAGGTAGTTAGGGAAACACCTGCTGATGCTGCCCTGGAAGGAGTGGTGGTGGTAGAGATGGAATGTTGAGGCCCTTTTTGGTCAAATGGGAGAAAAGAGACCTGTTCCGGTTTTATCCTCTGCCGCCTAGGCATATTCCCAGTGCCGTGTCTACTTCTGGTGATTTTGTGGCCCCGATCTTACAATGGGCCCCAATCTTACAATATTTGTTTACTTATTTTTTTGGACAGATAACATTTTTCCTGAGGCACAAATGCTAGTGAAGGAAAATGGCAGTTTTTAACAGTTTACATTTACATCTGAATAGAATTTCAGGAGCCAAAAGGTACTTCTGTAGCTCATTGTTTCTGCTCCCCCAACCCCCACTACCCACCCCCAATGTTTTTTTTTTAAAAATAAGTGACAGAATTTCTCCAAAAAATGTCATATAAATCCTTCATAGAAAAGTTTTAGGCAACACAAATACAGGCTTGCTGTCAGCTTCCCCGGTAATCATACGGCAGTTATACGCATGAATTCAGTAGGTTTTGTTTGTTGTGGTTTTTGTTTTGTTTTGGTTTTATTCTTTAAATTGTCCTGGCTTTGAAAGGATATAAAATGACAATGTTGTGGCAATGCTTTCTATTACAATTTATCCTGTTTATTTAACCCAAGTAGAATGGTGATCTTTTTCAATCAACAAGCTAATTTCATTAAGAAAGTTTATAATAGTTTCCACCAACAACTGATTACCAGACCAAATTATTACCAATTAATAAATTGAAATGGTCTATCTGCCTTTATTTCCTAATTCTTTTGTTGTTGGAATTATTGTACTTCCATATCTGAAAGGAAAAAGTCAGACCTTTTCATGTAGGTTCTGACTGCAGCCTTTAATTTGTTAATTTGTTTTCTTACAAATCAGTAGAAAGAACATTATTATTTAAATTATTTTACACATTGGGGGCTAGATTGGGCCTTTAGCCTCATGTCTGAGTAAAGGGATGGGATCTAACTACTCTGCCCCAGGAGAAGCCCTGGGAAGCAATTGGTAACTTGGAGGCCCTGTCTAGACCAGGAAAAGAGGTTGTATTTGAAACCTCTTTGTAAGCATAATCTTTTTTCCTCACGTGGGTCAAGTGAGAAAGTTGCAATTCCTCCCACATTTGGTGAAGAAAACAACATCATAGTCCTTGAAAAGGTACAGTTTTACTTGCCCCTAATGTGCTTGGCGAGCTATTCTGTCAGGTGAGAAGCAAGATCCGTTCCCTACTTGCTCCTATGGAGGTGCAGTATCTGGAGGGGAGGGGTGACATATACCACACAAAGATCCAAGGTATGGGCATGGCAAGCAAAAGATTAAGGGATAGTGGTGGGAAGCCTCTTACACCCCCTCTTACCTGAGAGAGACAGCCTAGCTCTGTGAATTTTTAGTACTAGCAGCTTTGAAAATGCACTGCTAGTTTTAATTTTGTTTAGGAACAATAACTTCCACTGCAAACATTGGGTGGTATTTTGGGATGTTCCAAATGTCTTATAAACTATATAAATACTAATCAGACTGATGTATTTTTTCCTTTATGAACAGCGTATAATTTCTAAGAATATACTTGACACGTCTTGCATCATGTTATTGTACCTTGATGTAACATCGTGATTATTTTTGCTTTTCCCTATACTTAAACTTAAAATAGAGTAATGTAAACTTTCTTTTAATTTTGTTTCTTCCAGAAATATTCCTCTTTCCTAGCCAAAGCCCTTCCCCATTGACTTGCACCCTGGGTTACTTATTGCCATCCTGCTTTTATGTTGTTTCCGATTTTGCAGCTGAATTTAGAAGCCAATCAATGCTGATCTTGATTGGTTAGAAGCATCATTGTTGAACAGAAGACGAATTGCATTTTGTTAAGGGGAAAGTAGGATATCTCCAGTGTATTGAGCCTCTGTTGGTCTCAGGAAGGACCCACAAATGAACACTTTTGCATTTTGTTTAGCTTTTTTTAGTAAGCCTTCTGTCTGCACTTACCAACAGTACAAAATGGATTATTTTAGTGTACTATTATCAAAATTATTGCAATTATTATTAACATCATAAGTGCTGATTAACATGCCTCAGGATATTGTACTAGATATTATGAAAATGTATAAATTTGAAGAAAGATGCTTTTCCATGCAATTTCAGGCCTATTATTTTAAATGGATCTCATTCAAGTTCATTTAGCTATGGCTTAATTGGCTTAGCTCTGTATTTGGTTTAATAGAATATTCCCAGTAAACTGCAGTAAGCAGATAAATCTAAAAAATGAAGATACTGGTAATAAAAGTGGCAGGGTGCAAATGTTTGTCTTTTTTTATGTTAGGATGCTGAAAATTTTCCTATCCAAAACTAATATTAAATATTGTACCCTTCTAGCCTGTTATGTGACACAGCAGTAAAGGATATGTAGGAAAACAGGGTTTTTCATCTGCAATTTTTGTTTTCTTGAAAACACTTACCATACCATGCTTTTGTGTCTGCTTCTTTTAAGTGTTTTTTTTTAAAAACATTTTCTTGTAGTACAAGTGACCTTTGCCTACTGACTGAAGAGGTATAAACACAGTTATTCAGCATTTTCTGGTAGGCATTCTAAACAGCAATGAATACTGTTTTTTTTTTTTTTTTTTTTAAATAATGAAGTGTACCTTAGTATTAGTCAAAATACATTTGTATTACCAGGCTCTTTATAAAACATCATTCATATCTTTTTATTTTTCACTCTGCCTTTGCTTTTATAGTGGTTAGGTTATAGCATACTCACCAAGACAGATATTATTAGTGCATGAATAAATACTTAAGCATGGTAAAAGTTAGAAAGAACTGCCATCTTCAATCTTTGGAGGAACTGTCAAATACTTCACCAGTGCTGTTAGTATTCAGCTTGCATCAAAATAAGAAAGTTTTGAAGGATTGTACTTTCTTATCCTTTACTAGCAGAGGCAAATAGGAAAAATGCTTACCAACCAAAAAGCTGATCTGAAAAGTTGCACTGGTTTTCCAGTTGCTGAACCAGCAGCATTGTAGCCTAGAAACTCTGCTTAGGACTCTGTGGTTCAAACCTTTTGATTTTGCTTCATGCTTATGTTAGAACTCGTCTAGGCCCCAATCCTATGAATGTTTATATAGTTGCTCAGTTTTGAAGTGAATGATACTGCTCACATGCTTAAAATAAAGCAGCCGTATAAGAGTTTATAGGATTAGGATGGTACTGTCCTCTGAATATCTTAATAGACTAAGAGAGTCCTATAGCGACCACTCCTGCAAATGCTCACACACAAGAGTAACTACTTGCATGCCTAGTCCAATTGGCTATGTCTACACTAGAAAAGTAGTCGACTTAAAGTTGACCTTATTAAGTCAACTTAACAAAGTCGACTTAACTTTTCTAGTGTAGACATAGCCCCTTGTCAACCGTATTAAGTGGACTTACTTAATAAGGTCGATTTAGGCGCTAATCCGTGTCCACATTATCGACCTAATAAGGTCGATTTAAGCGTTAAGTCGACCTAAAACTAGGTATTATTAAGTCGACTTAGCCTTTCCTTAAGTTGACTTAAGAAAATGCTTAAGTAGATTTAAGGAAAGCCCAGTGTTGATGCGGAGTAGTTTAGGTCAACTTAAGCCTCCTTAAGTCAACCTAACTTGTAAGTGTAGACGCACCCATTGATTCCACATGCAGAAGTGTCTACAGGATTGGATTTATAAAGTCTGATTTATACTAAAGTCCTCTTATTCTTCTCTGGCAGTATAAAAGAGACTAAATATAAACCAGGCTTCAAATGTTCATGGTGGATTGTAATGTGTTGTTCTGACTATAGCATGAGCATTTGTTAACTTATTAAATCAGCATCTATGTATTGAGCTCCATCTAATGTGAATTATTTCCTTTTTAATTAGGCAATCAATGGTCAAGATACTTCACTATTCTGAAACAGTCTTATTGAAATTAAGGAACACACATTTCAGAGGTTGCTGGGAAATTCTGATTGGCCGTTTAGGAAACAAATGTGTTTATCTTGTATTATTGATAAACCACTGGACCAGGATTCCTGGGATCTGGGTTTTATTCCTTACATCTGTCACTGGCCTCTGCCATGGCTTTGGGCAAATCATTTCACTTCTCTGTGCCTCAGGTTTCCCATCTGTAAAATAGGGATAATGATGCTGTCCTCTTTATAAAGTGTTTTGAGATTTACACATGAAAAGCACTATAATCGATAGGCGGTATTCTTTCTTTTGTTTTGATTACATTAATTTTCAGAGTGCCATCAAGGGTGTTTGGACCTGTTTTTCCTCCCCAAATCTAAATGACCAAAGAAATCCAAAAGCACAAATAAAAATTCATTAGTTATGTATGGTGCATATGCTAGAATTGTTCAGGCTCACTTTTCTTTTTTTTTTCTCCCTAGCCCTTGCTGATAATATTTATTAGGATATATATATATGTGAAGATAGAAGCCCAGACCACATATATCAGTTTATTGTTCTCATTGTGGCAGTAACAGAATAGTATCAAACCCCAAGTGTTTTGCAGATGTCTTGGATGTGTATAACATTAATAATTACAGCTTTGGAGGATAGGTGCATGCTACATTTGGTATCCAAGTAAGAATTAGTAGATTCAATGAACCGTGCTACTTTATTCTTGTGAAAAGAAATATCCTGTTCAGAGAAATCTAGCTCTTTGTGGAGTCTAAATTACAGTAGCACCACCTGTTAAAAAATGTCAGTCCTTCTCCTGGAAACCCTCTTTTTCAGGGAGTTGTACTGTCCTTTTAAAAAAAAAAAAAAAAAAAAAAGTATGCTGTAGGTTTCTCTCCCTCTCGTCTCTTCAATTCTCCCTCTAAAAAACTTAAACACAGAATTATCCCAACTACTTTTAATCTATAAAAGCAAAATTAATTTCAGATTTAAAACCTTGATAATATGCCATCATGTGTTCTGTATTTGAAAGGTTGTGATTAAGGCAGTGGACTAGGTTTCAGGAGATGTGGGTTTAATTTTGACTCTGTTATATACATCCTGTGTTACTTTGGCCAAGTCGCTTAGTTTTTCTCTGCCTCTGTTCCTCATCTGTAAAATGGGGTGGATAAGACTCCCCTATGCCATATGGTAGGATATATTTATTAATCTTTGCAAGTATTTGAGTGTTCCACACAGAGAAAATTAAGTAAGTATATAAATAGCTATGCCACATACAGTGCAGAAAAACTGTTTTAAGTATGCTTTAGAGAATATTAAACAGTTGTTTTGGACTATTTTTGTATACTGCCTGCAAGCTAAGTTCCTTAGTTACTATGAGTCCAACTGCACTGTTCTTCTGTATTTAAAAATATAATGATTTTAAAGTCTAATATTTAAGGCTCTTCTGGCAGTAGAACCAAGTGTTTGTATATTTGGGAAGTTGGGAATTTCCCTTTTCATATACCATAGACGTTCTACTTCTAGCCATTCAGAGCCACAACATTTCAGGCTTTAAATCTACGCAATTTTTATTTATAACAAAACTCACAGTCCCAGGGTTGACTCTTCCCTATCTTGGGCCTTAGGCAGTTATAATTTTGGAGGGACAATTGCACTTTTTGAGAGAAAAAAGAGGTAGACATTTCTTTGGCAATTTACCCACACCTAATAGTGACTGTTTGAAGCTGCTGAGAGATTTGGAAAGTCAGACAATGACCCGTGAGAAGGATTAACAGGTAGAAGGCAAGTGAGTTGGTCAAAAGTGCATGTTAAAGAAATGTATTATGTGGTAGTTCTGCAGTTCAGCATGTGGATAAGGGATATCACCTCTATACACCTGTACATTTATGTGTGTTTAGGTAATTTATGTGGTAAATAAATTTATCACTCACCTTTGACCAACTCCTCTGCCCACTAATATTTGTCCCCAGGGACTTTTTCTAGTAATGCATACAACTGAGCAGCTACAAACAACTGACATTTTGCCACAAAAGTATTTCATGTAGTAATGTACGTATATTTATTTAACTCGGGCTATATAATAATGATTGATTGATAAAGTACATCATCCTGTAAATATGTACTTGTGAGTCCAAATTTGTGATCACTCAGATGTGTCTACTTCAGTTTCTTAGGTATATGGTTCCAGTAGGTGTTTTATATACAGGTTGTCTGTGACTGATAGATTTAAAAAAAAAAGTTAAGGTTGAAATGAGTTAAATATAATATATACAACCATCATTTAGAGCTGTGTATTTTATTTGTTTTTGACACATGAATGCTATATACATAGATTGTTTTATTTCGTTTTATATTACTTAGTAGTTTTTGTTGTAGGACTCTGGAGTTCAGGCACTTCAAGGATATTTTCTTTAGGAACAGTAGGAGAATTTATTATTTCTTTCAACGTGATACTGTATGTTCCAAAAATCTGCTGTTGGCTTCACTGTTTCAAGGAACCTGAAGATATTTCATCATTTTTTTCACTGCACATGCATATACGTGAATGGAGCTCTTACTCTCTCTATTCTCCATTTGGCCCGCCATTTATTCTTTGAGAAAGGCTAATCCTGGACATAAATTATAAAGCCTATTACTACATTGAAATCTTCCTTTTATACAGATCCCTGTTGTATTAATTTTGACAACACTTTTATAACTTGCCATGCCAATTGAAGTGCTAATGAGCATCGCCATAAAAAAATAAAATGAGGCAAACTAATAATGGGAGTAGAAAAAAACCTGAGCTTCATTGGTAGGTCTTAGTACTTTTCTCAGACTAGTATCAAATTAGTGCCATTTGCCATAGCCGCAGGCTCAGTTAAAACCAAGGGCAAATGTGCGTGTGGTTTTATTCAATATGCCATTTTAAAAAAGGCGATACCTACAGATCTTTCTCATTTCTCATCACTGGATTTTGAAAAAAAGTGTGTGACTATTCAAAATGCTTTTAAAGTCCAATTGTGAGAAGGACGATGGACAATTAAAGATGTAATAATAGTGCCACATGCAGGATCGGTCATAGTTACAAAAGGATGGCAGAATCAGGCTCTATCATTAGGGAATAGCCCTCTTTCCTCTATTAATAAATTACTGTACAGGTAGTTTAATTAAAATACTTACATTTCATTTGTCTTTTAAATGAATAATGCTTTCTTCTAATTAAAAAGAAACTGGATTTCAAATATATGGCTTTTTCCCTTGAGAATGTACACACATGAAAGAACAACCACGTACATTAAAAAAGATAAATGTTTGATTATGGAGAACATAAAATATGGATGATTTTCCTGCTGACAGTGCTGTGATAACAATGTGACTGTCCTCAGGAATAAGATTATGATCTCTTCCTTTATGCCTCAAGAAAATAAGCTAGTAGTGCCCCCTTAGATTCCTTTGTGCTGTTCTCAGAGAATCACTGAATATTTTTTACATTTCAGACTTCCCTGGAAACATTTTTTGAACCGAGTTTCAGAAACTATTGTCTAAGAAGCTCACACTACCATTAATATCACAAGCTGGCATAATATAAGGGTGGCAACATTAGCAGATGATAAATTTTATAGAAGATAAAATATAACACTATCCTGAATAAATGAGTTTCAAGATTATTCTTTAAAAAAACAGTTTTGTTTTTAATAATGGTAACATTATGCATGCTTAACATAAAGATGATCCAAAAATATTTAAGGAATCCACCACTTTTTATGTAGGGCCACCCTTATACAAACCAATATTTAACAAGATACTTTTTATAGTTGGTGCTATTTTAGGGAAAACAGTTATATTAACAACTTGCTAAAGATGCATGGAATGTGATGTATATTCATAAAGAAATCAAAGATCATGAAGTCTTGTGCTAAAATTTTCCCTCGGCTTTGTTTTATGATTTTGAAAAAATGCAGGCACATAGTCAATTGAAGGGATTGAGTGATTATGTCAATGTTGCATTTACATGAATAATCAGAAAAAATATCCATGGAATAATCATGTAAAAGCACCTTAACTCTCCTTGAATGAATGGTGGACTTATTTTTTTAGTATTTAAATAGAAAATTCTAGCTACAAGTGATAAATTATACCTTGCTACTGTCAGATCTTCATTTTCATATGTGGTTTATCCTCACCGTGTGCTATTGCATAAATGGAGGGAGTGAAATAATATGAAAATGAAACCTTGTATTTATATAATTTCTGGATAACTGTATGTTATTTGCAGTATGTATATTATTTTCTTGTTTAAAAAATGAGAAGAAACTTGATTTTCCTTTGTTACACTGTTGTGCTTCTGTTCATGACAATAATGCTTCAAGCTTAGGTTAGTTGCTTTTCAAAGCATTATAAATAATACTTAGCTGGCTAAAGTTCTTAAAAATGAATGTTGTATTATTTATTAAAATGCTATATTGAAATACTGTAAGTAATCTTAAACAGCATAACCAGTGTCAGCAAAAACAGCATATCAATTGAAATATGGATCCATAATTGCATGGGGAAGAAGATATCTAAATCCTTGTTTTAGATTTGAATTATCTCCCATTCCCCAAATATTGCATCCCTAAACCTTAAAAATAGAGAGTTAAATGAAAGGGAGGGCCATGGAAATCCAAAACCTCCAGAATGGCCAGAAGTTGATGATTAAAATCCAGTCTAGTGGATGTGTCACTTAAGGATAATACCACACATTTATGAAGATTGTCTGTATCTTTATTGAAAACATGACAGATTGTCAGTATAAAAGGAAGTAGTCCTTATGTTAAAGGGAAAATGCAGTCACTCTTCTCTCCCTGGTGATAAATAAACAAAGACTTTGGCAAAAGACAATGTTTGTTTGCTTGTATGAGTATAACTGTAGTTTTTTTAGGCTTTATACCAAAAAAATAAAACTGGTAGAAATTAAGGAAGGGAAACCAAGTTGTAATATGTTAACCATCTAAAATTAAGTGTGCTACAGCTGATGGTATGCATTCCTTCAAGATATAACTTCTTTACCACAACAACAAAATTATGTTAAATGTAACTGTGCCACTTGGTGATTCCCAGTAAAATTACATTGCTTAAGCTTCATTGTTAGCATGAACTAACCCACACTATTTCCTGTACATTTTGAAGATTTTGGGAGACTTTGGGTCTCCTGGGTCTGGCTGCATGATTCAGACAATGAAGCAGCTAAAACTCTTAGCATTAGAGCCATCTTTAAACAAACTGTTGGCAGCCTTTGCTAGTTTTAGTAACATCCTGTTGATAAGACATCCCTCATCACTCAATCGGTCAGATTAGAATATAGCAACCACTTCAAACTCTCTTTCCTTCCACAATTTCAGTATAAGTTAATTTAATAGTTCAAACCTCATGTAAGGGTTTTCTGAATTTTGATTGAAGGAACAGGGACATAAAAAATACTAGTATCAAAACAATAGCAGCCTATGACCATGCTACACTAGTACATTAGATACACTGCCACAACTGAGAAAATAAATTAGTGTTTGTCATACGGATTACAGCTGCATGTTTTTTAGCTGTTCATGTTTAATTGAAACATTGGCCCTACACATGATTGTGTTTCTGGCTCTTAAAAAGAAGAAATAGGGGTCAAGTTTGAAGAATTTTAAGTGCAATACATTGTTACTTTAAAAACAAAGTTCATTAATGACAAGAAAAATAAAACATATTTCTTCTTTGCCTTTTCCTGATATTTAAATTTATATATTATATATAAACACAAACCATGTATAACTAAATCCTGATTCAAAGAACTGAAAACAATTTGTATTCCAAAGTGTATTGGATTTAAATTTTTCAATAAACTTTAGTGCATCATTAATAATTCATCAAAATTATTTATATAAAATAAAACAGATGAAAATTATGAAATCATTGGTTACTAGCTGATGCAAATGTCTCTGAACAAATGATATTGTGGTCACATATCAGGCTGCATTCAGTTTCATTAGAACTGAAAATCAAATAATATATTTAAACTGTCTCCATGCTAACAAAAAAGGAATACCTTTTAAGTCTTGGCTGCTCTGATAAGTTTTTGTTTTGAGAAATTGTAGAAATCAGCACTGGTTATTTTGTATCTCCCTGGAACAGAGAGCTGTAATTTCACAAGTTCTGTTTCTATCAACTCTTCTTAACTGAGCAGCATTTTTGGCAGCCTCTACTGTTTGTTACTTCTTTATAGTGCTATAGATCATTAGTTCCCAACCTTTTTGGCTTGAGGACCCCAAATATAAGTGTTACAATCCTGAAGGGCCACCAGTCTCTCTCTCTCTTCCCTCCTGTGAAGCCAGATGGAAGGATTCAGCTAGGAGGATCTCCCATCCCCATTGCTGCAGCAGGGAAACCATGAGTTCCACTGAGATGCCTAGGCAGTGGCTCCCTTCTGCAACCTGGAGGATGGGAGATCAGTGCTCCCCTCCCTCTAGTTCCAGCAGGGACCCAGCACCTAGAGACCCAGACAGAGCGCGTTGCTCTCTGCCAGAGCGGGGAGACGGGAGTGCTGATCTCCCATTCAGCCAATGCAGTAGGGAAACTGTTTGCTCCACCTGGGTCCCTAGGCAGCGACGCCCTTCTGCAGCCAGGGGGCCAGGAGATCAGTCCACCCCTTCTGCCCTCTGACTCCAGTAGGGACACAGTACTTAGGGACCCAGGTGGAGTGCTTTGCCATACTTCCTCCTACAATCAAGGGGAGGCGAGTGCTCATCTCTGTCTGCTGGACTGCAGCAAGGAGCCTGCACTGGCAACACACTACATCAGTGACTCCCTTCTAGAGCCAATGGGAGGGAAGCCGTGAGCCTCTCTGAAAGACCTCACAGGCTACTGGGGTCTACTGGGAACCACTGCCTTAGACCTTGGAAGTCCAAGAACTGACAACAACTTGAGAAATCTGGTCTGAAGTGGAAACAACTTTTCCAAGTAATTATAGACTCCTTTTACAGACTTCCATTGCTTTAGAGATGCTGGCTTTCTAGTCAGAAACTAGCAGGATCTTTACATTCTGGATAGCTTGAAAAACAAAATGTATGAAATCCAACTAGGACTTTAGACTCATTCTTAACCTGTGCATGTTGTCATACACTTGAATAGCATGGCTTTACTCTCCAGCATTTTGATTTATATGATTGTTAGACTTAGTAACTGTGTAAGTAAAGCATTATACACTCAGGAAAAGAGGTACCTGTTATCAGCAATATGTCCATGGTCAGAGAAGAATTTCCAGATCTAAGGGTGCATTTTTTCTGTGGTTTGTATTAAAAGTAGGACTTGACAGCTGCTGTTCTTCAAAGTTAACCAATGTCTGGAATAAATGACAGCCATTGGATATTACTTTACTTGGATATTACCTACTGCTTTCTTGTTTTACAAAATCAAGGCATTTACTTCTTAAACCCTCTTTGAGGTAGACAACTCATTGAAACATTTCATTGTTAACCCTTCAGCATCATAGATGATAACTTGTATCTGTATTTAGCTATACTGTGCAATAAATGACATCAGCAATTAGCTTGCAGAAAGTATGGAAGGATAGTTTTCAAAGTGGTGAAGAGAAAGAACAGTTTTCTATAGTTCACTTACGAACTCCTAGCAGCTTTTCAAAGATCTTCCCAGTAATGGGAAATGCTCCTAAATATCTTGACTCCCGTTGCAGTTGAGGCTTTGAGAATAAATGAACTATTTTATAAAATATACTTTTCTCTTAGGTCTGTAGTCAATCTTAGATCCAACACACTTGGTGTTGGTTTTTCTACCAGTCACTAGAAGGAAGTTATCTCCAGATTTTGATTCTGATTGTGTGTTATAAATGAACCAAGTCATTTTTTTCACATCTGTTAGCATTTCTGAGGTGCAGCCATTCAAAACACAGCATGTTTTGTTTTCTAAATCTGCCATTTGTATTTCCTTTAGGAAACTTTACCTGCAAGGTGCTGAGCATGCTCAGCTCCCACAGATTTCATTGGTAGTTGATGCTCTCAATTTCTTGCAGAGCAGGTCCTTACAAAGAAAAATGAATTGAGTAATGCTTTTAACATATTTCAATGCTGATTTCAACTGCTGAAAAGACAATAAGTTGAGATTAATTTAAAAAAAGAGAGAGAGAGAGAGAGAGAAATGTGGTTGAGGTGTAAAGAGGGAATGTAGCTTTTGAAAAATCCAGTTTGGAGTACAAACAAAGTATCAGGAAGAACACTGCAAGGTAAATGATGAGCTCTCAGACTACATGAAAAATTCAACAGGAAACTATTAGCTGCAGGTGGTAAATCTTTATAGTAAACTAATTTTTATGTTAAAAACACCACATGTAAAAGGTGAGCAATGATATGTTCGTTTGTAAAGGATTTGCATCTTTTACCTTTCTGAATAATTTAATGATTATAGTGTTAATTTAGTCTGACATAGTTTCTATATGAGTTTGCTAACAGATCTTGACATAGGAGCCTTTGTGAAGAGACTTGATTGGTTCTGTTACCATGGCAACATGGAAGAATGATTTCCTTTAGGAACCCTTCCTAAAAGCTGTTTTGTACCCTATAACGATATCTCCCGATTGCCATCCCTTGTGAGAGGTGGGTCAACTTGGTTCCTTGTGTTTATAGATTATCCTCAGCAATCAAAAGACTGCTTTGCTCTTCTTTTTGTTTGTAGAACTGAACCAATTCCATTCTCCAGTATATACTGATGATAGAAAACTCGGCTAGACCTTTGTGTTTCGAAGCACGAAGAATAAACGAGAGCTATATCAACTATCCTATTGTTTTAAAAGTGTCTCCACTAGCTAATGTTTCTTATGGATTTTGAATCCTTGATTTATCTCTTCATTTATCCCTCCATTTGTGAACCTTTTATGCTATGCTGTGCTGTGCTATCGTCTTGGGAAACCTGAAATATTAACTAGCAAGTGAAACAGTTCAATGCTCAGTTTAAGAGCTGGAGATCTTGTTTAGTTCTATGAAGTCTTGGTAAAACCTAAGGCTTAGTGCACAGATTCTCTTTGTTAAAGGGTGAAAATGTGCTCCATTAATAGAACTGTTTTGAACTGGAAAGATAAATCTAATTGGTTAAGTACCACCATGGAGTACTTTCTGTTGGGTAAATTGAATTGTATCATAACACAACAATGAGACTTGTTTGTGGTATTTCAGTATTAAGAAATAAATTTGTAATATCTCCATTCATGCACCTTATTGTAGCTATTTGAGTTTAAAAAGACAGGTGATGTCATTTATATATTTCTTTAGTCATCTGTGGTTGACACAAAGGAGATTGTTTATTAATTATGTGGGGTTTTTGGTTAATGAAATGCAGTACTTTTCCGTCTCTTAAAAGCTTTATTTTTATAAATCTTTCCAGTGAGTTTACTGCCACAATAAAAAGAGATGCAAAAAAGTTCAGTTGACTCTGTATGTATATAATATTTGTTTTTGTTTTGTATTTACCATTTTTGTTTTTACCATTTGAATAATTATTATTTACTTTTATGAAAACGGTAAAACTCATTTTCAAAGAAGACAGACTGTAGAAGAAAGATTTGGAACAAATGAATGTGTCATAGAGAAGAGATCACCTGATCAATTCTAGTCTGATCTCCTGTATATCAGAGGCCACAAGTATCAACCAGCATCTTCAGACTATAACCAAGAATAGAAATCAGACCAAAGTATTATAGCGTGCAGGACGCTACACAGTTAGTTATGTGTGGCAGGCAGAGAATAGAAGGGACAAAGGTGAACCAGTGTCAGAGGCTCCTGAAATGATAGGGAAGTAATTAAGTGACGCATACCCTGGTAATCCTGGCAAGTGACCTACACCCTCCTGCACCTCTGCAGGAGGTGGCAAAAAACCCCCACAAAGTCTGATGTTTCAAAGGCATGAAAAGGGAAAACTATCATCTTTTGCAGGCTGCGATTTGGATTGCATTTCACGGAGAAAAGGAATTTGTGTCTTTTAGAACAAGTTCAAGGTAAGCTGTTCTGCGGATAAAATAAAGCTAACATGAAAAAATCATGCTCTAATGCTAGTATCATTGTCTTTCCAAAGATAATGGGACGAAAGAGATGTAGGTGAGACTAATTTTAGTTGTAGATGAACTAAAATTTATTGAGATTTTTAGCATCAACTATAACTGAGCCAGGAGAAGTATAGGCCAGAGAGATTGGCCCAGGTGTTTGAAAGGAATTTATTAGATCACTAAAGAGGCTAATACAAAGCCTAAACTTTGTGGCTGGAACCATTGTCTGCAGAGACTTGGCTTACCTTTACTTTTTTAAACACTTCTAGTGAATTTTTAAGTATATGTTTTTCTTCATTTGTTTTTCCTTCTACGTAGTAGGGTTCAGTCCAATTCTTGACTTGTTTTTGTGCATCAGTGGAATATTAGGGTTTCCCTACAAATCATTCTTGGCATTTGACTTTATTCCTGATGTTACACAGGTAACAAAACATGGGCTTTAAGTAATCGATGCTTAAAAAGAAATTGCATCTCGTAAAGTGATAAGTAATCAAAAATATTTTTGTGCATGTTTTATTTCCAAATTTCTTTCTTGTTTACATGTTATAGCTAAATTGATATTTTGGTGTTGAATTAAAGTGTAATTTTAAGAAGCTAGGAAACTATAGCACTCTTTCCTGTAAAGAGTTTGTTTATTTCATCTTTATTTCAAGGTTTATTCATTCTTACTGTAAAATAAATCCTGTAGAAACACAGAGCCCTTTGAAACAGCTGTCAAAAAATCATTTGTGCTTCTCTTCTGTAATCGTGCTGTATTTATACTTCTGCAACTAGTCAGGGTCTCCTTCTTTCACTCCAATTATTTAGGGATTTTTTGGATTACCTCATTCCTTTTATAATTTGTTCATGCAGCGCTATTACTTTATGTATATTGATTATATTGGATTGCTACAGGTTTGAAGGTGCCAATAACATTGTGCAGACTAGGGGGCTGTTAAACCACCAACTACTGCAGAAGCAGCCTAGAAAGATCTGAAAAATGCACTTACCATATACATATTTATAATCCACATTTTCCCCCCTCCCCCCCGGATATGTTTGTGGAATCGCTGGGGGAATATGCACTCCAGCTGGAAATTATATAATACACTTACATGAAATACCTACCATGAAAAAAATGACTATGAACACTGATTAATTAGATCATTATACAAATAACCTTACAGCAATAAATATCCACTGTGTGGCAGAAAGACATATGTTTATCGGAGTGAGCTGGGGCACACTTGGGGCACAGAGACAGATAAATTGGTCCACATTGTCTTACCACACAGCTGTCATTGAAGCACTGATAGCAGGTGATAGTTCTGTAAGTGCATGTCAAATCTGTGCTTATCTGTTTTGACATCTGTTGATGGAAACTCTCTCTTCTGTTTGATCTAGACAATGACCTTGATATTCCTTATGAACAGGAAAGGCTCACAATTGTTGTTTTAAGAAGGAAGAAGTCATAGCTTGTGCCTCACACCTGTCATAGCAAATTATTAGACAGCAACTGATAATAAAACTAACATTGGCACATTTAAAATAGATGCTCTTACTGCATCAGATCTCTTGGATTTGTTTACTTATTGAGACTGCACCTTGCTCTCTTACTGAATTTCATGCAGGTTGGGTAATCAGTTATCACAGTTAGAGCTGCATGTTTCTCACAAATGCAAAATAATACAAAATAAAATGAGAAATTTACCCACAAGCGTGGCTCCTGGCCTGCATGACTGCACCTAGATCGTAGGATAACAGTGCTACTCAGGTTTGGCCGATCTACCTGATGCGGGGGGGGGGAACAGTGGTGGCTGGAGCAAATCTGAGTAAATGGCATTGCAACCGGTTGCATGGGGTTACAGTGCCACTCTCTCAAATGTGGCCTGGCAATCCCCTCCCTCCATCACGATGAAAGGTTGACCAGGCCAGACTTGAGCAGCACTGTCACCTCGTGTGTGAGGTTGCAATGTCTGAGTGGGATATCGGCTTCAACCCTGTGAGTCAGGTGCCATTGCTGCAGGGTGAGTGTGGTGCTTCATCTGCAACCAACCTTCAGAAGGACCCAGTCCTTCCTGACCAGGACCTCCCACCCTGCCAGGGGCAGGGCAGGGCCTGACCCTCCTTCCTTAGAGCCTCCTGTGATAAAATGAAATAAAATTCCCCCAAAATACAATTTAAATTTAAAAAAAAAATTTCATAGGGCTCCAACCTTATTTTCCCTTTATTTCCTGTGAGAGTCTCACATAGGCCCCCAATGGTAAATTTGTCTTGGGGCAATTTTTAAAGCAAAATAAACCTTTCCTCCTTTTCCTTAAATCAGACAGATGAATCAGTGTCATTTCTTCATAGGAGTGAGTTTTTTTATATCAGCCTAAGAGTTTAATGGGAATTAGCAATACTTTGATTGTTTTGATTCAAGCACATTTATGGACAGCAGGCCACAGGTGTAACAATACAATAAAGTGTAAAACAAAATATATGCAAACCGATCTCTTATCTGGGTCTTATATTAAATATCTGAAAGGCTATAGATCAAACATAAGCCCTGATTCACCACTGCTTTATGCTGATGTAACTAGAATTACTCCAGTATAAATGGAGAATAACAGAGTGCTGAAATAATCTTTAAAACTGTATCCATATGTTAATCTTTTTATCATTTGCATTCTGTCTTCAGTCTGGTTTAGGGGTGCCAAGGGGCTATTACTGTAGTTCTTTGCTGACACTGGGCTCACATATAAACACCTGCATAATTTAGTTAGCATAGGATAATCTCAGATCAAGCCATCATGGAAACAGATTGTCTTTTTCATCTTAAGAGAAGACATGAACTATGTACTTCAGCTATGTGGACTGAATGTGGTTGATAAGATCAAGGCCTGTAGCAAATAGTAAACAATTAAGTTAGGAATTCCATAATCTGAAAAGCCTCTTTTTGGACTGATTTCAAGTTCATTTGCAGTTTCCAAATATAATTACCTACTTAGAAACATAGTAATACTTTTTAAATAGTAGTATAATTCTCCCCTAATATGTAGTTGTTTTGTTAGTTTGATTATAGTGATTATGGTGTTCATTAGTACTGACTGGTTAGGTGCTGTGGTTCATATCATCAAACAAACTGCAGTGTAAATACGCAAGCTTCTATTTTAATCTTTTTGTTTCAATCCCTTTAATGTGACTAGATTTAGTTTTAAATAGAAATACATTTGTCATTGTAGTTGTGAGTTGTTTTTGTGATACAACTAGGTTTATATTTCCATTCATTATGAAGTATTAAGTATATTTATAACAGGATAACAAAGGTATTCAGGGTGAAACGAATGTGAGCAACCTGTGTTGAACCATTAATTTGAGCAAAATGTTTTGTCAGGTTTTCACTGGTACTTCAAAAACATATTCTATAAAGTACCTATCATCAGATGGCATATGTTTAAAATAAAATTCTGGAAAAAAAACCAGGTAGTTATAGAAGAAAGGTCTTTCAATTTATTCATCAGTACAGAAACATGAAATTCACATATCTTGTGATGTTAAATATATACAGAACATTTCCGAAAGCTTGGGTAAAAACTCATTTTAGGTTTACTAGTCATCTTGAACAATATACGTTTAGCTACTGTACTCAAAATGGCACATTTTACAAACTCTAGTACTACAGTATAATGTTTAATCTTGCAGTTACATGTGCTTGGAATATACATGAAGAAAACTGTGAATACATGCAATTAAATTTTTAAAGCCAATTTACTGGTGGTAGGAAGCATTGTGGTCCTAGAGAAAGACAACAAAAATGGAGATATGTAGTTGGAAAGTAAATTTTTTTGTGCATAGGCAAGAAGAAACAGTTACAGTAATCCAATTAACCAAAGCTTCCTTATGGTTTCCAAAGGTGTACTGAATTCTTCATTACGTTCCAAGTCCTCCAAAATCACAGCTTGCTGAAAAATCTGCTTTCTAACGTCTCTAAACTTGGTTAGCAAAGAATGGTAGGTTATGCCCAAAGGGATGGACTCATACCCTATTAAAGTCAGTGGAAGGACTCCTTAAATTCAGTGGGTTTTGGATCAGGCCCAAAGTTAAGAGGTGGCTAGTTGACAGTTTTTGAACAGACATTATGCTGGAAGTGTAATTATATGAAGGAGCATTTTTCAGTGCAGAATTTGAAGAGTAAATTAGACTGACAGATACTCATTACAAAATGCATTTCAACATGAAAGAAAAAAGGTAAACTTAACCCTAAATTAAGGATAATTAAAACTGTTGTTTCTTCTACATAACTATTATTTACAATTGGGGTAAAACTTGTAAAAACAGCTGCTTATTGGACGTTTTTGTTGTTTGCAAAATCTTTGAATTAAAGATCACCTTGAAAATCTGTGATAGTAATAGCAAATGTAAACCAAGTCTGACTGCACAGGAGCATTAAAGAAACTTATTTAAGGTAACATTTTTGTACAAATTACATATTCCATCCTGTTCATGATTTATCTCCCAACCACTTCAGTGTTATCACTGGACTATTGTACATAACTGTTTTCTTCCTAATCTTCCAGCTACCTACACTTTACATCTGGTTGATAAAGTGGAACAATAGCGTCAACCTCCTATTTAGGTATCAGTCCATTTGTAAAGTAACAGGACGTACATAAAAACAAGGAGTCTTGTGGCACTTTTAAAGACTAACAAATTTACGTATTGCATGAGCTTCCATGGATAAAATCCCACTTCATCGGACACATAAAATGGAAACTACTGTATGCAGGAGAATATATAAAAGCAGAGAAGGGTAAGTCACAAGGTCAGTTCAGACTTTTTAAAAAAACTCAGTGAGTTGTTTTGATGTTTAAATCAAAACAACTCGCTTGGTTTGCTGAAAAAAGTGCCTGAATATGTTTCTGTGACTAGAACGTGTTGATGAGGGACATTTGTGACGGATCCTGGGACTGGAACTAGGAAAGGCTGAAGGGGTCTAGAGACAAGGGGCTGTACACCAGAGTATGCTTTTCTCAGAACTTTAAATAGAACCCAGAGTTCCGGAATCTTTAAGAATCTGGGGTCTGATCTGCAAAGTGCTGAGCATTCTCAGCTGTAACTAAAGTCAAGTTACCTTATCTCATGGGGGTCTTGTGAAGAAAAATTCATTAATCTTTGTAAAGCATGCAGAGACTATAGTGATGGGACCATAGAAAAGTCCATAAGAAAATTAATAACTCAGTATTCAGAGCTAAGTTTGAATGTTGTTATAGTAAACAAAACAAGAGCCACCTATTGAACGATGACAATAAAATAAAATATTGAGCAGCTGCTCACTCAATGAGCACTGTCTATCTTTTTGTGCACTGAGTACAACATGGGTCCTGTGGAAAAAGTAATATGTGATCGTGTAATTAAAGACTATATTATAAGGCTATGATTTTGTCATGGAAATTTTTAGTAAATTTTACAGAAGAGGTACATGGAAAAAGTGATAACTCATGGAAAAATCACCAGATAATGTCATTTTTGCTACACCAACATACATAAGGATATAGTGGGGGGTACTCAAAGGTGTGGCATGTGGGGCGAGGATGTTGGAGAATGACCTCAGCCTGCAGTAGCATCTCCTGTCTCATGAGACTTGGTTTGGCTTCCAAGTCCAGGTGTTGTGACATGGCATATGGGATCACAGTGTAGATAGGTTTGGCCTGGCCAACCCACCATCTCTATCAATAGAAAGGTGAACATACCGAACCAGAGGGGCACTGTGACCCTGTGCAACAAGTCATAACATCACTAGGTTTGGCCATTTAAACAAATGTGCTTTTACAGCCTTTTCCAATATTTTACAGATTTTATTCAAATTCACACTTTCTCTTACAATTATGATCTCTGTGACAAAACTGTAGCCATAATCAAGAGACATATATGTATAATATTAATTATAGCATTCCTTAACTTCTGCATTCTTGGCTTTGCAACCTTACTTTTCATTCAGTATTTTTTTTTTTTTGCAAGTGCTATAAAAGAAAATATTACATAGGTGGACAGTACATCATGTAAGGGAAATTAATACAAATATTCAGTCTTTTTGTCTTTTTCTGAGGGAGGAAAAAAGGCTGAATCAAACCTTATTAAGATATCTAAAATTCTAAAGAAATAGATGCTATGATTTTGAGCTGCAGCAAAATGTCAAGTATAAAGTAAAATATGATTAAGTTAAGAAAGGTCTAGACTAAAGAAATGTGTTCTGAATTACACGGATGAATCAATATAAGGAAAATTACTAAAATCAACTGTAGATTGTTATGGTATAATGAAGAAAACTATGTATATTTTTTGCTAGTTCAATTCAGCAAACTCTGAGATACATTTTCACTTGAATACTCTTGAATGTAATAACTCAGTCCCCATTGAGGCTATTGAAAAACCATGCAGCTACATCTCTAAAAGTCGTGCTAATTATTACACACACACATTGCCGTTATTCACTAATGATGCAAGAAATGAAGTGGGAAAACATAGAAATGTCTCAAAACAAAAATGATAAACATTATTGGAGACATTGAACTGAACAGAATGCCCCCCTCCCACTTCATTCAATCATATTTAAGTAAATGGAGATGAGTGACTCACTACCGTTGGAGTTGGGGGCAAATAAGTAGCCCAGAGGGTAGATTTGCACAGAGGTTCGGTGTAAGTATAGAAGAAGACTATTTGCAAATTCCTCTGATTAAAACCCTAAAAACAAGAGCTGGGAAATATCTATCTGATCATCAGTTAGCCTGCTGAAAAATATTCTTCCATTCACTGCAGCTATGAAATTATTTCTTGCATCAGTTTTTTCTAGTCTAGTTTTAAATGTCTCAGGGAAGTGACCTCCAGCATTTCCCTTGAAGAGATTATATGATAACATAATAGAGCTTCCTGATGTTTAGCCTAAATTGGTCCTATCTTTAATGTCATACAGATACATATAGTTATACTCTTGTACTATCCTAATTAATAGTTACTCTTTGGTTTTACACATTTCACATATTTGTAGAGAGTGATCATGTGTCTCATTCTCCCCTTTTTAGTGTAGTTCCTTAGCTAACCTATACAAATATGAAGCCTTGCCTATACCGGTTGCCAGTAATTGGTGCTGCTGAATCCTAACTGGAGAGAATGACATGCAGGGTTAAACCTTGATTAATTCAATATGTGCAAACCCCTGGATGCTTTGTCTATGCTTGGTTACCAGCAGCAAAGCAGTGACACCAGTTACTTATCATTGATGGCTGAGTAATGGATATTACCAAGTATAGAGTGCAGCTAAGTCTTTTAATATTTACATATATATCATTCTCCATCTTTGACTTCTCTTCTGTGTGTGCAAAACAAAATGATAATTTTTACTTTTATTTGTCAGTCTGTTGTGATGTGGATCATCTTATGCTTTTGGGAGACGAACAATCATGGCTGGTGTCTAACATGGTATGCTTTTTTGCTCCTTTAATGTCTCATTGGTTAGGAAAAAAATTCTACAATGCACTGCTGGAACAGCAATTTCAGCTGCCTGTATTTCAAAATACTTTCACATGCAACATATTATCAACATCCAAACACGGGCTATCATCATTGGTGTGACCACCTTAGGATGTTGCATAGGCAGTTGGTAAGATTTAATTTACAGTGTAACAACGGTCTGCTTTGCCTCCATCCCACTTCTTTAGCATTGCATACTCACACGTGGCTTTGTTTTCCTCATACCAGTCATACTCCGGGTGGAAGTCACCTGGGCTATGTCTACACTGACAAGTTAGTTCGAATTAAGGAGGCTTAATTCGAACTAACTAAAGCCATGGCTACACTAGGCTTTGGTTAGTTCGAATTAAGGGCTTCCTTAATTCGAACTAATAAATTCGAATAGGGTATTCAAACTAAGGGATTAATTCAAACTAACTAGTTCGAATTAACCAATGTGGCCATGTTAATTCAAACTAATTTCTTAGTTCGAATTAACCGGCCATTGAAATGAATGGGGGTCGCTAATTCAAACTAAGCAAGTGCTTGCTTAGTTCGAACTAACGTTCCAGTGTGGCCATGCTAGTTCAAATTAAGCTAATTAGAACTAACTAAAATTAGTTCGAACTAACTAATTCAAACTAATTTTAGCAAGTGTAGACATAGCCCTGGACTCTAGTTTTATATAGTGCAGGGGTGAACTTTGCAGCTCTCTTCTGGTGAATGTATAATTAAAGTGTCTGTATATTTTGTGAACATTGCTTTCTGTGTTCTTGCATTTGACTAGGAAATCATAGACTATCAAATTAAAGCAAATGCCAAAAACTTAGGAGCAGCTTGTCGCTAACTCTTTTACCATGCAGGTAGGAAAGCTGGCCACATAACCTTCTCTCTGGAACAACCTCACACAAAGACTGTCTTAGTTCCTACAAGTACGGCACAATGGGGATAAGTGAGAGGAGAAAGAGTAGTAGCCTCGTTGGCCTGCAGAGCAAGGTGGCAATGAATTGTGAAGTGGGATGAGTGCTCCTTTTTCAATCAGGGGATTCTAGGAGTTCTCCCTGAGCTTTCTTAAGGGTGGTGCCGCACTGTAGCACGCTCAGCTTGGGCTAGTGGCTATATGCCACGTATGGGGCTGAATGTGAACAAATGGCTGACTCTACAGGCCATGCAGCTACATTAGCAAAGGCAATAAATCAAGGGGGCATTAAAGAAAATTGTAAGAAACTTGGCAATTTGGACACACTTCGTGTTGCCTTTGCTTTCTATTATAGGGAGTGTGAGAACTGAGAGGTTGCCAGTTTCTTCCCCTACCCACATTTGGAGGCTCCTGTTGCTCATTTCTTTCAGTCCCAATGAGGCTTCTACTGTCTTCTCTCCTTCCATCTTCTTCTTAAACTTTTAGTATTCCTGTTGCTGCCAGATGAAGAGCTCTGGTCACTAAATGGCACTGTCTCTAGAACTAGCTCTGGTCACACAGTAGCTTGAAAAGTCACTGCAATATGAAATATTTTTAAAGTGGCATATGCAGAGGATTGGGTATTGACAGGCAGGGGCAGTCTTAGTGTATCTGGGCCCCCGCTTCCCTTCAGGTCTCACCCTTGGCCCCCCATGCATGTTCATGGGCCCATGCCAGCTCCCCAGCGCCTCTCCCCAGCCTGGTGCCTGCCCCTCAGCCTCACCACCAGTCCCTTGCTTCTCCCTGTCCAGTCAACCAGCATAGGGCTCACCCCATTGAGAGGGCCCTCCCCCAGCGCAGGGCCTGGGACACTTGCCCACCCTGCCACATAGTTAAGACCGCCTATTGTGACAGGTACTGAATATTTAGTGGATGAGAAGAAATAGAAGTGTCTTCCAGTTGCTAAGAAGTTTAAAAAGACAGTAATTGAACCATTGAATGAAGGTAATCAATGGTCTGCGCATTACTCTACCTTTCAGTAGTGTGATAGCTCTCTTTCATCTATGCTTCCCTCAGACCATAGATCATTATTGTTTTCAGAGTTTTATTACTGTTCTGGGACCCTGTTGATACAAAATTAGGTTTATGCTGACTGTTAGTTCCTTCTGTGAAACTATATTCAATCACTTCACTAAAATCTTTTGCGTATACATATTTTAAAAAAAGAATAGCTGTTTCACTAACATTTTGTGTTCCATGTGTGTGTCTCCCCTGCCAGTAAGAACTAGAATGAAGGCTAATAAATTGTTTATGTATGCTGCTGAAAAGCAGTTCATGTTAACATTTTTGACCACTGCTGGTATCGCATTCAAACTGTTAGTCTCTAGTCAGCTGAAAGTTTCTAAGTTCCTATACTAATTATTCCTGGGCCATCAAATCTACCCAGATCAGAGATCTAGATTGACTTACTGAGGAAGGACGTGGGCCAGGAATCTCTAAGGCTATGTCTACACTGGCAATTTAAGTCGACTTAAGGAGGTTAAGTCGACTTAAATTAAGTTGCATCCACACTAGACTTTCATTAAGTCGACTTAAGAAATTCCTTAAGTCGACTTAATGAAAGCTTAAGTCAACTTTATAACTACCACTCATTAGGTCGACTTAAGCCTCCTTAGGTCGACCTAACCCTTCCTTAGGTCAACCTAAGGCCAGTGTGGACTCATAAGTCCACTTCGTTAAGTTGACCTAAGGGCAGTTAGGTCGACTTAACAAAGTGGACTAAGTCAACTTAAAGTGTTGCCACTTGTTAAGTTGACCTTAATAAGGTCGATTTTAAGTCGACTTAAAGTCGACTTAACAAAAGTCGACTTAACTTTTCTAGTGTAGACATAGCCTAAGAAATGCAATGTGCAAAGATGAAGATGATGTCAGCTCATCTGCTTTTCTCCCCTCTGCTCACTGTTTTCCCTATCACATAGGTCCCAATCTTGCAAATCACTTAAACACACGTGCAACTTCAAGCATGCGCTTAGGTGCTTTGCTGGATCAGGGCCACTGAAAGTCTTTGAACTTCATATTTTTGCCATAGATCATCTCTTTCTCCCTGTGGATGAAGTCCAGTGCCTTCACAGAGCCTCCTGGACTTGAGTGGAAGACTGTGTGGGTACAGGAGATGAACTCACACAGTTCTCTCTGCAGGATCAAAGCTAAAAATGCTTCCATTTATAGTTATCTCCATGAAATGTTTAAAATCAGTGCAATATAGCACATACAATTCAATGGGGTGTAGAAGTAAAGGAATTAGAAAAGACAAAAAACATCCTATATTTAAAAAGACATAATATAATTTGTTTTTAGTCCTGTTTTTAAATAGTCCCTTGAATTAAGTGCTTCCTTTTTTTTTTATCCACAACAAATCAAGAGTAAAATGAAAAGTATAACAAAATATATTGGTTTTGCACGACAGATATTCAGTGTAAGGTTATCTGAGACAATGGAATTGAACTGCATTTTTAAAGCATGAAATGTAATATTTTCTTTGGATATGTCATAAAGGTAAAATTAGTTCCTGTACTAAAAGGAACCCAATGTTGTGAGATAGATATACTATTTCAAAGGCGGTGAGGGGGACACAGTGGTAACTTATATTTGCAATTGGGAAGACTCATAGAGATTATAGATGGAATAAAACATTTTAGATAATCTAGTCCATCTCCCTGCCAGTGCGTGATTGTTCCCTACAGTACGTTCACTAGGAATTTGTCTAGCCTACTTGAAAATACTCCATATTAAGGGATTTCCACTATATTCCTTAGACAGTTGGTTTTCATGTTAATATCAGTTCCTGAAAATTAATTTTCCTCTTATTAATTTAATCCAACTCTCCTCTTTGAAATTTACACCTTTCAATATTTGTATACTGTTATTAGTTGTCACTTACAAATCTACATACAGTGTGCCAAGATTTAGCTCTTTAATTTTTCTCCATAAATCTATGGCTCTGAATCACTTTTTTGCTATTCTAAAAACTCCCTCTAATTTGTCTACATGTTTTTGATATTGAAGTGCCTGGAAATGAAAGCTGTTTTCCATGTTCACTCTCACTAGAATTAAGAGTATGTGTCACTTCATTTCTCAGTGAAGTACTACTTCACTCATTGCATGTGCATCCAAAAATTCCATTGGCCATCTTTGCTGCCATAATGCATTGTAAACTCATACCTGATTTGCTGTCCATTTTCACTCTTGCTTATTTCAACACTAGTACTCCCAGAGTTTTCCCCTTTCATTGAATATCTGTATAGTATTATTTTCCTCCAGATGTTAGCTTTCAAAAAATGGCATTTCTAATCCTTCTTGGACCCTTTGTGTTTTTCTGTCTTCTGTGTGCAATTTTCTATGACTTGTCACACAAATTTAATCACATTTTCCCTTGATATAATTTCAAATAAGGCATTTAAGCAGTGTAGAAAGAATTATTGGCTGTCTCCTATTTTAAAATTTCCTCCTTTGACTCTGAGCAAAATATTTTATTGCTTTAACTTGAATTAGATGTTCACAGAAAGTGAATTTAACGAATAAGTAATAAAGTAAACCACAATGTTTTAATACCTAATTTGTTTTCTTCTTAGCTACTTGGCAACTGATATAAAAGAACCCTTCTATTAATTTAATTTCTTAAATGAATCATGAATGTAGGTTGAATGAAGAATAGCAGATGCACTCAAGTACAATAGGTTTTAGTGTGTCTTGCAGTTTAAAAAAAATCTTCAACATTTTAGCATAAATAAAACATTTCTGCAGTATGTATAAGCTAGTTCAAGCTAGTTCACATGATTTGTCAGGCAGCAACTTTTAAATGGATATGGCATTTTAAGCACAAAAACATGGAGCTAATTTCCAAATCCTGATCTGGGACACTGTCCTCAGTTTAGGGTCATCCATTTTACTCTCAGCAAAATGGCATCAATTTTTCATAGCTAGCCAGTTAGAATTCTGTAAATAATGAGGTATTTGTTATATTCTTTTGGAAACTACATTTGAGCAGTGCATTTTATTGACACAAAAAACTGAGACTGTATGCCCTCTTTACAAAAATTATCTTGCAAGCAAAAACATGTACTATTCATAGTCACAGAGTTTAAGGCCAGAAGAGACTACTATATCATCTAGTCTGACCTCTTGTGTATCATCGGTCTCCATCACACATACACTAACCCAACAAACACAGGGTGCGTTTACACTTACAAATGAAGTCAACTTAAGGAGGCTTAAGTCGACTCAAACTACTCCGTGTCCACACTGGGTTTTCCATAAGTCGACTTAAGCAGTTCCTTAAGTCAACTTAAGGAAAAGTTAAGTCCACTTAACACCTCCTTTTAGGTCGACCTAACGCTTAAGTCGACCTCCTTAAGTTGATCTATGCCAGTGTAGATGCAGACTAGCCCTAAGTCAACCTCCGTGGCCTCCAGACCTTCCTCCCTGACCTCCCTCCCAGAGTTCCTGGCACAGGAAGAGCCTGCCCTGGCCAACCACAGGGCAGGACTCACCCCTGACCATCCTGCTGCGCAGAGCTGGCCAGAGCTGCTGCTTGGGGGCAGAGCAGAGCCAGCGCCGCAGGCAGGCCCCATCCTGGAGCCACCAGGAAATCCTCAACCTGCTGGCCATTTGGGGGGGATGAGGCAGTCAGATCTCAGTTGCGAAGCAGCCACTACAATCAGGAGGTGTATGCCTCCATCTCCGAGGCCCTGGCTGCCAAGGGCCACACCCTAGGACACCCAGCAGGTCTGGGTCAAGATCAAGGACCTCTGCCAGGCCTACCAAAAGGCCCGGGAGGAGACACTCCAGACAAGGGTAGCCCCCTTCTGGGCCAAGAGAGCGGCAGCCTGCCAGCCCACACTATCAACTCTGCCAAGCCCCCCTTTCTCAATGACAACCAGGAGGAGGGGTCAGTGGACGAGACTGTGGTGCTGGAGCATAGGGAGGCCAACGCCCAGCAGGAGCAGGAGGATGCCCTGTGGAGGGGCAAGGAGAGGCTGCTTGAGTGCATGTTCAACCTCATGGAGCAGCAGACCCAATCCCTGGAGCACCTTTTCTCTCAGGGCCCCACACTGCACCCTATAGGCAGCCCTCCTCATCGGCAGGCCAGGACCCGGGGTGGACATCTGCAAGCCCGGGACCTGCCTTCTGGAGGCCACTAGCACCGACCTCCCTCACTCCCCCCTGATCCTCCTCACTCCCCCCAAACCTCCCAACCCCCACATCTCCCAACCCCCATTTCCCCCCTCTGAATAAACACCATGAACACTGTTATACAGTGTGTCATGCTTTTTATTGGTGTGGGGATAGGGGGGAGATAGGTGGGGTGGCAGGCATGGGCGAGTGGTGGAGGTGATGGGGCCTGGTAGCAGGCTCACCCCTCAGTGCTCCTCACTGTCAAAGTGGGCCCTCAGTGCATCCCGGATAAGCTGTGCTTGCCGCTGGACCTGGTGAGTCTGGGGTAGGGCGTCGTTGGGCTGCTCATACTGCACAGTGAGCCACTCGGCCTTGGCTTCCCATATGTGGGGGAACCTTTCCTCCCACAGCTCGCAGAGATTGTGCAGGCAACAGCATGTGCTGATGACCCCCAGGAGGTTGCTCTCGCCGTGCTGCAGGCAGGTCAGGAGGGCCCTCCAGCGCGCCTTGAGATGGCCGAAGGCACGCTCGATAACTCTGCAGCACCGGTTGAGCCTCCGATTGAAGAGTTCCCTGCTGGCATCCATGCAGCCCGTGTATGGCTTCATCAGCCAGAGGAGCAAGGGGTAGGCCACATCCCCGAGGATCAGGACTGGCACCTACATGTCCCTGATGGTGATGGTGTGGTCGGGGAAGAAGGTGCCCACCTGCATGCGCCTGTAGAGGGCGGAGTTGTGCAGGATCCGTGCATCGTGTGCCTTCCCCGGTCAGCCCACACAGATGTTTCGGAAGATTCCGCGGTGGTCCACGAGGGCCTGCAGGACCATGGAGTAGTACCCCTGGCGGTTCACATAGTCCCTGATGCAGTGTTCTGGGGATTGGATGGGGATGTCGGTGGTGTCCACAATGCCCCCACATTTGGGGAAGCCGAGTCAGGTGAGGCCGGTGAGGAGTTCATGCAGGTTGCCCAGGGTGACGACGCGGGGTAGCAGGACCCGGTTGATTGCCCTGCAGACCTGCATGAGGGCGGTCCCAACAGTGGCCTTCCCGATGCCAAATTGCTGGGCCATGGAGCGGTCGGAATCCGGGGTTGCCAGCTTTCACACGGCGATGGCCACTCACTTGTCTACGGCAAGGCAGGTTGGAGTTGGGTGTCCATGTGCTGCAGAACTGGGGTGAGCTCGTGGACGAGCTCGAGGAAGGTCCACTTGCTCATCCTAAAGTTCTGCAGCCATAGGTTGTCAGACCAGGTGGTGAGGACAATCCGCTCCCACCAGTTGCTGCGGGCCTCACATGCCCAGAGGCGACGGGGCACGGAGCGCAGTGCTGGGAGTGTGGCAGCTTGCTGGGGCAGCAGGGCGCGGGGCAAGCTGTTGTCTTTCTTTGTGCTGGCAGGTTGCCAGACAGGCCTGCTCCACAGCCGAAGAAGCCTTACCACTAGCTGGCAGATGTCACGCAGCTGCCTGGCAAAGCGCAGGAGAAGAGGCTGATCCATGACCTGCTCAGGCTCCGAGTTGCCAGACACAATGGGAAGGGGCTGAACTCACTTCCTATTTTGAAGGTGTGGCCAGGGGAGGGGAGACCTTCTCTGCTGCCACACTTCTCACTATGCACCCCTCCAACCCTCCCCCCCCCAAGTCAACTTAAGAGTCTAGTGTAGACTCTCTACGTCGACTTAATAATGTCGACTTAAAGTCAACTTAATGAAGGCGACTTACTAAAGTCGACTTAACTTTCTAAGTGTAGACAGCCAAAAAGAGGCTGAAGTGGGAAAGGAACAACCCATGGGACATCAGATTATTATGTGCCACAGGCGGAAAGTAGGAGGGACCTAGGCTGCAACAGTGCTCAAGGCCCAGACAGTGGCAGGAAAAGGAAAGTGATGAAGCGAGATGTATCCAGATAATCCTGGCAGGTGACCCATACCTACACACTGCAACTTCCAAGGTCACTGCCAATCTGATCTCAGAGGAAGAATCCTTCACAGCATACATAGTGATCAGTTAGATCCTGAGCACATAAGCAAGAACCAGTCAGCCAAGCACCTGAGATAGAGACTGCTTAGTGCTACTGCCCACCCTGCCCAGCGTCCCATCTCTAGCCATTGCCATTAATAATGCTTCAGAGGAAGGATATTTAAAAAGCCCCACCCAGAAACAATGGGGAGGGGAGTGGAGTGGAACCCCTTCCTGACCCTGGCAGGAGGTCAGATGAAACTCTGAAGCATGAACTTCCAGAAACATAAGATACGAACCGGAAGTGAGCCCCACAGCTGTTGAACCTTGTTCCCTATCATCACAAGCAACATATCATACAATTCCACTAATACATTTGTCCAGCTCTCTCTCAAACTAGTTAGGTTGTTTGCCTCCCCTACCACCCATTCCTATTCCAGAACTTCACTCCTCTCATGGGTCTAAAGCTCCTTTCCAGTCTGAATTTGTTCATGGACAGTTTATATCCATGTTCTTGTGACAACACTGTCCTTTAGTTTAGATAGCTCTTCACCTTCCCTCGTTAATGTATTATGGGGAGGAATCATATCCCCTCTTCTCCTTCTTTTTGTCAGGCTAATCAAGTCAAACTCTTCCAGTCTTGTGTCATAAGACCAGCCCTCTATTCCCCTGATCATCCTTCTCTGTATCTTTTCTAGTTTAAATTAATATTTTCTTAAACATGGGTGTCTAGAAATGTACACAGTATTCCAAAAACATCTTATTACAAAGAAATAAAAAATTAGGTGTATACAATAATTTGTGTTCCAAAATAGATAGAACTTTTTCACAGCTTATTGACTGTTAGTAAAATGTATTCCACTAGAAACATACACAAAACACAAATGAATCCCAGTTAAACTCAGTAATTAAAACACTGAGACAGGCTGAATGAAAGGGAATAAAAATACTTTCTTCTAACTTTTTGCTTCTGAGCACTAAATTGTGGAAAATAGACCCTTATGTTCTACATTTGTACAATTTTGTGTACTGTCACAAAGCATGACCTTTAAATAGTGTGCATACTTTCTCCTCCAAATGACTGAACATTGCAACCAGCTTCACTAATTTTGTACTAAGTACATTTATGCCAATTTCAGGTGAACTTTTTTGAAATTCAGTTAGCATTTCCCACATTCCCTGTATTTAATAAAACAAAATTGCACTTAAATACATCCCATTTTAGCACAAATGTCTCCCAGTAAATACTTAATTTATGAATTGAGTTTGCTGTTGGTTCCAAAGACATGCTAAAATTTTGATACTGATCTCTTCCTGATATTAAAAGGATTCACCGTCTGATTCAGAATCTGATAGTTCAGAAAAACGGTTTCACCCTCCACACCAGGCCAAATGGTACATGCAAATCTCTCAAAAGGAGAGAGGCTTTTATGAATGGTTGGTAGCCTGGGGCTAATGAACATCCCTTACACCACCTGTGCAAATAAAGTTGTCAGTATTTTACTGTAGAAGAAGCACCTGTGATCAAAAATGGGACAGATTTTATACTTGTTTCTCTTGGAGGAGTGAAACAACCAGATACAGATGGACTTGTTTGCATCTCTTGAGTTTAATTTTTTTCTCTAAAAAGGACATAATTTTCCTTAGGTAGCAGTCAGGTCATCCCCCCAACCCCTTTTCACTTTGGAGGTGTATGTTCCTGATATAATGTTGGCAGCTCTTGTGATTTTTATCTTTAAATGTATGTTTTTAAAAGCTCCAGCTTCTTTAGCCACTTGAGCATGTAAGAAGTTCAGCTTTCATTTTGTCCTTGTGGTGGCAGAGAAGAGCACGAAAATATGATCCAATTGCACATTAAAAGGTTTTTTTTTTTTTTAAAGATAGACAGCAAATAAAAGGAACCTAAATGCATTATTTGTAAATTTCATGCTTTCTAAACTAACCTCATGATTTTGGGGCACCTGACTCATGGTTTATGAGCCTTTGGGGCTGGTAATGCTGCTGGTGCACTTTTTGCTTTTTATTTGATGTGAACAAATTCATCAAGAACCCTGCTGTCCTGCCTTCAGTAGAATTTGATTGGTAGTCGAGTTGGGAGTATTCCTGTTTCTGTGATCCCTTTTCTTGCCAGGAGAAGCGAGTGAATCTGATTTCGTTCCTGAAGAACATACCCCTCCTGTCAGTTGCTGTATAGTGTTGATTTACTTATTCCTTATCAAGCCTTTTAGCAAAAGCTGTGTTTGAGCCATATGTTTCTGCTAGTCATTTTGGTCTATTCTGTACATGCACGTTAATCTTATGGCTGATAAAGAGCTGAGACTATGGAGGTGGTCATCACACCTACATTAGCAATCCTACAGCCCAGTATTACTTATCATAATGATATAAAACATTGTTAACATGAACTCTCATTGTTGAGAATAGCTATTACTATAGCAAATTGTTGAGCATAATTTTGCTTGCTCTGTTTGATTGGTACCTGGGTGACATAGATGTATTTTTTTAAAACTGAAAAAATAAATATACCATAAGTTAATTGTACTGACAAAATATAAGTGTTTACATTGCGGTGATCTCATGAAATTCTAAACTTTTTCTGTTGTGGTTTCAAAATTCTCATTATTTCTTCTTAGAACCTTGTTGCTTACACGGATACTGAACAGGCTAAGGCTGATTACTTATTAACCTAAAATTTTCCCTTTTCACTCTCTTGTGGTATTTTCCTGTGGGTTTTTTTTTCCATTCTGTTTACTTGTGATCTACTAACACCATACTTTTGGTGAGTGTTCATTATTCACCTCCTTTTGTTTGATGTGGGAAGCCTAACTTTTTTTCTTTTAATTGAACTGTTTCATAAGGACCCCAGCTATTTCCAGTCAGGGATTGTCTCTTTTATTAGCACTTAGAAGACCGAGCTGGCAGTGTGCAGTATGTTTGTTCCCAGCTGTTGTAAAGGTGCTCCTGTGGTCCCCAGTCATTTGGAGGGGATCTGTCCTTAAATTGGGAGCTGCTTTGTGGATGTAGTCTATGGTGAATACACAGTGTATGTATTGGAAATATAATTAACTTGTAAAGAGAATTTCACCGATGTTATGAATGAGTATCATGCAAAACTTAAAACATAGGTAGAAAACATAATCTTTTTGAAAGATTACATCACATTCCTGTAGATGACTAAATTTTGAACATCTTTATTTGGGATCAGGGTAATAGCAATTACTGCCAAAATTTAATTGTACTAGAAGAAAAACATTCTGTATAATTTAATGTATTTTAAAGAGCTGCACTTTGAGAAGATTTTCATTATTAAATTATATTTAATAGTGTTTAATTTAAAAATACCTAAACAAAAATTTAGCAAGGAGAAAATGAAATAAAGCGTTTTCCCAAGAGTAGTACTACTTTATATGAGCTAGGATTTGAAGTTCTATAGGTCACTCCTCAGAAGCATTCTGCTCGGGGGAATGGTAGACACACTGGAGGACAGAGACAGGATTCAGGGAGATTTAGACAAATTGGAACACTGGACCAAAAGAAATCTCATGTGGTTCAACAAGGACAAGTGCAAAGTCCTGCATTTAGGACATAAAAATCCCACGTACTACTACAGGCTGGAGACCGATTGGCTAAGTAGCAGCACTGTACAAAGGACCTGGGGGTTTTGGTGGACAGGAAGATAGATATGTCAACAGTGTGCTCTTGTTGCCAAAAAGGCCAATAGCATATTGGGCTGCATCAGTAGGAGTGTTGCCAGCAGATTGAGGGATGTGATTATTCCCCTCTATTCAGCACTGGTGAGGCCGCATCTGGAATACTGTGTCCAGTTTTGGGCTCTCCACTACAGAAAGGATGTGGACAAATTAGAAAGAGTCCAGCAGAGGACAATGAAAATGACTAGGGAGCTGGGGCACATGATGTATGAGGAAAGACTTAAGGAACTAGGCTTATTTAGTCTTCAGAAGAGAAGACTGAGGGGAGATTTGATAGCAACCTTCAACTACTTGAAGGGGTGCTCCAAAGAGGAGGGGGCTAGGCTGTTCTCAGTAGTAACAGAGGACAGAACAAGGAGCAATGGTTTCAAGTTACAGCTGGGGTGGTCGAGGTTGGATATTAGGAAAAACTTTCTCATTAGGAGGGTGGTGAAGCATTGGAATGGGCTATCTTGGGAGGTGGTGGAAGCTGCATCTTTGGAGATATTTAAGACCCAGTTAGACAATACCCTGGCTGGGATGATTTAGTGGGAATGGTCCTGCTTTTAGCAGGGGTTTGGACTTGATGACGTCATAAGGTCCCTTCCAACCCTATCATTCTATGATTATTGAAATAATGAATAAGAACATTAACCTAAATTTTACCTTACTAACAGTACAATATGTCCAGTAACTATGTTGTGAAGGGACTACAGAGAAGCAAACAAGTATGAGAATATATTTACATTTAAGAAATGTAACCTAACAGTATCTCGGATCCTAGTGAGAAATGCTTGGTTGGAATTGAATCATTACCCAGTTAAAAATAACCTTTCCAGGTCATGTCATTTTGTTTGCCGCAGTGAAATAAGTTTATTTCAGCAGAATGAAGCCATTATTAGCTTGGCAGAGTCCACTTGTCAGAATTTTATGGAGCAGAACACTGTTTGGCTGGGAAATTCCATAAATACTGTAATGTGAGAGGAGTTAAATTCCAAGGACTGAAGGGCACAAAGCAGGAGATTTGTCACTAATGCATTGTTTTACAGTTCCACTAAGAAAGTATTAGGGTATATGAAGAATCATCATTAAAGGTCAGACAAACATACACTTCTGCATATATTGTGATAACGTAATGTGTGGATATTAAATAGAAACATTTTTATACATAAATTGAATACCAATCCTAAAAATAAATGATTCCATTTTTTATATTACATTCTCTCTCTGCCTCTCTCTTTACATGTGCTTCTAATCTTGGAATTAGTGGGGAAGTTATAAAGTAGGAGTAGGACAATTAGTGAAAATCCATAATTTAGTCATCCTGCTCCGTGTATTTGTTGAAATGTAGGGGGCCCATGTACTTTCTCCATCAGGAGAGGAGTAGGCAAAGTAACTTCTTCCTGTGCAAGGTGAATCTGTCCAGTTCAGTCATCTCATGATTTTTGAGGTAAAGACAAACTAGTCAGCAAATTTTATACGGGCCATGCTCAAGGTCCCCAGACTTTCCACCTTTATTTTGAACGCCATCATTTGAACTATGGTTCACTGGAACAAAAATTTACTTTTGGGAATGAGTCATAGAGTTGTTCAGAATTTCTAATCCTACAAATTAATATCTGCTTCTACCCAATGGCTGGAAGATGAAGCTAGACAAATTAAGACTAGAAATAAAGTAAACATTTTTAAGTCAGGGTAATTAATCATTGGAACAATTTACCACAGGTTGTGGAAGAGTCTCCATAAATTAGCAATTTTAAAATCAAGATTAGATTCTTTTTTAAATACATGCTCTAGAAATTATTTGGGGGAAGTACTATGCTTTCTGCTATATAGAAGTCAGACTAGATGATCGCAGTGATCCCTTCTGGCCTCGAAATTTATGAATTAATCATTGAAATAACTTCCCTAGGGATGTGGTGAATTCTCCATTACTTAAAGTCTTAAAATCAGAACCGAATGTTTCTTTAAAAGCTCCAAAGGGGAAGCCGTGTTAGTCTAGTTCAGCAAAACAAACAAGGAGTCCTGTGTCACTTTTAAAGACTAACAAATTTATTTATTGAAGCTCATGCGATAAATAAATTTGTTAGTCTTTAAGGCTATGTCTTCACTGGCAAATGAAGTGTACTTAAGGAGGCTTATGTCGACTTAAATTAAGCCACGTCCACACTAGGCTTTCATTAAGTCAACTTAAGACATTCCTTGAGTCGACTTAATGAACTCTTAAGTCAACTTAATAAGAACCGCCTATTAGGTCAACTTAAGCCTGTTTAGGTCGACCTAAGCCCAGTGTGGACGTTTAAACCCACTTTTAGTTGACTTAATAAGGTCGATTTTAAGTCGACTTAAAGTCGACCTTATTAAGTCGACTTAACAAAATAGACCTAACTTTTCCTAGTGTAGACATAGCCTAAAAGTGACACAGGACTCCTTGTTTGTTTTTCTTTAAAAGATATGCTATAACTCTAATAGAAGTTAGGGATTGGTGCAGAAATTACTGGGTGTTATTATGTGGACTGTATTGTGCATATTAGACTAAATATTCTAATGGTCCCTTCTGTCCTTAAAGTTTGATTTTCCAGAGGGAGAATGAGGGGTTAAAATTATTGACCCTACAGTGGAGAGGTTTATAAGTTTTTATTTTATCTACATAATTACTTCATAAATGTTTTCCTCCAGCCTAATTGATTAAATCCAGGAATGTGCTGTGTCTCATTTGATCATACTACAACCTATAATAGCATACGTGTTGAACAATAGCATGCTACTATATATCACACCTGAATACCATGGATTGGTATGTTAGCACAATATGACATATTCATGTTTATTTCTTCATATCTCTATCTCTTTTATTTTGAAACAGTTTCCCCCTCCCCTCCCCTTGATCCAAAATACCTGTATGGATGTCTTAAGTTATTTCCATTTTTACTAAGTTGATGCACCTTTTTCAAAGTTTCAGTTGAGGTCTTCTGCCCTAACTACTCCAATAGAGGAACTCTAGAGATACTGCTATTGCAAATGGTACATCAAGCTATAGGTACCTACACATTACTCTGGAGGCAAATGGATTTGGGAGTCCACATGTGTTCCAGGAGAAAATTTGAAATACTGTCTCTGGACTTTGCCTGTTTTCTTAATCTCTGATCATCCTCTTTCAGTTTGTATCCAAATACTGAGAACAGAGATTCATACCTTTATTAACATTCCTTCATTTGGAAAAAATAAGGTAGTAAGGCAAAACTTTTCATATTCATCAAACACTGAAAAGTGTCCCTGGAAATTTGACAAAATTATTTTGTAAAGACAAAGCACACCTAAAATTTGGTAGCTGAAATCATTATATTTGAGCAATACTTATAATTACAGTTAAACCAAGAATATAGAAAAAGATCATTCAGATATAATGGTTCCCATGGGTGTTCTCAGTGAAGCAGGTTAATTTGTGTCTACAGTATATGCTTACCGTTAGCATCTGTTCCTGTGGTCTCTTGAAGCAGCAGTTAAGGATAGTGTAAACAAGCATACCATATCAATTGACACAGTTTGCTGGCAGTTCTTAGTTTGTATGCTGTCCCTTCTTTATTAATTTCTGGCAACAACATGCTGGAATCTAAGGATATCTCATTTGTGTCTCTGATCATTTGTTCGATGCTCTCTGAAATAATTTCTTTCAAAATTGATGAATGGAAAAGAAAGATAACGTTATATTGTGTCAGGATACTTTATCAAAAAGTTAAACCTAGGCTGTGGCTTCATCATGAAAACATGATTTTAAAAAACAAAAAACAAACCCAGTGCAGCTTCTAGAAGCCATAGCATTAAACTGTACCATTTATATTGACCTGCTTGTGCAGTGGGCTTTGCGTGTAGGATTTAATATAAATTTAACTCCAACATACATATTTCTCTTCCTTTTCTCTGCCTCCTCAGCACTAATAGATATTGTAGTTATTCCCCAAGGGACAGCCAAAAGTTTATGCTTTAAGTGGCTTGACCCTGAGCCTCAGAGACTACATTTTTAAAAGAAAATCAAAGGAAGTTGCAGTTAAGTGAATTGAATTATTCCCTTGTTAACATCATACTCATTCAAGTTGATTATATAGGCAGCAGAGTTGGATGCTTCCCAAGTTGAATTTCAGTTTCTATTAATTATCCATACTATGTTAGATGTATTCTTCAGAAAATAATATGTTAAAATGTGATCAAATACAGGTGTTTCAGGTTACAGTCTGCAGCATTCAGTGAGTACTGAACGTTGCTAACTCAAGAAGAGATATTTAAATTAGTGAAAGGAACAACAAGTCTTGCTTTCTCAGGTAAACTGCATTAGTTGAGTAGGTCAACACATGGTATTATTAGCTCTGAGATTCTACTTGTCATATTCTTGTGGGTAAACTGTAGTGATTTTCTTGGCTATTTCCTTTTTCTAAAAGATAACCCATGGCAGCAGTGTATTTATTTTATTGTTCTGACGTTAACATTGGCCCACCATCCCTCTTAGCTTACAGCTGCATGTGTCTTGTCCTTGACAGCTCTAGAACTGTGAAATCTCCACTCTTGCCAGAATAGGTTTTTGATTTCTAGCAATTGCTCTCTTGTTCCTCTAAAGGTTAATGAATATAGAAGGTGAGACACTTGTGTCAGCCGTAGTGTGGAAGAATGATTGCTACCAATAATAAATTGCTGGAGTGAGTGTGTGGGGGGAGGACAGGAGTAAATGGTAAGCCAGAAAATATGTGAACTATACCAGGGAGTGTGAACAGGAAGAACAGTTAATTTAATCTGAAGACATTATGTCAATTAATATAGTGTTATCATTGATTATTGTGCTATAGAACTGATGGTGACCTATGTAGAAGTCTTATGGCATACTAATGAGCAACACCAGAAATTTAGACATCTTATGGTTGGATTGCTCATTATCTGCCAAATACATTAGGGAAAATGATATCACTAATAATAATAGAAACATTTCAAATATTAAAAAAAATATTTTTATACATTAGGTTCACTATTACTATCAATATTCTACTTTAGTGCCACTTCTGCTACCTGAGACTTCTAGCCCCATGTTCCAATCTGCAGTCCAGTTTTAACATGAAGTATAATTAAAATAGTGCTGTTCAGAGTGTTCAAACTACTGACTTAATTGATATTTCAATCAAATAATTCTGAGTAAACTACAGTGCTTTTGATTTATTTTTGGTTCCTATTTCAGGGCCAGGGTCTCTGTGTTTGTCAGTAGTAGATGAGAAACATTTTGGTATTTAAAATGTGGATGTTCAATGGCCTTTTCCAGTATACTTTAGTAAAGAACAGTTTTACTCAGTCACTCTTAAATGTAATGTAATCTAAAGGTATAAAATGCTAAGAGCTATGGAGTTTATATAATTACATTTCTAAATTTTACATATAGATAGCTGAGTGTGAAGTTTATTTTTACATATACACACTCAAAAACTAATTATGCTAATTTTTCACACTGTTTTTTCTTTTGTTGTGAACCCTAGAATATTGTTGTTAGAAAAGTGGGCTGAGACAGTAAGGATGTGGGATTTATTCCAGTCCATCTGAAAGAAGGGGATTTGGCATTAGGGCTTAGAGGTTCTTTTGCATCTTGGTACCACTAAAAGATACTATAGCAAATATTTTGTTGAGGTGCTGTTCCTGGTGTCTGGCTTTCCCTAGCCAGAAATGGCAAATTTGAGGAAAGGTGAAAGTACAAAGGGGTGAACTCATTCCCTCAAATTAAAACACAGAAGTCATTCCACATATTTTACACAGCAGTTGCTCTCTTTCTCCCACCTACCATAATAAGAAGCTTCTCAAAATTGGTGACATGAATGTATCATGAAGTGCATCTCCCCCAGTTTGAGACACCTGGCTACCCTTGTATTCTGTTCATCAGTCTCTCATCCACCTCAGAAGAACGCTGAAGAACATCAAAGAGAAAAGGATTACTCAGTGCCACAAAGAATAAATAGATAGCCTAACAGTAACTTTGTTTCTGCTATTTGACTGCTAACGAAGAAAAAAAGTGAAAAAGAAACATGGCACTGGACAGTGCAAATAGCTCACAGCTTTGACATTGCCTCAGTGCATGCTTAGAAGTAAGTATCAAGAAGATGTCCAAACATCGTCACAACACAGATGTATATGAAGAGTGCTAACTGACAGGATATAGCAGAGCAACTGTTTGAGATTTCAGAAAGATACCCCATGTTATTTAAATTAAATCAAGAGCAGAATATTATAGAAACAAAACAAAATAAAACAAAATCATGAATCAGGATCCATCTTGCATTTTGTAGTGGGAAAGATTTGTTTGGTTGAAACAATATATGTTATACAGTCTAAAAATAAGGCCTAAATTTTAAAATACATATACTTTTTTGGATGTTCCCAAGTTGTACACTTAAGGGCTGATTCAGAAGTTGTTGAAACTCTCATTGCCTGCAAAGGACTTTGAATGAGGCCTTTGTTCTAATAATAAAGAACTTCAGCACATGCTTAACTTTAAAAGCATAAGCAGTCAAATTTAAATGAATGGGAATATTCATGTGGTAAAAGATAAGTGTGTATGACTATGCTTTTCCTGAATGCAAATTTCACTGTAGAAAATGGAAATCTTTTCATTGACTGTTTAGGGAGCTGGACAGATCCCCTGTGTCTAATGTGTGCCTGCAAATCTGGGATATAGCCATGAATGTATGTTTGCATTCATACAACTCCAAGAATATATGCAACTTAGAGCCTTGAAAAAGTACATGCGATACATCTAATCAGGAATCAAGATAAAATGGAAAGAGGCTCTGTGAAGGTATAGTGGAGTTGCACCTAGCATCCATCAGTATATTCGTCTTTGAATATTCAGCTACCTACCACTCATTTAGAGTTGGCTTTGCAGACTTGATGTAAGTTCAGTGCATAAACAAAAGCCTCAAACTGAATCTAAGACTTGCTCTCTGTGCAGGAAGCTTTGTGGAGGTCATAATCCTAACTTCTTTCCCTACTAGCCCCCGATGGGCCAGCAACAGAGGATGCTCAACAATAACACTTTTTGGTGGATCAGGAACATTAACAAAGAACCTCAGTTAAGCTGATAGCCATGGTGACACACAACCTATGGTCTATTGTATTACAAGCAAATAATAGCGTCATAAAGCTGCCGACAATTCATGGCTTCCCCAGGTTGTTCGGTGGTATCTTTCTAAATGATGACAATGTGAGGTTGTAGAGAAATGATGTGACCAAAACCAACAAATATAACAACATAGTTTGCCCTTCCACAGTTAAAAACTTTCTGTGCCCACATATGGGATATGATGAGAAAGAAGTGTTCTTAATACAGAATAGAAAGAAAAGCCTTAAAATAAGAAAAGTTCTAAATTAAATGTTGTAGCAGTTTTATAATATGACTCACATTTTCAGAAACACTAATATAAAACATATTTAGTATAATAAAAGTGCACATATAAATAAGTTACCACTCAATTCTTTGAAATTTGCTTATAGAAAAGTAAACTTGATATTTTCATTCTCACTGTCCCTCTTAATATGGAACTCCACATACGCACATTATCGTATGGCAGTTTCTACAGGATACTTACCCTGGAAATTTACTAGGGTTCATATCATGTGCTAGAATGATGTCACTTTAGTATTCTCATGCATACTTCAGTGAATGTAGAGCACTTACAAGTCTCAAGAGAAGAACTATCTTTACAGTAAAGCCCTGTTTGAAGTACATTTTATACCTACAAAAAAACAGAAAACTCAGTATTGCACTATCCAGGCAATTGTCTTTCTAGTTAGATGTGGCAATGGGACAATAAGCCACTCCAAGGCTATGCACACACAATCAGATTAAAGTGCAACATGGCAATCGCGCTATAAAAAACACGTGACCTTTGTTGCGGGATAGCGTGTACACATGTCGCTCCTTGCAACGCAACAGAATTCCTTGCATTATCACGGTTGAGCGCAATGACTTCTGGGCACCTATCCCATTGTTCCATTTTCCTTGAATCGGCGCTTGGAATCATGGGATGAAGGAAAGGAACGTAAAGCGCCATGGGTAAACTCTCAGTTTCCCGTGGTGCCTTGTGTTCCCCTTGCGTCTTCCTCGTTGCCAAAAGCAACTCGTGCCTATTTTCAACAATGCAGTGACGCACCGCACCACTTGCAAGCAATCACAACAGCGACAGCATGGATCCTGCTCTGATCTCCACTGTCGCCTTCAACATTCTGAATACATCTCGGCTGGTTGCTCAGTACACAATGAGCTCCGAGTCAGACGAGGACGCTGAGGAGCAGGGGCTGATCGATGCCATGCAGAGCAACAGCACCGCGTTGCTCAGCTCCTTCACCGATGATCTGCACACGGTGCAACGCCGTTTCTGGTCGCGAGAGACAAGCACCAAGTGGTGGGATCGCATTGTTATGCAGCTGTGGGATGACGAGCAGTGGGTACAGAACTTTCGAATGCGGAAAGCAGCCTTTCTGGAACTGTGTTCCCAGTTGTCCCCTGCCCTGCGATGTAAAGACACCAACATGAGGTCAGCCCTAACCGTGGAGAAGCGTGTAGCGATTGCTGTATGGAAGATGGCGACTCCTGACTGCTACCGGTCGGTTGCAAACCAGTTTGGAGTCGGGAAGTCCATTGTCGGAGTAGCCCTCTCACAAGTTTGCCAAGCCATCAATCGAGTTCTGCTACGGAAAACGGTGACGTTGGGCAATGTTCGTGAGATTGTGGACAGCTTTGCTGCCATGGGATTCCTGAACTGCGGGGGAGCCATAGACGGCACAAACATCCCAATTTTGGCTCCAGACCATCTCGTGACCGAGTACATCAACAGGATGGGCTACTTCTCCATGGTGTTGCAAGCACTCCTGGATCACAAGGGGCGTTTTACGGACATCAATGCTGGGTGGTCGGGAAAGGTGCATGATGCCCGCATTTTCAGGAACACTGGTCAGTACCGGAAGCTGCAAGGGGGTACCTTTTTCCCTGATCAAAAAATTACAGTGGGTGATGTGGAGATGCCCATAGTCATCCTCAGAGACCCAGCATACCCACTGATGCCATGGCTCATGAAGCCGTACACCAGTAACCTAGATCGCAGCAAGGAGCGGTTCAATTACAGATTGAGCCGCTGCAGAATGACTGTGGAGTGTGCCTTTGGCCGTTTAAAAGGGCGCTGGCAATGTTTGTATGGGAGGCTGGACTTGGCGGAGGACCACGTCCCTGCTGTGATTGGGTCATGTTGTGTCCTCCATAAAATTTGTGAAAGTAGGGGAGAAAAGTTTTCCCTGGTGTGGGCTACAGAGGCACAGCGCCTTGAGGAGGCATACGAACAGCCAGCCACTAGGAGTATTAGGGTGGCCCAAGGAGAAGCTGCTCGCATAAGGGAGGCACTCAGGGAGCATTTCAATTATGCCCTCCCCTAGTTAACTTCCAGGACGCATCAGGTGCACCTTATGAGATTCTCAGTGTGTACAAATAAACCCACTCTTCAAATTATTTGTTACTGTTTTTATTCAAACCTAAAAGGTGGGGGGGGGATGTTACAGGTGGGTGTAGCTGCGGGTCTCTAAAAAGTAGCTGGGGGGGGGGGGACTGGATGTTGGAGTGTACCGGGGGGAAGGGTGGCCTTCAAAGAAATGCTTTGAGGGACTACGGGGAGTGGGAGGCAGACACGGCTGAACTCTCTGGAGTGGAGCCCGCACATTAATCGCCTGGGACTGCAAAGCAATCATGCTCTTGAACAGTTTTGTTTGCTCCTTCATGACGCTTATCTGTTCGTCCCTGTGTTTCTGCCTCCTCTGTTGGGATTCCTCTCTCCAGGCTCGATTCTCCCTCATGGATTCCTGTGTTGCTTTCAGCAGCTCCTAAAACATATCCTCCCTGTTTCTTCGAGCACGCCGCCGAATGTTTCTCATTCGGTCTGCTGGGGTAGACACCGGCCTTGTGAAGGTCGAATCTAATAAAAAAATAACAATAAAGAAATTGTTAACACATAGCATAGATAACCAATGTAACCTTCCAGTAGCACATTCCACTGGAAGGTACAGGGCAGTCAACATCCTATTCTTCGCTGAAGCGGACAAGGTACGTCCTAATAGACGGCTTACTGGGGGCTAACATTCAGCACTGGGCACACAGATGGAACCCGATATCTCTCTCCTCAGAGTGCCCCTGCCAGCTAGAATACATATCCTACATGCCACCGGTTGCAAGCCAGGACCGTATGCTGCTGCACTGTGTGCTGCCATGGTTCCCAGGGCTGTGCTTTGCAGCTGGCGAGGCAGCGTATCCATCTTTGGGAGCGTAGACACAAACGCTCTCCCATCTAACCTGAGTATTAGGCTCTGGAGGTACATTGAGGAAACCTTTACTGACCTAAATACAGATGATTATTTTACAATCACTGCTTGTGTTGATGCACTTCTAATGAATGCAGAGTAAAGAGCGTGCACAGCGGGGACCAGCAAACACCCCCACACCGGACAACGATATTTTAAAAGGAGCCATAGCTGCACGAAGGAGAAACTTACTGGAACCCCCCTCTGCCGCGTCAGAGGACACACTGCAATTCCAGCCTTGGGTGGATGTCTCAGTGGGGGTGCAGAAGAGCTCCTGGCTACACGCTGTTGCGCTTTCCTCCAGGTCATCCTCCATCTCCTCCTCCTCCATCGATCACATCCTCATCCTGCTCGGCTCTGGCATTCAGTGGATGGGGGGGGTGATGTGTCCATAGGACTTTTTGCAGTGGTTGTGGGGTTCCCACTGAGGATGGCTTCGATCTCCTTATAGTACCTGCATTTAGCAGGCGCTGATCCCGAACGGCGGTCTGCCTCCTTCACTCGGTGATAGGTTATTCTTAGCCCCTTCACCTTTGATCTGCACTGCACAGTGTCTCTATCATGCCCTCTCTCTGACATAGCCTGAGAAATTATGCCAAATGTATCATAATTTCGCCTGCTGCCACGTAGCTGCGCCTGCACAGTGGACTCTCCCCAGATGCTAATCAGGTCCAGCACTTCTGCCGTGCTCCAAAGGGGTGCGCGTCTTCCACGACGGACCGCCATTGCTACTGAAGATCGGAGCTGCACTCCACTCCACGAGGAAGAGAACAGCAAGTGAAACAGACGAGAAATTTGAAAATCCCGGGAATCAGATCAGGGCGGGGACAGTTTCGTCACGGCCACAGAGCGGCTGTGGGGAAGACCAGAGAGGACGACTTTGGAATGCTGGGACACTTCCGGAGGCCCGTCATTGCGTGGTAAGCGTACACACGAACGCAAAGGCGCAACAGCTGTTCCGCGTTAAGTGCTACCACCCTCGTCGAGGTGGTTTTTGTATTGCGCTACAACAAGGCAGTTAACGCGCAACAGCCCTATTGCACGTGTGTACGCTGTTGTTGGTATCGCGCGGTAATGATTTTTGATGCACAGTAAACTGATCGTCTGTACAAGGCCCAAGTATTGCTTCTTGAAAGACCCAAATAGTCAACCACTTCCCAGCTAATATTTGAACATGTTATCACAGTTTAATTTAAGTGAGCAGAGGCAAAGGGACTTGTTAGCTCATCAGGTTTGTCTGTTGTCAGGAGTATGAAATATATCTTGGAATATATTTCAGAATATGGTTTTTGCATGAATAATATGCTATTCTGCAACTGTGGTCATAAATATTAAATTTTGGGGCCTTTTGTATATGAATGACAGGAAGAAGCACTTGTTCATATATTTCAAAATATTGGCCCTGCAGAATCTAGGTCACCCCATGTCTGTCCCAGGATTCCTGGTTTTCCTTTGTCTCATTGAGGATTGAATCACAGAAGCACTCTTTTGTTGATTTTTCACTGTATTAAACAGCTGTAATATAAATCAGAGGCATTATTCTTGCACCGGAAGCCTTTTATACCTACAACTACTTAGTCTGTTGACTGTTTCTAATTCCCGGATCTAAACTGTTGATTGAGGTGATCTCAGTACCTATTGTTTCTCCACTGTTTATCTGCTGAAATTTTGACAAACCTGTTGTGTTCATAAGTCTGAGGAAGAGGTAGAAAATTCCCTTCTGCCTATGTCTAAATTTCTTAGTTGTAGATCTCAGACTTTTTTCCTTCTTTTCTAAGTGACTTGGTTTGGCTAACATTAAAGAGGATTCATAGAGTAGTATCAGTTTCCACCTTAGCTGGCTTTCTTCTAGTTTAAGTACAGTTGGACATCAGTATAAGGCCATTTATTTTGGTGAATTTTCTCCTAATTTTTACTGGGATAATAAGAGACTCAGACCCTTTATTCCCTGCTGTCTCTCTGTAGTTTATATTTTATTTTCCACAGTAAAGCCTGTTATAATCTATTCAATATCCTTATAACATTACAGTATAGCGAGTGATCTTAAAAACCATTTAATTTTACAAATTAAATTGTTTCAGCTTTGTACAGGGAGGCACTGCAGGGGAAAGGCCATTTCATTCTCTCTCTCAAACATCTAGGTAATTGTAATCATTCTTAGAGTCATTGTTCTTTAGTTAGGCCCATCATGATATTTTTTTGTGTTTTTTTTTAAAAATCCATAGAAAATAAGAAGTAGACTCTGTGCTCCTTTAGTAAATGCTTCCTTGACTCTAAAATTTACTCATGTCACAAGTTTTGTGGAGCAGGGTGGGGGGGGAGTGTTGCCTGACTGACCTTATAATTTGCCCGTACACATTATGGAAGAAGTTCAAAGTTATTCATCTTCATATTCTTTAGAAGATAAGACATCTCCACTTTTACCTATCTGTCTACTTCTAGTGCCTCAGTGAAGTAACTGACAGCTAATGAAATATTTTCGTTAACTATTTTCAGTAGTCTTTTCTTTGACACTTTCTGTTTGGGCTATAGAATGCTCTTTCCCTTTCTAGTAACTGAGATAAATTAGAATGGAATCAAAGGAAATCTGTAAATTTCTACCACTGAATGTACTGACAAAGTACCAATGGTCCACATTGAAACTCTGATCAACATTTCTTTGTGATCCAAAATGAAATTAATTTTTTAATTGCGCTAGTATTGTGGTTTCAGGGATAATTTGATGGCCTGGAATTGATTTCACTTTCTATTTTTGAGTTGCACCACTCAATTTGTCTATCTGTCCTAAATACATACATGGCACCTATAACTGAAACTATCCTAGCACCTCAGAGTCATTAATGTATTTATTCTCTCAAGATTCTGTGAGATAGGAAAGTATTATTTATTTCCATTCTACAGATGGGGAAGTGAGGCACAGAGAGATTAAGTGACTTGCCCCCCTCAGCATCAAATATTCATCCTCAGTTATTTAGAAATTCAGTAAAAAAACCCCTATTTTAAAATCATTACATAGTTTAGGGTCTCAGGTATTATGGTGTAAAAACATAGACTAGAACAATGCCTTTTGTCTAAGGCCTCATAATGCTTGTGAGGTAAAATGTAACCACTTTCCAGATACATAAACGGAGTCAGCTTATTAAATGATTATCCTATGACCTTGCAGTGTAGTTGTTAGGATGACCTGATTTTGTAGGGACAATCCCAATGTTTGCGGCTTTTTCATATATAGGTGCCTATTATCTACCATCTCATGTGCCAAGTTTTAACACTTGCTAGCTGGTCACTCTAGTAGTTGTAGTTGTCAGTCCCAGAATATGACAGAGAGCTCTGTGTGGCTTAAAAGTGTCTCTCTCATCAATAGATGTTGGTCTAATAACAGATAACACTTCACCTGCTTTGACTCTCTAATGTCCAAAGGCCAGATAGTGGAAGAACTTGAAAGAACAAGCAGGAGTCCTGACTCTGAGCTTTGAATTCTGAGTAATAGACAATAATACTTCCTTCCACCACATGTCCTTATTATTCTTTACCCAAAATTAAAACCGGTTCTGAAAATATTTTAGAATAACATCTACCAAATTAAAATACAGTGGAAGTTGTTCCATTCTTGCTCTCTGTGGTTTGAGATTTTTTTTAAAAAACGCAATAGTGTTTACTCAGTGGCTAGCGATACTCACAGTTTGACATTTCCAAGTATTGATTAGGTTATGTTAACATGATTTGAAACAGACATTCTGTTGTTATAATTCACCTTTTGTGATTTTAGCATGCTCAGATTTCTAGCTTTCTGGAAGAGGCGGTACATATTTGTGGTTAATGTTATGCTGCTATGAGTAAAAGCTCTCTTTCCTGAGTGTCCCCCAAGTGTTTGCTTTTAAGATTTAGTCTTTGTTTATTTGTTGTGTTTTTTTAAAGCTACATCAAATATACCAGAGGTTAAGATTTATTTCTGAAGTACACAAAGGTCATTAAATACTCTGTAGTGGTTCGTCTGAGCCTCAAGAACATGTTATAACTGCAGGTGAAATCCTGGCCTATAGCAAGTCTGGAAAATACATATTTGGGTGTCTAATGCTAACACTTTCACTTAGAGGTTCCTGCTAGTTTATTTTTTTACAAGAAAGTCCTCTGTAAGTAGCTTTTTCCTGCTCAATTGTCTTTGCTATCTGTTAATACAAGGATGGTAAATGTTATATACATTAACTGGTATTTTCCTTACATCAGAAAAAAGTCATAATAAATTACACTATATTACTAAATAAATGGTGATGACAAAGTGTACATAAATCAGACACACTATCTGTAAGAAACTATCTGTTCTTGTGAAAGAAACAGTTGACAGCTCTAGATAAAGAATAAAGACCGTAATCAAAGCAAGGAAATGTTGTGAACTGCAACTTCAGTTCAGTGACTGAAGATGAAACCTTTAAGGAATTGTCGAGTCAGTACTGAGATACGTTTTTTTATTGTGGTTTGCATTTTCTGAGATGATGCCAATAATATTATAAGATTCTTTTTAAAACATCTGTTCTAAACTAGCTTGGCTTTCATAATACCAAAGAGGAAAAATGTATATATAACTTAAAGAACTGCATTGTGCGGGAAAAATGCTATTGGATAGTAGCAAACCAAATAATCAAGTAGACCCGTTTTGGATTCAATAAGTAGTGTTTAGGCAAAACCCTTTTTTCTTGGATTTTGCATTCAGGAGATTCTCTATTTTCCCCTGAGTAAGGGATAAACTACAACCAATGTGTAATAATCAGATAAAGCTTTCATGATATTAAACAATTCCTACAGATAGTATTTTAGGATGGAAAAATGAACTGCTCTTGAATAAAAAATAGACAAAGCTGTATTTGTCTTTTAACAGAGCTTATTCTTCTGAGAATTGTGATTTGGTGATTTTCTCTGTTAGAAAAGACAAGCTAAAAGGCATTTGATGAAGGTGTTTTTTTGAGTTGTGTATGTCTCATTAAAGTACTGTTGCACTAGTCTATCTGTAAGGGAAGGGGGTTTATTTCTGTTTCTGATTAGCCCATCATAATGTTGACAAAACAAATTATTGAAGGCTGACTATCATTTCAGATTAAATGCAATATTTAGGTTTTTTGGTCACGTTTGAAATTTTGTTTGTTTATTGATGCAATATAAATAAGAAATTGTCCAAAACCATCTTGCAATTATTTTGGTCCCAGTCCTATGGGGTCTGGCTGTATGAATGTCACTTCCAGGACAGAGTTCAGTTTGCTTACTTTACATGCTCAAGAATCAACATTCAGTATTCTTGCTCCATAATCAGGGCCTTAACAAATGCTAACTCTTTTACTGAATTCAGGAAAAGAAAACACTATTTTAAAATCATACATTTCACAAAGGACTCGTCGAACATGTTGACTCTTTAGTTTCAGAGCAATGCAAATATCAACAAAACCTAGACTTGATAATTTCAGAATCTTCAATTAAAATTCCACATTTAGACTTACGAGTAATAATATTTAGAACTTAAATTAATATTTAATTTTTTCAACATTTGCATTAATTATGTAGAAACATGTTCCAGTAGAATTTAATGACATGTCTGTCCTTTGAGTGGAATTACATTTCTTCTCCATTCATGGCAGGTTAGGTTCAGGATAGAAATGTTGCTTCTTCTGGACGTTTACTCTCACCACTCCAGCAGCTAGTCTGAGGTCATTCCACTTGTTCAGAATGAAGAACAGGTGTAGAATTTTGACCCCAGTAGCTTCCAGTTCTGATTTTGCCACTCATGAAAAAGTGGCTCTTTATTTTTCACTATCTCTGCCATCTCTAAATTGAAGATCCTACCAGTTTTTTTCTCTTTCTGCTTAGATGAAAGTTTTCTTTATCAGTCTGTTTCTTCCCCCTAGTGAATTCCTGGCTTTTTTGTATGACTTGTAATTGGTGCCTTCTTACTGGAGTAATCATTTGAAGAAAAACCAAAGGAAAATTCTCTGAAAATATCTGAACTTTCAAAAACAATTTGGGGCAAGGAGTCTTTGTTCCAGGTGTGATAGAAGCACATACAGGGGGTTGCTCTCTCAAAAGCTAGACAATCCACAAGCTTCCAAACTCATATCTGGGAAAATGGACTACAGTAAAAGCAAAGAGGAGCTTTAGCTGTCTGGAACTGAGCTTGATTGTTATGGATATTTCTGGGCACTCTTACGCAAAAGACTTAATAATCGTAAGAAGCAGTACTAATGTTAAAACAAAACAAAATCCCATTCTATTCTGCCATTTCCCCCCATGCTCCCTCTCCTTCTGTATCACTGTCTGCTGAGAAAAATTCAACAGACTCCTCTGACTCTTCACAACCAGAGCAAGGCAAAGGCACTCCAGAGAATTCCCCACACAGAACTGCTAACAAAGGCATGCTCAGCAGGTAAGGGATAATATTAGCCCAGTCCAGTCATTGCAATTTTCCTTGCTCTGAGCAGATGTAATATATCTCTTTCAATGAAACTTTATGTCCACCTTGCTCCTCACAGCAAGTTGGGGTTTTCAGTGAATATGGTGCCTTGCAGATAATTTCTCTGTGAGGACTGAGGTGTGTCATCAAGGCAATCTGGAGCCAGGTCTTGCATTTCTGCTGCCCTCCTAGTTAAATGAAAGGATCAATTAAAGCATTTAACAAAAGCCAAGATACCTAAAAAAACTCTGTCTTTGAATCAAATTCTGATCCTGCAGGAATATCATCGAATCTGATGATATATGGTGTTTAATTAAAAAATTATAACTTCACTGTAGGCATCAACAACAATTCTGATTCAGCTTCTGTGTCAAGAAAGATAAATTGAAAGCATCTAAAGGAAAAGATAAAGCTGCCATTCCAGTTCCCGATTCATTAGAAGAATTGATTAAATTTGAGTAGTTGCAGCTGACAACAAAAAGGCTTACTAATAGATTCACTCTTAAATTTTACAAGCTTTACAAGGATAAGTCAGAAAAACATGTTATAATTACTCAGCTAGATTTTGTTGTTAAATCTGTGACGCACCAGGAAAGGCTGTTCTGGTCATAGATGCAAAGGAAATTATGCTGCCCCACTGGAAAGAAGGGGAAGAGCAGGATTTGAGTATCCGAAATAGAGGTTTTGCGACTCCATGCACAGTCTGATTAATGACTCAGATATGGCTCACTGTCAGTTGTCTTTCACTGAGTAACTGTACAGGAATAGGAGCAGTCACAGGGCAGATTCATTTGTCAGGCTTGGAGGATAGAATGCCTTCATCCGACAGCCTCAAATTCTCCCCCTTCTCACCTTCCCTCACTACAGGCATCCTTAAACCAAGCCCAGTCACTCTTGGTATGTGAATTATTTAAGGACAAAATTCCAAATGAGAGACGATAATAATTTCTCTTCTGGAGAATCATTTTCTGCAAAATTTAGCACAAGTCTCTAACCTATTAGTTTCTCCATGCACCTTTGTCTGCAGCATCTGAAGAGTATTAGGGTTCCTAGGAACACACGGAGAGAGAGTGCGTCTCTGAACACTATGGGTCAAATTCTGTGTCGCATCTCCTGGGGATGCATCCCAAAAGGGAAAGGGGACAAAGGTGGTTTTATAAATTCTGGACTGCATAATTTAGAACAGCACCAGTGCTGTTTGGGGTGTTTGACATATGTGTAGTGCACATAATTTACAACATTACACTCTAGCGGTTCATCAGGATATTGGCTATCAATATCATGTCAAATGTTTGGGCATGCAAGATGGTGATTAAAATAATTTCAGTTGGAAACAGGGTAGAACATTAGGAAGCACCATATCTGGTAGCAGTGATGACTACAAGAAGTTTTTAATTAACAGTTTTATACTGCCAAATTATGAATCCAGATCTTGCCTCTATTATTTTTTTTTCATTGCACTCTTTGTAATAAAACATGGAGTATGTCACCTTAAAATATGAGAGAAAAATGTTCGTGTGCGTGGGGGTATATATGTGACACATTGTTTTCTGCAGTTGTTGATGTTTAGATGATAATTAGGGTAGTGTTCTAACAGGATGTGTTACTGGCAGAGTTGGGGAATGATTGTAGTAATTCTTTAGCTCAGGTTTGAGAAGTTTCCACTGGAGATTATATGATTATGATTCCCTGCAAAGAAGGTCTTTCATGCATGAAATTTGCTTTAGTTAAAATTAGGCCAGTAGAGAACATTTGGGGAACTTGGGATTGTTGTTAGAGATGAGAACTGCAGGTTAGGGTAGAGAGGGATTTCGCCTCCCCCCCCTTTTTGTGTGAAAATTCTTTGGAACATGCAGTAACTCAGAAATGGTTTGGTCTAGAAATTCCACATTTATTTCTTTTGCCCTCCACAATATTAAGTAGATAAAGTATTTTTAGAAGGTTAATTTTAATTATTTGCTCTTTTTAAATCAAGTGCCTGAATCTAGTGAGTTCAGATCATGCTGCAAGATTTGTTTATTTAGGCTTCTGGATGAACATCTGGTTTGGTTTTTTGTCTGTATCTGCCCTATATTCCTTCCTGCTGACTGAGTGTGGCAGTGCAGGCACATTTTGCTTCATTTTCTTCCTCCCCATGGTTTTCTCTCTCTCCCAGGGTTCACATGACTCAGCCTTCCAGTTGGGTCACTCTGAGGTTAAGCCTTTTGGGAAAACAAGTCCTAAATAAGCAAAAGTTTCTTACGGCCTTTGGTGTTTTTCTGAAGCCCAACTTTTGTGTCCAGTTGCCTATCCTTTCTGGGTTCCTTTCAATCTCTGTCTCTCCTTAAGTGAGAGTTCCCAGCTCTTCTCCATTGAGCTGGATTGTAAAATGTAAGTTAGCCTTCAGCCTTTTCCCCTCCATTAATCCTGAGGCTCAAAGATGTGTGCCCTACTATGAGGGTAAGGGCAGTACGTATGCTGGTCCTCTTCTCCCAGCTCACCGGTAACTGGCTAGGTGAGCGGGAGACATGCTCCACCCTCTCTGCAAGGGCCCTTAAAGACACTGGGATTCCTAGGACTGCTTTCTTTCCATCAGTATCTCCTACATCCTTGTGTATGTAGATAGCAGACCTTTCAAATTCTTAAAGGGCCACACCACATGATGGGGTTAGGCTGACCATTAGGAATGCTGTTCCAAATGGCAAGACTACCCTGTCATAGTCTCCTTATCTGGATATCTGAGAGCAGGTGACATCTCAGAGTTTTAAGTTCTATGTTTTAATTACTGGTATAGCATCTAGGAAAGTACTGCTATAGGCTCTGTTTCAGAAGGCACCTAAGTATGCAGTTCACTTTAAACACGTGTTTAAGTACTTTTATAAATAGGGATTGTAACTGTACTGGTCCTGAACATATACATGCATCCTGCAACCTGTTTCATGGGTCTAGTTAGGTTAATTGGTCATGTGTCCAAGCATCATGTGGTGGCAGCCTGTAGGCAATGATTCCTTTAAGTGGGAGCCAATCCAAATAGAAAAAGGAGACCAAGGACAGGGACCTGGGAAGAGACTCTCCACACCAGCTAAGTAGAGGTCTGGTGGTTGATATCTTCAGGTGTCTGGAGTAGAAGCCTCACCTGGGAAAGAGTTTAGGAGAGGCCAGGAAGAAGAACATGAGTTTGGGAGGGAATTGTAAAATCTAAGGGAGCGATTTGTATTTGCACCGACAGGGACTTACTTTGTTTGTTAATAAACCAGATCACAGTCTGGGATTGTACATGAACAATGTGAGTCTGTGTGCGTTTACTGTAGAGCTGAGCTTGGGAAATTGAAGGGGAAGGCTCATGACCAGTTGGAGTAAGTAAGCCCTTTTACATCAATGCTTTCCTGAGTGGGACCTGAATTGGGCTTTTCTATACACTTCATTAGTTCATCCCAGAGGGTATATATTCTATGTGAGTATTAGTGAGTTATACACCAACTGACTTGTGTGAACCCTGCTGACACACAATGAAAGATCCTTAGTGCATGTTAATGTAGTAGAGTTTGAAATAGGTGTACATTAACTTGCATTAGGCAATATTTAGTGTGTACCAAGCAAGGTCCACGTGAGTTAATTAGTACATGACATGCTAGTGCACACTAGAATTTATACCTCTGTGGACTAGATAAGAACTTCATGAGCTCTGTATAGGTAGAATCCAGCTTTTGTGCAGAGATTATTGCAAGATTGAGGCCTTGTCAGCAGTAGAGGATTATTGCAAAATTGTGGCATTGTCAGCAGCACAGGTTCGATTCCACGTGATTGATTGAGCAGAGGTGGAGACCTGCTCAGTGGATCCTGGGAGAGCCCCCTCTGATCAACGCTGCTAATTCACTCCCATGAAAATTGTAAGGCTGCATTGACTGAAGGGCATTTCCAATCGGCACAGTGCAGTGGAGATGCTGCAATAAGTCAGGGCTTGACAAATCCTGGGAACCAGGTTGCCACGGTGCTCAGTATTTTGCCCCTCATGCTTAGCTTCATCACAGTAGCCTGGGAGGTGAACACCCCCGGTGCCTAAGAGTCAGCAGCGCTGAAAGTATCAGCACTGTTGCCTCTCTCCCCTCTTCCCTCGCCACCAAAAATGCCCCCAGCAGCAGCCTTTTTTCAGTGGCGGATGATCTTTTTCATGCAACACACTGCCATCAAAAGCAGTGTTGGCCACAGAGGTTTTGCAGCGGCAGAGAGCCATGTGCGCTCTGCACCACCACCAAAGGTAGTGGCACACAGTCGCACACCTAGGCACCTCAGTTTTGGGCCTGGCCCCTAGGTGTATGGCAGATTTGTGAAAGCCTGCAGTAAGTTCAAGTTAGTAAGTTGACGGGAGATATGCGAGCAAAAAAACTTACTTAGTTTTTCTCATATTGTTGGAGTACTGTGCAGGGAACTGCACAAATCAGTTGCACAAGCTTCCTTAGCCCCTCTGCCTGGCAGCTGGGGTATGTCTCCTTGATGGCAGTGGGAGCTGCGCTGAGGAATCCCATGTCCTGTTATTCAGAGGTTAAGAATTATTTGGAATAAATCCTTGTATTTTCTCAATTAATTCAATCACTGCTGTTATCCTTAAAAACGAATAAATAAATAATTCTCCCATCAATAGTGTATGTCTGGCATCTGAGGCAAAAAAGCCATACAGACTAACCCATCATGTCAACAGCTGAATGAGTTCCTTCAGTAGAAAATCTCTTTTAAAATTAATGGCCTGCTGCAGCATGAGGAGTACTCAGGAAAGGAAATATTTATAGTTTTTTCTCCTAACTTCTGACCCTTGAAATTAAAAGCACTTTTCCCACTCTCTCAGTTCCAGTTAACCCTCAGGAAAAATGTCTTTCTTTGTGGCAGGAATCTTTCTTAATGACGTTAAGATGACGCAACTGTCTTTGGGTGATAAAACACAAAGAAAACTACATAAGTGTCCTAAACATCAGCTTGAAATTTCTGACACAAAAAACCACACTGTTTTCAGTCTTTTATAAAGCTTTTGCATGTGCTTCTAGTGGCCCTATAGAAAATCTTGAAAAACGGTGATTGCTGTTAACCAGACTTTTGTTTCATTCTGTTGTACCCAATGAAAATTTTCACATTGGCTATCGATAAGATCCCTCTGTAATGAAGTTTTTCAGAATGTTGAAAAATTGATTACAGTTGGATGCACACCTGACAAGTGAGCATAAAACTCCTGCACCAAATCATAACGGGAAATTCTATATAATATATGCACAGTATGAACAAAAAATAGTTTTCCTTTCACAGTGCAATCAGAACTTCCTCAGTTGCCTTTCATGCACTGTTAATTAAAGAAAAAAATCAAAACAAAATCCCTAAATGGAAAATATACCCACTCTTTATAATTATCTATTTTAAAGCTGTAATTGAGCATTTCATTATAAAGATGATAATCAATCTAGAAGAATACTCCAAAGACTGGACACACATCAAAAGTCATAGCCATTATAATAGAATATGAAGCAGTAACTTCCTTGGATTATCATCAGTTGCTCAAGCATTTCTGTTTGGGAGATGAAACCTCCATAAGGTGTGCTATAACAATGGTTTTCAAAGTTTTTTTCTTGGGACCCAGTTGGAAAAAAAAAAAATTATTCCCGTGACCGAACAGTTACGTATTTGAGCAATGTAATCAGTCTTTTGGCAGTGGCAGCAGGGGCCACTAGGACCTAGTACCAGAGGATCTGTGACCCTGGACTGGGTCCTGACCCTATGTTTGAAAAACACTGCACTATAACACGCTAAACAGAACTCCTTAGATTCATCAGGCTAAAGATTTCCTGAAAAGCAGCTATTTTGTTATCAAGATAAATGCATTAAATGATTTTTTAAAATAAATATCTCTTTAGCCTTCTCCTCTAAGAAAAAAGATTATGCATAAGTTATACTATCTAAGTAAAGGTATCTTACAGAGGATTACTGTCTCTAGAGACTAAGTATTACAAATTCTTCATTCTCAGTGACAGTTTCCCTGGGTCTTCTAAAAAAACCCAAAACACTGTGATAGGGATTTTGTTTTTAATATGAGAATAGAAACCTCTAACTTGCTGCTAAATAAGTTTGAAATAATTTTTGTTTAAGTAAAGAAGAAACGAACAATAACAAACCACAAAATAATATTCTACCATCTGTACTAGAGCACTAAAGTGCTCAGGAAACTTCCATACTCAAGATTTTTTCAGTTAAGACTGTAAATAAAGCCATTAATGTAAGCAACATTATTTTAAAAAATAATTTCAGTGAGGAAATGCAAGTAAAAAGGTTTCAGAAACATCCTTAACTTTGCCCAACCATAAACTATACTCTGTAAGTCCTCTTACAACTTCCCCTCCTGCTTAATATCTGTATTTCCAGTATAAGCCATAATGTCTTCCTGTCTACTAATTATAGGGAAAATCCTGCAACATTCCTTATTTAAGTATAAGATAGAATTGTCAAATGCATCTAACTGAGAAGTCCCATTGTAAGTTCCAATTAAGTGTTTTGAAAAATGTCATGAATAGCATTTCCTAGTGTAGACATACAGAAAGTGCTCAAGTACATACAGTGCTTCACAGAAAATGGTTTCTCAAATCCAGGATAGAATTTCTGATCAAAATGAGATAAGGAGGGACCCCAGAGTAGCCAGTAGTCCAGTGGTTAATGTACTCAGTTGGAAAGTGTGAAACCCAGTTTCAAGTCTGTACTCTACGGCTATGTCTACACTTACTAAAATTAGTTTGAATTAGTTAATTCGAACTAACTAATTTTAATTAGTTCGAATTAACTAAATTTGAACTAGCATGGCCCCACTAGAATGCTAGAATTAGTCAATTGCATTAAGGTCAATGTGCCAGTTAGTTCGAACTAAGCGCTTAGTTCGAACTAACATGGCCACATTGAGTTAATTTGAACTAACTAGTTCGAATTAACCGTTAGTTTGAAAAGTATAATCGAATTTATTAGTTCGAATTAAGAAAGCCCTTAATTCGAACTAATGAAAGCCTAGTGTGGCCAAGGCTTAAGTTAGTTCGAATTAAGCTTCCTTAATTCGAACTAACTTGCCAGTGTAGACATAGCCGTACCTGAGTAGATAGGAGCTAGAATGTGGGTCTCCTTTGTCTCAGATGAGTGCGATAGCACCTGAGCTACAGAATTAATCTCTTATTTGCCAGGTGAATATTTAATTATTTATACTAAGTGGATCAGCTATAAAGACATTGGCAATATAAACATTTAGGATATTTTCCTCAGGTGTGCGAGACTCAGGTTTTTGTCCATATTTTGAATCAGCAGAGCACGACTTTGAAATTGGATCTGTCTTCTCCCACCCTCTGCTGTATGCCCTAATCACCAGACCATTGTCTAGTCTATAGAGTGTATGCCCCTTGCTTTTTGTGAAAAACTTTGAAAATTTTCCATTTTGTTCTGATGCAGGATGGAAACAGTTTTCAAAATCTTCAAAATTTTCATGAGACAGTAAAACCATTTCCTGCCCAACTCTAGTGATATGGTTGTGGGACTTAGTAAATACTCAGATTTAAATTACATTATATTGCTTATTAAAATTCTCAAAGGATCTTTCTGAGCTGATAATTGCACCTGTTACCTACTCTATTTAACAATTTAGTTGAAAGAATAAAATATACATATATATGCACAAAAATAACCATATTTCCCCCAGTTGAAAATTGTTTGAAATTGAAAGAAATTCATGTTATAAAATTTTCTCTTACAGAAATACTTATGATCATATTACAAATATGTCATTGCAATATTATCATGTGTTTGGGCAGCTTTTTTTTCTGAAAATGCTTTAGAAAATGGGGTCGGAGGGAATAATTACCTAACCCCAAACTGGACAGTTCAGGTAACTAAGGTCAAATCCTGGTACCATTAAGATTAATTGTCATTGACTTCACTGGGGGGGTCAGGCTCTCACCCCATAGTGTTATATACTTTTACTTTGGAAATTCTATAAAACCTTGAATATGCTTCCCTTTTTTGGGAAGATGTATGGAATTTTTATTTTAATTTGGGTCTTACCCTGGAAGAACAATGGAAAACTATCTTCTGAAGTGCTTAATTGAGTACACTGAAACCACAAAGGGGTTCAGTGTTACTATTTCCTGCCCTTAGGGATATAGACATCTTCTGATCAGTACACACAAATTAGTTCTGTATTTTACTAACTGGTACCAATCAGAAGAAAATCCACATTTTGTTAGATAGCCATATATATTAACACGCTTTAAATATTTCACTAGTTATATCTCAGTAGAAAAGTGTGCGGTTGAGATTTAGGTTTTTTTCTTTTAGTTTGAATGTCATAGCAGTACACTTTAAAGACCTCCAGCTACACATAAATTGAAAAAGCAGAAATCCTGGAAATCTTGCTTTTATGAAGCATATGTTTCAAAGGCAATTAATTTTGTCTCCTCTTCCTTTGGTAAGAAAATAACTTTAATCTCTTCAAATCTGTCTTCTTGAAAATCAGTGCGTCTGAGAGAGAGAGAGAGAGAGAGAGAGAGAGAGAGAGAGAGAGAGAGATTATGTTCTGCAGCTCCCTCTCTTTGTTGGCCATTTAATGTCCTGGTCTGTTTTACATCTGTATCTTTTTATTCCTTTTGATAATCAGATTAGCAAAAAATCTGAAACTGAATGTCAGAGGGCTGCAATCCCAAGAATCATCTCTGTGCTTTATCTACAAAATAACAATTTTCAGATTATGACCTATGACTTCTTCCATACCCTTATTCCAGTTTATCTTTATTCCTTTCTTAACTGATGAATCTATACTGCCATTAGTAATATTAGGTTGGTTATGTCTTCTGTTATCTGACTTTGTTTTTCTGCTTTCATAGAATCATAAAAACGCAGTACTGGAAGGGACCTTGAGAGGTTATCAAGTCCAACCTTCTGTGTGGAGGCAGGACAAAGTAAACCTAGGCCATCCCTGACAGATGTTATTCCAATGCATTCTTAAAAACCTTCAGTGATGAGGATTCCATAACCTCCATTCAAAACCTTTTCCAGAATTTAACCACCCTTATAGTTAGGTTTTATTTCCTAATATCTAATTTAAATCTTATGCTGATTAAGACCATTTCTTCTTGTTTTACCTTATCAGTGGACATGGAGGACACCTGTAATCTTAGTCCTGTGTATAACGGTGCCAACCCTATTGGAAGGCTATCAAATCCCTGATTGGTATTCTTTCTCAAGGCTAAACATGCCCAGTTTCATTAACCTTCCTCATAGGTCAGGTTTTCTAAACCTGTTATCATTTTGGTTGCTATTTTCTTTTGGTTGCATCTTTTCTAAAGTATGGCACCCAGAACTGGACGCAATACTATAGCTAAGACCTCACAAGTCCTCAGTAGAGCAGAACGGTTACCTCTGTATCCTACACACAGCAATCCTGTTAATATACTGTAACTACAGAACTAAATTAGTCTTTTTGCAACTGCATCACATTGTTGAAACATATTCAATTTGTATTCCACTATAACTTATAGATCCTTTTCAGCAGTGATACTATGTACCCATTTTCTAGTTGCATGTTGGATTTTTCCTTGCTCAGTGAAGTTCTTTACATTTATCTTTATTGAATTTAATCTTGTTGATTTCAGCCCAATTCGTCAGTTTGTCAAGGTCATTCTGAATTCTAATCTTGTCCTCTGAACTGCTTGCAACCTCTCCAAGCTTTGTGCCATCTTGAAATTTTGTAAGCACGCTCTCCACTACTTAATCCAAGTCATTAATGAAAACATCAAATAATATCAGACTCAGGACTGACTTCCACAGGATGCCATTAACTAAACCCTTCTAGTGTGACAGCAAACCATTGATAACTACTCTTTGGCTATGTCTATACTACAGAGTTCTGCTGGCAAAAGTTTTGCCAGCAGACAGCCATTGCTATAATTATAGTGGTAGCTGATATACACACAGACGTCTTCTATCTGTACATCTTCACTAGGGCCACTTTCACCGACAAAAGAGTCAGTGTGGGGGTGCTGAGAGAGCAATCTTTCAATTCCCACAGGGGCTATGTCTACACTGGCAATTTAAGTCGACTTAAATTAAGCCACGTCCACATTAAGCTTTCATTAAGTCGACTTAAGAAATTCCTTAAGTCGACTCAATGAAGGCTTAAGTCGACTTTGTTACTACCGCCCATTAAGTCGATTTAAGGACGGTGTGGACATGGAGTACCCTTAAGTCGACTTTATTAAGTCAACTTAAGGGTGGTTAAGTCAACTTTACAAAGTGAACTAAATTGACTTAAAGCTAAGTCAACTTAGTCCACTTTGTTAAGTCGACTTTAATAAGGTCGACTTTAAGTCAACTTAAAATCAACCTTATTAAAGTCGACTTAACAAAGTCGACTTAACTTTTCTAGTGTAGACATAGCCAGGGAGCCTATAGGCTCCCTGCTGCCACCCCCCCCCCCTTGCTTGGTTCCTGGCGCCATGGCAACAGCAGCCCTATGCTTCCCGGGTCTCAGGCACAGCACAGCCGCAGCCCAGGACCCGCTCCCAGCCCGAGCACCCCTGCCGTCGCCTCCAAACTGAGCAAGGCAAGGGGAGCTGCCAACGGTGGCACTCAGGCTGTCAGTGGTCCCAAGGCTGCCATGCTCTGGAGACCCTTGGAGCATGGCAACCTGTGGACTGCTGCTACTACCAACTCCCCTCTCCTTGCTCCCCAGCTGAGCAGGGCAAGGGGAGCCGGCAGCTGCAACACTCAAACTGGCAGTAGTAGTTGATGAACAGTTTATATCCATCTAACTGCTGTAAATATTCTTTAACCTGTTCTTTCCTTAGTTTGGCTTGTGTTCCTTCTCCCTTGTTGTTAATATTAATTATGTCAAGTGTCTAGTCGCCAATTACCTTTTTAGTGAAGACTAGTTGCACTAATTTGAGGAGCAGGTTTTAGTGTATCATTTTCTCAGAAATTATATTTGTATTAAGTGCTAATGAAAGCTTGAATATAATATCTGACATAGTACTGAAGGCAGGAGGCTCTTGGAACCTGGGGGATCTGTGCATCTTTTGAGGCAGGAAGAGAATTATTTGCTAAATCTGGTTATCAAATGTATTATTTGTGCACGTATGTATGAGCTAGCTAAACTACAACATACAATTATTCATTTTAATGGAAAATATTTCTAAATAATTTTGGCACATGGTCCAAAATAATTGGCAAATTGACTGATCAAACCCTGGTCAAATATTGTCCAATAATATGAAAAAATGGTCAAATATTTTAAGGTATTAATTTATTGGAACAGGAGCAAGAGACTTGATGGTCTCCAGTTAGCTTAGCCTTCGGCCATGTCTTCGCTACAGAACTTAAGCCTATTATTAAGCTACTTTTTAGTTATTATTAGTTATTTTAAGACCAAAAATGCAACTTATTAATTATTTTAAGTCTGAAAAATGCGAAGTACAATGAAATGAAGTTCTTCACAAAATAATTAATTTTTTTTTTGCATTAGCATTTAACTACAAACATTATTTAAAACTGTAATGTTACACAAGAAAAAAAGAAAAGAAAATACACATAAAAGAAACACATAGTATATATAAAAGAAAATTTCATTTTTAAATATACTTTTGCTAGGTGGGCATCAGGCTAGCTGCTCAAGCATCTTGCATATCATTATCTCCTTTTTCTTTATCAGCTTCAACTGCTTCATCTATATCTTTGTAGGCATCATCATCAGTTCCATCAGTATCACTGTCGTCTTGTTCATTTGCTGATTATTGAGTCACCTCTTATTCAGCCATTTTCTTCTGTACTCTTCCTTTGTGATAAACAATCACCAACCTATTTTTGGTTTTTGAATAGATGATTCTCCAAACCAGCCTATTTCATTCTGTACATGCAGTTGTACATGGAAATGTAAAAAGAATTTCTGCCACTTCTATAGTGAAAGGAGAACACAACCCTTTCCACCATGATGAAGGAATGAGCTATTTTGATTCAACAGCTGGAATTCTACTTCACTTTTTTTTTACAACTGAATGGACTGCTGCTTGCTTTATAATTTGCTATCTCCATCAGAAATATTTGTTCACTTGTATGTCCTTTAAAATGTGCAACAGTCAATGTGAGGTCACAAACTGAATCAAATTCATCATCAAAAAGGTCTGGGCACTGGAAGCATGGATCAAGAAGGTGTGCAGGACTATGTTTGTAAGTGATTGCTTGATTTTTCTGTGATATTGTCTTGTGTGTTATCTTTTTTTCTCTTCTGCTTTTGTAAGTAAATTCTCACAAATGTATTTCTTAACTTGTTCTTGGCATCTGAGAGTGTAAAATTATCATTTTCCATATTCGGAATGGTCTGAACTATGGGTTGAAGCTTGAAAGGAAGTTTGAGTTTCTCATCCAAAAGACATGATCATCTACTGTGTCAGTGTGGATAACTCGGTGTAACGCTCACCCATTCCTTCTTCATTGCCAGCTAATTGATCAGCTTTCTTGCATATTTCAAGATCTTTGAGACATTTAATAGAAAATGCCCATCAAATAAAATGTGGTCTACTCAGTGTGGATGAAACTAAGTGCAGTGCTCAATGATGTTGAAAAATGGCTGTTGATAGGTGTTTGTTTTAAAAAAAACCTGACAATACTTTTTCATGCTTCATAGATTACCAGAGGAGACCATGGTGATCATCTAATCTGACTCCTGTATAACACAGACCATAGAACTCTCAAAATAATTCCTATCTTTTAGAAAAAAAAATCCAATCTTGATTATAAAATTGTCAGTGATGATGAATCCACCATGACTCTTGTTGAATTGTTCCAATGGTTAATTACTCTCACCATTCAAAAATCTTGCCTGATTTTCTGTTTGAATTTCTCTAGCTTCAGTTTCCAGCTATTGAATCATGTTACATATTTCATTAAAGATTCAAGAGTCCATTGTTAAATAATTATTCCCCATGTAGGTACTTAGTTGTAATCAAGTCACTCTTTATCCTTCTCTTTGTTAAGGTAAATAGATGTAGCTCATTGAATCTATCATTATAAGGCATTTTTTAAAATCCTTTAATCATGTTCATGTCTATTCTTCAATTGTGGACACCAAAAATGGGCACAGTATTCCAGCAATGGTTGTACCAGTGCCAAATACTGAGACAAAATATCCTATTCTCTTTCTTCTCGAGATTCACTAGATTCCTAGGATTGCATTAGCTGTTTTGGCCACAGTGTCACAGTGGGAGCTCATATTCAGATGATTACTCACCATGACCCACAAATATGTTTTGGAGTCACTGTCTCCCATGAGAGGGCCCCCCATCCTGTACGTCTGGTCTACTTTTGTTCCTAGATGCATATATATATGTCTACATTTAACCCTATTAACATGCACATTGTTTGCTTGCACACAGTTTATCCAGTGATCCAGATTGCTCTGTCTACTTCACTATTTACCACTCCCCCATTTTTTGTGTCATCTGCAAACTTTATCAGTGATGATTTTAGGTTTTCTTCCAGATCATAGATAAAAGTGTTAACTAGCATAGGGGCATGAACCAATCTCTGTGGGAGCCCACTGGAAAAATACCCAGGCAATGGTGATTCTCCCTTTACAGTTATAAGACCTATCAGTTTGCTTGTTTTTAATCAATGTAATGTGTCCCGTGTTAATTTTATATCATTCTAGTTTTTTAATCAAAATGTGGTGTAGTACTAAGGCAAACACCTAACAGAAATCTATGAGTCTTGTATATTATGCCCAGTACTATTACCTTTATCAGCCAGACTTGTAATCTCACCAAAAAAGGTATTGGATTAGTTTAAGATCTATTTTCTATAAACATATATTGATTTGCATTAATTACTTTCCTTTAATTGTTTATTAATCGTGCCCTGTATCAGCTGCTCCATTATCTTGTCTAGGATCAGAGTCAGGCTGACAGGCCTATAATTACCTAGATCATCTTGTTTACCTTTTTTAAAAATTGACATATTAGGTTTCTTCCAGTCTTCTGGAACTTCTCCCGTGTTCCAAGACATACTGAAAATCAACATTAATGGTCCATTTTGACACACACAATGAGAAAGTTGTCAAATCTTGTATATTATTAGTGAAAAGCTTCATTGTATGGGCAGTGCATCCATAATATGGAAGTTGTAGATACTCAGTTATGAACCAAGCCTGAGCAATTTTCATAGTAGCTATATTGTTTGTCACAACTGAAATAGCTTTCCATGGACCCAATTCATTTATTATGTTTTTAAACTGGTCAGATATATTTGGGCAGTGTGGCAATACTCAGTTCTGCATTCTAATGAGTAAAACATGATTGTGGAGTTGCAATCATGAAGCTGATGACACCCTTGCTGCAAATATTGTTCCATCCATCAGACCCTAGAGACAAGTGAGGAGCTTTTCAACAAGAACATAAAGTATCTTTTTTCTTTGTTTGCGTCAGCATTTAGAAGACTTTCTGCAAGCTCTTTTTTACTTGGTTCTTGTAAATTGGATGCAATTTATGAAAAAACAATGTGGCATAGTTTTTGATTATATGAAATGGAGTATTGCTAATTACCTGTAGCAAATATATGATCAAGTTCATTTTTCTGGTCATAGAACATTCTGTCCTTTAATACCGATGAGATCAATGTCTCAACACTTTTCAGGAGTAGGAGTTTTCAGTGTTGAAGCAGATGGAGTACCACAATTCTTAACAGAAGATGAAGAAAAGGAATAGCTCCACTTTAATTGTCACTCATGTCTTCATGAAAAGACTCCAAGTTTTGTGATGGTGTAGCCAAAAATGAAGTAAAATGAGAATGCACAGAAGAAAGCAAATTTTAATGCAGATCAGGTTTCTCTTTCTTGGTATTTGACTTCAATAGTATATCTTTGACAGTAGCTGGACACATCACAAGAATTCAATTAATGTTTCTCCATTTCATCTACATGCGTCACATACTGAGAAGCACAGAAGTTATACTTAGCTTTAACAGTTTTCCATGTTCATGTCTAGTAAAATATTTCCATATGAATGATTTTGTCTTTTTCTGAGTCTGCATAATTTATTATGTCACAGTTATGAATGCCTCGCTACTTCTGGAATGCTCTCTCCATTATGAAATATTCAGTCAACCAGTAGCCATTCAGTTCTGTTTCTAATTGCTGCTTTCCAGAACATTCAGGATATTTTTGGGCATGTTTCCCTCTTCCTCCCAGGATCATTACAGACTCTCATATCACATATAAAGATAAGAGGGTAGGCAGCCCTGCAACAAACAGAGTGAACTCAAAAGCATAATCAGGAAAAGGAACAGAGCAGGAAGGAAGGGGCCTCTGCAGAGTTTTGATGTCACAAACTCCCCATTACCACAGAACTTTTCATATTATCAGCAAGGGTTGGCTTGGGATGTTGGGGAATGGGGGTTATATAGGGGATTTTTGCTAAGGGAGCTGATGAGGGGGTTATTTGCATGGGGACTTTGTGAGTTGTTTGCTTTGTTATGGTGGTCGGGGGGGGGGGAGTTGAGAAGAGGTTAATAACTCTAATACTTTTGCCCGTTAAAAGAGAGGCTTAATGGCTGTGCATCTTTTCTCTCTGTGTCAGGAGAGACAATTTAATAACATTGAACCCTCCTCTGTCTCCTCCACTCTCTTCTGAGTTAACTGCTGTATGTTTGTCTAGGTGGTTCAGGTTATAAACTCATTCGGGCAGAGACCATGTCTTTTAACTTGTTTAGTGTGCTTTGCAAACCACTATATAGATTATTGGCGTGGTATACAAATAAAGATAGACAGGCAATGTTTAGTCTAGAATATTTCAGCCAATCAAAATGGTCAGCTTTCAGTTAGTTCACCTTTCCCCAACAGGTGGCATTAGCATGTAGACAACAGAGCAAATGATATATACATAAGGTTGCACACAGAGGACACTATGATGCAATCAAAAATGTAGGCTGCCGCCTCCATCAGAGCATTCTTGCTTGAATACTTGACAATATTTGACCCTGGTCAAATAATAAGCAGTCAGCTGACCTGTCAATTGACATTCTTTGACTGATTGACAGGCTTGCCGAGTCTATATGTACTGCATGGCAGGGTTTTTATTCTTCCTCATACCTTTTAGAGCACATTGCTAAATCTGAATACCTAACACATGTTCTCACTTTTTATTACTGATTGTAGACCATAAGTGTTTAGAGTTGCAGGGGAAGTGAATGTGATGTCAGCTGTTAATAAAAATGGTGACTATGTTATCTAGGCAGAGGCACATTGAAGAGGAAGGCACAATTCAGTGCCACTTAGCTCAGTATCAAACAGAAGAGAAGGTCATTCTGTAGTTGGCTCAGAGGAGCTAGAACTCCTGGATATTTATTGATATGTTGTGTGATGAGAAGCCATGTCTGTAAAAAGCATATATGTTATATCCATGTCCTCATGTATTCTACCATAGCAACAGAGGTGGAGGGAGATGAGCCGCTGAAGCTGGCAATAACTCATACCTTCCTTGTGCACAAGGAGGAGAATCTTCTGAGCCAACCTGCCTGGGCAAAATCATCTGAACCAAAGCCCTGATTAGTGGAGCTGTCTCTATTCAAAGCATATTCACAAACCCATCCCTGAAAATAATGATTAATTTAGCACCAAATTAATATTTTAAACAATGACTTAATTGTGTTAGTGCAGTGATGGGAGTAAAAGATATTTCATGAAGATAGAATATACAAATATTTCTAAGGGAATTAGAGGGGTTTGTAGCAAACTTTGGTTCCATTGTGCCACTAGGATAGGGCTAGAGATCGTAGGAGATGTCCACTTGACATCAGTGCAGCATTTCAACCTACTAACTAGATATCTTCCTTCTTGATTGTAAATTCAAGCTTTGGCTCTTTGCTCCTCTGTTTTGTGCCTTTCTTTTCAAATAGAAGCGATGATAGCACAAGGGCAGATAAGTAAGCTAGTTATGTGGCTTCTAATAATTCATCATTGATGTCTCGTGGCAATGGTATCTTAGACACCAGATAATTTGTTTTGGGAAACCTTAACTTCTCTGGTGGCACTTTTAAAGACTAACAAATGTATTTATCACATGAGCTTTCTTGGGAGAAAATCCCACTTTGTCTGACTAAGTGGGCTTTTTTCCCCGACAAAACTCATGCAATAAATAAATTTATTAGTCTTTAAATGTGGCTCCAGACTCCTTGTTTTGTCTTGCTGAACTGGACTAACACGGCTACCCCTTTGGAACTTAACTTCTTTGTACTCAGTCCACTTCTGTACATACCATTTCCTATTTGAGCACATCATACTGCAATATAATTTATATATCTTTTAAGCAGATAGTTCTCTTTTTCCTTTAGATCTTTTTACCGACCTCACCCATGACTCCTTCTGCGCCTGCCTCACCTACACTTTATTTCATTATTAAAACTTTATTTACTTGTCATATTGGCAGACAATACAGAATAACTGTTTTATAATGGAAGTATCTTTATCTGCATCTGTAACTCATTTAACTCCCTGTTCTTCTCTGACCTTCTAACGTTTCAGGTTCATAACTGTAGAGACGCATCATCAACATCCATATGTGCCGCTGCCTTCGCAGTAGGTCTTTTGAATGGCTTGTCCATGAATTTTTCACTTTATGTCTTGATTACTATTACCTCTATCTTCTGTGTCCTCTCCAAATTACTTTTCCAAACTCCAGACTTTACAGAATACTTCAGTGTGTTTTCTTACATCTACACACACATGCTTTCCTATGCTACTGTTCAAGGCCCTTCATAGTTTATTATCTCTTTCTGTATTTCCACTTGATCCTTAGATCTTCAAATTCTGGCCCACTTCTTACTTTAATCTTCACAAATCTATCCCTTGATCTCACAGTGTCAGCTACCAATCTAACCTCCTCCTGCCTTTTCTGTTGACTCTTTTACTCCATTTAAAAATACAATCAGAAACCCTCCTCTTGCATGTTAACTACAACCAGTAAGCTTTCAACAAGGCTTCACATCTCCAAGTAGAAATAACCAGGGAGCTATAAGCAGTGAACCAAAGTTCAACTATTTTAATGGATAGATTTCCAGAATTATTTCTGGATCTAGGTGTTATATATAAAAAGCATAAAAGGTTTAGCAAAAAATGATTGTGCCAGGGCTTTGTAAATAATGGAGTTTGTTTTTGTCCATTCTTTTGGATAAGTCTCTTTGGATAAGTAGGATCAGATAATTACTTCATTCTTGTATTTGAATCATTGAAGTTTCACTATAACAGTTTGTTTAGTAGGTGAAAATAGGCTATATGGATAAAAAGGACAAGTGTTTGTGTCCCTCCCACCCCCGCTTTGGAGTGTTCCCGTCACAGCCTTATTTCACAAATAGTAAAATTTATTTATATTTCCATTTTCACTTCTCTCATACCTTTAAAATGCCAAGGGACTGTAATAAATTACTAGAGAGGTAATAGATTTTGTCATAGCAATCTTTTTCTATGGTTGTACTGTTACTTACTTTCACCAAATGCAAACGCAGTAGGTGTCAGTGGAAAGCTGACCCCTACTCTGTTTGCGTTTGGTGAAAGTGAGGTTTTTAAAGTATACTGTAGACGAGACCACTTACTGAGCTTCACTGCCTGGCCCTCTTGATCACTTTACTATTCTGTTTCCTGCCATGAATGGCCAGTACTCTTGAAGAGATTCCCTTTGGTGTCTAGAAAGATAGTGAGTGAGAGTCTTATTAAAGAAGCTCTCACAATGAAAATGCCTGTAGGATTTTGTTGACTTTTGAGTCCTTTTCAGAATCTGTATGTTTCTTTTTCTAAGTGTAATAAAAATTACTATAGTTTACAAAGACTTTTTATAGTGCTCCATAATATATTTTTCCAAAAGAGCAACTATGGGCAAATATTTTTTAGTGCTGTTATGTCATATTTCAGTATGGGAAATGCATAGTGCTCTTATAGCTTCAGGAAGTTTTTGTACTTTATTATCAAATCATTTTATAATGCCAACTGCTTTTGAAAAATAACCGTTGCACTTCTCCATCTCTTCCTCTAATATAGTTGTATTGCCATCAGCAATGTTATAATAAAGTGCAGTCAGGCTAATCTAGCTGCAACTGTATTACTGTCCTGTGTATACTCTGTGAATTCACTGTCTCAGTCAGTCATGCTTCAATCTGATTAGGCAACAACTATTTTGGAAAATACTGAAACAAAGCTGGAAAAAGTTAAAAGAAAAAGAAGAAATCATAAAAATGAGAAACTACAGAGTGATATACCACTTTAAAGATGCTTTGTGGTGTTGAAGCCAAAGTTTTGGCCTGTTGTTAACGTCCAGGCTTGAATATTTATTTTTAGTTTGCATTATTCTCCATGACATTTAATATGACTTTATAGGGTGAACTCCTGAACTCATTGCATGGTTCATGTAAATGAGCTGGACGCTCTGAAGATCCTGGGGGAAGTGGAAGACAAAATCCTCCCTAATACACACGGAAACAGCAGTGAAGCTACACAGCAACTTCTGCAGTAGCCACTACTCTGATTGGCTGGCCACCCAATGTACCAGGTCTGGCTAGTGGATCCACATAGTCAAGGACTTGCTAGCTCCTGTCTTACCCCCCCCCTTTCACCTTCCCTCCCCCCGTACCTTGGGTACATTCTTGGGTACAGAAGGCCCCAGTAGAAAGCAATGCTCTATGGTGCACAGACAGCGCAGACCTCTTCAGGCTCTCAAATTTCTCTCTTTCTAGAAACTTTTGATACTTGGAGGGATGTTGGGAGCAGTGTTTTCCTTAACTATCTGGTAATGGAGGAACCAGGAACTGCAGATTAGCACAAACTTGGTGCAATAGTTTACTTTTTCTTTTAAATCCACAAGGTAGAGTGGAAAAAAACCCAATGCTGATTTAAACTAGTTCGTTACAGCTAAGACTCCATGTTGACATTAAAGTACAGCTTGTCTGGAGAAAAGAAAGATGGTAAAAAAAATTATTGCATTCTGGTTTTCACAGTTTGTAAGTAAAAAGGCAACACTACCCTTGAAAGGATATTAATTAATGCTGAACATAAGAACTGGATGTTTTTTTATGTATAAAGGTCCTCAGGGGAATCAGTCCCTTTGCCAGGAAAACTCTTTTCATTTTGTTCTTTTAGCCAAACTTTAATCCAAATAGTGGATCATACTTTTGCTTGATAAAATCTATTCTAAATTTTTAATTAATGCCTCCTTTCTATACATTTAGGGAAAAACACATGTTCTGCTCGTAGAACATTCTCATAGATGTTGCCATATTCCTATTCAGTTTAGATTACTGGAAAATAACTCTCATAGGTAGTGAGTAAATAAAATATTTATTTTAGTTGGTTTTCACCAGGTTTGATGGTAGGCTTTTCTATAAAGCTACAATGTATGCTTTAATTAGAAGTTTCTCCAGGATAAACTCAAAGATGGAATAATTAAGGGTAATTACAGTCAAGCCATTCAGAGTTCTAGGATTATTGCAGCTCAAAGCAGTTGGGCATTGACAGAGTATGCGTTTAAGAAAGATTCCTTTCCTCCAGCGTTAAAGTTTCCAGAGGAATATTTTCATTTCCCCACTTCCTAAAGATATAGGGTGAAATAACGTCCACACTGAAGTCAATGGCAAAACTGTCACCCTGGGAATTTGACCCACAGAACTGACTTTCAGCATTATAAATAATTAGATCTGCTACCATATACATTGATGTAGATGTAAACTATCATTACTCCATTGAAAGTAACATCAGCTGAAGATATTGCAGATGAGGAACTGCCCATTATTACTGGAGGCTACTAGCATTGTTTAAAAAAAATATTCTAAAAGTTACAGATCTACACGTTCTCAGCAAGAATTTTTAAGTGTTTTTTAATCCTTTGCATTCTCCCACCACAATGAGAGAGACATATTTCCTTCAAAATGCTTATATATCCAGCAGTGACTATTAGCCAAGATGATAAGGGATGCAACCCCATCCTCTAGGTGTCCCTAAGCCACTGACTGTTAGATGCTGTGAGTGAATGACAGGGAATGGATCACTTGATAATTGCCTTGCTCTGTTCATTTATTTGAAGCATCTGACATTGGCTACCGTTGGAAGACAGGGTGCTTGGCTTGATGGACCATTGGTCTGACGCAGTATAGTATGGCCATTCTTATGTTTTTGTAGGAAATATTGCAAAATAACATGTACACAATGCTTTTTCATCAATTCTACTGTTTGGAAGCCAGGTTGGCAAAAAGGAAGATGACCAAATAAAGTGTGCTATTGTACAGTTTCCCCTAGGAAAAAGAATTCTGTGTTAATATGTTTTTATAGTCTATGGATGTGACTAAGACGTCAGAGTTTCGTACACGTCAAGATATATGACATCTTACAAATGTAGATATGCTATAGATAGCCTAATCTTTCTATAGTATGATTCATATTCTAAATTATCAGCTAACAGCAACAGGTATTCCTGTCTATTTTAGGATTAAATATTAAAAAGTTGATTAAGATTCTCATTTGCATGAAAGAGAGTCTTCTTCATACGGAAATCCCACTTAGTAGCAACTTATTTAATGGAAAATTCTGCCTAATGGATATTTTTTCTTTGCATCAAACTGCTTAGCACTAACTTAAAACAAATGTGGCATTTCAGCATCAGTGTCAATAGAGCCCTGCAGATCTGCAGGTATTGGCTTCAGATCCATGGTATCCATGGATGCAGATATCTGCAGATCCATTGTTGCGGATTGTCGCTTGGATGTGCATTCTATTTGTATCTGCCCAGGATGCATTTGCTGCTGCTGCTGCCTCTACTGCAGCTGCGGAGAGCAGTGAGCAATGTGAAACAGTACAGCAGAGAACAAAGGAAGTGCTCCAGCCAATCCCAGCTCATCTTTGCTTGCAGTCTGCCAGCCAATGAGTCACTCACAGGAGCTCAGCTTACCAACTAGTTCCGCCTCTTACTCTAGGAGCTCCAGTGGCCAGTCCCCATACTCCACCAATTAGCTGGTGATGGGCAGCTACTCCCCACACCTTCCCTCACTGCCGGCCACCCAATCAGATGACTGGCAATTGCCACTGAACAGCTGAGTGATCTCAGCAGCTGACACTTCCCTAGTCCAGGCGGAATAGAAGTTGTTGAGATCATGGCTGGGGAAGCTCTGAACTGCATCTGGAGTTGCTGGCAACTCCTCCCTCCCCCACTCCACCCACCTCAGCTCAGCAAGGCTGCTCTTATAGTCAGAGCAGGAGCTGCTGCAAAGCGGGGGCAGTTTGGTAGCGGATTGACATAAAACCTGGCATGTGGATACCGGATCAGATACAGGCAGACACTGCAGATGCAGATCCACATTGTTGTATCCACACAGGGCTCTACATATCAACTCTCATTAAGTGTTCTCCATTTAAAAAAAAATACTTATTTTCTGTTCTGCACAGTAATGGGCGTCAGTTCCTTGGCTATCCTGCATAATTTGTCCCTGTTCCACAGTTTCAGAACCATTTGTATCTTGAGCAGGGAATAGGCACATAGCACCTGTGTGTCTGCCAGACCACACTTCTCCAGTGCCAGTGACTCTGTCCGCCTGCCCTGGATGGGATGCTAGGGAATTGTGTCAGCAAGAGCATAAAGATTTTTTTCTCCACCAATTGAGCTTTGTTTCTCTTAACATGGACTCTCTTACTATGTGAGCTCTCCAGCCCCTTTTTTTCTTCCCTCTCCATTATTTAGGTTTGAGCATGGGACCACTAGATCACAGATTGTTCATATTTCAAGGGCTTTCTTATTAAATACCCTAACATACACCAGGGCTTTAAGAGCCCAAGAAGTTTGGAATATGTGCCTTGTGGGTGCTAAAGCTAATCCCTGGCTCCCCTCTCTGGTAGCTGGTCACTAGACACCTTAGACCCTGTCCATTCTGTTTTGGGAGAGAATCCTGAGGCCAATTCCTGGACCCCTTATTGTCAATAGAGAGTGCTTGGGCTGATGCTTCTTAGAACAGCACATTTTGCCTTTTCCATGTGCTTATATACTCTGTAGTGTATATAGACTAAGGCGCATGGTTCACTTCATAAAGATTTCAGTACAGGAGAAAGCATGCACTCATAAAGAAGCATACCTACACCCATGGGAAGGTTCCTCCTTTATCCATATTTTTTTTAAAAAAAAAGCAGCTAGCAAATTACAAGTAAAAGCCTACATTGTTGCAACATTAAGGTTGCACATGTAACATCACAAAAATATATGCAAATATTAAGGTGTTCATGTTCTCACAGCAACGTTAACTTGGTCATTAACTTAATTTTTGCACATATGTAGCACTTTCTGCACATACTTAACTTAATCTGCAGCTGTTTTACTATTTTAAAAGGTTATTTATATTCAATGAAAGCAAAATCCTATCTGCATTACTGTCACTATTTAATATTGGTATTGTGGTGTAGTCTGAAGTCTTTCATCAGGATCAGAATTGTATTGTAATATGAATAATTAATTTATGCTGGAGGGAACTAGTGTTGAGCCACCCCAGAAGAATGGAGTTGCTCTGAGCTATTCTGTTGGTGAATAGCAGGTCTGTTCAGAGAATCTGCTAAGACTATGCTCTTTGTAGCAAATTATTCTATTACTTTTAAAAGACAGCAACATACACAGAAGGTTTTAACCATGCTTCCAAGCCAGTTGATTGTGTACCACTGGGCTGTGGGACACTGGGGAGATGTATTGGCCACTTCAGTTTAGTGCTTAAGGATGCGCCTACCTAGATAAATGTGCACACTGTATGCCAGATAGTATCAATCCCAAACAAATATTGGGCATATTTAAAAAAATACAATAAAAAACAAAGTGCAACCCCAAACTACTTTTCTAACAGTTCAGCTTTAAAAATCTTTTTGATGTCCATTTGATAAAAGAACAAATTAGACTGACTACAAGTAGTTTCTGTTGTGTCTATAGATGTATATTAGTTTCATATGTGCCATTTGGAGGAGTCTGAAATTTATCATTTTGAAAACAATTCCAAGTCCTATTTTTTTTCTTAAATTAGAATAATTTCTTGCTCACCTAACATGCTGTATCATTTTCAGCCCTCATTGTCGTTCTATTTGCTTTTTCCTGATGGTGTGTCTAGTGTAGAGGAGTGGCTGAGTAGTTTGAACTAGTAAAAAATTTTCCTACCCTGTCTGACAGGCTCAGCAGTTACTGTTTATTTTCAGCTGATACTGAGGATGAAATCGGTTTATTGAAAAGGAGATGGAAATCTTATTTATATCATTTTACTTGCACAGTTACGGAGCTGAGTGACTGAGCTTGGAGTTGGTGAATGAAGCACGGAAGTAGAGTATCTCAACTCTTCTCCCCAGTTCAATCCTACGTACTTTGTTGTACATAGGATGTAGTCAGCTGTTTTTTAGCAGGAATTATGGGATTTGTTTTCCCATGAAATCAAACCCCAGGTCAGAACACTCCTGCATTTTAGAAAAGTTCAGCTCTAGATCCCTTTTAGGTAATAGGCCCATACACCCACCCCAAATCTGAATGCATCTGAACTTTGAGGAAGCTCGGGTCTTGCTATTAACTTGGACCTATGCTAGGTATAGAGAGCCACATTTGCTGCTGCTGTAAAATGGTGCAGCTCCACAGACTAGGGTTGACCTGCACCAGTTAACAAGAGCAGAAAAAATGGACTCATCTTTTTTATGGGAGTTGATGTACCTGGGATTCTGTCTTCCCTATACTCCTCTGCCTGTGAGAAGAGAAGGCTATCAGAAATTCTTATTTGGAAACTGTTTGCATTAGGGAAGCATCGATTTCCAGATTATTAATGTTACTACTGAAGACTTAATATTTATGTCCTCCCATTTCACAGGAGTGTTTCCTCTTCTGAAACTTTACTGAGATTTTCCCCTTTGCCTCGGGTATTTGATGTTCTAAAGGAGTCGTTAGTTACTTGTGCATACATTTGAGTTGTTCCCAAAAGTCATATTGGCACAGGGTTTGCCAGTCTGAGAGTCCAGCTATCTCAAGGTTCCTTTCAGAAGTCACATGAGAACTTTGACAGCCAAACCTTCCATTTCAGCAGTTGTGTAAGTGGTTTGTAGATGTACACAGTTGGGACTATTCCGGGGAATACTGTCTTCATAGCATGTGTTTGAACAACAGCTCTGTTAGGATCACTGACTTCAATGAAAGAATAGTACTTCAGTTTATAGTCAGTGCTGCAGGTGTGTTTTTCATTTATATTAAGACTTGACATTATAAAGCCCATTTAGACCATGATAGAATGAGAAAAACAAAATCCTCTGTACCATCACCTTCAAGCCTTTCTTCATGTAATTCTCACCTCTCATAACTCATTTGCAAAAGTCCTACTCTGCCTACATTTAAATTGCTATTTAAAGACACTTGTTTGCTGTGCTGGGTACAGTGAATCAAATTGACTGGTATTCAAAAAAAATCACTTTTTGTTACTTTTTTCCTACAATGTCTGGGTATGCTTTTGTTTTTCTCTGTGCTATGATGTCCTCAGAGCAGGGACTCTCTCCTTGAATAACTGGAAAGCACAAAGCACACAGTTGGTGCTCACATAAACACATAGACCATAATGATGTATTGCTTGTCAAGGAACTTCCATTCTCTGTTCTCTTAACTCATTCTGCATACATACATGCTCATTGTGGACACACTACCTGTTTCCGCTATCTACTCTTTTCAGGTCACCCTCATACAGTAAGGAAAATTGACTGGAATAACTATTGTGAAATAGCTTTTAATGTGGACACTCTGTTCTTGAATAGAAGTTACTTTATTCTTGAATAATTAGTGTGCTTCCAAAGTGAGTAGTTATGGCATAAAAACCCCTTCCCCCCTTTTTTTTATTCTATAATATGGTATAGTATGGTATCCACATGGTGAGCTAGACTGAAATAGCTATTTCGGAAAAGCTCATTCTGGTCAGTTTTCCTGTGTAGACAAGTCCTAAGACCCAACATAGGAGTTTGGGACAAGGTGAGAGAAAGTCACACAGTGAATCTAGGATTTTGCAACTGGGAATTGTAATCAACTGGTTTTGCGGGGGGCCCAAGTTTGGCTTCACCAAGACACATAACTTGGTTATAAATGAGTCCTACAGTCGAGGAGATGGAGAGAACCTATTGCTGCGGCCATCACCTTTCTTCTCTCACCTCACACAACTGTTTCTATATTTACTATCTATTATTCTGTGTTTCAGATGTTGCTTTCTCACAAAGCAAGTTGTTGCTTGCCAAAGTGGAAAAAGGGTTATAATTTTTCGTTGTAAGAGTAATACCATGTTGCATTAGCCTTTTACTAATGGATGCGTGGAGGTCGCTTCGTTCATAGCTGGTATGATTTTTATAATCTCAGTTTAGTCCTTGCAAGGCTTTTCTATGTTAGTTTTCACAAATAAATAAACAAACCACCATCTAAAAAGGCCTTACCACTTTATTCAGTGCAGTTTGGTACACTTGTCAATGAAGAAGTTCAGAGCTGAGTCTAAGGGTTGTTGTAGGTCAGAGCTGAGGCAGAGCTTTGTGGAGAAGCTTGACAACACCTGCCTATCTCATGGATTGTTTCTCCCCAGTGTTATCAGTCCACCACCCACATGACTTCACTAACAATATTTTTTTTTAAGAAACCACTTACAAAAACGAAACCAATCAACCAAACAAAAAATAGTCTGCTCTGCTGTCTTCTCCAAACACATGTATTTTCATAGCTTAAAATGCTAATGATGTATAAGCATAAGCAACTGAAAAGAGGAAATAGAAGTTCAAGGTTTACCTGCAGAACATGTTAATATGTTTATCAGGTTAGTTAAAGCTGTAACACTCTAAATGTGCAGTGAGAAGGAGCAACAAGGGCTTCATGTTGTTTAGTGGGAGTGATAATGAATGTCACCTGGAGCAGAGACAGAGTAGTTTGGCACCATTAGTATATATGTTTAGAATGACTGGGATGATGTGTCTTTAATATCTGCAAAACACCTTTTCTTTTCTTCCGAGCCTCTTCCTTGACATATTTTGTTTATTTTCCCTTAATTTACAGGCTACGGGTAGAGGGTTTTTTTGTTTTTTGTTTTAAAAGGCATTAAGAGCCTTTCAACTGGGGAGGAGGGGCACAAAAATAATTTTCAGTGTCACATTATAAAACAATTTGGTAAAATAGTTTTGTGCAGGTCATCCTCTTTCTCTTCCCCTTCTTCTGTTTCACTTTTTTAAAAAAAATTGCCAACAAACCACTACCTCAAGCATATTTTACAGCTCAGTCATGATGAGTCTTAGTGTCCCTATATTTCTACTGTGCCTTTTGAAGACATCAATTTGCATGTCTGCATGGTACAGAGATTGCATTCCCCTTTCAGTCTAGTAAAAGCAAAAACAAAATCACCTCTTCCCTGAAAGTGCATTTCATACATCTCCATCTTTTTGATAGCACTGAAGTCATTATGTAGCAGTTGGCTCTGATACGCTTGCACAGACACAAATTGAGTCCGACAGGACTCATGTCTCATGGACTTGCTGTCATTGAAATGCTGGCACGGAGATGGTAGCGATGAAAGGGGGGAGCTGGTGCCTTCAGCATTTTCCTTATGAAGATTTCTTAGATTCCTATCTCTTGATAGCAGTAGCTGATTTGAGAGGTAGTTTTACAAAAAAGATTGATAACAGCAGAAGATATCTAACATCTGGTCATCTTCTTTTTTGTTCTTCGAGTAGATTTTTTTTCCCAGCATTGCAGTGTAGTGTAAAACAGGCTCTTCATACCACCCACAAATCTGTAAGATCCATCAAGTGGAATAATTAGCATAATCTACCTCCTCCCTTTTGGTTTTTATCTTCACTGCATGGAAGCTACTCATGCGGGGTAATGAAAAAGATAGTATCTGTTTTTCTTATTGTGCTTCAGCTCAGTTTCAGACCTGCCAAAGTATACATCTTACATCTCTTTTGAAAAGTGCAATTAAATTGCAGTGTTATTTTAGTGACACAGTCGGGCTATTTTGGGATAGCTTTAATATTTCCTCTTACAGGGAAGCATTTTTATTTTCTGCACTTTCTAATGTTGCTTGGATGGAGTAGATTTAACAAAAAATAAAATGAATTTCTTCTTAATTGCAGATGCTTAAACTGTATTGTTGATTAGTTCTTATAAATCATGTTAAATTAAACTGACTGAACTGGAATCTGGGTTCTTTATTCATTATTTCTGCTGTATTGCATAATTTAACTATACAAAAAAATCATAGAGGAAATGTAACCTTTCGAAAATGTGGCACCAAGACTGTAGATGAGTTTTGAGGTGTTAATATGGAGAAGCCAAGATACTGGTTTTGCAAATATGGCATTAGCAATAGTCTGAGAAACAAAGTTAGCCTAATCATTCCTACCTGATGCCAGGAAAGCAGCTTCCAGTATGTCATTTGTTAGTGGATGTGAATCCTGGATGTTGAATCTGCTCCTAAAACCCTTTGTACAGCATCAGTGTGCCTCATTCTGGTGATGTATTAAATGAAGAGTTTGTTAGAAATGACAGCTTATTCTCATGATATATTGCTCAAAACTCAGTGCTAAACTAGTAAGACAAGATCCAACACATGGGAGCCGTTAATCTGAACATGGGAGAAGAAAAGGTTTACTGTGGACAAGGTGCTCTATGACTCCAGCATTTTGGCTTAAACGCTAACATCTACTGCACTTTGCTGTTCAATGTACTACAGTCTCCTGAATATTCTCTTTTTACTGTTAGGCTGGGTTACCTCTAATTGTGAATATTGGGAAAAACAAAAAACAGCCTTCCTAACCTTATTTTGCTTTCTCTCTCCTTTCTCTCCACCACTCCACAGGCTCTGAAAATATTTCGTCAGAAATTTCAGACCGGACAGACTCATAGTGGCTTCTGAGCCAGTGAGAACGAGGCTGCCAAAGCATGCTGGTGCCAAGCTGTCGGATGATGCACATAGTCAGGCCAGTGGTGGTGCTCCTGTGCTTTCTGCTTTCTGCTGATGCTGAAAGTAAGCATTACTTACTATTCAATGGTATTGAGGGTTGAGCCGTAATGAACAGTTTTGTTTTCAGCTAACAGTTGCTGAGGGCTGCTGAATAAGTCTGCTTTTCAGTAAAACTTTAAAACACTGTGAGATTTTCTGTGGCTCACAGCCAGTATTTGAACAGGCTTGTTTATATGACTTCCTTAGCATTTTCTCTCTTAATGCTCCTTTTCTTAGTCATCTAACGGTTTCTTTTCTTTTCTTTTCTTTTCTTTTCTTTTCTTTTCTTTTCTTTTTCTCTGGTAGAGCGAATTCTAGTGAAAGTATATAGGCAAAACAAAGCTTCACCTTGCTTTACCAAATGGCAAACATCCATTAGTTCCATTAGGAACTTGTTTACTTCCTTGGATATTTCTTTTTAACATTAGTAAAATAAACAATATAATAATGTTGAGCCCAATTAAAATTCCAGACACTTTGTAGTTGTCACAGCAGCTGTTCTAATGTATCATTTCCGACAGCTGTCGTGGAGTACAGTATTCGAACAAATCAAGCAGAACTGACAAAGTCTGAGTGTGGAGTATGGGTACCTGTGTTTTCTGTACTAGTCTCATTTTATGATACTATAGGGCTTTGGTCAATTAGCTTACCAATTAATGAGAAGATAATATCTTCTTTTTAATTGGTAAATAATTAGGCCTACCTTGTTTACATGTGTTCTTTCTCCCAGCTGTCCTGTGGCTTTTTGCAGTGATGTTATACCAACAGGAAAAGCCACTTGTCTCTACTTTTTGGTAGGCTGGTTTACTACAAGCTGTTCGGTTCACTTGGTACAGCGGCATTTTTCTCTTGGATCTTCTTAGAACTATTAAAATGGCAACATCAGCAATCAGGAACTTTGCTCCTCTCTGACTTTGAAGTGGATTCTGATCTCCCTTACAACTATGACAACACAAAGGGACAACTCTGTGAGATCAATGGAGTTACAACAGTATAAAAGTAGTGTGTGATCAGAATCGGACACTATTTTAATGAGAATAATTCAATTCTCATTAAGGCTGTTACTAAGTTCATAGTGGACTTCATGTGCACTGAACTATATTGAGACAGCAGCTCTTAAAATGTTTTCATTTCCATGTTTTATTAAAACAAACAAGGAGTCTAGTGTCACAGCTGGGATAGTTGTGTCTAAGGTGAAGCCAAGAACATTTTAATACATTAGCCAGCAAATAATTAACTGGGAAGTAGCACAATGCCAGACATTTTTGCTGTTTTAAAACATTACCTATTTGAAAAGTCAAAATCTGTGCTTAGTGAACAATAGATTTTAGAATCTGGTATTGCTTTTCTCCGTAAGGTATCAGAGTACTGTACTTCTGGTGGAGCTGAAGTGAATTGTTGTGTGTGTTTAGAATGACTGTTCTTTATCAATCAGATAACAATTGGCAAAAAGACAATCAAACCACTGCACTGCACTGCTCCTTTCTTTTATAAAATGTATGAGAAGAGGGGATAGACTCCACTGGGGACTAATGTAGGATTTAATATCAAAAAGGCTGTACTGGAAAAGCACTTCGGTGCTTTGAGATTAGCTTTTTAAAATAATTGTGTTCCTCTCTCCTTTCTTTGTTTTTTAAAACAAACGTGGCAGTAGCCTCTTAGATGTTGTGTCAGGAGGCTTCTTTGCTAACAAGTATCTATTTTTTTAAACATCAACATGCAGACTAAGCATTTTCAGGTTATACTTTGGGATGAGGATGAACTCTTACAGCAGTTATTGTTGATTAACCTCGGCTAGACACTAAGATATGATTAATGGAAGCATGTTATATAAACCAAGATAGACAGAAAAGTGATGCAAAAAGAAAGGTTATTCTCCTGCAATCAGAATTCTATCAGATGGCTTCAAACGAGTTCAGGGACGTATCCCAAAAATATGCAGAGGCTCTTAGAAGAAGTTACTTACCACATGTTTAGTTTCTTTGCCTTTTGGACACCAGGTTATACCTATTTTTGTCATTGCTCATTAATATTTTCATATGATGGTAATGTATATCAAATGTGTCCACACTCTTCTTAACATAACAAAAAAAAATCCATCGTGTTTCCATAATTCCTCAAAAAATAAATAAAAAAATCAGCCATAGGCCAACTGTGACAGAGGAACTGACAGCTGATCCTATATCCTTTCTGGAAGGTGTCCCTGTCATTAATGGACGTTACCAGACAGAACCAGTGAACCAGGGCGGACAGCCAAACAAGGAAAAATTAAGTTAAACACATCTTGGAGGGGTTCGTAGTATTACAGTATCATCCACTGTAATTATGCACTAAAGTATTTATTGCTCACTATTATTGTTTGCTACTAGAAAACAGACTAAAATTAGTATGTTTAGATCTCTTTTTAAAAGTTTTTAAAATGGGAAGAAGTATATTTTTAAAATGAGACATATAGCTAAATTGTCAGTATTAAATTAGAAATGGAATCATTACCTCTCTCATTGAGAATTTGCTTCTTCAAGGGAAATGGGAAATTCCTTAAAGTAAACTGAACCATATGTGTGCTATCCATGATTGTATTTTGGGGGTGGGAGAGGGGTCTGAGATGAGTATTCAAGAGTGTTCATTGGTTGAAAAATTGTATTAAACAAAAAATAAAATATTTTTTATATGTGTATTTTAAACATTTCTCTTTCTGATCGATCAATTAAGACAAAACTGAAATGGGCAGTATAGCTTTATACATATATAAAAAAAGCAAGATTCACTTACTACTGCTAAAAATAAAAAAAACTATCCACTTTCTCCTTTCATTAGTTTTAGCAAATTTTCCTTTCACTGTATCACTACTCCACTTAGAAGTAAAAGTAAATCATGTATTTAAAAGCAGAAGTAATAAAGAAAAATTAGGTCCATAGAAACAGGCAATGTTCTAGAATGTTGTTAGTTAAATAAACTAAAAATTTTAAATTGGTCGGCTAGAAACTGGCTGTGTTTGAGCTGACTACTGGATCTGTGAGGTAGGTGTGGTGATCCATGTATTTCTTATATATGGTTGTCTGTAGAGTTTCATTGATGAAGCTGATTGTGATGTCCAAGAAGTTGATAATAGGTGTGGGAGTGTTCCAGAGAAAGTCTAACAGATGGTAGTTCTCAAGTTGTAGTAGAAATCTGTTAGGGAGGTTAAGCCATCTGTCCAGAGGATGAACATATTGTTAGTGTATCTTTGGTTTCATGTTGATTAGTTCCAAAGGGGTAGCCTTGTTAGTCCAGAACAGCAAAACAAACAAGGAGTCCCGTGGCACTTTTAAACACTAACAAAATTATTTATCACATGAGATTTCGTGGGAGAAAATCCCACTTCATCTGATGCTTTGACGAAGTGGGATTTTCTCCCACAAAATCTCACGCGATAAATACATTTGTTAGTCTTTAAAAGTGCCACGGGACTCCTTGTTTGTTTTATTGATTTCATGGTGCACTTGCTCAGAAATTCTTCTTCAAGGAGGCCCATGAAGAGGTTATAGCATATCGGGGAGACATCCTAGTATGCATAGATGTTCCTGTGGTTTGGACAAAGTGTTTATTGTTGAATGGAAAATTGTCATGGTGAGGATGAAATGGATTGGTTTGGTGATGCGTTTGGGATGGATATCTGAGGGTTGTCTATTGCATTGTAAATATTTGAGACAGGCAGCTATGCCGTCATTGAGAGGGATGCTGGTGTATAGAGAAGTAACATCCGTGGTGGTGAGAATGGTGTTCTGAAGGAGATTGTTAATGCTGTGGAATTTGTGGAGGAAGTCAGCTCTATCCTAGAGGAAGCTGGCCGTTAATGTGGTGAGTGGCTTGAGGATGGTTTCTCTTAATCCCTATATTACTTCAGTAGAGTGCTGAGGCTAGATACAATGAGGCTACCCGTGTCTGTGTATCGTGGGAAGTATGTAGAAGCTCCCTGTGGGGAAATTTGTGGCGGTGGGTTTGTAGAGTTTTTCTTCGAGTTGTCTGTGGAAGGATTTGTTGATATTCTTAAATTCTTACACTGCATACAACTTCAATTTGGTCAGTTCCATCAAAATTACAAAACCCCCAAACTTACCATTTTAAGGGAACTATACTAACCTCTCAGTCCACTTTCAGGGTTTGTTTAGACCAGAGGAGTGAAAAGGGTGTCCCTCTATTCCCCCTTTCACTGGTTCCATTGGTGCAAGGCCTCATGGAGGAAGCAAGGGAGTAGATAAAGGTGGGGATCCCTCTTGGTTCTCTCTTTCTAGTTGTGGTTCTCCCTAGTCCTGTGAGGGGAAAAAGGGTTTTACTCTGCTTTGGCAAGGAGATGATGTAGGGTCTCCAGCTCAGTTCCTCCTCCTTAGTCCTATGGAGGAGTTTAAGGGGGAGGAACTTTCACTCTAATTTGTCCCCTGCTGCCATAGAAGGATCTTTTGGGATATTCTGCTTTGGCTGTGATGCATCCCACATCTTTCCCATTCATCTTCCACTATGTTCTGTTGCAAGGCCAAGGGGGTCAGGGTGGAGGGGAGAAAAATGACCTGATCTTGCTACTCACTTGGTGGTCTCTCCTCCTGCTCTGTCCAGGATAACATAGGATGATGGAATGGTATCCTTCCCTGCTTGGTATGGAGGTACATTGTGTGGGAGACAAACATCCTCCTCATTTTCCTTGCTTTGTGAAAGGGTTCTGAACTGCTCCTACCACAGCAGTTCAGATGAGGGAGGGAACACCACTAGCCAATTCTGCCCTGCTTCAAGGCTGCTTCAGAGCACTTTTGGAGTGTGATGGTCAAACACACTTTGGAAAGTCTGGGGAGGAAAATACATAAGAATGCCCCCAGGGACATGCACAACACCAGTCATACTATTGTATGAGATTATGGTATGATACTGACCATCAACACAGAAGTGAAACTGGCAGTTCCTGAATGAATAAAGTAAACAAACTGAGGGGAAAAGCAAACTGTTTTTCTCTAATCACTTCCAATAGCTCAGGTATTACTTGTAACAACAACAGGTAAGCAAAATATCAGATAACTGTTGTTTTTTATTTGACAGTGTCCCTTTAGGTTTAGAGTTTGACAGTTCTCTACCTAGAAAACAATGTATTGCAGCAGTTTGCTGAATTGCTAGGAAAACCAAATAGTAAATTTAGTTGTCCTCATTTAGAAAGGAAACTATACAGGTTCATGATGTTTCTCAGTGGTCACCTTGTTCTATTTTCCATTGTGCAGATGGGGGTTAGGTTAAATGAGAACCTTGTACTTTTCCACGAGGATATTAGGAACATTAAACTATTTGTAATGAGAAAAATATCTCGGCTATTTCTGTGATCATAGAGTACTGCTGTTGTTTCTTTGTCATTTTCTGAATTAATTGCCTCCCCCCACTAGCAGAATAGTAACTTCCAAAAATACATATGTTTCAATGCTTCCTTGTGTAATAGATTTCTTTTTAAACAGTGGAATATGGTGTTTTATTATCTCTTTCTGATGATTGTAATGATGAGGTGTCAGAGTAAGGACTGAGCTAGAGAAAAGAAGGTACACATAAAATATCTGTAACTGGTGTCTCAGAAGTCTAGTTTTAAAAATTGAAATGGCTACCAGTGGTATACTGAATTGTACTTGTATGGTAGCATCAAATATTCTCTAGAAAAGTTATTTCCCCACAATTTTTATCAAATTACTACAAATCCCTTTCCGCTACCCACCACCCTCAGAAGAAGAAATAACCCTGGCAACCCTCCTGCTGAATTAGTTAGTTTTGTGATATAAAATATGGCAATTCCCTGCATATCTTTAGAGTTCATTGTATTTAATGTAAAGTTTATATATGACTGTGAGGCAGGATCTGTATATAATTCCATGTGGGAGAGTAACCACTGTTTCTTCAGGAACTAGGAATAGGGGATGTGGGGAGAGGGTTGATTATGCAAATTCACTCAGGTTGTAACACCTCCAGAGAAGTACCAACACCTGGAAAGGCTCATATATACTATTTCAAATTGGGTCCTCAAGTGAGTAACAAAGAAAGCATTTTTTAATAAATAATGTGAGTTTAAACTGACTCAGGACCTTCTTTCTGATCTAACAAACACAGAGGGCCTTCTGCCCAAGGGGGCGGCAGCCCAATGCTTGTAGAAGGGTTGGAAGGGCTTGGCCTACCTCTTGTGGCATGTACTGTATATAGAAATAATTATAACTTTTAATATGTTTTTTCTGTAATGCTTTCACCTTAAGAATAAATTTGCTTGCTTATTACATAGCTGTGTGGTAACCTGTAACTGCTCACAGTTATTCTGTTCCAAGCGTTCAAAGAGAAAGCAAGTGCAGATACTGGTATTGGTTAGGCAGTCTGGCTTGCTAGAATATCACAGTGTACGCAAGGAATTGGGCAACCTGTAAAAATCCTGTCATAAGGGAATGAGGTCTCTTTCCCAAAGAGATGAAAGCTGGGAGTCAGAAACCTTTAATTGGGTGCTCTTGGTGGACCATGGAAAGTGGGATACTGGTGCAGTTACTCTGAATGTGACAAATTTATCAATTCTGTTAATTCATCCTTGGCAGTCTAGGTTCTGTTCTGAGACTTTGCTCATCCCTCTTATGTTGAGATATCTCAATGTAGCTTGCAAGTCACCCTCCTCACTCCATCCTGAAAGCATAATGGAAGCAACTACTAGTGAATGTAAGAAGAACAAACCAGCAGAAACACTAATAACAAATGCTCAGTATGTCATGAATTTACTCCATCCCTGATTTTTGGTGCCTTTTATTCTAGTCAGTGTGTCACTTCTTACTCTTTTGTCTCCAGAGTTGATTCCTAATTTATATACTATCATCAGCTGGCATCATGCACCAGCTAGAGAGCTGTTTTAGGCCTTGCCTAGACTAGTATTTGGAAATGTTAGCTTACATGCCAGCTAACATGTTAACAGCCTAATGCAGACAAAACAGTGCTTTAACGTGTTAAAGTGGTGGACTTGAAAAGCAAGTCAAATCCTTGTCTAGACAAGTCCTTAAAGGAAATATGTTGGCAAACCAGTCACAAGGAGAATACTGTCCCATCTACATTTCACACTCTATTTGCCTGTGTGGTTTTCTTTGTGAAACAATACCCGCCCCCTCACTTATTTTTCTGTTAAACATTTACACTCCTGACATAAAATCATTTAAGTTCTGTTGCAAGATGAGACACGTTGATAGACTACTTACAGAGCTCTTTGACTGTTAAGAGGTCTCTTCACTTGAAAATTTACCAAAATATATTTTCTGGAAAATTAATATTCTATTTATTTCATTGGAATCTCAGGATCTTATGCTGATATAAGCATTCTGAAATAGCTATTTTGGTAAACTCTCAAGTGTAGACAAACCCTAAATAGAAATCTTTTTCATTGTTTTAAGGTAACTGGAGTTTTGTGACACTGAACTTTGACCTGAAGAAGATTATAGCAGTTATTGCTATAAAATGCACTAACGTGTAGTATAGAATCCAAAGATAAAATCTTACCATTTCTAAATAGTTCATATTTTTTCATGATCATATATCTTCATTTCTTAGTTTTGATATCCTCTACTATATGTGAAATGCAGCTCTTTGTTTACAGTGCTATTTTTCTGAACATTGGAGACAAAAGTGCAGTGTTGGAAATAAGTTTGAGTATGGAGTGTTGTTCCATTTTGTGATAAAAAATTTGATTTTATACCTTAATTTTTTTTCGATGCTCTTGATTGTTCAACCTTTGGACATTTTTCAGCTGATTTTATGAAAATTGCTATATAGTATTGTCAGTAATTTTATATTGCACTTGTTAAATCTGACATTAAAATACATCAAGTAAATCACTTGTATTATCAATTCTCAAAAAGCTTTCTTTTCATTTAGAAATGGAACAACCTATTATACCAAACCATTCTTTCACACTTGTCTCCAAAGTGAGGACCTTGGGATACATATTGATTTCAAGACAGGAAACTAATGGGAGATGAAAACGATATGCTGATTGTTTTAAAGAGAGTGACTCAGTTAAGGAAACACTGAAGAATTCAAGTGGTTATGTAAGCTTATGTAACTTATCAAACTGTTTTATCCTGACATTCAAAGTAAATTTGAATTATATAGTTCAACTATCCTGCTAAAATTCTAGGGCAGACATAATTATTAAAGTACTTGATGTAAAATTCAAAGTACTGATAGCTAGATCTACCACTTGGTACCCAGTTGTAAGACTTCCAGTATGGCATTACTCATTCATTGCAATACACACAATGGTAATTAGTGTATAGTACTAAGTTAAAGATTTGCTAACATTGCCTCCCACTTAACTTGTTTGTAATATTAACTCTTAATTTATTTAATATTATTTGAAAAGATTAAATAATTTACCCATTTTTTCAGCACATAGGTCAATCACTGACAGCAGTTAGAAAAAACCTTCCATATGGGTAGATTATTCTATAGTTGTCCAATATGGGTTTCTTGCATCTTCCTCTGAAGCATCTGTTACGGGTCATTGACAGAGACATTGTACTGAACTTGACTGACCAATAGTCAGACATGTTATGACAGTTGCAGTGTTCTGTCTGTAGTATATTGCTTAAGATTATTAGAGTATGAATAAAAACCTTTCTGCTGAAGTAGTTCAGGGGGGCAAAAGCAAGATAAAGATTCCAGGAAATCTTAGTGAACACCATGATATATGAAACCATTTAGGAAGATAGCTGTCCACTTTTAATCTGCTTTGAACAGTTAAAGGAAAAGTAATAAGATGAGTAACATAATAGGACCTCATTACAGTAAGTAGTATCTGTTTGAAGCCATATTCATCAGAACTAATTAGTGACGTGACTCTTGAAAAATACTAATGTTACTCAATATTCAGCATTTTTAGAACTTTATGAACATACACAAAGCTTTAAGATTTTTCCACATCATAGACTATGTTAAAGGTTTTCAGCCAGGGCCGGCCTGACCATATAGGTGAATTAGGCCAGTCACCTAGGGCGCCAGGCTTTAAGGTGCACCAAATTAGATGGAAGTGAATTTTTCTCACAAAAAGGAAAGGTTAACACAGAGCAGGCTTTGACTAATTTAACATTTAATATGAATTAGAAAATGAATTCAGTCATATTCACATGGAGTAAAAATTGGTTGATGGATATATAAAAAAAGGTTAAAAATTAAACAGTAATGTCCTGAGGAAGCCTCCAGTGTAATGTCACATGGGGATTGGTGAGAGGCTCTGTGTTTTCACTATCTTCATTAATGGGTTGTTTTTGGAGGGATTAAAACAACACAAGTGAATTGTGAGAATGACGCTAAATAATTATTAACTCTGTATAATCTTCCCAGTTTGTACTTATCACCAGTAGCCCTTGTTGATGGTAGATAGAAAATATCTTTCTCTCTGGAGATTTAAAACATCAACAGGTAATAAGAAAATAAGTGTAATTATGGAAAACTCAAGATAATAAATCAAGAGAAAATTCTTACTCTCCAATCATGAAGTGAGATGTAAGTTATTTTTTAAAAAATGTTCGAATCAATATTGGTGGGCAACAAATTGGATATGGGTTTACAATATAACAATAATTTTTATAAAAGGCAATTTTGGAATGCATATACAGACGTATCACAATGTAAACCAGTAAGGTGATAGAAAGTCATGTTACGTTAATGGTGAGTCCACACTTGCAATAACACATTCATTTCTGGGATATAAAAAAGATATTATCCACAAGGCAATGTTTAACATAACTAAGGGCCCCATTGTGCAAACTTGTTCTCACATGAATAGTTCTTAGTAAGATGAGTAGTTCCATTACATAGTTGCTTTATCGTTTAGCACCATTAATCTTTTAATATTTGTCAAAAAAAAATTCTGAAAACATTTTTTTTTGTATCTGAGCACTAAATGGGCAAAACTGCTATTTGACTTCATTGGGACCAGGATTTCACCCAATATATTAGCAAGGGGTTGGACTGGAATACGTTGTGCCAAATCCTTTTTACCTTGCACATGCTATTTGTCCCAGTAGGCACCACTTACAAAGGCCACGAGGACGGACATTTTTCATATCTATGATTCTGTAAACATGGTTAATAAAATGGTTGTTATCTAATGGCATATATTATAGAAACAGTGAAAAAAAGAGGTGAAATTTTGGGCATAAGATGTCTTGAACTTTTTTGGAAGGTATCTTTATATTTATTATAACAAGCCCTGTTTTTCAGATAAAATCCCAAAAGGATATTCCTAAAAAAAACCTAACAATGTGTAATTACTATTTAAATTAAGTGCCCCATGAGGAATATATTCAGATTCAGTGAAAGTTATCCTAAGGTATAGTAATTGAACAACAGTTTGTTATTAAAGGCATGTTTATTGAACATATATGAAATTCCATGTGTGTCCCTTACTCTGTAGCAGCAACTGCAAAAGGGAACACAATTTTAAAAAAATTCTAAGTGCACATGTTACATTACTGTGTTGTTACGAAGCTCCATTCACATCTGCACAGGGAAAAAATATTAATTTTTTCTGTCAGAACTTTAATTAAATCCCAGGAAGTTTTCTGAAAAAGGTTACATATGCCTACATCATGTTATGGAGTTAAATATATTATCCACACATTTTTTAAAAATAAATAACTTCATTTTAAATTACAGAAACCAAAAACTAATAATAATTATGTTTTTCCCTAAAATCTGTAAACAAAATATCTATCACCTCGAGGGTTGAGCCTCTCTAAGTCAGATATCAGCTTGATTTTAATGTTTACAGCTGAATTATAGACTTCTAAAATAGCACTGTGTCATGGAAGTGGTGTGGGACTTTTAACTATAATGATGAGAATGACTATACTACATTAAAATTAGTTTTTAACTTTATATGAAAAATTGGGATTCTCCCAAAGCAAGTCGTCTTCAGGAGACTGAAAAGGTTCCCCTTCCCCCTACCCCCTTCATTCTAACATGTTATGATGCCTCTACGTTTGACCGATTTCCCCCACCTCCCCACCCCAAATTAGTGGCTCATTTTTGGCACTGTGAAAGTAAGCTGAATATTTGTAAAATATCCTGAGTGATTTCAATTAAGACAATGGATAAGTGTTAAGTCTTGGAATTTAGACAATTAAATGAAGATTAAAGGGTCTGTATCAACATGATCTCTAAATCTTTCAGGGGTATTTGGCATGTCAAAAAGTGTCAGACAGTTAAAACAAAATCTGTTTATAATTATATTGGGCATAGTTAAGTCTTTTCAATCATGTTTCCATTATAAGCTCCGCTATACTCCATCATCCTTTCTGAGTCAAAATGGGCATATAAATAGAGGGGGCAGAAGACAAGTTTTAGCCAAAATTTGAAAGAATTTGCTTAGCTGATTCTGAGATATGGTAGTTTTGAAAAGTAGGTAAATTGTTATTAAGTTTCTTTATCACATCTTAAAAATAAAAGTGAGGTCGAGTAACTTCAAATGTAGTTTGTTTTGCAGACCACTGCTGTTTCTTACCATTTTTAAGGAAGGCTAATATGGATTTGGGAAATTATTGATGAATAAGGGTCAGAGGTCTCCTGAAGATAACAAAATAGTATTGATTGGAGGAGAGCTTAGTTTGCCTCTTTGTTTAAAAAGGGAGTTTAGCACTATTTACTCCTTGAAAGGTAGCTCAGAGTATATTTTTCCTTCTTGTGTGCATGTAAGTACACACTCATGCATATGTAATAATGATTTTAATTAATTAATGAAAATATCATAAATCTCCTTAGCCACTCTCACCACATATGTTATCTTGACATATGTCCCCACTGTAATCATTAATGACCAGAACTTGTGACTCATTTATCTGTTCCGGTAAAATTCTCCTTTCCACCATGCCCTCAAAATGAGGACAGGTAAAATCAGGACATCTGGTCACCCTAGGAAAGAAAGACAAGGGAAATACCTTTCCATAAGATTTGGAGCAAGTTGAGTAGATAGCAACTTAACTATCCCATTGAGGGAAGGAGACTGCAAAAATTAACATGGCTTCCGCTCCTTGGTGGACACAGCAAGCTGAGCCCCCATGACGGCTTCCTGACTTTGTCAATTACAAACACAGAAAGAGACTGCACATCATTTTGGCATCCTTGACCTGAAGAGACAAAGGAATCAAAGTGCTTGAGCTCTGTGTTGGATACTGGCTAAGATCTGATCAGCCAGGCTAGAAGAGTGACCATGATAAGAAAGCTCTTTTGAAGAGAAGACTCTAGCTTAACTTAGGTTTTAGCTTGAGAAGCATATTTTTACTTTCGTTTATGGGTCACCATTTTGTCCCAGTTCTTTCTACCTAAATATCTCTTCTTCACTTAAGCTGAAGCCCTATAGGACTACAAGATTTGGTAATATTTTGAGTTCAAGTCATGTGAAAGAGCTTTAGTACTGTCCATGTCTATTTTCAGAATTAGTGTTGTATTTCAAAAGGGGGTTGTAAGGTTGTTGTTTGTTTCTTTGGGTTTTGGGGGGAGGCGTGTATTTTTCCTAGAACAGCTTCCTCTTTCTTTCCTGAACGTATTTTCTGAGGCCAGAGGAGAGAATCTTACATTTTAAAGACTTAACAGTTTTTAAAGTAACATCCAATAATATCCAAATATCCACTGCCCATAAATAATCCTCCCAAAAGAATTTAAATTTTAGGCTCTACTGCCATATTTGTTTCCAAATATTCCCAATGTAACAGATGCTAATTAAAAAAATGACTATTTTCTCTTCCGAATAACGTGCTTTTCACACTCTGCCAAGAAACAAACAAAAACAAACCCCCAGCACCACTTGTTGTGTTAGAGTCTAAGATCAATAATTGTTCCTGTCTCTGGAGTCCTCCCTTACGCTCTTCCACTCCATCACCACACCAGCTGACAGTCCCTATTTGGCTGGGCAAGTCCCAGGTTCTGAATATCCACCCTGCTAACTCCTTCTCCTTCCCCCAGCAACCACCAGTGTCCTGATTACTTTGCATAAATGTCCCAGGGAAATTTCATTTGAAATGTTGGCAACAGTGCGATCAAATAGGAGAAAAAAACAGAATAAAAAAGAATATCAAAAAACAAGTCTTTTAGAACAGACGACCTTAAAACCAACACACTGAAAGGGACCAAACAAGTACAGAAGTAATTCAGATTGGTCAGACTTCTTGTACGAGGCATTTTAAGCACTGTGAATGCATTTGTTTGCGAAAGGTTGGATGGCCACAGTACATGCTACACTGGCCAGCTGACCATTTGCAAACAAATGCATTCACTGTGCTTAAAATGCCTCGTACAAGAAGTCTGACCAATCTGAATTACTTCTGTACTTCTTTTGTCCCTTTCAGTGTGTTGGTTTTAAGGTCATCTGTTCTAAAAAACTTGTATTTTAATATTATTTTTCAATCAAGACTAAAAGTAGATCAAATCAAAACCTTACAAACGGCAACTTTTCAGCTCCAGGTGGAGCTGTGGGATTCAAACTAGCAATTAGTAGGGTCTCAGGCTCTGGCCCTAACCCCCCCGTACCACAGGATTAGATGACTTGTCTGCTTCCTGGTGGGCTAGTTGCTGTTCAAACCTATAAACTTTGCGCCATCTCCTGGAGAACGGTGGGGAAGCACAGGGCATACAGACAGGCAAAGCAAAGTTAATATAAAGGTCGTCTAAAAAAGGAACATACGTTTAGACATAAAAGACTGAAAATGTCAGCAAACTTCATCTGAGTTGCAAAGATTTACAAAGCACCATTGTAGGAAAAAAACCTTAAACATTTGCAGACTTGCTTCTCTTCCAATGCAGATGTCTCATTCCCTCTTTCACTTCCAATTTTGGACATTTATTAGTTGTTTTGGATTGCAAAGAGGAGCAGAATATCTCCAAAAGTAACACAAGTCCTTGCATGAGACAACTGACCTACAGACAAAGAGCTTGTTCTTTTTTTATGGACACTGAAATTTTTACTGAAGAAATAAAGTATGAATTCTCATTTCTAACATGAAAAAGTGCCAGTGGCTAATTTCTTTAATTTGTTGAGCGACCTTCACAAAGTGGAATTTTCTTTTATTAAATTTGTTTATCTCTTCTTCCATAAAAATGAGTACTTTGAACTCTGAAACAATATAGGAAAGGAACCAGTGGCTAATTTCTTTCACTTGCTGAGACCATAATGACCTTCACAAAGTGGAATTTTCTTTTATTAAGTTTGTTTATCTCTTCTTCCATAAAAATGAGTGGTTTGAACTCTGAAACAATATAGCATTTTCTCCTCTTTTAAAATCTAGCTTCTTATTATTTTTATTGCAAGTGGAAGTGAGAAAATAAAACTTTTTTTCCTGCATCTTTTGAATCCATTTCAAACAGTCCCATAGCTGACTAGCTTGCAGCTGCAATAGATTGCTAGTTTTGAAAGTTTGTTTCTTCCCTGCATATTTACATTTTTTCAAGTAGCTTTTTGGGTTTTTTTAACTCATCACTAATAGGGCATTATAGCCTTCACACTTTGTCTTAACAACCCATGAAAGGAATTTATTCTTCAGTCTTATCCTAAAAATAGAAAGTTTGGTTAAACCTAATTGATTGTAGCTTGCTGTTGTTCATTATCTTAATTAGTCTATGTAATTAAATCATTAATTGATTGGAGCTGATCCCTTGCTAACAAACAGTACAGCTTAGTGCTTTCCTGCTTGATCCCCTAAGACCTGCCATTTCAGTTCTTTATGCAACTCTTCATTTGTGGTATTTGTGCTGTCAAGAAGCATGAATTCATGGCACAGCACTAGCTCTCCAACATGGATAGCAGCAGGAAGATTAAGCTAACCCGTAGATATACTTTCAGAGAAACCACTGCTTATGAGACTCACTTCAGTAAAATAGGAAAAACAATAGCAAGTTGACTGTGGCTAATTAACTTTGTACAATGAACCATGAAACAGGAAGTTCATTATGAGAACACTTTTTAAAAAAACAATAGTTTTCATTGTGCCTGATTTTGTGTAGGCACTTTGTTGAGGATGTGGGTTTCGGTCAACGTACTTTGGGTGCAGAATGTTTGATATTTTGTTACAGTGATACTAGGTTAGAGTCCTTTATTTCCATGTGGAGAGCACCAGTGTTGAGCAATTACCATTCATCTGCCAAATTCACTAATTCAGAAATGATCTCTCAGCTCCTTAGCTGACACAGTTGCAAATCTCTGGTCTGAATGTTCAGAACTACTTAATTAGTATTTTCAGACTTATAAGGCTTCTGGTGAGCTGGTAACTTTGTAATCCTAGCCAGATGGTCCTAAAATATGTCTAGTAAATAAAACAGTTTATAAGAGAAGAAAGTTCTGATTTAAAATTATAACAACCAGTCAGATGATATGTGTGTGATTTGTTTTTTGTTTGTTTTCTTTTTGTCTTGCTTCCCAAATTTACTTTGGACATGCTCATAGTGAGCATCTTTCTTGTGTTCATTAGTGCGGAATGATGGCAATGGAGAAATTTTTAGATTTGCTTTTCTAAATACACATATTTAAAATTAACATCTGAGCCTCAAAGTATTTTTGCGGTGCATTTAACTTTGTGTTTCTGCTGTTGACATTGCACTGTAAAACTAAAATATTATGAAACCGAGAATTTAAACTGTCTTTAAGGAAATAAATGTTGGAATGGGGTTGCATATGCTATGGAAGACATTTAGAAAAACAGATGTCTTCTCTTTAGTTGGGAAGAAAGTAGTTTAGTTATTAATAGATTATTGCTATTTCATAACTCTTTGGCATCTTAATATTCACACAGAAAAGGCACGATAGAACCTTTAAGTCAGTGGTCTTCAACCTGAGCGATACCGCCCACTAGTTGGTGTTTTGTGATTTTTGGTGGGTGCTACAAAAGTGAATGAAGGAGATAATGGCCATGCTCATCCGGCTGTAATTTATAAAAAGTTTGTATGAATAATGAATAAATTTTGTTTGAATGAAATTTGTTTGATATCCTATTTAAAATATCTGAGTTTAAAATTTAAATACATTTAAAGTTATAATTAACGATTAACAGTTCGACAATATAACAATTAATTTAACAACAGTGGCAATTTATAAAAAGTAACAATTTATGTAGGTGGGGGTAAACTTACTGCAAATGTAAAAATATTGAAAAACTGGGCACTGATTCAAAAAAGGTTGAAGACCCTGCTTTAAGTAATGCCACAGAGTATCTCTGGATATAGAGGAAAAATAATAAGAGAGCCATGCAACTTTATTAACATACATTAGACAGCTTGTTATGGAGCCTTCTCTTCTAGGCCTCTCACTTTGGAACAATACTTAGCATGTTAACAAAGATAACGTTATATAAAAAAATGTATGTATGTATGTTCTTCCCAGCAAAGTCCATGACAGATTGTAATAGCATCAAGTACAATGGATCCTGATTAGGGTAGCCAGATAGCAGGTATGAAAAATAAACCCAAATATCAGGTCTGTTACCACAAAATTGGGATATCTGGTCACTCTAGTCCTGGTCTATGACTAGGGCTCCTATTGGTATAGTAATAATAATTACCATTAAAGAAATAGATCATGAGAAAACACCCCTAAATTTCAGGAAAAGAAAGACTGGGTTGTTTGTCAGATGTGTGGTCTGTATTTGATTAATTGTTAAGATTTTTGTGGTGGGCACTGTGCGTGAAATCCTGCCCTCTTGAATTTAATGAGGAAGCTCCATCGACCTTGGTGTCGTAACTTCCCCTCTGCTCCGTCTGGACTGTGCTAATGCTCAGTACATAGTAAACAAAATAATTACTTTTCTTTGTTTAAAATAAAAACTGTATTACAGTCACTATCTAAATAGTTTTTTAAAAAGCCGAATTTTGAACATTTCAGTGATCAGAATATATTTAATACTGAGTTTTATCTATCTTTATTAGTTTCCCACTTCACCAAACCCTCTGTCATCTGAACTGTACACATATCCTTTATGTAGTTACTTTCCCACTATCTGAATTCCTGTTAATCCAAATGATCCAATGTCACCAAAGCTTTAGGCAAAATGGTATTGTCTGATATTTTTCCACTATTTCATTAAATTAGAGGCATGAGGGTATGAAATAAAGCTTGCAAATATACTATCATCTTCACTGATTGGTTGCTTGAACTCACATTATTAGGGCCATATTTAATATTAATATTTGCATTTTATTCTGAGTGTATATAATATAGTTTTCTACTGAATGACAGTAAAAATAAACTCCTGTCTTCTTTAAAAGTTTTTAGCCTTTTGCTTTCTTGATTTTCTAATTAAGTTCTGGATAGGAGAAAAACAATGATATTTATAGGATGGTGACAAAAATAATATTTATTTCAGGTATCACATCAAAGCTTAAATAAAGGTTACTTGAGACATTGGGTCTGAATTGTGCAGTTTTATTTATTTATTTTTACTGTATGGTAATATACAAATCAAGGTTCTGTAACTACTATCCATAAAAATAGTTTTTCATCTGTTCACTACTAGATTAAATTGCCAGTCTGTTTTCACAAACGAATGAGGGGGTTGATGATGACTGAAACTCTATAATACAATGCATTATCTCTTTCACTAGTTAGAAATAATAAAAGCACATCACAATACATCTTTGCCATTAATAGCTGACCTCTAGTGTGCAGTGGAGCCATGTAATTGAATAATACTGTTTGTGAAGAGAGTGAGTGATTAGAAGAAATGGAATTTAAGTACAGCAGAACGATAAGCAGCTGCAAGATGATTGTGAAAACAATTCTAAAATGGAAAATCTGCTTTTAATCCCTATGGGCTGGCTACTTTTCTTTTGCCATAAGGAATTTGAAGGCCCATTACAACAAATGTAAATAATAATTGTGCTGCATTTCTTTTTGATGGTGGCACTGTTTCATAGGTGAAAGTAATAATACACCCTAAGAATAAAATTATATTCTTCACATTAAGTTATACATCAACAAAATGTCACACACAGAGAGATGAAAAGAAAGAGATAAGTGCAGATAGTGTGAACCAGTTGAAATGAGGTATTGGATAATAAGAGATTTTAAAAGCCTCAATTATTCTTGGTGCACAAAATAATAATCTTTGAAGTTCAGTATAGGTAGCATTATCTCTCTCCTTTGTTAAAAATGTAGTCATTTCAAACTGTGGTAGGTGTTCAATCAATGTTGTTTACTCAGATGTCAGTTATCAATATTACCTAAGACCATTCACAAAAAGAAAAGAATAAAAAATAGGCAGCTAGACATTTCCAGCTCACCAGACATTTGGTAGAATTTGATAGATATCTGGAGTAGAGAAGACAATATTCTTTTAAACTGAAGTTTAAAAACTGGGAAGGAAGTCTGGCTTTGAGTCAAAACTGCTACTACATGAACTAAATTCAAGGCTTCAGATATGATCTAGTGATTTAAAAAAGGTTCCAAATTCATTTGTATAGCTTAATTGTCAAACAAAATTCCACATTTCTGAATGCAAAGTTAGTGGATTCAAATAGGCTTTTGTTTGTGCAAATCAGGCACTATCTACTCTTTTTTAGCCACTTTTTAAAATATGTAAATGCTTATTGTACACTAAAGATGTATGTGCAAAAGTAGTAGGAGTCAATATAGAGGCTAATTAAAAATACGGACCCTAATGAAGATTTAGTATAATGCTTACTACCTATTTACATATTAGTGTTTTGTTAAAACATATTTATTGAGGCTAAATATCCTTATAATATGTTTGTAATTTAACCAAACAGCTATTGTATGCAGTAGATACCTATGGATTGTTGAAAGCCTACCGTATGTTTGAGCATTAATAATACTATTACAAATGTACACTGCAAGTATTATTTCTAAAAAAGTTTTTATTACTTAACTGCTGTGTATTTAATACACAGGTCATTTTACTAAATCAAAATTTAAATCCACATTTGGTGACAGTAATAAAAAGCAAAAATGAATTCCATAAATGTGAATATTTCAGTTCTGTTCTTTGTAGTTTGTTTCATAGAAGTGTTGGGCCTTGACAGGAGTCTTACATGATGACAGTTTTGGATAACTTCCTTCAAAGCTCAATTTACTTAACATACAAGAAGCATTAACTCTCTCTTCCCTTGCAAATTAGCTCTTTAATTCTAATACACAAACATCACATTATTACATGACTAAGTAAAAATCACCAAACAAAATAACCTTTTTAGTTCTGTTAGACTTAATATGTTGATTTTTTCTCTACAGACTATGGCATGAGTTTGGCCACCTTGTTCCCTGTAAGAATTATTTTATGTGAATTATAAATGAGTAATTGTGACTGAAATCTTATCTGAAATTTCAAGAGATTTACAGAACATGTATAGGAAATAAAAACAGTGATAAATGCTGAAAAATAGAGGAAAGTGTAATGATTCACCTTTTACCCAGATTAAAGCATATTCCTTTCTTTTTTGTTTTAAAATTTATTCAGTAAATTGACAGTTTCTGTGTCTCTTTTCTTCTCTCAGGGTTAGGTCAAAAACCCTTACAAGCATCCTTTCCCCTGTTCCCGTACTCCCCCCCTGTCTTGTTCTTCAGTAGATACTCAGACATAAAATTTCCTATTTGTTTGGGAATTGAACTTCTTAGAAGAAAGGAACAGGTAGAGAGCATCCGAAACTCTGTTATTACCTTTTCATTCAGATGTCAAATTATACAGCATATCTCCTAATTAACCTTTTAGAGCATTAATGCTGTACTTGAAGTTTATGCTTTTAAGGAAAAATAATAGCCCATCAAATTAGTGTACCATGAATATATAATATTGACCATTGAGTTCAATTAGTGTGCTCCACAAAAGGATACGTAAATGCTACAGCATTGGAAAGGAATACATTCATTATTTTTGCTTAGTCTCAGAAATAAAAAAATAATAAAATAGTCATTGATACAGGCTTCCCTCTTGAATTTCATTGCACTTATGGTCAACTCTCAAAGCTTAAACTTAACTATTCAAGGATATGAAGGAGACATGAATTAGGATTGGCTCCCAGATGGCTCCATATTTGCCTGTTGTTTAGAGAGCAAGACCTCCCACCCATGTAGTTTTTTTTTCTTAGCACGCTTTATAGTTTTTTTTGTCATTTTTTACCTTTTGCCATTCTTACTGGGAAAGACAATTTTTGCAGGGTGATGTTTCACAAATCATAGTTTCCAGAGACTTTTATTTAGCATTTGTTGTCACAGTCTTAGGCAAAGCTGATTTGTTTTTAAATACTGTTGTTCCCACCCCCTTTTATTTTTTTTGTTTTAGGGACATAAACCATCTTGATGTAAAACCCAGTCTTAATGTTACTAAGGTATGCTGTGGTAAAGTTCAGGATAAAGTTTCAAAACAATTGAGTAGGTGGTTATGGCCTGAACAAGCACCAAAAATAATAATGAAAATGTCGTTAGAAGTTCTGGAGCCTGATTTTCATTACTTAAGGTGTGATTCAAAAATGTGTTTGTAATTCAGTTAATTATGTGCACATATCAGGTACATGCAAATGGCTGATTAATCATATTTCCTCTGACAATATTCCTTTGTGAGATGAATAATTAAATTTGCAGCAATTCCAACCTTCCGTCCCATTCAGCCAGTATTATTGTTAACTAGTTCCACAGCATATACCAGACACCATAATACCATCAGCTCAAGCTCGGTAGTATCACAAAATAACTGTTTTCAGCTTGCCAGTGTTCTCATCAAGTATTGCTGTAGATACAGAAACAGATGGTCAAAAGAGAATAGAGAGAGACTTCAATAGGCATTCTTAGTAGAGCTTGATGAATAGTGGTGTTTTCGTTTTCTGGCAATTTTGAAAAACAAACAGTTTTTTCAGATTGAACAAAAACCAAAATTATTCAAAATTTTCAGCAAATCAAGAAGGTGAAAAAAAGCATTTGAGCTGAATGAAATGTTTTGTTCTACCCTAAAATGGGAACATTTAATTCTATTTTCCCGCTCCCGCATTTCTAATAAAATTAAAGGAAATTCCAAAAGAAAAAGTAATTTTCAGTTGAAAAATTAAAATGTTTCATTAATGCTGAAAGAAACATTTCAATTTTATCAGATTTTTTTCCAAAACAATATGACAAAATCAATAGGAATTTGCAAAAATATTCTGCTGTAATTGAATCTGCCTTTTCTACCCATCAAAAAAATTTGGTCAAAACTTTTCACCTAGCTCCAACTGCTAGTGCACATCTGATGGTGGAAATCTGACCTCTGAGTTTTTTAAAATGAATATTTTGCTGGTTTGTAAACAACACCATGTACCATTAATAATGTAAGTTAGATTATTCTAAAGAAATACATATTTTGTTTTATTGTTATCTACTTATATAGGTCTTCTATTATAATGAAATGACCTAGAACTGTGAATGACTTAGAGTATAGCTCCACATTCATAGATTACTAGTTAAACTTTTTTTTCTATTGGATTTAAATATTTCTCAAGTTACAATTTATGGAGCACAAATTACATAAAATTACTATTTCATTCTGCACTGTCTAGGAAAGAGAGCTAAGAAGGGGTTTTACTATATGTAGATTAGCCAAATCATCTTTTTCTCAAAGTGAACATACTCTTTGGTCCTGATCTGTACACCAAGCTGCTGATGATTCAGTTGCTTTCAAGCTTCTGACACGCTCTATGACCTTTCAAGTTCATAGAATGTAGTGCCAACCCCATGCCTTTTTTGTATTCAGTATGCTTGCCTGCGGCATTGGCAGACAGTAAAATTGTTTGCCTCAAAAACTGCACATTTTGCTCTCATTTTGCTCTAAGACCTTTGTGAAAAATAAAATTAGCTGTGATTTGAGAGTACTATACCCAATTCCTAAAATAAGCTAACTCAATAATTTATAAGTTTTGAAGTGGTAGCTGTGTTAGTCTAGTTCAGCAAAACAAACAGAGAGACCTGTGGCACTTTTAAAGACTAACAGATTTATTTATTGCATGAGCTTTCATGGGAGAAAATCCCACTCCCTCAGATGCTTTGAAAATGGGGAGTTTACAGAATGGGAGAAAAATAAATGCAGGAAAGTGTAAGTCATAGAATCAGGTCAGACTGTTACAGCAAATCAAAGCAGTTGTTTAGATTCAAACACTGGGGAACAGCATATAGAGGAAGGTGACAAAGTCTGACTTTCTCCCATGAAAGCTCATGAGATAAATAAATTTGTTAGTCTTTAAAAGTGCCACAACAAATTGTTTGGTTTAATAATTTATATGTACTTTAAACCCTTATATCTACCATTCCTAATCTATTTTTATAATGTTTCTGGGATGTTCTGCAGTTCTGGGATGTCCTGATGAGCCTTTTTAACCTGGCTTTTCTGCTGATCAAAGAGTTAGAGCCAAAGTTTAGGATTTTTGAAAGTGTTGAAGGAAGTTATGTGCCCAGTTCCCACTGGCTTTGATTAGGAGTTGGACTGCTAACTGTTTTGAAAACTTTTTAAAGTCAGCCACTATTGGTCAAGTGACTAGTCCAAAATTTCTGAGCAAATCAGTGGCTAAACTTGGATTAGAGTCAAGGATTATTCTGGTTTCTATTCATATGGTCTAAATGGTAAAATAATATCAATTCATACTTTCATTTCCTGTGTAATAGTGGCAGTGGTTGGAATTGGCACTTCAAAAGGAATTCATCAGCCATTTACCATGTGTGTTTTACACCATGTTTATGATAAGAAACAGCCTATTTGCATATGTGTGTATACTTATGCACATCCATTTTACTTTATTTGCCTTCACTAAATCTTGGTAAGAACAATTCTCATCCTATTCTTATTAGTTGCACTATTAGTAGTTCTCCCATTTTGGAATTGAGTTTGCAATAAGGAAAAAGGTTTTAATGCGGTAAAAGTTCTCTTGGCAGCATCCTGTGGGTGGGCTATGAAAAATTATGTTATAAGAAATGAGGTAATCTTGGTAGTATGACAAATTAACATAGTATAGGAATTTTCTGTCTACATCCTATGTTAGATATTCCTCTTCTTAATAGAAGTCAGGTTCTAAGGCTCTACTTTAGTAAAGCAGTTACTCATGTGCTTAAGTTTAAGCTTAAGTAGTCCCATTGAAATCAGTGAGACTACTTATGTGCTTAATTTTAAATATGTGCTGAAGTTCATTGCTGAATTGGGTTGTATATCTGGTACAATTGCTGGAATTCTCAGAATAGTCTGTAGAATTTATTGCTGCTTTGCTGGAGCATTCTGAGATCTAACATCCTTCTTAAAAAACTAAGTATAAGCAAGATGCTCAATGCAATTAATATTAATTAAAGGGAAAAGGAGCACACATCAAAAAGGGAAAGAACAGGTTAAAGAATATTTACGTTAGTTAAATGTATTCAAGTTAAGAGGGCCTGATGAAATTCAGCCTAGAAGTTCAGGAGCTAGCCAAAGCAATTTTAGAACCATTATTGATTATCTTGGAAAACTCACTGAGACTGGCTGAGGTCCTAGGGTCAACAAAAAAGAACAAAAAGAGGACTAGGGGAATTATAGGCCAATCAGCCTAACTTTGATACCTGGAAAGATACTGGAACAAATTATTAAGCAATCAATTTGTAAGCACAATAGAGTTATAAGGAGTAGCTAACATGGATTTGTCAAGAACAAATCATTCCAAGCCAACCCAATTTTCTTCCTTGACAGGGTGACTGGCCTAGTGAAAGGGAGTAAAGCAGTACACGTGATATATCTAGATTTTAGTAAGACTTTTTAACACAGATTAGATCCTCATAAGCAAACTAGAGAACAGTGATATAGATAAAATTACTATATAGGTGTATAGTGGGGTCAAAATATGATTATCAATTGTTTGTTGTCAAATTAGGAGAACTTATCATGTGGGGTCCTTCAGTGGTGCATCTTTGGTCATGACTGCTCAATATTTTAATTAACTCAGGATGATGGAAAGGAAAATTTATAAAATTTGCAGGTATATGCAAAGTGGGAGAGATTTCAAGAACTTTGGAGGACACTATTAAAATTCAGAGCATCTTGACAAATTGGAGAATTGGTTTGAAATCAACAAGATGAAATTGAATAAAGACAAATGAAAGATGCTACTCTTAGGAAGGAAAAACAGACACACAGCTACAAAATGGGGGGTTACCCAGTTATGTGATAGTAGTGTAGAAAAGAATCTGGGATTTATAGTAGCTCACAAATTGAATGAAATTCAACAGGAATGTCATTGAAATCATTGGAGAAAATTGTATTGCTCTACTAGGCATTGATGAGACCTTAGCTAAAGTATTCTGTCTAGCTTAAGAAGGATATGGACAATTTGGAGAGCATCCAGAGGAGAGCAATAAAAATGGTAAAATGTTTAGAAAACCTATCTATGTGAAAAGGCTAAAAATGGGACATGTTTAGTCTTGAGGAAAGGTGACTGAGGGGGGAACTAATAGTAGTCTTTAAATATGTTAAGGGCTGTTATAAAAAATATAGTGATCAATTGTTCTCCATATCCACTGAAGGTCTGACAAGTAATTGGCTTAATCTACAGAAAAGGACAATTAGGTTAGATATCAGAAGAAAACTTTCTAGTTAAGTACTGGAATAAGTTACCAAGGGAGGTTATGGAATTCCTGTCATTGGGAGTTTTAAGAGAAACATTTTTCAGGGATGGTGTAGGTGTATAGCAAAAACAATGAGAGTCCTGTGGCACCTTATAGACTAACAGATTTTCTTCAGCATAAGCTTTCATGAGCTATAACCCATTTCGTCAGATGCATGAAGTGGAAATCACAGTGGAGCGATATATATACACATGCCATGGAGGAGGGCAAGTGTTAGCAAAGTCAGTTCAGAGAGCAGATGGGGCCTATTCATGCCAGTAATCAATGTGTGAACAGAACAATCACTTTTTGTAATGAGCTGACCATTCCAAGTCCCTATTCAGACCCAATCTGATTGTGTCAAGCTTGCAAATCAGCTCTGCAGTTTCACGCTGAAGTCTGTTTTGGAGTTTCTTTGTTGAAGTATGGCAACTTTCAGGTCAGCTACTGAGTGTCCATTGAGGTTGAAGCATTCTCCTACAGGTTTATGGATGTTGCCATTTTTTATGTCGGATTTGTGTCCATTTATCCTTTTGCGCAAGGACAGTCTGGTTTGGCCAATGTACATGGCAGAGGGGCATTGCTGGCACATGATAGCATAAACCACATTAGTGAATGTGAATGTGCAGGTGAATGAGCTCCTGATGGTGTGGCTGATGTGGTTGCGACCTGTGATGGTATCACTGGAGTCGATGTGCGGGCAGAGTTGGCAGTGGGGTTTGTTGCAAGGATAAGTTCCTGGATTAGTGTTCTTGTTGTATGGTGGTCGGTTGTTGGTATAGGTGCATGTTATCTTGCCTTACTGAGGGGTGGACTAGATGACCTCTTGAGGTCCTTTGCAGCCCTAGTTTTCTATGATTCTGTGATTGTTTAAACAATATACATACCTGGAGCGTTTTACATGATTCTTGTCTCAACCAGGAGTGAAAAAGTAATTGTATGGCATCGTCATATTAACTTTGTTCAGAAATTGAAAACTTATCTAAAAATAAAAGAAAAAGTTTGGTTTGGCTAATGGAGTTTTGTCTGTGTTTTAACTTTACCAAAATCAACACTTGGTCCTTATCTCAACAAATTATACTAAAATGCATAAAATGTCTATTAGCTATCTTTCCACTTTAATTCAACATGTTGCCAAGATCTTTCTGATAAACTTAATTTGAAGTCTCCAGGAAAAGATATTTTGTGCGAAGGACTTGGCTGAAAAGCCTTAGTGAAATACGTTTTCTGTCTCGCATCTATAAAAATGTGTTTCCTGAATAACCTTAGTATGGGTTAGTTTCTCACCAGTCACCGTTCACACATTCCAAATTCAAAGATTAAAACAATTTTACTGAAAGAGTCAGCCTAAAACAGAAGAAATTAAACTTTAACCGTAAGGAGATTATTTGGGGAAAGGGGAGGAGGAGAAGGAGGGAAGCTTCCCAGGCAAGTGGTGAAGATGAGTAATGGAATGTGATTTCTCCGTATTTTGTCGGAATGATTAGCACAATGGAGTTTCTTAGCAGTTTTGAAGTCCATCTTTATAAGGAAAAGCATTACATTGTACCTGAACTCTAGATCTCAGAAAGTTCCTTTAATAAGTTTCATTTTCATTTTCTAGCAGAAGCTGGTGGTGAGGGTTTATTTTTCTTGTAGTTTCTTTATGTATGGAAAACTGGAGAAACAAAAGCAAAAAGTGGAAAAACAAAACATCCCATTAGAACAATTGTCACAATGTGATTAGTACCTGAGGGCATATCTCAAACACAGCAGGGCCAGTGCTGCTTGGATTTTGGGCAAAAAAATGACTGCCTGCCAGAGGCCACATATACAAAATTTGATTTTATAGGAGGCCAAAATTGTGGTTGAGATTTTCAAAGCAGAATAGAGTATCTAGCAACACAACTTCTATTGATTTCAAGGGGAGTCATGTGGTACATTGCCTAGTCAGCTTTGAAAATATCAGTCTTGTCTTATTGGATAATAAAGCACAATGGGGAGGATACTGCCTTCCCATAATTTCTCTATGGCTTTTTCCGTCTATATTGCACATTTCTTTTTATGCCCACTCTTTCTATTCTAGCTGCAGGTGTTTCAAGGCATGTTCTTCTCAGGGAATTGTCAATTAACCTTTTAACAGCAAACCATCTTTCTCCATAAAGTGGTATTTTTATAAGGAAAAGAGCAAAATAAACCTCTTTGAAAGAGTTACATAATGTCTTGTCTTTATTATGTTTGCCAGTTCGGCCCGATGTGTTGTACTTTTATAGAAAAGCAAATGTTTTTAAAGGGCATGTGGACAATGGGTTTTATCTTGATAATGGATTTTAATTTCAAAGTATCATAGACTTGTGTAGTGGTAATTTGTGAAACATGGTGACTGTTTAATAGTGCCCCAACATGATCACATATACCACTTTAGGACAAAAAAAATGAGAGGAACATTAAGTAAACAAAAGTGCCACAGGACTCTGTTGTTTTTCTACAATAGACTAACATGGCTACCCCTTCGGAATTAAGTAAACAAAAGGTTATCACTCTGAATGGAATGTTGCAGGGCACTGGGGCTAACATTCATACTCATACTTTCATTCTAGGCTCTTTAATGACTGCCTGTAATCATAAGCATGGCTTTATGTCTCAGCAGAAAGGTAGAGCCAGCAGAAACCCAAAGAAAGTGATTTTCTTCCAGCTTATCTTTTGCTCATCTTCGCTTTCGCTCCTACTGCTTTATGAAAGTACTTTGTTTTTTCTAGTTCTGTTTATCTTTTTTTAGACTGGACGTTGAATAAGCCTGATCTTTCTAGTAGTAGGTATTTGTGAGAGCCAATCAAGTTAATCTCAGTAGAGTGTACTAAGGAGTTTTGATTTAACATTTATATTTAGTTTAGGAAATGTATTAGGAATATTTTTAGGTGCTCTTTGGATACTAGAATTTCTACATGTGACTTTTTTTTTCTGTCAACTGCCTTTGCCAGGCAAGATGATGATAAGGGAATAGCTCAGACCAGTCCGGAGAATGATATTATGTTTAACTTGGATTTTTATCTAAATTTTGGTAATTAAATCCAAGAGTCACAAGAGCTCAGGAACTGAAGAAAAAAGGAAGTCTTAACATGGAAATGGTAGTCTGTTGAAGTGAAATTCTTATTTTTACATTACACTAGTATATCATTATAGCTTCGTCTTCTGTTGCCTTCTTGGGAAGATGACTAAAGTTGATGTGCAAAGGATTTTTAATTCTTTTTTAAAAAATTAGTTTGTGCGCTCTGAAGTATCTTTATATAAAGAAGGCCTTAAAGGTTTTTTTAAATTTTGTTTTGTTTAATTTCTTTTCCATTCTCTCTTTCTAAAAATGGCATGAATTACAAATCTGGTTTTGCTTTATGACTTTTTGGGTGTCTCAATGAATGTTTATGTGAGTTCTCAAACTCTAATTGAAGGGACAGAGATAATGGATCATTAGCAAAAATTAGAGTTGGACAGGAAATGTTTTTATCCGATTCTGCAAGAATTTTCAAGATTTTGAAATTTTTTATTGTCCTGAATTTGGGTGGAAAGTTGAAATCTTGGGAGTTTTCACAAACTTGGGGTGGAGGGAAGATAGATAATATCAGCCAGAACAGTTCCTTTTGATAATTTTGGTACGTTTTGTTTCAATTTCAATCAACCTTTTTCATTTATAAAAGGTTGGGATGGGACATTTTGACAATTTCAAAATGTTTTCAGTATAGGAAATTTGTCAGAGTCAATTCTTTCCCACAATCTGTTTAGGTTTTGATGAATTAGCCTCTTCTGACAACAAAAAAAAAGTTCCCAACCAACTCTAACAAATGCCACCCACTCATATCCATGGTCCTGAAGGGCCTGGTGGTTAAAGTGGGGGGATAGTCCCATCACTGAGAGAGGGAGGCAGTCCCTCCAAAGGATAATAGATTTCCCTGGGAGCCTCTGGCACTCATTGGCCAGCTGAGGGAGATGAGTGTTGGTTGACCAGTATTCCCTAGTTCCTAGGATTTAACCTGGAGTGGGGGGAAATTGGAGCCTGTTTCAGCTCTGTTCCAGCTGCTCACCCTTCCCACCTGTACTAGGAATGAAAATCTGACCTGACATGATGTGCGTCTATCCAATCGCCTGTTTGTTGGGTCAGGAAGGAATTGTTTTTCCTATGAGCCAATTGGCGGAGGACCAGAGAGATTTTTGTCTTCCTCACAGCACCTTCAGTCATCGGCAGGTTAAGTAGGAATGTGGTTAGTACCTAACAGAGTTACTGAGATGGAGTTGTTTATTCATCACAACTAGCAATTGGTTTCCAGTGCAGTTAAGAGAATAAAATGAACCGTTCCCTGGTATTTTGGTGACAGATGGCTCATGGGATAGGGTGAGATCTTGTAGCATTTGTGGGCTGAGGACAGACCTTATTGTCTTCCTAGGATATAATCCTCACTTGCTGCACCTTCCATCTCACTTGCTAGGATTCACATTATGGGTTAACGAATAAGGAGGCCTGTAACCCTGGCCTTAGTTACTGATTATTTGGTAAGCAGCACTGTAACAGCTGTATTAAATGTCTGATATTGGAGAGTATGGGTGATGGGCAAGTAATGCCACTCCACTTTGCTAAAGTACACTGCTTTTTTGTGTGTGTTTTTTTTTTAAAAGGTGCCAGTACTCATATCTTGGTAGTAAATTTGAAAAATGCCACTCTCACCCCTCTTCTTCCTATGCCACCCCTGTTCTTCCAGCAGCATGCTCCTTTTCCCTGCTGACCCCGTCCCCCTCCCCTAACTGAGTAGTGGGGTCGGCAAAAAAGGTGCTGGTACTCCATACCCCTGCATGCTGTCACACTAAAAAAGACTGCTAAAATGTAATAAACTTGTAGCCTACCACTTAATTCCATACATGGATCTGTCCTCATTTTGCTCAGAGATGTTCCTTCTGACATTAAAGCTATCTCTAATTATTCGGGTACATCTACATAGCAAAAACGAAACAAAAAACCCCACAGTGGTGAGTCTTAGAGCCCAGATCAAACAACTTGGGCTCGTGGGGCTTGCACTATGGGATAAAAATAGTAGTGTACGACTTAGGTTGGAGCCCATGATCTGAAACCCACCGGTTAGGGAGGGTCCTAGAGCCTGGACTCCCAGTTCAAGCAGAAATGACTATACTGCTCTTTGAACCCTGTAGCCAAAGTCGCTTGAGCTCAACTTGCTGCTGCTGCCAGATTCTTTTTAGCTGTTTACTCATGTTCTTAGAGACCAGTATGAGAATAAATGTGAAGGGCTGATTATAATTCATCAGCCTACAGCAGGGCTTTTTACACCTTCCTCTGAAGCATCTGGTACCAGGTGGACTAGGTGGACTCTGGATCTGATCCAGAATGGGAATTCCTACACTCTTTCTCCAGGCTAATGTAAAATCTAGAGGAAGACAAAACAAAACAGAACTTTAAAGCTTCTTTATTCTTCATTTTATAAAAAAGCTAAAAAGGAACCCAAACCCATTTCTTCTTTTCCTTTGTAAATTGCCTTTACCTAGAAGTTATGACCTCTTGGTTTGTGCAATAACTCTTTACGTGGATATTCCTTCAAAGCTTCTTTGTAGCTCTTTGGGAAGAAATTGAGTGTGGAGGGCTTATCAAGCCTACAAAAGGGTGGGGGTGGTGGAGAGTTTCTTTCCCCCTCTGCATATTTCTTACCTTCCATGTGAATGATTCTTTTATTTTTCTTTCTGTTACTTCTTTTCATATAAATTTTGTTTTATCTTCAGTGCTGTAGAAATGCTCTCTCTGGTATGCTGCAGATACATACATGTCTTTTATGGGCTGAACACGACTTGAAATGTTAAAGGAGAGTTGTCTCTAGCGATATCAAGAAGGAGAGTGACTGAATAGCTGTAGTCTTGATAAACAGCAATCCCAATTCCAGAAATTATTTTTATAGATACAAAATTGTATTTGTGGACTGTCTCATTCTAGCAAGATCTATTTCTGTGTTAATGTGTGTGTCTTAATGTATGTATATTAATTATGTAACCACTGAGAGCAGTAAAATTATCTGAATGAAAACATTCAGTATTAATGGGTTGAGTGAAGTTATAATTAATAAGAGATCTTTAGCTTATTAGCAGTTCCTAACCATTACATCAAAACACAGCAGGATTTCAAGTACTGTTCAAAATTGTTGTCTTGAGATTAAAAGATTTCATCTTAATAGTATTTTGTATAGCTTTTCTTTTTGTAACAAGTTTCTTCCCTTAATCTGTAGCACTGCTGTATCTATATTCTGTGATCATCCTTCATGTCTATTTCATAGGCAATATCCTGGAAGTACTCCAAATTTACACTAGGGTCTAATGAGAGCAAATTTTAGCCCCATATTTGGACATTGCTTAGTGGAATGGAAACAGGACTGAGTCTATTCTTGTGTTGGTGGATGAAGGTGGAGAATTCATAAGACTCTTATCCCACCCTGTCACCCTATGCAGCATCCAGGCACAGTCCCCTTGGACCTGATGAGCTGGCAGCACAAAATATGCTCTGGTAACATTTCCCAAAGTGAGACTGGTCAGGGTTAGACGACGTCCCTTTTCTGTGCCCTCAATGTCTAAAGCAGCTGGGTTTCCACAGAGGAAATCTGCAATGCACTTTCTATACAGTGAGTCTGGGGACATTTTTCCTCTCTCAGATGCCATGGTCCAGGAATTACAACTGCAGTCTATGTCAGAATTCTCTAGATTATAAAAATCATTGTCTAGTCCAGATGTGAGCAAACTATGGCCCATGATCTGGATGTAGGAGCCTTTCATCCAGCCCTCCGGCTAGGCTTGGCCAGAACCCAGCAGCCGCTGTCCCATCAAGCCCTGGCAGGAGCATAGCAGCCACTACATCTTTCTGGCCCCATCTCTCTCTCACCACATGAGCCCAGCAGCGCCCTGGCTGAAACACTGCGACTGCACTTATAACCCCCACGTCAGACCTCTACAGCACATCATCAAGGATCTAAAACCTATACTACACGAGGATCCCTCACTCTTTCAAGACTTGGGAGACAGACCTCTCCTCGCTTACAGACAGATCCCCAACCTTAAACAGATACTCACCAGCAATTACAGACCAAACAACAGAAACATTAAAGCAGGAACATATCCCTGCAACAAACTACATTGCCAACTTTGCCCCCATATCTACACAAAGACACCACCACAGGACCTAATCAAGCCAGTTACTCCTTCAAGGGCTCATTCACCTGCTTACCCAGCAATGTGATTTATGCCAACATGTGCCAGAAATGCCCCCCTGCCTTATATATTGGACAAACTGGACAGTCTCTGTGCAAAAGAATAAAAGGACACAAGTCTGACATCAGAAATCACAACATTCAAAAACCAATAGGGGAGCACTTCAATCTCCCTGCTCACTCCATTGATGACTTGTTAATAGCGGTGCTCAAACAAATGAATAACAAATCACAGCTTTAAATAGAACCTGTAGAATTCGAACTTATATGTAAATTCAACTCCCTTGCCTCAGGGTTAAACAGGGACTATGGGTTTTATTCTCATTACAACAGGTGATTTGATCTCACCTTCCTCTATATGCTGTTTCCCAGTGTTTGAATCCCAACACCTATTCTGATTTGCTGTTACAGCTGTTACATGACCTGATCCTGTGTAATACATTTCCCTGCATTTAATTTCCTTCCATTCTCAGCGCTGTCTTGTGGGGGGAGTGGTGCCCAGGGCCAACCGGCCTAGGTGGGGCCCCGCCCCCTCCATGCTGGAGGGCAGGCGGGCAGCTCCACCCCCCCCCCACCCCAGGGAGCCAGCCCAGGTGGGGAGGCTGAGGCCGCTGGCAGGGACCTGGCTCTGGGCCCAGCCCCAGAAGCAGGGGCCGCCGGTGGAGGGAGCTGGCCACAGCTGGGATCCCAGGCTGCTGCAGCTGGTGCCCCAGGCGGGGACCCATGGTGGCCGCCGTAGAGGCGGGCCCCAGCCACCTGCTCTGCCCCGGGGGTGGGGAGGGCTAGCCCAGAGGCCGGGCTTACTGCTCCAGGCCCGCGGAGCAGAGAAGAGTGTGGCCGTGGGGGAGCCGTGGGACCCGCGTAACCGTGGGGCCCAGGGCGATTGCCCCGTTCGCAACCCCCAGGGACGGCCCTGCCCATTCTGTAAGTTACCCATCTTCAAAGCGTCCGATGAAGTGGGATTTTCTCCCATGAAGGCTCATGCAATAAATAAATTTGTTAGTCTTTAAAAGTGCCACAGGACTCCTTGTTTGTTTGGCTGACCTAGATTAACACAGCTACCCCTTTGTAGCATATCCTGTTAAGGTTGTCAGTGGCCAGCCATGACTGCAAACTTTTAGCTTATGTCTTCACTAATGTAAAACATGGGTATTTTAAACATGTGCTCACTAACACATTAGTGCATTAGTGGATACATGTTAAAATGCTAGTCCACAAAAGGCAAGGGGGAGGAACACATATAAAATTAAGACCTATTACAGATTTTGCATAGCACAGTCATGGTTCCTTCAGCATCACACTCTCTTGCATAAGTGAAGTGATCTCATGCTCAGTTGAAAAGAGAACATCCATCAAAAAGCAATGCTGAGTTGGTTGGTTTAGCTGCCTCTCCCCACACTGCCCAGGCCAGCAAGCATCAGGAGAGCATCTGTTCAGAAGCTGTATCTATTTTGCCACAGCACATGGAGGATCCTAGGATCCCACCCATTTTTTCCAAGCTGCTCTCTGCAACTTCTGGCCTGCCAAACTACATCATGATTCTCTTGGATTCCAAAATATGGCCCAAAGTTCCCCAGCCCCCCGATCAACTGTGCCCATCTTCTTCAGGGAGTTGTCAAGGAAATCTGCTGCAGTAACCTCCAGTCCAAAAGGTACATCATTGTCTTAAAAGGAAGATATCCTGTTTTTCTACAGTCCTGCTGGGCTATTCCAGGTGATTCCTGCACTGAGTCATCTGCCTTCTATAGCCTGAGCCCTGAGGAGAGTGATTGCTTTGCTGGGGAATTCCAAATAGGGGCCCGAGAAACTCCTGCTAACTGGGGGAAGGGCCTCCTCAATGCCTTGTCTATTGAAGACCGAGCTCGGCCCTCAGCCTATCCTGTATATAGTGTCCTTTGCTCCCTATTAGACTAAGAATGGCTGAACCTTATCTCCCCATGCCCAACAACCTTGAAAGCAGGCCTCTTCCGACAGACAGACATATGGAGGCTCCACCAGCTCTACAGTTACACACCATTTCCCCAATAGCTCGTCCTTAAGATGTCCTCTACTCTCTGTTGCATTCATTACCCCATCCCATCTACTCTACTTTCAACTCTGCCTGTCTCCAGACCTCCTCTTCCATCCATTGGTGCTTCTCCTCTTTGTTTGGAAAAGTGGAGAATGACATGATGGAGTAGCGGTCCTAACAGTACCTCTCCCAAGTCCGGAAGGGAGGACTGAAGACTATAGCACCTTTCCTTCTGCCCCCTTCGGAGCATCAGTAATGGGAGGAGGAAATGGCAAGTCTCAACAAGTAAGGAGACCCTAATTGACATTTTTAGAGGAAGGAGCAGAGGTATTGTTAGTTGACATTTTTGGCAGAGAGGAAGATATTTTCAGGAGAGCGCCCCTGTGGACATTCTTTCCTTCATATTGTTCTTTTGTTCTTATAGTTCCCTAATGCATTTCCCTGTTCAACTTCATATGTGAGATTCCTAGCCAATAAGACAAAGTGACTAATCTCTTCTATGTGGTTCACTCTAGCAGTGGGAACAGGAAGGCTCACACATGGAACTACATAAAACTTGGCTGTTGGAAATTACATTGACGCGGTTGGTATTAAGACAGATATATTAAATTTGGTCTGTTAACTTTGGCAATTCTTCTTTCAGTACCCAGGATGAGAACGTATTCAGCATTAGACTAAGAAAGTTAAGAAAATGCTGATATGTCCTATATTAAAATTGATTCCCATATAAAATATGTCTTTAATGGGGAAGATGAAGATTCATTGTTCCTAAGACCAGACACAATGCAGGTATGCATATAAGCTAACATGTAAACCAATATCTCATTATACTTATTGTGTTACTGCATTTGTTAGTTGAAAGGGGACATAAATAAGAACGGTTTAAATAAAGGAATTTAACTCAGTATAACTTGATTGAAAAGAAAATTCAACAGTCTGTTAAAGGAAAAGCTTCTCCATTCATGTTATCCTTCACTCTAATTGGCTGTGGTGCTATATATGCATGTGTTAATGAGAGCAATGTCATACATGTCAACGACTCTGACTGAAATAAGTATCATCTCTCCAGCATTGCTATTTTTTTTTATCATAAAGAATTTTTCATGTGTGTAGGGTAAGAGAGCAGTGGTAATTATTTAAAGCCAAGGTTCAGTCTTCCTCTTCATGTGGCCCTATTGTTGGTTTTGGTTGTCATTGAGAATTTGTAACACTGCGGGAATTGGATTTTCATAGAGGGCCCTTAATAATTAAATAAGTCATACTTGTTTGGAATTACTTTTTCTAGTGTTAATACCTTTATTTGTTACATCCCTAATACTCTAATAAATATCTCTCTATATTTCCTTTCTTTGAGTGGATTCAATCAGCATAGATTTATAACCTGCCTGAGTTAAATGACAAATAACAAAGCAAAGTTAGAATTAATCATTTCCAATGCTGTACTTGCTTTCAGATATTGTTGTTGAATAGGTGACTTTTGCATTAAACCAGGTGCTCTTTGCTTTGTGAATTTGGGAAATACGCATCCTTTTATTTGTCAGCTTGCGTATTTTTAGGTTTTAGGTGTATATAATAAGGTGCATATTAGTTTAAATAGTTTAAAGAATATATACACAATGGTTTGCAGATTTTGTAGGTAGAATTTAGAATTTGATAATTTTATTTATTTGTTATTTTTTAAATAATGCACCATATTATCCATTTGCAAATTTCTTAATGCTTTTTTTTTTTTTTTTTTTTTTTTTGATGTGCAAGGAGTGAGCCAAGGGCATATAAAAGTTAAGGGAATAAAGCATCATTTCATTTTCTTTTATAAAAATAATGACTTTTTATATCAGAAATTACATCAAGAGCTAACATGGCCCATTTAGTCATGCATAGTAGAAGGAAAGTTTAATTATAATATAAAGATAGGGATTGCTGGTAAAAATATAAAGTACCTTTTTTACACAGTGTACCTTTTGAGTGGATCACTGTAAACTCAACAGTCTAGTTTTTGTTTTTAACAGGCAGCTGGATGAAAAAGTAACATCTACAGCATTCGTAATTACTTAACATTTCTACATACTGGCATTTAGGAGTTCAGACTTGAGGGTGGGTGGGTTTTTAATCTTATTATTAAACTATACTTATTTCATAATTACTATTACATTGCCTGTAATTTAGAGCAGTCTCTGATATTCTTAGAACCACAGGTAAACTATACCAAGTGTAAACAGTAATGAATGTACTGCATGGAGAGAGCACAGCATGCATGAAAGGAGAACATACCAAGGACAAAGGCGGAAATTGTAATGATCAAACCAGGCAAAGGTTCCTATAAGGGATATAATAATACTGCTGTTTCTTTTTCTTTTGGAATGCAGTGTAGGCTGTACATGTTTACTTTCAAAACCATGTTTGTTTATCCTCAAATGTGCCAACTAAGTGCTTGAAGAAGACAGTGCTTTAACAATAGCCATAGAGTGGTATGAACCAGGAGGCATGTTGTTTTTAAATTAATACAGATATCTACATCTGCTGACAGTATTATAGGAACATTGCATACTTAATATTACTGTTAAATTTACTGGGCATCTGAATCTTCATTAAAGGTGCATAGTATAATCATGAAGCAAACCAGTTGTTGTTGATTATATGTTTTTCTTGCTATGAATTTTGATAGCATGTCAAATTTGTTTCATCCTTACTTGCTCATGAATGTTGTGAAGATAATGGTAGATAGAATGACTGTCCCATAAAACATTAAGATGTGACCACAGTGGTGCTGAAAGTTAATTGCTGTTATCAGGCAATACAGCAGTACAATGCTGTTATCACAAACCGCATGAATTAACATGTTGACAGCAGTTGTTTTTATTCCATGTAAAATAATAGACAATCTGTGCTTTAAAAGGGCAAAATGGATTCCTGCCGGTTCATAGTAGAAATGTGAATGAATAAAAGCAGTACATGTAACTGATTTTATTTTTTAACAGGTGAGTTTCCCCTTTCTGAGTGCTGGTAATCTGTTTTCAGTTTCTGTTGTTTCAGTCTTTCAGTAGTAAATTTAACAAATGGATGGAATTTACAAAAGGTGTAAATTGCAAAAGTACTTCTTGAGTTATCTGAAGAAGAGCTCTTTTTAAGCTCGAAAGTCCAGTTGCGTTTTAATTGATCCATGATTACTTTAATTTGATCAAAATTGCAACAGTCCAAAAAATAAAGTAAATAGCACAGTGATGGAGTCCTTTGTTTACAAGTCACATCGACATCAACTTTATTCTTAAATTTAGTCTTCAACCACATTTAGTGCAACTGACAAGATTCATGAGTTCCAAATAACACACACACCAAGAAAAATAAATTGCCAGCAAATATATAAAATTTCTGACCCATGCAGTTCTTGGTGTCTCAGCTGCAATCACTATCAGTGATGGCAAATAGGATTAATTGAGGTGGTTGTTTTCTTAATGCAAATGTGTCCTTTGAGAACTGTCCTAAAATGATCAAATCAAATCACGAAGACAACTATAAGCAGCCATTAGATGTTGGTAACTTTCAGTTACTGACCTGACTGAGATTTGAATTTGTGATATAAAAGGTGAAAGGCTCACTTTATATTTCAAAGCATCATATACATTGACTGTATTTTTACATACAAACATAAACTCCACCTGTATAATATCATTGTTTCCATAATAACAAATATATTTCCAAAAGGGAAAAGTAGAGCAACATGCACAAAAAGATTTAAAAAAAGAAGCAAAATAAACAAATTATCAGGCCTCCTTTGTATATGTCATCCAGCAAAATGTACATATTCCATGACATGGATTATGATGTCGTCTGCAAGTAAGGTAGATCTGCTTTAGACTGGTGTCTTCAGACCTTTACACTGAAGCTCTTGTTTCATTGATTGAATTGTTATCAATTGGTTGTATTTGATTTAATCTCTCGTGAGAATGTCTATGGTCTTCCAAGTCCTGTCCCTATAGCTCTGGTCCCCATTCATTTTTGTTGCTCTAGAAAAGGCACTAGCGGTGGTGCTGTCATTGACAGATTATCAAAAATTCACTTAGGGCTAGGTTCTGCTACCCATACTCTTTGAGTAGTGCCTTACTTCACAAGTGGTCCCAGTGAAATTAATTTTCAAGGGACTATGTGTGCAGTTACTAATTGGTGAGTGAAGTTTGCATCTTTCCAGGAGATCAGCAAAAAGACTATACACCTCTTAAATACCACTTACACCTTCAAAACAGTTTAATTGGTTCATGGGCCTCAGGCTGGCCCTCTGCACATGAGTGACTATCACCCAGCATGACCGGATTTAGAGGAAGTTAGTCCTTAGTCAGGCAGTATTGAATATCCTTACATATGCTGAGAAACCGTCACTTGACACTAAATGCTCCACACGAGTGCATGAGTAAAACACTTAGATGTTTCATTAATGTACAAAGCTCAGGTGAGCCTGGTGAGCACCTAAGAAATTATTTATAGAAATGTATACAGGATTTAATTTAGTTCCGAAGAAAACAAGTATCTCAAATAAGTAAATTCCAAAGGGGTAGCCGTGTTAGTCTATTGTAGAAAGACAACAGAGTCCTATGGCACTTTTAAAGACTAACAGATTTATTAATCGCATGAGCTTTCGTGGGAGAAAATCCCACTTCGTCAGACGCTTTGAAGATGGGAAAGTTACAGAATGGGAGGAAATTAAATGCAGGGGCGTGTATGACATAGCATATGCTGTGACTCATCTCTAAATGCATATGCTATGTCATACACTCCCCTGCATTTAATTTCCTCCCATTCTGTAACTTTCCCATCTTCAAAGCGTCTGACGAAGTGGGATTTTCTCCCACGAAAACTCATGCGATTAATAAATCTGTTAGTCTTTAAAAGTGCCACAGGACTCTGTTGTCTTTCAAATAAGTAAGTGTTAGAAGTGGGCCTTAGTATGAAGCTTTACCTCCAAGGACAATGATAGACGGTTCTGTTAGAGAATGTTGCATAATGTTGCAGCATTCAACAGTGAACATATGGCCGTCCAAAGTTGTGTACATTTTGATTGGTTTGAACTATAGAAACACAATAGTTATTGGGAAATACAAAATATGGTTAATTTTTAGTTTGGCTTTGACCTTGTTAGAATGAGCAGCATTTTCTCATCTCTAAATGTACCTCTATCAAATGTGGCCCCAGGGAACCAAATGCTTTATATGTTTTAACAAGCTAAGTGCTTTTATAAAAGTGCTATTAATAGGATTTATTCTAATTGGATGTTAAGACATATTGGTCCTAAATCATAGATCGCTTTAGCTTATAACCCTATTATAAATTGGATTTCAGAAGCAAAGCATCAGAACAGAAACTATCCTCACCCCAGTGTTTTTAGGGCCTAGGTTTTCAGTAATTTCTACATTGAATGTCGTCATCATCATTTTAAAAGATGTAGGTGCCAACTCTGTACCATGTAGTGTGTGGGCAGACTCCTGTATCCACGTGAAGCACTGAATCAATTGTGCTCTGTGTGGGCCCAGCACTCTGTTCCTCTGCTACATGATGTATGATTGGGATCATGTTTAGGCTTAATTTCTAAGGAAATACATTGATCTGGTTATTTACATGCACAAAATTTCAGTCAATTGCAACAAGTTCAGACATAGCTTAGGCATATAGATATGCGGCCTCACCCCCAAATGTGCACTATATTAAATGATTATACTCTAGTTCTTGATTTTGTCACCTTTACACCATCTGAGAGGCCCTCTTACTCAGTCTTCAGTCTCATTGAGATTTAATGGTGTCCTTCACAGAGGACGAACTAAACATGAATAAAAACTCCAGAGTCTGAACCCTTGATGATATTTACATTGACAATGTTTTCCGTCAAGAGCATGTTTATTCAAATGAGCCCCTTGTAATTATCACCATTTACAATACTGAATAATATGTTTAAAAGACTCGGTAGTTGTCATGTATTCAGATTTCACTATGTATCCTTCCACAGTGGTGGTCAGTGAAAGGAGAACATGACTTCCAGTGCCATTTTTATTTCCATATAAATACTGGATAAATAAAGCATTCATGAGTGCAGTGGAAGTGATATAATCACACTAATACACATGGGAAAAATTAGTAAAATGAATGTAATATCTACAATGAATTACAAATGTATTCCGTAAGAATAAGTTTTGCTCCATCCCTCACTGTGGTCATTAGTAAAGTTAAGGATTGTTTTCTAATTGTCTCCTCAGACAGTGGCACATATTTTATAAAATAAGAAATTGAATGTTCCCCTCACTAATTAATTTCAGAAATCGTTAGACTCAAACAATTATACATATTATTAATATCAATTACAGAAGTAGTAACATATATAAATTGTGTGCAATTGTGCATAACTTTATATCAAAATCTATTTCATTAAATTGTGTGAAAACAAATTCTGGCACAAATTATCCCCCCCCCCCCTTTTTTTTTTTAAATTGACAGAATTGGAACAACAAGATTATGCAAACTTACAACTGTTTAAAAAATGCCTCCAATATATTAAGTACTAAGCAATTAATTCAAACAGTATAAACTATTAACTATTAAATTTCATTGGTAGCCATGGAGATCGCATTGAATTCTTAATTTAACCAGACAAAAGCTTTTTGCATTTGGATGAGCTTTGAAAAGAGTATCTGAAATATTTTCTGCCAGTACCAGAGCCATAAGTGTATTGTAGTGCTGCGGTTCAGGAGCAATATTTTAATGAAAATAGAAATTAGAAAATAAAGTTAATAAAATAAAAAAAGAATAATTTGTAGATCATTTTGTCTGTTTTTAGGATTTTTATACAAACACAGCAAGCTTTTTAAGATTGTACCAAATATACTATAAAATTCTGCGTCTCTTTTGTACCCTTCATGGAAAGTTTTCAAGAAAGCACTACAACAAAATATGCATTTAAAGAACTTCAGGAAAAACAAAAGGCCAGGCACTAAAAATCTAGCAACAGCTTTTTTAAAAAGAAGTAGTAAGATAAGACAAGTAGCTTTGAAATTTAGCTTTCTAGAGACCCAATAATCAGATTATTCTGTCTGTTATAGGTAATGCTAAATCTTTTTTTTAGGATTTAGGGTCTAATTCAGATTATTTTTTTCTTTAATTGTACCATTGGTGACAGATCATGAAAAGTTTAATGAAAAGACAGTCCTTCCATAAGCTACTTGACTCTCATGCAGTTTAATTATAAGGTTCACATACTAATAAAATTATTTTTTAAGACTCATTGAGAAATGCCTAACTTAAGTCAGAAAAAGTGCCAGTGACTTAATGACAAAAAAGGTTATTTCAAAGCTTTCCTTAATATGTGTGTATTAGCTACATGAAATTGTCAGGAAAGCTAAAATGAAAGTGGTGGAAACAAAGTAATACATAGATGTTCCTTTAGTACCAGTAAGGGTACCATTTTGTTGAAAGCAAATCAAAGAAAGCCCTGCCAGAAATAGGAGCCACTTTCCTTTTTATATGTATGTAAGGCTCCTCAACCCCCAGCTTCTTTAAATTCTGTACCTGCATTTTAGTATGAAGATTAATTTAAATTATGTTTTAATTTACCAGCCTTTTTGTTAATCCATGACTAACTGAATAAAACTGAGATTGGTGTCCAGTGTCTGCAGCAGATTGCGCTTAATAAAAATATACTGGGTCCAGCACTTGGCAAATAAATTCTTTTCATGTGTAAAATAAAAATGGTATCTACCTATAAAACAGTGAGCTGTTAATTTCTGAAAGGGATGCTCTCCAGTTTTCAAAAAAATGAGAGGCATTCAAGTCATTTTGTTTTGCTTAAGTTGGGCTTCTAAATTTCATCAAAAGTTTTGTGTGAGAAAAAAATGGGTCCAGATGAATTCTAATCTCTGTTACAGGGCCTAAATACGTAACTCAGTTATGGACAGTGCCACAAAGTGTGGATTTACACTGATGTAAGCAAGATCTGAATGTGGCCCAAGAAGACATGCTTTTTAATTTCTTTTGAAACTAACACATGTGGTCCGAAAACACCCAAGTATTAATTGCAGAGTGTTTCCTGAATAGAAGGTCATGATGAGGAAGCTGATCCTTCATCATTTCTTCTCATTCTCTAATATGTCCTGTACAGGTGCAGGATTTCAGGTGCAAGAAAGAGATTGTATAGTTTAAGCTCCTCTTTAACATGATGGGTATCACAGTTGAGCCTCTGACTAGAGCTTTCTGCACTGAACCCACATTCTTTTTATTCTGAATACTGGGGAATAAGTGTGTAAGGCTCTGGAATCTTCTGCTTACCATGGAGCACTGAGTCCAGTTACTTGAGCTGCATGAGTGTCCTGCACTCACGCTCACATTACAGCAACTAACTTGAGCTCCGTGCTGTGCAGTGTACAAAGACTTGCAATATCCTGGCCACGCATTAGCTGGAGTTTAGAGTTGCACAGATTACTGTCAGTCATTCTGTACAGAGTTTCGTTTTTTAACCAGTTGAGATATTGGACCTTGACTGATTTCAAAACTGATTGAGAGTAGCTATCCATTCCATGCTGTTAATCTGAGTGAGAAACTTTTCACATCTGCAACAGTGTATCATTTCCAGTGTAAGGTAGTAAACTAGACTGTTCTGTTAGTGAACTCTGAAATAATACATAGTGGTTGATTAATCACTCATGAAGTTAATTTCATTGCTTTTGTATTCTATAAGGGAGACCCCCCTCACACACACTCTTTTTATTAATAATCTAATAAAGATAGATGCTTTTCTCATGACTGCCTAAAGTTAATGGAATATGAGCAGATAAGAATGCCACAGTTGTCACACATTAATATGTGGTGGAAACAACTTGTCTTGCCCCTCACAATACTGAGATCCTTGATGTTTATGGTTAACCTGTAACAGTACATGGCCAACAAAAAAGTGTCAATATCAGTTGGCTTTCAGATTCACTGATTCCAAAAGGATTGTTTTCAGGTGGTATAAAAATGAGATTGAAAAATGATTATTAACAAATTTATTTTGAGGAATTTTCCACTTTCTACTTCCAGTGGAACTTCCAGTCTAGTGTGTTTGTAAAGAATTCTGACTTTTCTGGACTCCAAGCTGGTAGTGCGGTGAAGTTTTTGGGTTTTTTTCTCTGTCCAGTACCCTATGTTTTTATATCATGTGTTTGTGCACAATATTAGATGGGCTTAAATAAGCTTGCTTAAGGAGCATGAATCACTTTTGTAATATATTTTTGCATCCTATTGAAATTGAAAGCTACTGCAGTTAGGAGCTCATTCTTCAGAGTGCCAGCTGGCGGAGCTTCTCTTTAATTATTATTGTTGAGAAAGAGGTGTGGCATTTTAATGCATTTCTCACCAAAATTTTGTGGCAACTATTGGAAACAGGGACTATCACGGTCTGAGCCATTGTTACAGCTTCTATTATGATAAATAGGGTTTTACACTTCAAGTTGAGGAGGCAAAGTCAAATTCTAATCTCATATAAATTGGTGTAACTCCACTGACGACGGAGGTCTCCTAATTTACATTGGTGTGAGATCAGAATCAAACTCAGAATTTGAAAAATAATTTAATTTAGAGGACATTGTGGTATAATATGTCTTATGATTTTATATTCTGTGAATCTCTAACTATATTAGGCTAGTGGTTTATGATATAGGTGAACCCACATGCACATGTAGGAAAGACGTGTTTTATAGATATTCTATTCCAAATCTCTGAAGAATGCTGGTTCTGTGAAGGAATTATGCTTAACTTTCATTTTATTGCTGGATTTTATGAGACAATGACAACTGTAAGGCTGTGTGATAGGGGGTGGGGCTTCCCTGCTGAGGGAGCTATAAAGGCAGCCACTTCAGCAGGCAGCGGCACACAGGGGCTGTGAACAGAGGAGTTCGAGTGAGCCTTTAGGGTTTGAGTGAGCCTTTAGGGTTGTGGAGGAGTCCTGGGGGAGGTATAGTGCTTGTTGTTTGTATTTTTGTATGTGGGTTTTTTTTTTTCTTTTCTTTTCTCTTGTTCAGTTTGTAGGGGCTGATTGGTGGAGAGAGATCAGCTGACCCCACCTAGGGGTGGGGCTTCCCTGCTGAGGGAGCTATAAAGGCAGCCACTCCAGCAGGCAGCGGCACACAGCTGCAGCAGCACACAGGGCCAGCCAAAAGGGCTGTGGACAAGGGAGTTTAAGTGGGAGTTTGGAGGGGGAGTTTTGGGGGATGGGGTGTTTCTTGTATTGCTTGTCTTGCGGTGTTGGGGTTTATTTTCTTCTGACTCGGATTAAGCCAAGAGCTATGTCAGATACAGAGGCAACCATAGTGGACATTCAAGCCGGGGAAGCAACAGCAAGAATGGCAGCATGTGGAAGCTGTGGAATGTACTTGATTTTGGAGGGATCGCCTCCAAGGACCTATGTGTGCATGAAGTGCCGCCTCATTGGGTTGATGGAGGAGAAAATTCGGGGGTTAGAGATGCAGGTGAAAACTCTCATTGAGTTTAGAAGGGGTTTCGAACAACTGATGGAGCAGACAGGTGAGGACTTTTTAAGTGAAATGCCAGACCTGCAGATGGAAGCAGGACCATCAAATTGTGAGGCCAGAATACCAGGAGATGAAAGTGGCTGGTGGAAGCATGTGACTGTGAGAAGTGGGCAGAGGAAAAGACGGTCTAGCGAAGGAGAAATAGAGCTCAGAAACAGGTTTGCTGGGTTAGCAAATGAAGGAGCAGAGCATGTAGTGACTGATGTTGGGAGTGCAAGGAAAAAGAGAAGAGCAGCTAGTCCTATCCAAAGAGGGGATGAGCCAATGGAGATTCCTCCTAGTAAGAGCCCTAGAAGGACTCGGGAGTGGATGCAAAGGATTGCAGAGAAAAACAGGAGGACTGAGGACTTGCGACCAGAACGCAGTGGGGATAGGCTAATGAATAGCACTGGTGCCAGGAAAAGGCAAGTGTATGTGATTGGGGACTCCTTGTTGAGAAGGACGGACAGGCCTATAACCAGAGCTGATCCTGAGAACAGAAGGGTATACTGCTTGCTTGGTGCAAAGATACGGGATGTTGATCTGAGACTGAAGAGGATCTTAACGGGAGCTGGAAAGAATCCTTTGATTGTCCTTCATGTGGGTACAAATGATGTAGATAGATTCTCACTGGAACGTATCAAAGGTGACTATGCCAGGCTGGGGAGGACTCTCAAGGAAATAGAAGCTCAGGTGATCTTTAGTGGGATTCTGCCTGTCCCTAGAGGAGAACAACAAAGGTGTGGGAAGACCCTGATGATAAACAGATGGCTCAGGCAGTGGTGCTATAAGGAGGGCTTTGGCATGTATGGTCACTGGGAGGCATTCATGGACAGAAGACTGTTCTCCTGGGATGGACTGCACCTGAGTAGGGAGGGAAATAGACTTCTGGGAGGGAGATTAGCACAACTGATCAACAGAGCTTTAAACTAGAGAGCACTAGATTAGCACAACTGATCAACAGAGCTTTAAACTAGAGAGCTGGGGGAGATGGTTGGGAGATGCCCGAATAATCTCCGCGCCTGATATTAGTGTTGAGAAGGAAGAAAATGAAATAAGAAAGGACACAGAAATAGGGAGCGGCATGAGGGTTACGAGAAGGAGGAGTAGTGTAAATGCCAGTCTAGTGAGTGATATTGTCTGTGGAACGACTGTGCGGAATCAGGCAAAGAACATGAGTGAGGCCAAGCAGCACAAACTAAAATGTTTATATACTAATGCAAGAAGCCTGGGTAACAAAATGGAGGAGCTGGAGCTACTGATAGAGGAAGTGAGACCAGATATTATAGGGATAACTGAAACATGGTGGAATAATAATCATGACTGGTGTACTGGTATTGAAGGCTACGTGCTCTTTAGGAAAGATAGGTATAAAGGCAAAGGTGGGGGAGTGGCATTGTATGTCAATGAGGAGATAGACTGCAGGGAAATTCAAAGTGATGGAATTAAAAAGACAGAATCAATCTGGGTAAAAATCATGTTAGGGAAAAAAGCTACTAAAGTTTCTCCTGGAATGGTGCTTGGAGTGTGTTACAGACCGCCGGGATCTGATCTAGACATGGATAGGGACCTCTTTAAGGCCTTTAAGGAAGTTAATACTACTGGAAACTGTGTGAATATGGGAGACTTTAACTTCCCAGATATAGACTGGAGGATGTGTGCTAGTAGTAATAAGAGGGCCCAGTTTTTCCTGGGTGTGATAGGTGATGAATTCCTTCTCCAAATGGTTACCGAACCAACGAGAGGGGATGCCATCTTAGATTTAGTACTGGTGAGTAGTGAGGACCTCATAGATGAACTGGTTGTAGGGGACAACTTAGGTTCAAGTGACCACGAGCTAATTCAGTTCAAACTAATTGGAAGGATAAACAAAAATAAATCAGCGACCAGGATCTTTGACTTTAAAAAGGCTAACTTTAGAAAAGAAAGGGAATAAAAATGATCCGGGTAACTACCGGCCTGTTAGTTTGACCTCGGTAGTATGCAAAGTCTTGGAGAAAATTTTGAAGGAGAAAATACTTAAGTCTGTAGAGGATAACGGTAACTGTGATAAAATACAACATGGCTTTACAAAAGGGAGATCTTGCCAGACCAACTTGATTTCCTTTTTTGAAAGGATAACAGATTTTTTAGATAAAGGGAATGCGGTGGACCTAATTTACTTAGATTTCAGCAAGGCATTTGATACAGTTCCATATAGGGAGTTATTAGTTAAGTTACAGAGGATGGGGATTAATATGAATATAGTAAGGTGGATAAGGAACTGGTTAAAAGGGAGACTACAGCGGGTTATACTGAAGGGTGAACTGTCAAGCTGGAGGGGGGTTACCAGTGGAGTCCCTCAGGGATCTGTCTTGGGACCGATCTTGTTCAACCTTTTTGTTACTGACCTTGGCACAAAAAGCGGGAATGTGCTAATAAAGTTTGCGGATGACACCAAGTTGGGAGGTATTGCCGATACGGAGAAGGATTGGGATACAATACAGAAGGATCTGGATCACCTTGTAAACTGGAGTATCAGGAACAGGATGAAATTTAATAATGGGAAGTGCAAGGTCATGCATTTAGGGACAAACAACAAGCATTTTTCCTATAAGTTGGGGACGCATCAGTTGGAACGGACTGAGGAGGAGAAGGATCTGGGAGTACTGGTTGATCATAGGATGACTATGAGCCGCCAATGTGATGTGGCCGTGAAAAAAGCTAATGCGGTTCTAGGATGTATCAGGAGAGGTATTTCAAGTAGAGGCAGGGAGGTGTTAGTGCCGCTGTACAAGGCACTGGTGAGACCCCATCTGGAATATTGTGTGCAGTTCTGGTCCCCGATGTTTAAAAAAGATGTCAAATTGGAACAGGTGCAGGGAAGGGCTACAAGGATGGTCTGTGGAGTGGAAAACCTGCCTTATGAGTGGAGACTCAAGAAGCTTGGCTTGTTTAGCTTAACCAAAAGAAGGCTGAGGGGGGATATGATTGCTCTCTATAAATACATCAGAGGGATTAACATCAGGGAGGGAGAGGAATTATTTGAGTACAGCACCAATGTGGACACCAGAACAAATGGTTATAAACTGTCCATCAAGAAATTTAGGCTTGAAATTAGATGCAGGTTTCTAACCATTAGAGGTGTAAAGTTCTGGAATAACCTTCCAAGGGGAGTTGTGGGGGCAAAAAACATAACTGCTTTCAAATCTGAGCTTGATTAATTTATGGAGGGGATGGTATGATTAGCCTATTTTGGAAATTGACTGATATTTGGCTACGTGTGGTGGATTTACAAGTGGCCCAAGAGGGGAGAGTACGTGGGGTGGGTTCTGAGTTATTACAGAGAATTGTTTCTTGGATAACTGGCTGTTGAGACTTGCCCACGTGCTCAGGGTTTAACTGATCGCCATATTTGGGGTCGGGAAGGAATTTTCCCCCAGGGCTGATTGGCCTGGGCTCTGGGGGTTTTTCGCCTTCCTCTGTAGCACAGGGCATGGTTCACCTACCGGAGAATTCTCTGTATCTTCAGTCCTTAAATCATGATTTAAGGAGGTAAATAACTCAGTCATAGGTTGGTGGCCTATTGCAGGAGTGGGTGGGTGAGGTCTTGAGGCCTGCATTTTGCAGGAGGTCAGACTAGATGATCGTACTGGTCCCTTCTGACCTTAAAGTCTATGAGTCTATAACTATCTAATTTTATTATGGTGGGTTTTCCCCACTTGCTTATGTGGTTATTATAGGTATCTATCTGTGATGTTTTGCAAATACCACTTCTGGCCTTTACTGTTTTTTGACCACTCCAATTACATTAATTATAGAACTGAAGTTTGAGTTAATTCTAAAGTGGTATTTAAAATAAAACACAATGTGATCATTATTTGAAATTGTAATCAGATCTCTCCCATTTTGACAGTCTTCAGTATTTTGAGGGATACACTTTATGGAGGAAGATTACAATCCCTTTAAACTTTAGCCTGAAACACAGCTTTCTAACCTCTTGTTTCCATTTTTCCAAGATCAAAAACGTAGCATCACCCCATGATTTTTCCCCAAGTCACATATTTAACACCTATTTCAATTCTATTAAATAAAGGAAGATTTTATAGACACTTTTGAAGGACATGGATAAATTCAAAATAAAATATTCCTGGAAATAGAATTGTAATTAAAGACTATTAATGCACATGCACAAGGATGCTGAAATAAGGTGGTTACACCAGACAGCCTTAATTCTGATATTTTCTGACCTATGAGTGTTTGACTTTGAAACTTTTAGGCTTTTGTGTGTGTTATTTAGACCCACAGAGAGTTGCATGTTGTAGTTTCTTGTTCCAGATTTACTTACATGTTGACACTTGAAATTTGATTTTATTTATTCAACACAAAAAAAATTGTATGAGGCAGGAAAAGCTCAATTTCTGTGGCATGTATACCACTGCAAAATGAAGTATAAATTAACTGCCTTGTATTTGAATGTAATGTATTGCATTGCAATAAAGAGCTATAAATGCTAATAGCATTAAACATGCACTGGTATGCATTCAACAAAAAGTACTTAAAAACATCAAAATTATTGTGTGGTAATTAGGTAAAAATTATTATTCAGTTCTTTAGTTAATGCACTTTATTTTAATGAAATACTTTGAATTAATAAACATACCCATGCATTTTTGTCACAGTAATAACCACAGTGTATCTTATCAGATAATTAACTTTCACAAACATAATCACAAGACTACTGAGCAGCAATGAGACAATCACAATAACTTATTTGTTTGGACTTTGTAACCTAAAAAGAAAAAAAATACTTATTATAAAAGCTCACATCTTTTCACCGTTTTACTCCTTTGTAAATGCATTGAGTTCAGTGGATTGACTGAGTTACACTGAGATGAGAGGAGAATTAGATCCTCAGTTTATGAAAACAAGTTGACTATGTGAGAGAAAAAGTTGACTGTTACCTAAACACAACATAAATAGAAAGTCTTTCTTAGCATCTTCAGAAGTAAGCCATGATGAAGTCGTACAAAAATGGTGTTAAATCAGAATGAGATTCTATATTTAGATGGCAAATATAATCTGAATTTGATACCATTTCACAGGCAAAATTCATTGACTGCAGTGTGACTTCAGTGGAAATTTTGCCTTCTATAGGATAAGGCCTACAATTAAATTACCTTTAGAAAAACCATATTATAATTAATTTTCATTCTTAACACCCCACTCTGCCCTCTTGCCCCTGCCTCCTTCCTTCAAAAAAGCTGGACTAGTAAAGGGTAATAATATTTAACATTTTATACCTTTTTTATCCTAATAATTTGATGTGAGAAATTTTATGACTTTATTGTGATTATAGAACTACTTGTGCAAGTAAGGGCTAATCATGGAAGTAAGATTTGTAATATTGGACCTTTAAATTATATGTCAGAATCTTTTCTCTCATCTTTGAAATGTAGGTGTCTAAGGAATGAAATCTGCAGCTCTTTACCTCTTATTCAGTGAACAGGAATAATATACAGTAAATTAATGATAGTTTGTTTATGAAAGTACTGCTGGAAATGTTTTTATGACTATTAGAATTTCTTTTCGCTCTATTGGCTTGATGCAAGTAACGTTTCTTTTGTCACATTTCCGATGAAATGTGGGTTTGTCACTGTCTGATATCAAGTTAAGTTACAGGTACTTTAAAGAAAGCCATCCATTTACTGAACCAATCAGAAACATTAAAATCTCCTATATTCTCCTGTTTCATGATATAGCTGCTATCAGACTAATTAAACATAGGGCTTCTCTACGCGGAGCAGTAATGCGCACTATGGGAGTGTCATTTCTAAAGTGCACTGATGTGTTGCACGTTAATTGGTCTGTGTAGACCCTGCTGGTGTGCATTAGGGAACCTGTACTGTGTTTACATGGATCAATTAAGGTGCAACATAAACCACCCCCCTGCATAGGGTACTCTACCCTATTACGTACACTAGTCCTCTGTTAGAGCTACTTGGTATCTTAGAGTTCTCTGGTGCAAGAAGGTATGAATATGTCAAATAATTCTTGTTCTTTCAACACTTGTGCAATCAGGGCTCATTTTCCAGGCTAGTGCATGATGAATTATGCACGTAACTTCTGTTATTATTGGAAGCTACATAATTAATCCTTGATCATTGTGCTATAAATGTGCATCCTGTAGTAAACATGGAACTTAAAAATGATGGGCCAAATGCTCAACTAGTATAAATTGGCATAGCTCCACTGACGTCAAGAACCTGCCCCAATTTACACCAGCTCAGAATGTGGCCAGAAGATTTAATAGATTGCTTTATTTACATACTTCATGGACACACATACATTTTCAGAAAAAATAATTCTACAATTTTTTATTAAAAACTGTAAAATCCATTTAAAGGGATTGGTAACATTTATGGATTATTAGAAACAGCCTTCTAATAGAAGTGGAAGAAAATTGTTGTTAGTAGTTTTAGGATACTCTGGGTCAATAAAAAAACTGTGCTTACAAAATTTCAGTTTGTGTACGCAAATATGTAAATGCATGTTTTAGTTTGCATTGTGAGTTCTGAACATTTAAATGGCTGTTTTTTTGAAGGGCATTTTTTTTGAATGATGTTCTGTAAAATGACATTAATAGTGATATAATGTGTAGTTGTAAAGAAAACTTGCATAATGCCTGAGGTCCTGGCCTCACAGAAGTCAGTGAGAGGTTTGCCCAGTTGACGAACTGGCATTTTTGCAATAATGCAACCCCTGTTTTTGTCAGTGGATAGATCAAGTTTTAGAAAAGCGATTAAAAATATCAGGTCAAATTCTTTACTGAAGTAAGTTAGCATGATCCATTAACTTCAATGGAGCTACTTGGAATTAAACCATCCTGGTGATTTGGCAATTGGTATTTGATATAATATAATCCAAAACTCATTTTCTTTTTAGTCAATATGGCTTGTACAAAGCTAGGAATCTTTTAGTAGCTGAATAATCTATGCAAATAAAAGCATATTTCATAGGGTACAATGCTTTATGGCCTATATGCAACATGTATAGATGTGATAGAGAAGAAATTCAGAGTATGGTGGAAAATGTTTGTGTAATATAAATGGAAAGCTTCAGAGTAGGATTGGATTGTTTTCTTAAGGAGCAATGGGAAAAGAGATGAGCGTGGTGACAGCATTTAGTTAGAGAAAGAGGGACAGAATAGTTCTAGTGAAGGTGGCCGTGTGAGGAAAGTATATACTGTATACTACAGGGAGGCAAGCTGGAAGAATAAAAGAAAACATAAATTTGATATTTAAGTACTGTAAAAAATGGTCTGGGAACTGGAAAATATCAGTAGAGAAAGATTTGTACACAACTCTAAACAAGAGTATGATGCCGACTAGAAAAGGAATCTTTGTAGAGGATTCTGGAAATCAGTAAATGATTTGAAGGATGGAGGAGATAAGATTTTGTTTGTGGGAAATGATAAGGTATGTGAAATATCGGTCGTTTAGGGTTAACTTGATGGCTGTTTTTCTGAGGGGTTTTTTGTTTTGGTATATTCACCTTTTAATATGCTTGTATCTCTCCCTTTAACACTGATAAATATATTCATGCCTTTAGGGGCAAATATATTCCTTAGTTTCAGTTATATGAGCCACTATAATCAATGATTTTTTTTTAATATGACCAAGAACTCATAACCATATCCTCAAAATACAGTAATATCATGAAGAAATTAACAACTTTTCATGACTGAAAGGGAAATATTGTCTTTTAAAATCAAATTAAACTACCTCTTTTTTGTTTTTTTCTTCTGATTTCTTGTTTCTGACTGAAAACAAGAAGTTAAGAATTGCTCAGTCTTTGGTGAAGCACTGTCGAATTTCACTCCCATACCAGTGCCAGGAACAGTAACATTAATAAAGTAATTCAGTAAGATTTACAATCTGTGGGTGTGGCAACTTTATTGAAATTTTTTGTCTCAGTTATGTACATATAAAAAGCATGGATTATGTTTATGATAGTCATTGCTAGGGCCGTATTTTGTCATCTCCCAGTGCCAATAGCAAAGGACTTCAGAGAATGCTGCAGCCGGTGAGAAAGAATATGACATCCAAAATGAGCCATGTGATTAAATAAAAGAGCCATATGATTAACTTATGAACATTTGACTCTATAGTGATCCAATAAAACTTCACAGGTTGGGATTCCTTAACCAATACAGAGTCCTGTGGCACTTTTAAAGACTAGCAGGTTTATTTATTGCATGAGCTTTCTGTTAGTCTTTAAGAGTGCCACAGGACTCTGTTTTTCTGCAATAGACTAACACGGCTACCCCTCTGGAACTTAACCAATACAGACGCCCTGAAACCAAAAGTTCAGAACCTCTGCCCGTGGGAATTATCATAGCTCTTTTGACGTCATTTGAGATAGGATCTGGGCAAATAAGTGTGTCAGAGGTTGGCGAAAATACTAATGTGAGGTACTAACCTATTTGGACTGAAGGTCACAATGTACTGGTCCGCTCAGATTTATTGGACAAAGTTCAAGCTCGTCATTACTTCATTGTTATTTCCATAACACCAATGATTTAATAAAATCAATAACATGTTTAAAGCAGTGTGCATCAGACCTGTTCCTCTCAATGTCTAAAAACCAAGTATCTGATATTACTGCACATTGGGTTAATGTCTATATAGTTTTGTATGCAAGAGTGCCATGCATATGTATATGGGGAATTCCGCACATCAAAAACATAAAAACCCATATTGCATAATTAACTGTAACTGAGAATTAGGAATAAGACCAAACACTTTAAAAGTACAGCTAAGACTAGTGTAATACACTTGGGTGTTTTGCACCTTCAGCAGTAATTTTTATTTATTTATTTATTTGCTTCAGTACCCTAAATTCAATTTCTCTGTTGCATTATTATACTGACATGCATTGTACGGAAGGTGGGGGGAACTTCAAAGACACTCTTATGTTTCCATGAGTATTTTTGAAAGCTGCCAACATTGAGATACATGTTTGATACTGGAAGTAAAAGCATCAAAGTACAACTTCTAAATATTTATTGCTAACTCTAATGAGAATTTTTTTCAGTTGTAGAGTGTCAGCTTTTGACACACTGATATGCAAAATTATTGAAACTCTTGAAGATGATTTTCTAAAGGCATTCGATGTAGGAAGAAAGAACAGAATAATTGATTCTTGTGAGTTATGTACAATGCAGTAATTCATTCAAGAGGTTCAACTATTATATATGGTGCATTATGTGTTAAGGAATACAAAGAGTAAATTATTACCTTCCAGACAGCCCTCATGAAACTGCAAATTTTATATATACTAAAACTTTTAAACATTTTTCATTTAGAGTCAAATTACATGGCTGACTGACTATATATATTGATTTACAAATATGTACTTGAAATCAACCTTGATTCAAGTTAGATTGCTGTAGTGTTTGTCCACCACTTGTTTTCTTTGGGATTTTTAACCCCCTGCAACTCTTCATAAAAACTTCATAAAAATAACCTCAGTGAGAGAGAGGCTATATTTTAAAGTCCCTGATCTAGCAGGAAAAAAACAAGAAAAAAAAAATAAAACAATGATAAAGATTGTATTCTAGTTGCTGTATCTGACTCACACCAGCAGACATTGTCCTAGGCCACTGTTGGATGAGGCCACTAGGGGATTTTTTTGCAGCCATAGCCTTCTGGGTTGTGATGGGCTGGGGGGGAGGGGAGGCTAAAAGCAGTGGCCCTTCCCTAGGGGCTGCCAACAGGATTTGGGCCTGGCCCCTTCTGGGGAGACAAATGCTGGAGGAGCAGGCAGCCAGTGAGTTCTCTGCCTTCCCAGGCACAGCGGTCCAGGCTTCAGCCTAGGGATGGTGGGTGGCAGGCTTAAGCCATGGGGCTTCATGTTCTGTCTTTGGGCCTTAAGCTCCATCACCCAGCAATACGGCTTTGGGCTCAGTCCCTGGCCATGTAGCAACAGGCTCCAGCTCCTGGTTCACCATCCACCTCTATCGTCCCAAGCCTCTGCTGCCTCTCCTGTCCTCCCCACCCCCATCCATTCCCTTCACCCCACTGCCCCTGCTTGCCTCCCTATCCACCTTCCCATCTAGGGCTTAATTTGTCCCTGGGCTTGCCCAGGCTGAGTAAGTTTGCTGTGAAAAGTGGTACTTGCATCTTTGTAAATATCACTTCTCACAGAAAACTTACAAGCTAGGAGGAGTCTGTGAAAAGTGATATTAACATTCAAGTATCATTTTTCATGTCAACAGACTTGCTATCTAGCAAGTTTTTTTAAAAGGTTAAAAAAAAAATAGCAAGAGAGACAACAAAAAAGACAAGACCATGCAAAGCACCTTGTTTGTGTTTCTATTTTGCTTACGTCCAGTAAAGAAAAGAGACAACTATACATTATTTTTATTGAGTCTGCCAAAAACCAGAAAGCCCTACATAATTAAATTACACTAATCTGGATCTGGACATGTATTTGTACATATTTATTTGTTTTTCCAAAAGTTAATTAAGTATTTTACGAAGAATTGTCAGAGTGGCCAGCTACACTCAGACCACCAAAAATTTTGTTGCGAGAACCCCTGGCACAGGCTATCATGTCACTGTTCTTAACTTCTCCAGTTATTTGAGTTCAGCTGTTATTGTTGTCTACGATAGTTTTCATTGAGTTTGGGCTCAGCAAATGTCACTGTGTCTTTCACTGTTGGGAGCTGAGTGTCCATTATAAACTTGTTCCTTCTTGGGTCACATAGGAAATGCAGATGCTCTTGTTAGTAGAAGAGAATTCCTGACAGTAAAAGATCACTGTTCTGACCACCCTGCTACTCTAACACCTTTTTCTGTTTGTTTCTGCCACTTAACTGTGATTCCCATGTTTTCCCGGCTCATGTTGCACCTATTCCTAGTGGCCATAAAAATAGATGTACCATAGGTGCTCTCACAGGATCCAGAGAATTTGGATCAGAGAACTTAGTACATCCTATATTTTATGATCTTGAACTCCAATGAGATTCAAACAAGGGAGAACCTGAACTTTTCTAACCTTCAGTATCTGTACCTTATGCCACTTAGTTCTCACCAAAAATCATGAACCCAATTCAAACTGCATTTGGAACGGTTGGCACAACCATGATATGCAAATCCGTTTTACTCATTTGTTTAATCTTTGCATTTCTAAACATGCTTATCTCACTGTAGTATCTGATCATATTAAAATACTCTATTCCATAAAAAACCTATGTTATGAGAGCGTTAAGATTGCTTGGACAACCACTTAAAAACATGAAATATTAATGTTAAAATGTCAGGCACAACATTAACTGCTCCCTCTGAAAATGCATGATGATGCTACAGTGTTATATATATTATTTTGCAAGTAAGCCAATACTACAATTCTTCACTTTATTTGTACTTTACTACATGCTCCAGGAAAGCATACCTCATTCAGTGCATAGCTCTTAATATCAAAGGAGTCATGCCTCATTCAATTCACGTATATACTATATCCTACCTTCTCTCTAAACAGTGAAAAGAAACCAGTCCATTTGCACTGTACATGAGCAAAGTGCCATTTTTAAAGGCTCTCAACTTGCCCAATCCTAACCAATCATCACTGAAATAGTCAAAAATACAAAGCTTTTTCTCCTGTGGGTCCTGCCTTAAACCTTTGTCTGATGAAGTTGCTCTATTTCTAAGGAGAGATGGCTTTAAACCGGAACACTTGTTTTGACACACTATCTGTGAGGAAGTGCAAGTCTGCAATTGACCTTTGTAACTCAGGCCCAACTCGGTTGATAACTATTTCCTTCATGAGGAAAGACAATGACAAGTCACTTACAATTACACTGCTACAAGTACAAATTTTCAGAGATTTATCAACTCAATATGAAAGACGAAACATTCCCAACATCCAGAAGCCAAACCCATTGGCAAGCTCTTTGAAAGAGGAAAGTATCTAGATTCCTAACAAGCTACTATGCCTAGACTGTGTTTTGGAGACTCATCATTCATATCTGTCTAGGTTTCTGAAACATATAAAGCACCCTGACCTTTTATAACTGCTGGAAGGGAGAGAGAGAGAGAGAGAGAGAGAGAGTGTATTCTCCCTCTCTGTTCCCCTCCCTGTGAACTGTTTAACTGCCAGTATAAATTTGATCAGCCCTCAGGATATTCTAAAGGTTTCAGGGGGAAAACCAAACACAATGCGTATGTCAGTACTACATCTGGGCCGATAAACCCAGGTGGACAGAAAGCCTGAGCTACAGCCCAAACCACAATATCTGTGGCAGCTATTTTTAGCATGCTATCTCTAGCCCTCTTAACACAAATCTGTTGACCAGGACTTGAAGGCTCACTATCAGATGCAGTGTAGAAATACCCAATGACTCTATAAGAGAAGGGTACCAAAAGGAGCTTTACATCCCTTTTGCAGCCTCATCCCCTGATCTCTGTTGTTTGTAATTTCTTGATGTCCCATTTTGATGAGCGTGATTTGACTGAATGGAAATTCCTTACTGTGTTATGATTATTTTTTCTGGAATCTCATTTTAATATTGAAAAGAATCCCCAAAGAACAGCCTTAAAACTTTCACTATGATGGGCTAGGATGCAATATTATCAAGTAATATTGGCATCTGCTTGTTTCAGATACACCTTATTGGTCACTTAAAAAATATCTAACAACAGTCATTTAGAATGAAACAAGTATTCTTGTACTGATAGTGCTGGTCTGCTGCGTGTACTGGCTAAAACTAAAGTCAGTGCACAAGATTAACCCATATAGATCCACTGCTGAAAACTATATAGACATTATAGACGTCAAAAGAGCTATGATAATTCCCATGAGCAGAGGATCTGAACTTTTGGTTTTAGGGCGTCTGTATTGGTTAAGTTCCAGAGGAGTAGCCGTGTTAGTCTATTGCAGAAAAATAGGGTCCTGTGGCACTTTTAAAGACTAACAGAAAGCTCATGCGATAAATAAATCTTAAGTCTTTAAAAGTGCCACAGGACTCTGTTGTGTTTCTGCAATAGACTAACACGGCTACCCCTTTGGAACTTCATATGCAGTATGTCACGGGAAAATGGAGAGTTTAAAAGATACTGGGGGTTTATGGCAGTTAACACATAAACTAGATTCCTTTCTATATCTAAATTTAACTTTTTTTTTTTTTAATTATCCTTTTGACCTGACAATTTTTGTTCTGGTATAACTGTTTTAGCTAGAGGTGTGGAAATGCAATTATATCGATATAAAAGATTCTATAGCAGTATGGCTTACAGATTAAATGAATTTGTACCAGTATAGCTGTATTCACACTATGGGCTGTTGTACTGCTTTAACTCTACTGATAGACTGCAAATGGGGTGCAACTTCTGTATGTAGACAATGCCATATGCTATAACTCATTGAGACACTTGGGGTGTGTTTACAGTGAAATGGGGGATATAATTCCCAGTTTGGGTAGATATATATGTTCTAACTCTGGTTAAACTAGCACAGCAAAAACAGCAGCCCCAAAAATGGCTACACAGGCAACTTTTTGGGATAGCCATGTAAGTATAAATCTGCCTGACTTCCGGGTACTCCCACTAATCACATGGCTAGCCTGAGCCACTGCCAGCGCTACTGTGGCCATTTTTTGCAAGTTAGCTGGAGCAGAGCAATTGTGTGCACAGTTAGCCAAGCTGAGAATTACACCTTTCATCTTCCATGCAGATGTACCCTTGGTCTTCTGAGTCTCCAAAAGCAGCTAAATATATTGTTTTGACATCTTTATAGACATCTTTTATATGCTAATTACATGCACTACTACATCCCATAATAAATAGATACCAAACCTATCGGCTCTGCTTTTAAACCCTCTGTTGCTGGGCTGTATTCCGTAAGCTTTAAGTAGGGGGAAGAACAGTTCTCCTGTACATCCTGTGTACATTTTATAGCACTGATTTTTATGGCCTAAGAGTAAAAGTTTTGTCACAACCTATGGAGAGAGAAATAGTTTAAAGTTCTGGAAGAAAATGTGACCTTCTAAGAAACCAAATATGTGTATAGGTCTTCATTGACCAATATTCTCAGGTTTTAATATAATACTTTTTCAGTAAATCCTTTTTTTACACCAAGCATTTTAGCTTAACAAAAAAGTTACCCTGAAGTGGGGTATTTATTCTAAAGAACTAAACACTATATTTTATAAGCCTTAGTGTCAGTACTGATGTACAAGTATTTCATTTCTGAAGACAACTCTTTAGATAATCTACTATACAATTGAGGGCAAAGGAGGCCATCAGCCATTTGGTCTTCCAGCTCAGCTGTGGATTTCACTAAGTCGTAGACAACTAGGGCATGTCAGTCTTTTTGTCACTAAAACATCAGTTTGAATGTTAGCTATGAAATTAATCTCTGCAAATCAGGGGAGAAATTGTGATTGTAAAGTAAGGATCAGATATTATCCATGGATGTGACTGGGTCAGAAGGGAAAACTGAAAGAGAAGCACTATTACTCATGGCCTAGGCTGAGTGGTACCCTAAACACTCGGTAGTGAGACTGACGCCCGTCTGATGAAGCTGCTTGATATAAGAATAGTATACTGGCCTGCTTAATTCACTCAGCAAGACCACAATGCTCTGTGTGTGACTTCCCATTTGCTATCAACAACAGTAGATTATAATATGAGTTAAAAGAGAAAAGGGTGACTTTAAAAAATGGTATGTTATTTACATGCTATTTACATATTTGGATAAACAGCAGCAATAAGAAAGATGGTGTATAAAACCAAAAATGTATTGATAATAATGAGATATTGGTACAAAAGTTCTTTGTGCATACGTGTGAACGTGAATAGACATTAGTTTCTAAGTTAGCTTGAACACAGAACGGGTGGTTGAAGAGTACCGTCCTGCAAGGTACTGTGTATACTTAGTTTTACCAAGCTGGATTAGAGATGTTTATCACCTCCCAAAATCAGGCCATAGGGGGCCAATTTTGAAACTTTGGTTGCTTAAAAGTAGGCATCTAAATGAATATACATTAACTTTTCTCACCAAAGTTTAAAAATTAAGCCTTGGGGACCAAAAAATGTCAGACTTGGGTGCTTAAATCCATATATAGCTAAAGTGGCCTGACTTTTAGAGAAGTGGAGTAGCTGCAGCTCCCACGGACTTCACTGAGAGCTGAAGGTGTTGAGCTTCTTTGAAAATCAAGTTTCTTTTGTTTTGGTGCCTAAATCCTGATTTAGGTGGGCTCTTTTACTGAGACCCAGTTTTGATGGCTCTGGCAATATTGTCTGGAATCCGAGAGCTTTTGCTGTAGGACTAAACTGTGTGATGTATTCTCATGCAAAATTTTGTTGGCTTTAATAGAGTTTTGCCTGAGCAAGGATTCCATGAATTGACTTATACAGGTCCTTTATCAAGCAGCAACACTGAAGCTTAATCTACTGCAGTGTTTAGAAACTGCCAGTTTCTGTTTTCTTTGACTCAGTCATAATCTTCAATCAAAAATCCATGCTGTACGGATGACCAAATGATTATATGAATGACCAAATATATATCTTATTGTGTTTAGATATACCTAAATTGATTCCGAATTCATTGATTATGTAATCTTAGTTTTATTTTTTTACGATATTTTCTCCTTCTCTTTCCCCCCCTTTTTTTTGTTAAGACTGCAATACCACTAAAGGCCATTTCTCTAGTGACTTTGAATTACCCGGGCATGTTCAGTCATTAATTGAAAACTATCCCTGTGAGTTCTTTTTCTTTCCCTTTTCCTTCAGAGAGAAACTCCTCCAACAAGAGAGAACTTGCCTGGCATTTTAAGATCCACTGCTTTTACCTTACCCATTGAAAAGCAACTTCACTACTCAGTTACCAAATAATTCATACGCTGTCTGCAGACATTACAATTGGAAAAAGGAGCAGCGAAGAGCTTTGAAGCAGAATTTCCTTTCATTAAATTAGTGAATATGACAAGGTTATGTAATATTCCAGAGGGATGAAGTGATGCACGTCACTAACCTTTTAGATTCAAGAGGCTTTATTCTTTTCATTTGCCACTGGATGAAGGCTTAACACTGGATTAACTGTCAAATTCCTCTTTTTAATTCAGGTAGATTAAGCCCTGTCCAGATTTTATATGTAATATATGAGATAAATAAATATTAAACACACAAACACATACATATCAAACTGTGTGTGTATTGTGTTTGTTTATACAAACACATGTATGCCCACATGCACGTTTGTGTGTTTGTAAACTTTTTGTATGCACTACACCAATATTATATATGTATTTAAAAAATCCAGGTTCTCCAGTTAATCAAATATTAGAAATAGTGGTCCTGCTTTTCTTGTCTTAAACTAATGGAAATTAGGAGTTTTTCTACTGAAGTTAATGAAGTTAGACTAGAGTAAGAAAGTGAAGAATCAGGCTGTTTTAAAAAACCTCTTATTTATTTCATTTTCAATATTAGCATTTCAAAAAAACATTAAAGTTAACAAAGTTTGCATTGATACCATGAATCTAATAGGAATGTAGCTGTGGCTTTGAGACTGTGCGTGATCTCAGAGAGGGGGGAAAATGGATTGTAGTGTGCCTGGATCTGGCTAATGGCCTTGGAAATCTACATATTTGTTCTAAAGATAGAGGGGGCTTATAGTTCATCTGTCAGCCACTATGTTGATTTATGCTTAGAACAATAGCACAGTGCCTGGGCAATAATTATTGGTTGTTTCTAAAATAAGTGTCCTAATAATTTGTCAAGAAATCAACTTAAATTGTTCTGATGTTGCCTGCCACAATTTGCATAGAAAAAGCACAGCAAGAAATTCTTCAATTTAGTTCTCTTTAAGTATAAACATATTGGTAAATAGTATTAATTAAAAAGCTTCCATAGGTTTTCGCAAGTGTTCTTTATATGTAGGAAAACTTCTTGTTTTCCCACTTAATAAGATAAACTACAAATTAGTGCGGGATGGGTGGGAAAATGTTTGTTGGCAAATAAATGTCCACTGCTGTCTGTGCTGCTTTGGAATTCCTCCCATGTCCCTGGGGCTCAGATAATGTGTCTCACTAGAAAAGCATGTATAATCTACAATGAACTGAGCCGGTATTAAGGTCTACGCAGCCCAGGGATATAAATTAGGGACTTGCTATTTTAACATTAGATCAGCTGAAAGTGTAACCTATCTTTTCTAGTTTGGGGCCTTGCTTATAAGATAGTGTGTCAGTCCATTTCAGTTTCCAAGCAAGAGCAGACTGTATGGTTAGCCAAGTAATCTGTTGCTGTGTATTGCTTAAAGTTTAAACAAAAGACCAGGACAAAGTATGAATAATTTCTGGAAGATACCAAATTCCAAAGGGGTAGCCGTGTTAGTCTATTGTAGAAAGACAACAGAGTCCTGTGGCACTTTTAATAAATCTGGGAGATACCAGGAACTGGCAGTTTCTCTTCTGGCTGTTTTCTAAACCTGTAGTCTTCTAGTTCACACAAGAAAAGGGAACAGGAGAGGAATAGGAGATTTTCTTCACTAGATATAATTTAGTATTGTGGAAACATTTTCACACCGATGTTATATCTAGAAAGGGGTTGGGAGAATGTAAGAGCACGGGAAATATCAAAGGCAGTTTATTATTAATGTTTTCTTTAGAACTAGATTTTCAAAGAGTATTCAACGGAGCCTGTAAATTGATGTATTTCAATCAAGGAGGATTTAACTATTCATGTGATATGCCACGTTCTTAGCTGGTGAAAATTGGCAGAGCTTCACTGAATTCAAGATAGATTGATATATACAAGTTAAGAATCAGGACCAGTAATTTTATTACTACTTCCTATTCATAAAATAGCAGAGATATTCAGCTACAACAGTGAAAGAGGCCTTGTAAGTGTTTAAGTAAGTTGTTAGGTGAGTTGATAGACATGTTGAAGGATTAACCTGAGAATGGTACTGTATTCAATATTTTACTTGAATAATAGTGAAGCTTTAGAGTCTGATGACCCAGGGAAACATACCAATAGGTGCACTGTTTTGGAATTTCTTATAAAGATTTTATGAAATGAACCCTACTTGCTTGCCCTTTTTTAAATGAAAAGCTAATTAATTTATTTACATAAGCCAATTTGCAGGTACATTGTAAGCACAGGTTAGAATTAAGGATAAATAATTGCTTATAATGATGATCAGTGTAACTGATATGATCAGCTATGATTAATGAGTAAATTAGCTGTGAATGCTATCAATGAATCTGCTTTGAAAATTCTCTTGAAGAAAGAAAACAAGGGACACAAGGAGCTTTTCTGTCAGATTCTGTCATGAAATTCTTATCTTGTGTTATTTGTAAGGCATCTTTACAGACTACATCCAAGGGGATTACATGTAATATGTGTCCATACATCCATTTTTCAAATTTTTCTACACAAAAGCCTTTGCCACTATTAAATTAACCGATTCATGACTGTGTATTCTGAATGTATAAATAGTTGCTGAGTAAGTCCATAGGGTGAAGTGAAAGATACATAATGGATGCTGAATGAATAAATAGTATTCCTGGTTACGTGTTTTTTATTGGAGTGTCTGACTGTATAACATGGAATGAGAAGAATGGTTTCACAGATTATGACTAAGAATGAATTAGGACCAGACACATGTCCCACTGAAACTTGATGTTGCTAAACCAATAATATGTAAGGGCTTTACACCAAGTAACTGTGATCTTAGTAACTGTGTCCACCATTCAGAAAAGTTTTATAGCCCCGTGGACACCTGCCAGGCTGGATTGTTTATTTTGTAATAAAGTTGCATTGCTGAGTGTCAAATATTCTATGAGAACAGTTGCAAGTGTATAAGCTTACAGCTTTCATGGCTATAAAACACATCTTTACAACCAAAATATATTGTATCTTTCAGAAGCTTCCACAGATGTATAAATTTACTAATATTTATAGGCCAGTTGTAAGGAAACACCTGAGAATGCTAAGGTTTTTGCTGATAGTTTTGTAGTTTTATTAACCCCTCGCTGATGTTTTTGCAGTTAGGCTTAATGCAAGATGTGCTACAGTGTGATGTAGGGAAGTTCTGAATCTGAACACTGAAGGGTCATAAGACAACAGAGTCCTGTGGCACTTGTTAGTCTTTAAAAGTGCCACAGGACTCTGTTGTCTTTCTACAATAGACTAACACGGCTACCCCTTTGGAATTTGACTGAAGGGTCATAGTTATTTTAGTTTCAGGAACATATTAAGGCTTACTTACATACAGGGCTAATGAGTAATTGTAATGAGTAATACTGGGCTAAGCTAGATATGCCACAAAATGTGACTCCACCTGCCTGGCCCTGATTTCTGCCATAGTCCAATTCTCTATTTAGAGTGTGGCAGTGTCCCATTTTCAAGCTTGTCTTTGCAGCTATAGGGGCTGGAAACTTCCTTTTAAGAATGAAAAAAGCTGAGAGGATTCTGCATTTGACAAGTGCCTCGACTTTGATCTAGCTGTGTGCATCTACTTTTAAAAAAAAATTTCCACTCTAAGTTGTGTATGATGTCCCATGTGTAGTACAGCTAATGGGCTAGATTCTCAGCTGGTGTAAGTATTGTGGAACTATGCCTGCTTACTATAGCCAAGGATGTGGTCTAGTGAGTCTTGTCCCATTATTTAGCATTCTGTGGTGCCCAGTGTATAAAATTCAGGGATATGTTTTGTGTGCCAAAGTAATTGAGAGAGAAAATGGAAGCAAAAGGAGCCATAACAGTCAATGAAAATACACTATGGACTACATTCACCCTGTATCTGGTCCATAATAAGCTTGGCTGCCACATGCCTGTAATGCAGACATTGTAGGACAGCACAGTAAACCACATTAGGATTATTCTGTTTATAAAAATAGCTTTTCTGAACTTTGGCTAAGCTTCCAAAGAGCATGACATAATGAAGGGGAGAAGGAGAGAATATTGTTGTCACTTTTCGACCCAAGCAGCTGGTCAAAGCTTAGAGCTCTGGGGAACATTCCAGTCTGAAGGAGAAATTGATTGAGTCTGATATTTTCTTTGATGCCATCTTATTTATGTACAAGCTATGTACAAAATCCTTTACTCAGAAGGAATCAAGAACAACTGGAGCAGTTTCTTATCTTTATAGCACTCAAACCCCTTTAGTCGACATGACTATGTGTACACTGGCAATTTAAGTCGACTTAAGCTACTGCTTGGCGTCCCTGTCTGTCTTCAGTTTCTTTGTATTTGCTCTTCCCACCCAGTCCTCCCACCTCACATCTACCCAAAACAATACTCAGCCAAAAGCTCTGGGCAGATTCATATGCACCTTTTTGGTTTAGATGGCAGGTTGTGCTTATAGTATATTAATTGAAGGGTGAATTCACAACTATTAGTCTCAGTGAGATTTAATTCAACCCCATAACAAGGTTTCATCCACCTCATAAAAATATTTTGTTTGCATGTATGTATATACAGATATGTGCAGGATTGTAATATCAGTGACACAAGAACACTGGCCGCATAGGCCCACAATACACGGAAAGGTCCTAGCCTATGATGAAAATAGCAGAGGGAGACAAAGAACCATGTCAGCTGCATTTCACAACACCGATTCATAATCTGTGTTGTATTTGTATATTAGAAATATATTTTCAGAAACTAATCAAAGCTTTTCGTTTTCTTTATATAGCTGTAGGTTACAGAAGTGCTATGCTGTATCATCACCGTCCTTTAGTAAAACACAACACATTCAGTATAAACAGTTTATGATTTAAAATCCTTATTTTTGAAAAGTATTCCTAAAAGCTAAAATAATAATAATAATAAAAGGAAGGGCTATTGGACGTTTCTATGATGTCCACAAATACAATTTTCAGTTTAAAGTTAACAAACAAGGCACTGCCATGTTGGTATATAGCTCTGTTTAATGAACTGTGCCAAGAGAACTTTTATTGGACTGCAGTTGCTAAGGTTTGACACTCAGGGTCCAGACACCCCATGGGGAGAACAGGGAATCTGAATCTCAAATAAGGAATTGAATTGACTGCTTATATGTAACGTATTATAAAAGTATATTGATAAGGTATCATAAAAACGGTTGACATGCTGGTCATGAACATCACTGTGTAATGTATATACAGATACTGCATAAAAAGTTTGCTGGAAATATGTTCCTGAAATATGTTTTGGGGGCAGACTTGATAAACAAGTTTATTTTAAACAAGAGAATGTTGTTTTGTCTATTTGCTTGTGTCTCCAATGTAAATTGAGCAAGGTGATGATGACAAAGACTATGGAAGTTACTTTTAGCTAAACTCACAGACTGTTGTACGTAGCGAGTCTTTGTAGGCAGCAACTGTCATCATTTTTGTGAGTACCGAGTGAGAGGGACTGGACACGTCAGAGAGACATCCCTGGGGAACTTATTGTTCACTGATTGTTACCTACAAGCCAAGGTTAACACTGGGAGTCTCAAGGAGTTGACTGGTGAGTCGAACAGACTGGCATGGTAGGGAGCTGTCTCACAGCCTAAGCTCCATCAAAGCTCACTTGTGTTGAGGCAGAGAGGTAACACGGACTTACCATTTTGGGTTTCCACAGCATCCCGTAAGGGAGGTTAAAAATATTTGCCAATTCTCAGTTAACATTCTCTTCATATTAATTGTGTGTGCAGTATGGTAATTGTATTTACCATCAGAAATCCTAGCAGCCTAGAACAGAATCAAAATCAAAACACTGACAACATTTGTTGCCAAGATCATTTGTATCAAACTTTAATTAAGAACCTCTATAAAGGTAAAGGTAATAAGCATATTTTTTTTTCCTGTCTGAGACTGATCTAACATACTTTAATCTTGGTGATAGGCACTTTATAAATAACTAGTTGAGTACATTGATGGATGGAGAGATGAATAGACATCATGATATCTGACAAGCCAACTGGCTTGTTTGCAGCACCATTGTTTCTGAATACCTCACAAATCTTAATGTACTTATCCTCATACAGTAACTAAAACATGGAAGTATTATTCTCCTTTTGAAGCTGGGGATCCTGAAGCAGACAAATTCAGCTGACTTGCCCAATTAAATTTAATTTGATAAATGTAAGGAGGTGAACTGCTAAAATCAGGTGTTTTATGCAGTAAATGGCTGAAAACTCCAGGAATACCATAACTCTTCCATTCTTCTGTCTTATACATGTTTAGTACCTCTACTTTTCACCCAAAGAAAGACATGGGTTTTTTAAATCATATCTTGACCTCGGTGGTATTGTATGTTAGTCTAACAAATAAGGCTACCATATTTTCCAGATGAGAAACTTGGACAAGTCTGTGCCTACACTTTTTGTGAGGTCACAAAATATTCACACAAAATACATAACTTCATTTTTTTTTAAAAAAAAAAAATGTGTACTGCTCTTACTGCTGTGCTCCTGACTTAGCAACATAGGCATATTTCTCAGAGTTGAAGAGTTTTCCAATAAGTTACTCTTCTGAATGAGTTTATCATGAAACAATAAACAAGTGGTATCATCATTCAGTTTAGGCAGAAGGTCAGCACTGATAGCATGTAGAATGATGTGACTTTTCTCTTCACTCTAAACACTGTTTATCATATTGAACACTCATTCCACTGGATGGGTTTTTCTTGATAAAAAGAAAAGACTTCCTACTTGGTAGATTGTTTTATTTGATGAAACGAACTAGAAAGGACATTTTGGGCACCCAAAGAATTCCCAGGCTTCTTACTGTAAAATTGGAACATATCGTCTCTTTACTAATAAAAATCCTACTATACTGCTCTCAGAATGACTTTAAAATGTTTTTCTCCTATGAAAAGTGATTGTAAAAAAATGTCATGCTACGTTACTATTTTCCCTCTCTTTCATTCCCATAACAAGTATTCTCAGTTTTCTATTAACATTTTATTTTGTTAATTACCAGCCCTGCAAAACCTAATCCTGGGATTTAAGAGCCAACCTATATTCTTTCCTTCTTGTGAACCAACATACTAAAAAGTTCCTAAGGGTAGCCATGTTATTCTAGTTCAGCAAAACAAACAAGTAGTCCTGAAGCACTTTTAAAGACTAAAAAATGTATTTATTGCATGAGCTTTCATGGGAGAAGTTCCCCATCTTCAAAGCGTCTGACAGAGTGGGATTTTCTCCCACGAAAGCTCACGTGATAAATAAGTTTGTTAGTCTTTAAAAGTGCCACAGGACTCCTTGTTTGCTTAACATACTTAACAATAGTTCTGAAAGCTAAACTAAGACACAGTTACATTTCTGCAAACCTGTTGCCTTCAGTAGGTTTGCACAGGTGTGGCTGTATGGAATTTAGGAAACAATTCTGTTGGTGAGACACAGGAAGGAATAGAATCCAGCTTGCTCTCTTTCAGCTGCCTGGGCCCTGCAATGATAAGAGTTAAAAAAAAATCAGAAAACTTATTTTTGTCTCTCCAGCCAGCACCTGCAACTCTATATAGGAAAGTGTTTTAAGAACTATTCCTTTAGCAGTGTTTCAGTTAGCATAGTATAGGAGATAAAGTAATTTTTAAAACGGATGCCCAAATAATTTTATGATATAAATTGTTGCAGCTCCATTGCCTTCAGTGAAGTTGTATTAATTTACACCCAGAGAGAATTTGGCTCTGGATTTTGATTAGGGGAAATTTCCCCTTTATTTCTTTTTTACCACTATATTTTACAGCAGAGAAATAAATCATGGTACTGCCTCATATAGTATGGTGGTGGGCAGCACTGCTAAACCGGAATAGAATATTTTATTCAACTGCAGAACTGATTCAACGTACTTCTAGTTTAAGATTTTTTTATTTTTTTTTTAAATATCCTGTATAATCCTGCCCCCAAGATTATTGTTTTAGAGGCTGTGGAAAGGGACCATTCTTAACCCATGAAATGATTTATAGTGAACAGCTTGTATTTTGCAAAGCAAACCACTTAAATGTCTCTAAGAAAGCAAGTCACAATTTTGTTGCTTCATTGTGAAATTTAAATCATCCAGATAATCAGTAGACGGTATGGTGTTAGCCATGTGTGGTTGATTCATACAGTTTTGAGTTCAAATATTTCTTAACTAGCCAAAACTCACAGTTATTTTAATCAAAGGACTCACTCATCCATCATTTTTTTCTTTCAAGTGGTTTGCAGGTGTTTTATTGAATTAATACTTTGCCAACAAGAATCAAAGTAGCATGGCAGTATTTCAACTTTATCTTGATAACACAAAATCACAGCGTGTGTAATGGAATATCAGCATTTCAGGCCCAATCACGCCTTCTTACATTTCAGAGTGCAAGGTTAATATATGCATAGTAAAGGGTCCAAAGCTAGCAGAATCTGTTAAACTTCCTATCTGACTTAATTATGATCTCTTCTGAGAACCAGTCAATTTGTGTCTCAGACTCAGGATTTTCTTGTTTCTTTCCTGTTATTTCTTTGGCTATTCATGACTCCAGGTCTTGTTTTGTTTTGAGACAGATTTTTCAACATAGTTGTTGGATTCCTGTAGGGGCGGTGCCATGTTCTTCACTTTGTTCGTTCTAGATTCACTGGTGCATTTGTTTTTCAAGCATGTTAGATCTTTAGTAAACAGAATTAGATCAGGGTTCCTCTAGTATTCTGAAAAGTTGCTTGCTTATATAGGCTAATTACACCAATGAAACTGTGTTGCCGCTGTCCATCACCAAAGGTAACAATCTAATTGTAAAATTGTTTAGATCTATACAAAAACAACTGTTCTGATTGTGGATCTTTAGCCTCTTTTCTTTATTAAATAAAAAAAAACCTAGATGAAGCATAAAATAATCATGGAATATTATCTAATCAAGTCAACTTACATTGTAATTGAGACTATGGCAATGAATGTTTTGCCAATTCCATTTTATTACAAATATATGGGAATTTCACAGCAATATTATATTTTGTCTTCATTTCTGGCAAATAGTTTTTCACAGTGTGCTTGTAACATTTGAACAGTAACATGAAAATCATATGGTTCATCTTGGTATACTCAGGGCAACTTGATTCTCTAATTAAATATGACTATTTAGGACAATACAATGCATTCATTTATTATAACACCCTACTTTTGCTTTCTTTTTATTCATTTCTCATCATTTTTCACTGATTTTAACATTTTAATTACCATGGTTAGTGATTCTTGCTTATAGTCTTCTGGTTTCTACATTATGAATAACTGCTTGACAAGAAGCACTTCTTCTGCAAAGGCTAATTTGACTGAACATGAGGTTAGAAGTTATATTTGAGAAACAGCAAATTAATAAACAAAACTAGCACAAAGGACAAGCCACACCAGGGAAGGCTAGAAAAGAAAAGGGGGGAGAACCAAAGAGAATAAACAAAAAAGTGGAGACAGATGATGAAAAGAAAAGCGAAGAAAAATGATGAGACAGAAGAGGTAGACAGGACTTGAATTAGACTTATATTGTTGATTAAATCCATGCCAAACATTCCAAAATCCATTTCAAGCTAAACATAGTAACCTCCGCTTTACATGCCAGTTCAAAATAAAGGAAATTGATACAGTGGAAACCCTGGGTATCTCTTGGTCACTGACCTTGAACGCTAACTTTAAATTAGTTCCCCCAAATATAATAGTTTGTTAGAGGATGGCTAGCTGTACAAAAGGATGCAGCAGCTGTACTTAAGGACTCTACAGCGCATACATCTGCATGCACTGGTCAAACGTCACACATCAGGAATCAGACCTGGTCCTGGTATCATCAAGGGGTTTGGTTAACTAGGGTTCTCGTCATCAAGGCTTAACTACATTAACACAAGGAATTTTTTTCTTGTTGGACCGAAGGAAAGGGAAGAATTTATGAAAATCCATACTTTTTTCCCTTCCCTTTCTGTTTTTATGTATCCTTTTATCTTTTCATTTCTCCTTTCTCCCACTGTGTCTTCTTTCTTGTTGCCCTGTCTCTGCAGATGCAATATCTTCTTTCTCTCATTCCTTCATCAGGTTATGGTATAATTTGGAAGAGAGAGGAGGATTTATAAATGCAGTGTTTTATGAAATGTGGGCAAGCATTAATTCCTTTACTGTATTTGTCCTTTCTCCTCTCTGGTCTGGATTTTTAATCTGTAGGTGCTTACACCCATCTCCTTAAACTTTTCCAAATGTTTCTGTCCTAAATGTCACTGATTTTAATGGCTCTGAGGTGGAAAACCTGCTTCCATGACATCCCCTGATGGTAACTCCAAGCTATGAACCATGATCTTATTCTATTTGATTGATGAGCTCATTTTGCAACAAAGGACAAATTAGATTGTTATTTATAACGGTAATAAAAATTAATGTGTGGTCTTCCAATTTTGATGGTATTAGACTTCTGTATTAATACAGATTTTACTTGTAAAATCTCAAAATGCTCTTCTGACCTTTTAGGTTTTTTTGGTGTTTTTTTTTTAAATTTTTTAAAGTCTTCTCTTACAGGTTAATACCATTCCTAGAGAAATATAGTATTTCCTTCTTTTATTTTCATTTTGACAGCTTGACAACGCTTTTGTTATGTCTACCTCTTAGATTTATTTTGTTACTTATTTTCTTGTTTTAGCACCGCCAAAGTTTACAAGAACTCCTGTTGACCAGACAGGGGTCTCTGGAGGAGTCGCATCATTCATCTGTCAAGCTACAGGAGACCCAAGACCGAAAATTGTCTGGAATAAAAAGGGAAAGAAAGTCAGCAATCAGAGATTTGAGGTATTAGGTCCATTGTTCTGTTCCTCTGGAAAACATTCATACTAACATCACATTTATTTTATTTCAATGACAAACCAAACAGCTATCACTGCAGGGGATAAATCTTTGCAATCAGTCCTGGGAACTACCTAATCTGAAAAATTGGTTGAGTACACAAACATTGAATAGCATTGGGAATGGTCTCAGTGGAGGTGATTTCCTCTCCCTGCATGGCTGGAAATTGAACAAAATGATAAAGACAATCAACTAGTGGAATGTGGGGGTAATTCTAGAGGCACTGTTATCTCTTTAAGTGGTGGGAAGAGTTAGGACTGAAGTTGGATTGGCCTATGGACTGGGGAAGTCTTGTTCCAGATGCCTATTCAGACAGGATGTTGCCAGAAATGGAGGTTGGTTATATATAACTTCATCTGTAACTCTACTATCTCTACTCTGAAGCACTGAAAATCTAGTTAGTTAAAGCAGAATGTACATCAACACTTTAAGGAGATTTCTTCGTTCTCCAAAAAATGACATTAACTCATGCTCTGGAAATTAGATTCAGAAAAGACACACAGAGAAACAGGGAACATTTCAGACTTTCTACCTCAGCAGTAACTGCAGGGGTCTCAAATAACTAGTGTTATTTTTTTCCCTATTCACTAATATAAATGTTTATGTAAGTTTCTAAATTGTGTTACTTAATAGTCAAGAGGCTTCACTTGCCTACCTGTTATTATAAAGAGCTCTTGCACCCTATTTGAACAATTCCAAGTACTTAGTATTGCCCAAATAATTAATGGAAGCAGTTTATCATTTCAGAAATTTACAGCACAGGGGAGGATCTCTTGTACAGTAAATATATATTATAAATGAACATGGCATAGTGTGTTTCCTGTTTTGTATCCATTCAAACAACATCGATTAGAAAACTTAGTTTGAAAATGATTGGTTTAGAATACTGGTTAGGAGAGGTTGCAATAGAAATGGAAAATAGGAAGAAGAAATAAAAGCAAAATGTGTTTTTTACCACTCCATGTTGTCGAGTGATGTAACTTCTACTCCTAGTATATACATGAGCACATGTATCACTCTAGATAGACATTTATTTAAAAAATAGTCACCTTTGTCAGCTGGTGGAAAGATTCGAGTTCAAGAATGAAAGAAGAGTTCATAAACTCATTCATCCTTTATACCCCCAAACCATATTTGACTTAACAACCAAATTCCTCAAGGTTTGCCCAGCCTAGTCAGTTGAAACTTTTCCATTGGCTAGTCATCACCTAGGATTACCCAGTACTCTTATGGTTTCTCACTTTTGTAAGAGTTCTGTTGCAAGCCTCTCTGACTGCTGGAGAATCCTCATTAACTTACTGCTAGGAAAGTGAGGATGAGATTCTCTTACCTTCTGATGGAAAAACAAAATGTACAGATAGAATTTTCTTTCCTTAAAAACTCACTAAATGCAAACCATCTGCAGACAAAATAGGAATTGTAAAAGAAGCAAGCAGCAAAACCAATTTGAAATTATATAAATGCTCGCCATCGGATGTCCTGTTTAAAACTATTGTGTTTCACGTCACAATTCTTTCATCCATAGAATTTATGAGGTAACATTTTTAGTTCATAAACAGACTTTTCAAAATATGATTTTTGTTATTTGAAGGATAATATCTATAATTGTTTTAAGCATTTTTTTCCTGATTTTTATCAAATTAAATTTTCACAGCTGTGGGAAATTGGGAGGGTCAGACAATGTAGAGGTCTAGACTATAATTATGTTATGACAGTAGACTTTGAAATTCAAATTTAAGGCTTGGTAACTGTTAAAATGTAATTGTCAACATCACATGTCAAAATGTATGAAGTAAATATCCTTAAATCAAACATCAAGTTCCCAAAGAATATTTTTCTTGTTTTGCCTAGCTGTAAATTTCTGTAATTATCAATAGAAATATTTTTGTTGGTTTGTTTGTATATGGTAAAATTGATGTTTTACAACAGTTACCAAGAAAAATCTTATCCTTCCAAACCTGCGCATGAGCAAAAACAACTTGTGGCATATATCTAATTGATAGTATAATTTCTCCATTCCCTCTAAGAGCTCAGAGGTCTCAAAGCTGGGCCCACAGGTTCCCAGTTAGCTATTATACTCTGGCTGAGGCTGAACAGCTCCCCCCGAACTCTGACTCCTCACAGGGGCACTGGCCACGAAGATCTTAATTAGGGATGATGACCAGCCCCAGCAATTGGCCAGACCATGCTATTTAAGCCTGAAGGAGGCATAGGAAGTTGTCTAAGCAATTAAGGGACTTCTTGACTGGCTGCTGCACTGGACATGTCTTCTATTTGATTCTTGTTTTGACCACTGGCTTGGTTCCTGGACTCTGATTTCATCCCTGACTTCTCCTTTGGTTCCTGGGTACTGATTTTGACTCTGACCATGAGACTTGACTACTGCTCTGACTGCTGGATTATACTGACCACTTCCCAGTCCTGACCTACTTCTTCTTTCCTCTTCTTCAGCTATGTCTTCACTGATAGTGGCAAATTTGCAGCCATCAGAACTATTTTTCTGGATCAATTGAGTGGAAGTGAAGACTCAGTCAAATGATCCAGAAGTTGATTCAATAAGCCACCTCTCTAAAAAGTGTAGTGATGCATTGATGGGTACGCATTTCCTGTCAGCACAATGTAGTGGAGACAGCACACAGAAGGTGTTGTGCAAAAAGAGCACCCAGGATCTTTTTAAGGGGGAAAAGGCAATATGCTGTGTTTATTATTAGGAAAACACAATTGTGTTACTAACTAATATTTAATACACACACACACACACACACCCCTCCCCCAGACGTTCTGCTGCTGTTCATGTATAGTTACCAGTCCTGATTGTTGCTTGTGATTGTAGCTTGAGTTCATCGCTGGTGTTCGCAGCTCAGGGCAGCTACCTCGCCAGGAAAGCTGGGCATGAGGAAGAGCGGGGTTTCTGTCGGGCACACAGCTGTGCACCAATGCTCTTGGATGCTGTGCAGAACATTACCCAAAGCTATGCAGTCTCACCCATCTTTTTATCCATGGATTTTGCTGTGTCACACTGCCTTAGTGTACTGTATGACCATGAGTCATCAGTTAATGGTAGATGTGACTTTGATCTTGTTCTTGATGGGGCTTTTTGTCCCTTTCTTTTTACAGTGGATTCTTCTTGCTTTTGCAAGGTTTGATTGCATTGTTCTTCAGCCATCAGCAGTTTGTCATCAGGACAAGCTGGAGTTGGAGACTGATCCCATCACACACATCCTCATTCAGACATCCAAACTACGTTAAAAAAAAATCTAAAAAAAAGTTTCCCAGCAAAACTTACGCAGAGAATTACAAAATGAAGAGAACAATTAAAAATGGAGTTTTGGTTACAATGTGGAGTTACGAGTGAATGAATGAGCATGGTATTTTTATGAATGAATATTCCATATAGAAATTTCTGTTTGAAGCAATACTATGGTATAAATTTATCTTTAGCGCTACAAAGGAAACTTAGGCAGTGGACATAAGTTGCTCTACGTGGCTTGCATAACTCTCGGCAACTGCCACCGAATTTGCCTGTCAGTATAGAACAAGCCTCAGTCAAATAGTTCTATCAATCTGTTTCTCAGGATTATGGGGTCTCCTCTCCCTCCATATTAGCCCACACATCATATATACTAGCTGTTACTTTCTTTTGATTCACATCAAATGGAGGTTTGTGTGCTCTCCAGGTTTTTCAAAGTGGTGGCTTTCTTTAATGACTAGAGAAAAGGAAGTCAGTATGTGAGATGTGAAACTAATCTCTCCCCAAGAGAGCACATTTTTGGGCAGATTCCTCCCAGTCCTAGAAAAGACATGTTTAGGATGTGCATAGTGAGGTAACAGCCATATGCGGCTTGAGTCCAAAACCCAGGAGGAGGATGATCAATGGTGCAGTCTGTGGAACCAAGCCTGGTTCAACAATATCCTGTCCAGTGTTCTGTAGGAGGTCTACCATGGGAGAAGCAGAACTTGTACCATGCCAGCAAACAAAACCCTTTTTTGTCTTTTATTCAAATAAGGTGACCCTTGGATTTTCATAGGAGCCTTGCTATTAATCTCTTATCCTTTTATTTTAATTCTCAAGTGAGGCAAAGGGAAATTGTGGCATTTCCTACATGTGGTTTGTACTCTAACATTTTTAAAGTGTAGCCTGGATTTATGCAGATACAACTTTACATGTGTATTTCTGAGTACCATCGTTTTGCATTTAAATATTAGACAAAAATCCTTTTGCGTGCACAAACCAAGGACACATGGGCGAGAGCTAGTAAATTCTGTTATGTGCACATAGTAGCAATGCTGCCCAAATGTGATGGCAATGAGGGGTTGGTTGAGACCCCATCAGAGGTTTGATCTGCTAGTTTTATTTCTAGAGATCCCAAGAGCTCAGGATGTTGGACTCTTCTTTTTCTCCTACACTCACAAGAAAGAACCAGAAGCCTGTTATGATGCTCTGTCATGGGATCTTTTAAGATTGAAGGGGTCTGTTGCTTCTTTAGAGTCAGGTGACACTCAACAGGGGAAAGAGCAACATTCTGAGCCAAACAAGAGTTTGCTATGGTACTATAAATTTGCAAAAGACTGACCTCTCATTTATTTACTTTCCCAACCTGACTGTTATGAATGCAGTAGTCAGAAGAGAAGTTTAGTGACTTAGTCTTGGAAATTGTTCTGTAAGTTCCTATCAGTCATTCATACCTACCTGTAAGGTTGTTAGCCTATTAGGTTGAGCGTAGTAGGGAGCTGACAAAAAAAATGTAAATTTAATTTTTTTTGACCAAACACTAGATTATTTTGAAGAGATCCAAGAATATGGTATCGCTGCCTAATAGCCAGGTGCAAGGCTGATGATAGTCGTGAGCGGTTGTACGTAGCTAATGAAGGTGAATTATTTTCTGGGTTAGTTGCTAGGAAATATGCATCTGTGCCTGTGCCAGAAACTAGCAGCGTCCTGACAAGATGATTGATTCAGCTTCTTGAGTAAGAGGGAAGAGGCAGCAGTCCTATTAGCTCCAGACTGCAAATGTTTTCAGGTGGGGAATGGAAGTTTCCTGTGTAAGTGATGCAAAAACAACCAACAAGAACACAGTTGCTTCATTTTATCTCTAAACTAGACACACTTTATTTTAAATTATATTATCATCTAATATCATACATCATGGAGCAAATGCACAGCTGGAGAAAACAGGGGCTTTACTCTTGGAAGTGCCTGGGTCATATTCAAGCATGGTATAATACGAAGAGTGACTCTTATGTTGGCTTTAATTGGAATAATTGGAAAAGCAGTATAACTCTGAGCTATTTGGACTTCATATGGGTGCAAAATAAATTCAGTTTTACATGCCGGAGGGGGAAGAAGTGGAGTGACAGCAGCAGGAAAAGCAACTAGCAGGAGCGTGTTAGTGGGGCATAAAGACGCGTGAGGGGCCTAAAGTAAGAATATGCTTTCTTACATCTTCCTATTAGCTGCTTTTTTCATTAACCCCTTCCATATAAATTACATTTATGTAGATCCACTGAATGACAGTGTATGTAACACTGCATTGTCATTTAAAAGTGCTTACACTTGGTTTTACAACCAATGTGCACTGCAGTTTGGAACTGTTGAATTTGCCTCTCTTTGTAAATCTGTAGAATGAAACTGGCTTGGACGTTATGAGTATTGGTAGTTCATCATGCATACTCAGAATTAGCTGAGAGGTAGGCCTTTGTAACAACACCTGTGACAGCTGTTGTTTCCTTCAATAGGTAATAGAATTTGATGATGGATCCGGATCAGTTCTCAGAATACAGCCTTTGCGGACTCCACGAGATGAAGCTATTTATGAATGTGTTGCTTCCAATAGTGTTGGAGAAATAAGTGTGTCCACTAGACTCACTGTTTTACGTGGTAAGTCCTTGTCAAACAATAATTCATTTTCTTTGACAGCATCAAAACTATTACAGTATTGCAGCATTTTCCTACAGCTAATGAAAGAAAGAGTATTTAATGTTCTTTTTTGGGTGAGGTGGCTGTCATTGTTAATGCTGAAAAACGGGAACTTGCGTGTCTGACTATTGGATTTGGTTTTCTTTTGGATGTTTGGTTGTCTAATGGGTCCCTCCTACTGAACACTGAATAGGGTGGGGAAGAAAACTCACGTTCAAAGAAAGCAAGAGAAGGAGGAAAAATGGGAAGGCTACAGCAAAAACAAGCAAAAAATAAAGGAGTTTGTGAATACATCAGATTTGTATGTTAGTGCTGTCTTGGACATCTTTTATTTGCACAATAGGCATTTAAACAGAAAGTTATCCAAGCTGACACTGACTTTGGCAAAGCTACAGAAAAAATATTTACATAAGGATGAGCAGCAGCTAAACATTTTCTCCAAAGTTGTGGGCGCAAATAGGCTTTTCTTCAGCCTCAGATATGCATCTCATCTTCTACACCATTTCTTTTTCTTTAGCAGATGTAGTTATTGAGGCCCATGAAAGAATAATCTAATTTTTCAATCCTGGAGTTGGAATATAAGATTCAGTGACAAACCTATGGACTCACAAATGATATTTCCTTTGGAGCAAATGCTAGTAATCAAATGGCCTTCAGCATCTGCGGTTCATTCTTCAGGAGAGATATAGGAAGTTTGTTTTGACACGTGAAATGTGTCCTTTCTTCATTCACTTGCCAGCCCTTCCGACAGTGCATTGTCCACTCTGTATGTTGGAGAGAGGCTCTTTTTGTGGAACACTGGCACATAGTACCCCATATTAGCCACATAAACAGGGAGTTTGTGAGGGTGTTTGTGTTTCCTGGGATGAAAATTTCATCTGTTATACAACATTAAGAAGATAATCTTTGGAGTTCTGTATTTTATGACTTTTTTTGCCCTACCATTTAGAAACATTTGGGGATGTATGGAGGTTGCTTTTCTTTATTTTATTTTTTCCCTTGGTGCTACTTTTAGAGACCTGGATTTCTGTGCAGCAAGAAAGGCTAAATTATTTGTATGTGGTTTTTTAATCAGTATAAGCAATTACATTGTTAACATCCATGATGAAAAAGGGCCACAATACTCTATGTATGATGTATTTTGAAAAATTTCCTGATAAAATAAAAATAAACACCTGAATAAACCTGTTATAACTTAAAATGATATCTCTAGTATTAACACAGTTGTATCTGGCACAATTTTAATTTTTCTTCTCAACCATAGTCAATAATAATGGACAGTTTGATTGTTCGGTTCAGGTTTTAATAGCAAAGTGCATTTGTTTTTAACTCCCTGAACCAAGTAATTGTTTGAAATGAAAACAAACCACATTCTGTTCAGTTTATTTATAAATTCATGAATTATACGCTCATTAAAAATAAAGCCCAACCAAAAAGTCATATTATATAGCAGTAAATGTTTTTTGCAGAGACCTGAAGACAAGCACTGTGTAAGCTCCCAAACTTGTCTGTTTAACCAATATAAAGTTGATCTATTAAAAGATATTACCTCACCCACCTAGTCTCTCTAATAGCAATAAATATCATTTATAAATTAGAACTTTAAAAAAGCCAGTGGGAAAATTCAAATGTATAATGTATTCTCTGCCTACAGAGTTTTATTGAAGAGTAGAACGCATTATCTACTGAAATATATTTACAGGCCTCCTGGGTCTTTTCATCTGTGTTCATGTGTTTTTAAAGATGCAGCTCTAAATCAATTGCTTCTTCCTTACTCTGTAGTAGAGATCCATCGGGACTGATCCTCTTCCCATTGAAGACAGTCAATACTTAAATGCATGTAAGATCAGCATCAATGTCAAAACTGGCTGGCTCTAAAAATATGATCTTCCTGTTCCTCACCCCCGCTTGCAATGTAAGCTGTTAGTTGTAAAAGTACATGCAGGTTTTTCTTTGTCTTCGAACTCAGACGATTCAATATTCCTTAAAAATTACTAAATTCACCATCACACCTCTTGTGAACGGCCATACAATAATAAAAGAGAGTGTGCATACACATGATGGAGATCAGTGCTTTTTTTCTAAAATAATAAATAAATAAGTTCCAGTATGCTGGCAGGAGCTGTGTGGGAGGATGTGTGTCAGGACCCTCCACTACCGCTGGCCCCCAGCAGCCTTCCCAGGCCCCGCCTTTCCCCCCCGCCACTGCCCCAGCCCTCTTCCTCGCTCCTCTCGTGCCCCCCCCCCATCGGCTCCCTTCTCCTCTTGGCCTTCCCTCCACTCCTTTCTCACTCCTCAGCCCCCCTCCGCCCCTTTCTCACTCCTCTGAGTCGCTCCCTGGCCAGGCTGCTTCCACCCTGAGCCACGCATCTGAGCATGCTCAGGGCGGGAGACTTGAAAAAACTCCAGCCTGGCTGCAACTCCGAGGTGATCACGGGCCAGATTCCAGCCCTTGAGGGCCGGATTCTGGCCCGCAGCCGTGCGCCGCTCCTGACCCCTGCTGGCCCTGCTGCCCAGCTGGGAGCCGGGGTCAGCAGGGGAAAGGAAACCCACTCCTTCCTCTGCCCTGCTGACCCTGGCCCCCAGCTAGGCAGTGGGGCAGGCCAGGGAAATATAGGTCCTGGTACGCAGAACTAGCGCGCACCGGCAGGGAAAAAAAGCCCTGATGGAGATAAATAAAAGTTGGTAAGAAAATAAATTAAAATTATTAGAAATGGAAGAGAGACTTTATAGTATCCAGGCATAATGCTTACAACTTTTATTTGAAGGATAAAGAGAAGTAGCTGAGATTCTCTGGGTCCAAGGCTTAGAGCCATGAGCTGGGAGGATGCCCAGGAACACACTGATCCATGAGGTGTGGAATTGTGTGATAATGTCAGAGAGAGTTGGAGTCTGCCAATTGGAGGGCGTAAGGCAGCTTTGGCAGGTTTAAAAACCACTAATGCCTTAAACATTTGCATTTGTTGTGGTTGGTCATTTTTTTTCCTGGGGATAGAGAGGAGGGATGATTCAGTGTTTGAGACATTAGCCTGAGATTCAGGAAGTGTAGGTTCAATTACTGACCTTGGGCAAGTCACTTAGACTCTATATACCTGAATTCTCCATCTGTAATATGACCATAATAGTCATTCTGTACTTCACAGCGATGCTGTAAGCATAAATGCGTTCATAACTATGAGGCATTTAAATACAACAGTGATGTGGACCAGTATGATAGATAGATCTGGGTAAATTGGATACAGGCTCCATTTAGGCTTAATTCTCCAGAAATCCCCCACGTAGCTCTGCATTGTGCATGAGGTTCGCATCTCTTTTTGCAGGCCCCTCAAATGCTGCCTTCCTGTGCTCAAGACTCAGCTCATTTGTGCTGCATCTGAGACTATACCTGCTCTCATTGTAGGAGATCAGGATTTGACTGAGGGCTGATGAGGCAAAGGAGATGGACTCAGGTGACAAAAGGACTGGTCGCACCAGTTTTTTAACCACTTAGATCTATGGTCGTTTTAACTGGTTACAAATAACTTGATTCAGTTTGTCTCATGCAGCAACTTTTCTGCCATCACAACCACATTGATGCACCTGCACCTAGTATTCTGCCTAACTGTGTTTCTGTGGGTATGTTCTTGGCAGCTATCTCATAGTACAGTGGTTCTCAACCTGTGTTTCGAGGCCCAAAAGTGGTCCTCAGGGACTTTCAAACCTCGGCTCCCCTCCTGCTTGCCAGGCAGGCAAAGTGGGTTTCCGTAGGGCTAAAAGACTGATAAAGGTTCCTTGCTGCAGCCAAAGGGATAGGAGATTAGCGCTTCCCTCCCTCTGGCTGTAGTAGGGAACACAGCAAAGTGCTCTGTCTAGGTCCATAAGTGCTAGGGTCCTTGCTGGAGCCAGAGGGAGTGGAGCACTGATCTTCTGTCCCCCTGGCTCCAGAAGTGAGCCCCTGCCTTGAGACTGAGATAGAGGGTACAGAGCTGCAGAATGTGTGCAGTTTCTCTCCTGCATCCAGGGAGATGGAAGATTAGCGAGCAAGGAGGCAAACCGCTTTTTGGGGTGGGGGCCTGCTGGCGGAGGCTGGTGGCCCTTCAGGACTGTAAAAATTATATCTGTGGCCCTCGAGCCAAAAAGGTTGGGAAACACTGCCATAGACAGGAGCTGCCTGTCCTATGTTTTGTTTAGATTCTTAAACAGTGCTTGTGACCTTGGGATCTGAATTAGTAAAGGCTACGAGTCCAGCCTCTTGTGTCTGGAGTTTGGTGATTTACAGTAGGGGAATGGAGGAGGATAGAAAAGATAACAGCTACTCTGATCACTCTGAAGCATTACCTTAAAAATAGGCCAAGGCAAAGGGTTGTGTCCTTCTCAACTGAAGACTGGAGTGCTAGTCTGCTGACACAGAGAGGACATTGACGGTATTTTTGTGCCAGCAATGATTCTCACAGGCCCAACCTACCCTTTGCTGATGAAGTTATGCCAAGCATGTCAACAAATACTGCTTTATCCGTCATCTCCGTTCTGTCAAAAGGGTGTTCAAATGCATCTTTATGAAACTGAAGGAGAGATGGAGAAATTTACTAAAGCAAAATGACACAGATCTGAATTACATCCTGAGAGTCATTACTGTCTGCTCTGTTCTCTGTAATATCTGTGAATGAAAGGCAAAGAACTACATAGACACATGGAAACCAAGGCTGGATCCTGGCTAGTTTCCCATCTCACTGCAAGCCTTGTGATTACCATTGGTGATTGTTCTGGGAAAATGTGTATAATAATGGGTTCTCTGCCATTATTTCTGCTCACACTGTCACTCAGGGATGGCAGAGGAAGAGGAGTGAAATCTTTGTATTGATGTGCCTTTGTCATATCTCTGGAATTAAGGTGCCTTTTATAAACTGATAGATGTGATGTCAAGCAATCATTGTGGCATATAATAAAAAGTGAATTATTTATTTCACAGTGTATCCCTGGCCATTGATATGACAAGTGTAATTAAAAAATATGGGTTTTTCAGAATGGAAAAGGTACAGAGCATTTTCCAGAGTGTGAGAAATGGGGAAAAAATGCATTCAAAATGCAGTTATGTTTCCTGCTGTCAGTAGATGGGTCACGAGTAATAAGTTCGTTGCCATGTTCTTGCAATGCCTTGTGATTTTGAGATGGGCAGGGGCCATCTTAAACTGGTTTGCCCATTTGGGTGATGCAGCCAGAAAAAAACCCTTTGGAAAAGTTTATGCCTGGGGATTAGAGTCCTTGGAAATCAGGAATACAGAGATTCACCTTTATTCCGAGAATGATGCTCTCTGGGCTATCTGACTGCACTGAGCTAAAATGAGAATAGGGAACTAGATTTACCAGTTACACAGGCATTGTTATGGGTTCCCTTTTTCATAGGCAAGATAATGATGTACCTAGCTGGTACAGTAATAAGAAGCTTACAGTGTGCCAAAAGAGGCAACTAGCTGGGAAAGTGCCTGGGTAATACTGACTGACTTTAACCACCTGTTATGAGGATACAGTGCTTTTAGCTCTTTGGGCCTCTAGCTGTTCACAGGCATGGTAGAAAGTTGTACTGGCTGAGACCAGAAAGAGAGAGTATATGATGCAGACATATATCTAGAAGACAGCTGTCTGTTCCAAAAGCTTTCACTGTTATGAGAAGTTTGGAGAGCCATAGTAAAAACTTCACAAATTTTTAGTGAGAATGCAACAGCCTATTTGTAATACCTTGTGACCAGAATTAGCATGTTCATTACAGTCCCATTTTATTAATGCCTCTTTTTGAAGATGAACACTGTGTTCCCTGCTGTGAAAATGGTACTTTGCACTTTATGTTATAAAGTAGTCTCTGCTGGGGAGCCGTGCTAGGAACATTAAAGAACAAAGCACAGCTGCTTGACAATTGTACAAAAGGATTTTATGAAAGAGTGAACCGAAAGGAAAGGTGGCCATTATACAGACAACTTACCAACAATTATGGTACCAAGTGCAGTGCAGATTATTTGAAATGGCTTGTAAAGAAGTGCGAGAAATAAGTGGATACAAAATTATAAACTATTTTGATATATTTTAGTTGTGCATGTAAATAGGTGCAGGGCAAATGGAAACATTTGCCTTCCATGCAGTATAATTTGAAACACTTAATGAATTATCATTTTGTATAAGAGGAAGGGAAATGGAACTCTCAGCCAGATCAGGAAATGAGCAAAAATTTAAAAAATGCACAGTCCATTTCCTATGGCTGAGCTTTAAGTCGCCAGATGTTCTCAGTTCTTTTATAATGAAGGAATATTTTGTCATGTCTAATGAAGAACTTTAGCATGCCGTTATACATTCTTATAAGGACTCATAGTGTTAATAGTTTAAGAAATTCTGCTTATAAAATGTAAATGATCAGGAATATATCAGGATATATTATCATAAGCTATATAATGCACATAGGATCAAATTTTATTGTCAGATGCACGTGTGCCACTCAACTGATTTCTTAATTATGTTACCATTTTATATGTAAAAATAGCTTTAAAATCTGTCTTAATGCTTACACTCATTCATAATAGAAATAGGATGATTTGAATAATGTTTATGAATTGAATTATTTTTTCCTATCAATAATCTCATAAATATTTTTAAGTAATAATTTTTGGTAGTCACTCAACCTTCTTGATGCAGTATTTCTCAAACAAATTGTTTTTTCCACTAATCAGATTAATTTATTCACAAATATTTTTCTCAACAGTTATCACAACACTTGACATATAATATAATGGAGTTTTTCCTTCTGCATGGAATAACTGCTTTTAATAGGACCTATTACAGTTAATAAAATACATACTGATAATAATTAGAAAATTATTTCTAAATTTAAAACAAGTATTCTAAGAGTAGATTCCCAACTTGAAAATGAAGGAAATACCCCAAATTCATCAATTTTTCTTGTATCTAAAAACTTTTATAAAGAATTTCAAAAGTGAATAGTGCGTTTGGGTACCTCAAATTTTGGATGCCAATTTAAGCCACCTCTAAGGTGTCTTGCATTAGGCACAAAAAGCACTAGGTGCTTCTGAAAATGTTGGTCCTAAGCTTAATTTTCTATGGTGGTTGTTCTATTCCTATGAAGCCTCTTGAATTCCTTGCTATCCTACAAAGTGTTCTGAACATGCTACACTTTTAACCTTTGCATGTTGTTTTGAACTAACTAGTCAATGAAAGCAGCTACTGGTCATGGTTTGTGTCTTTATAATGATTTTCTTATTTTTCCATTTTCGCTATTTCATTTTCCGCTGAATTTCATCTTCTTGTTCATTGAACCACATTTCAGGTATTTTTTCCATGACTGTAAAATTACTAATCGAGTTTCATTCATTTATATCTGTTCATAATCTTTACTTCATATTTTGAAATGGTATCAGTAGTAATGAAGTATGGCTATCTAAGGGAAAGTCAATTTGACGTGGACAGTCATACAAGATGAATGTTGGCATGAAGTCTCAGCCAATTAAACTGTTCCTTCTCATCTATTTTTATTTTAAAATAAGGAACTTTACATAGTAGATGACTATTCATAAAATAGCTGTCTGGCAGCAGGTGATCTGAACATCCTCAGATGAGGACAACTAATTCTGTTAAAAATATACAGTAGTCCTCGTTAGCATGAAGGGCTTTTTTCTTACTAAAATATTTTGGCCAAAAATATATATTTGTTAATTCTTTTCAAACAAAAGCTCAGTCATTACCAGGAATCAGCAATCCCCTGCATGTGTGTGAACACTGGCATGAGAGCCCATTCGGAGCAGCACGTGGTGCCTTCTATGGCTCCCCTGAGCTGCTCCTGCCACCGAGAAAGCCACCCAGAGTGGTTCCTTTCTGCAGCATCTGGGGCAGGGGTCCCCAGGCACACCCCAGAAAGAAGCTATTGGGAGCAGCTGTTCTCTGCAGTGTGCTTATGGCTGGGGTCCCCAGGCATACCACGGAAAGAAGCTGCTGGGAGTGGCTCTTTTCCATGGCAGTTGGGGCATGCCTGGGGACCCCCATCCTAGCCACCACAGAGACGTGCTGCTCCCGGTGGCGGCTTCTCGCAGCATGCCTGGGGACCACTCTTCCCACTCTAGCTGTGTTCACTGCCAAATTTTCAGATGGCGGCTGCATTTTTTTTCAGCAGAAGGACCACTGGCACTAGTTGAGGGTTGGAGAGGAGGGGCCAACACAGGGGTCTGCAAAGGTTGCCTACCCCTGGCTGGGTTGTCCCAGTGCTGAATTTAATAATTGTTTTTAGAAGTGAAGGCATCATAGCAAATAAGTATCTAACCCTGCTCTTTACAGAAAGAAATTAATGTGTCATGAGCAGGACAAACATATCAATGTGAAAACAGTGTGCTTTTCCTTCTATTCCTTTTTTTTTTCTTTACAATTTATTTTAGGTCATTGATATTTGAGAGGGTCCATTCACTTGTCCAAGAATTTAGTCCCAAATAGAATCCATGCTTCATCAGCTACTCTTCAGTTTACAAGCTGGAGTGACTAACAACGAGGAGGGAGAGAAATGTTAGAAAGAAGAAAAATAGAAAATTTCATCCCTACTGCCACAATCCTGGCAGTCTGCCCAGAGAGTCAGTTGCAGAATCACCAGTCATCTAGGTCACCAGTTTGAATCTGGTCTGGTTCAGTAATGACCAAAAGTCATTAGGCCACTGAAGAGCAATAAGAAGCAACGAGTGGGTGTTTTGATGTAGTTCTTAGGGGATTCAAAACACCCCACTTCCATCATTGTTTTAGCTTTTACTAATCAACATTTTCAGTGGTTACAGAAGAGAGGCAGAGAATTAAACAAGTGAAGACTAAAATTTTTTTACTCCCTTGACTGGTCCCATGAGGTCACAGGTTGAGTCAAATAGGCAGGGCAATGTGAGTAAGATTGATAGACAACTGCTGTCTGTACTGTACCTGTTTTGTGGATAAATATGGGTTTTCCTTCTCCTGTGCTGTTACTCTGTCTTTTCCAACACCATTAAATTAGATGAATGAAAAGAAATGAAAGGTGATTCTCTTTTCAGTGCTCATGTGGATCTAAGGTGCTTCAAATGAACAGTTTAGGTTTTGAATTGTATAGTTATTTAATTTAGATGTACATGTGTGTGCATCATTCTTTTATTTTTGATTGATAAATGTAATAATTAAGGACTACTTAAGATACAGCACACTGCCACCTAGTATGTGAAGCCTGACCCTACAAACCCTTACTCAAGTGACTAATCCTGATGCATGCATGTAGCCCCTTGTGCTCATACAGCGTCCCATCAATGCAGTATCAGAGATTAAGATTATACAAAATCCCATAATCCACGGTCATAAAACCACTGTCTGAATCTGAGCTCAATTCCATTACAAAGTGTGCGTTCCACTTCACTATATTGATGAGCTATTTAAAATTTATGTTTGAAAATACACTTCCTATTACTTTCCTATTTAGTTATGCTCACCTGCTTTTGTTACCTATGGCCTTGATTCTGCCTGACACTTAAACACAGCTTCATCTTTGTTCAACAAAGCACTGAAGCAGTGCTTATCTTTAAGCACGTGCTTAAATCTTATCTAAACCTCACTAAAGTCAATGGAACGAAAATACCAGGAATGTGGAGACGGTAATACTGTTTATAAATTGTGGAGTGATGTGATAAATTGAATTTAGCTCCCATTTTTGAATACTTCACTTCCATGCTGCTCTGGGACTACTCTCTGCATTCTAAACCTCTGAGTAGTTGTTTCTATTTCTGGCAGGTCATGAGATATCAGATCATTAAAATGTGACATTCTGTAAAGAGAAGCCATTTCAGTTAATTTATACAAGTTTATAACATTTATTAATTATACTATTACCTCTTTCAGAAGCTTTCCAGGTGAACTCATTATACTTGAGAGATATAAATATTATAATGAATACATTTTAGAAATCTTTATTGATTAATTCGTTCTGTTGGTTTATGTAAAGTAGGCCATGATAATGTATAATATTTATGGCTTAAACAGAATAACAGTGGGGTGGGGTGGGGTAGATATGTTACTGGAATAAGTTTGGAATTCTAGCATAACTTACTCACTATCGATGGGCATGTGAGACTGGGATGGGAGATTTTGTGTTATTTGCATGTTACAGTGCAGTAGGCCAACCTGTATGTTTTGTATTTAGTATGGTTACTGTGTAGTAGACCAACTGTATTCCTGAAGTTATTTTACTGCTTACTATAAAACCAGCATCCCCAAGAAGCATTCTTCAGAAGATTGTTGATTATATGCAGTTAGCAATCTTCTGATATTAAAAAGGGCTATGTTACCGTGTCTATCTGTCTCTGTCTGTCTGTCTGTCTCTAATGATATTGCATAATATGAAAATTATATATTCAGAAACTTTATTCTACAGATTTCTTCTTAGAAACGTTTTATTTCTAATTTGGTTTCAAATAGCTCGTGATCTGGCTTATTATTAATGTATATACTTGATTTAGAATGAAAGGAAATAAGTAGTGTTAAAAGATTGATAAGGTTCCATTTTATTATTACCACAGTAAATATATATGTATAAGATGCATAGGAGAGGAAGATAAAGCCAAGTCCATTTCTAGGAGAAGGTCATCATATAGTAAATCATCCTACAGCTTTTCAAGCTAGTGGTTTCTGAGGACGCTAATGTCTCATCAAGTGCATCATTAGGATGACAAGAACATTTGTTGAAATGTAGGACATGTTTGATGTTAGAACACTGAAGTGACAGCAAAATTAAATCCATTTTTAATGCTATAGGCACTCATCTTGAAAGGGGGCAAAACAGTAAATTACATCCAGTGAAGGATGTAGAAACACTATCTGGGGGGAAAATATTTTGCAACCCCCGCCCCCAAATTATTTCAAGTAATATTGTAGTTTATTTATTTAACTAATAACCATTTATAAAATGTTTTATTATTGTATTTGTCCAGTTCTATAAAGTTTCATGTGGAGCACAATAAACAAGATCAGTAAATGCAAAATAATGTTAAAACATACCAGTAATATACATTGAGATTTAAAATAATCTCTCTCTCTCTCTGCAGATTTTATTAAGCCAAATTGATTTTTAATAGTAAAATATTTAAATTTTTAGGAAGGGGAACATGGCATTTCTATGACAGAATGATGACAGTAATAGATACACTAAGGCAGAAAAAAAGATTTATTTGTATCATTATGTAAAAAGAATCATGCAGCTAGCATTACAGCAGCCTTCCAAAAAAACCCAAAACAAAACCAAAAAAATCAAAACAATACAAAAAAAACCCCCAACCCACCTTTTTATGAATACTGTGTGGTTTATGCATGGCATTAGATCGTATTATCATAGATCTTATTTCGGGTATGGCCATGCCTGCTTTAAACGGACATCAAGTGGTGCAGCTGACTTACTACTAACCATTAATCTTTGTTGCAAAGATCCATTAATAAAGGCTCCTCCACTCACCAGTTCAATAGCAAATGAAATTCCCTCATCTCTGATTACAAACAAATAAATCATCTGGTGCAAAATTTAGCTGTGACTTAAATTATTCCATTAAAATGATTTACTATAAAAGTACTATAAAGAGCCGCCTAGGATAGAAAATGCTGCCTAGTAACGGTAGCATTTTACTAGATTTTTATTTCAGAAACCTCTGGTGAAGTACAGTATTAGTGAATGCATACAGCAACAAAAAACAGAATAACCATGGTAATTTTCAAGTGGAAGCATTTCAATAAGCTTTTTAGACAAATTCAAACTAATAGCACTGATTAGAGCCAGGTGCTGTGTAAGCTCTGCCAATGCACCTGAATCCTGACTCTCAGTACGTTGGCTATTCTTGTCTTGGGCCTCTTTTAAGAAGCCATTACCTATTGTGCTTAACTGAATTATTTTAAACAGTAATTAAAAATAGATAGTTAAAGAGAGAGTGCCAAATATTTAGGCCTCTCAGCTCCCTTAACTTACAGTTAGTATAATGCCCAATGTATGAAGCTGAAGATTCCTTAATCTTTCCACATCTTTCAGATAGAGAGGCTGCTTACCTTCGGGGGACAAGAAGAGGTCCTCTGAGCATATTTTGTTACTCGTTTTACTCACCTTCTCCCTGAAACACCACTCTCTGTGACTGAAAGACTGGGTGAAATTCCCTGTGGTGTAGGGAGAACCATTGTAGATCCATTCCTTTTACTTATTGGCAGGAATAAGAGATACTTTCTGTCCCATAGGCTGAGATCCACAGTGCTCCAAGCCTGGGACCAAGCTTAGAAACTCCCCCAGATTCCATTATTCCTCGCTGTTGTGCTGCCATGTTTTCAGTGGACTTGCCCTGTAATTTATTATAATAAAATATATCTTTTTTACTTACATGGTATTATCATCTCTACTCCAAAGATAAACAAATCTGTATACACAAATTGTATCTTAGTGTTCATGCACAGATTTATTTGGTTTTGGCTGAAAAGATCCTGTAGAAGACTCTGAGGAATCCTCCTCATTCTACCTGCAACAAAATGACTTTCAAAGAAAGTGACTGGAAGGGCTGAAAAATTGCCAGGGTTCTTTCGTAAGAAGTGTTACTGGTAACTTGATTTATTGTTACGAGGCAAAGGCAACTACCTAGGAATGCTTAGTAAACCAAGAAACAATCATTTCTTGTTGTGGCATGTTTCTTGTTGCAGGCAAAAGAACTGATCCAATCTATGCTGAAGTCAATGGAAAGACTCCCATTGTCTTCCTTGGGCTCTAAAGCAATCCCACAGACAGTTCATGAATTGCAAAGCGACAAAGCCACCAAAAATACAGTCCAACATTTTCAAACCTGGATACCTAAATTTAGGCTCATCAGAAAATTACCTGATTTTGAGAGGTGTTGCATTCTTACACTTCTCACTGGCTTATGTTTTGTGCTCAGGTGCTCTGAAAATCTGGTCACTTGCTTAAATTTTTCAGTCTGGATGATAGTGCATAATGTTAGGTTCCCAGGCCAAAATACACTTTTTTAAACAGATGCTTAAAGTTAAGTTACTAAGTAAATATTTAGGTATCTGAACAAGCATCCAGCATCTTAATTAATAAATAATTGATGTATGTGCAAGTGGGTGTATCTTCAATGAGTGAACTAGAAAATAAAGGGATTTTGATATGTATTATTACTGTAAATTCTTTATTTACAGAAAACTGACTTTTATTGGGTCATAAAGGTGGGGGAAAACAGGAATTGGGAAGAAATATATTGAGATTGAATTGTTTGCCTAAAACTGAAAATAATGTAGGCCTAATCTAATTGACAAACACTACAGATTTGTTTCCAGTTTATGGGAAGGAACAGGAAGTTAGAGGGTGAATTTTATTAAGGACAAATTAGTTTTCATTTTCAACGGTTAATAAACATTGCTTTGGACTCAGATGGACAGAATCTTTATCTGATTTCTTTTGCAGGATAGTTCTAGTGGTTTATTTACTTGTTTATGTTACTTCAAAGAAGGATTTGGACAAGATGCCAAGGGATAAATTCTGTTCAGTTACGCCAGTGTAAACCTGGAGTAACTCAGTTGAATTGTTTGTTGTTAATAATAGTGAGAGCAAAATTGAGCTCTTAGTAGTGTGCCAACCCCAAGTGTTTAGAAATATGAGTTTAGTGCTCCAAAATCATTGCACTTAGCATCAAAATCATGAGATGTGTAAAATAATAAATGTTTTGTATTTTTATTTGCCTCATAGATTTTGAGCCTGCAGTGTTCAGGTTTTTAAGTCTTCTCCTAAACCAAAAGGATTAGAAACTTACTTTCATTTTTAAGTGAAAGTTAAGACTCTAATACATTCGCAGGACTCTAGGAGATGGTCTTCAAGGAAAACATTAAATATCAAGAGACTCACAATGTGATATTGAGAAATGGCAACACTATCCTAGTCTGCTGGAATAGTAAATATATTTGAAGAGCCTCTAATAATTGTTTAACCATTGAGGTCCTGATAATTTCCGATACAATGGAATTAGTTTTTAATTTTGAATATTTGACAAATTCTTCTTAGTACTTCATTGATTTTTGATTACTCTGATTGCTCACTGCCTGCCTAAACCATTGAAATGATCATCATTCATTAAAGAACTGGGCCAACATGACTTTCTTAATGTCTTTGTACATACATGCATTTTTTAATAAGAATAGTTGTAAGTCAATCTGTATTCCCTGAGTTTTTGACATTAGCTGCTGAAATCTTGGAGGCAACTGGAAAGGCGTGAAATACATTTTGTGCAGTTTCTGTATGATTATTATTTAATCATTATAAAAAAGCTTGAGTTATATTATGGATTTTATTCTATATCCATACCTGATTATTAATGGAGGAAAAGGGCTGGTATATGGAGCAAAGAGCTGTGAAACAGAAACAGAAATCCCTTTCACTGTCTACCTTTGAGTAGTGGTTGGAAGCCAGGCTGATTTCATTTTTGGGGTGGTTGTTTCAAGTTCTTTATCTAGTCAAAGGCCCCTCACAGTGCTGCTACTCAATTGGACAATACTTTATTATGCTGACTGTTTAATTGGCTGTAAAAAAAGAAATGACTATTTAAAAGAAATTTTTAAGTGGACAACCTACATATTTCAATGTTAACATTCAAAAAAGGTCTATGGGAAAAGAAATGATTGCAAAAACTGAAATAGGTTCATTGTTATTTTCCAGCTAGTTACTTCCTTCTGAATGTTTCATACACTGACATGGCCTTTTCAGCATTATCATGTATTTTCTTATGATTAATGGTGCACTTTCATCAGAAAATGTGTTGGACATAGAACAGAATTTGTATTTTTGCTACATGGACTGTACTTAAAATATTTGGTACACATAATATACTAAGTAGAGGCTTGATCTCACTCTCCGACATGTAGGTTCATACATCAAAGTGTGTCTTATAAAATGAGCCACTGAATTTACAAGATGAAGGATGACCAGATAGAATTGGTAACTGATTTTACAAGATATGCAATAATATGTGTCTTCATATTAAATTGCAGGATCAAACCATTACTTTAGAGGCAAAGTTTTAGCATGATGTGAGAAACTTTAGGTGATGTATCCCACAGATCACATTAGCTGATTTGAATGTTGAGTTCCTCTATAGCACATTACATTTTCATGTTATTTGTATAAATTTTCACTTTCATCTTTTTCTTAATACCATAAGGTGAATAGTCTGTGTCTTATTCCTGCACATAAACATGTAAGCAAAGCTTGTAAGAAAATGTGTTTGAAAGACTAGTTTACAGTGTAGTTGTAACTGTGTCAGTCCCAGGATATTAGAGAGACAAGGAAAGTGAGATTGTAAATTTTATTGGACAAACTCCTGCTCTTCTTCAGTTCTGGGAAAGGTGTTCTTCCCAGGTCTACCTGAGACACATTGGCTATGTCTACACTGGCAAGTTAGTTCGAATTAAGGAAGCTTAATACGAACTAACTAAAGCCAAAGCTATACTAGGCTTTAATTAGTTCGAATTAAGGGCTTCCTTAATTCGAACTAATAACTTCGAATAGGGTATTAGAATAAGGGTTAATTTCTTAGTTCGAACTAACCGGCCCATTGAAATCAATGGAGATCACTAATTTGAACTATTTTTTTCTAGTTCGAATTAAGTTAATTTGAACGAAATAAAATTAGTTCGAATTAGTTAATTCGAACTAATTTTAGTAAGTGTAGACATAGCCATTGATATTTTCATCCTCAGAGAGATGGCTTAAACTCCCTCAGAGATCTCCACAATAATGTCCACAACCATTGCCTATACATTAAACTCTCTCTGGAACACTCCATCACTAGCATTAACTTCCTGGACACCACATCAGCTTCAGTAATAGAATCTTCAGGCAACTATATACAAGAAACCAATGGATCACCTCATCTACCTTCGTAGAGCCAATAATCACCCCAAACAAACCAAGAAGTCTGTTACCTACAACCAGCCACTCAGACTAAAGAATATGCTCCAAGGAGAAAGTCTGGTATATTTACCTTAGCACGGTATTTCCCAAGGTAATTTGGCCATAGAACGCTTTTGGGCTTGGAATATATTGACAGAATACATACATGCTGGTCCAGATGGGGAGGGATGGGAATGGGAATTCATACCAAAATATTGCCACATGTATCACTCAAAAGTTGATACAAAAGAGTTAGTTTTTTTAGATGTCTTTTATTTTACAAAGAAGGGAAAATATCTCTAGCAGTGGTATTTTTTCACGGAACACCTATTCACGTTGCATGGAACACCAGTGTTTGATGGAACACAGTTTGTGAAATGCTGCCTTAGCACATCCAAAAACCATCTTCACCAAACAATGACCTCCACCAGAGAAGTAGATTGCATCATCAAAATACTCCAAAAGAACCTGTTTCAATACAGAAATGCTCCCTACCCCCAATCACACACCCCTAGCTGTCACCCACCACTGCCATTGCAACCTATACAAGGTGTCATAAAACAACTACAACCCATACTGTATATGTATGGGGACCACATCCATGATTGAAAATTTTCCTGAAATCCTGGCCTTCAAACCACCCTGCAGCCTTTCCAAGCTCACCATCAAAAAGCAAGTTTCCCACAGACCTGGACACAGCAACTTAAAGCACAGCAGGCCCTGCCAGAACAACAGATGCAAACCTTGAACACATACCTCCATTGCTACAGGGATCAAAACCCTCCTCAACAGACCTTTCAAGATTCATAGGTCCTAAACATGCCCATCACAACATGTGGTGTACCTCCTTCAGTACACTGAATGCCCTAATAACAACTATGTGGGTGAAACCAGACAATCACTGTCTTTTTAATGCACATTTAGGTCACCAACAATAGGAAAATGATAAAAGACAAAAACACTCTAACAACTTTGGGTGAATGCTTTTCACAAAGTAATCATCGATTTATATGTAATCTCTCAGTGCTCATCCTCAAAGGAAACTTGCAAAACACTTACAAAAGACTAACTTGGGAGCTTAAATTCATAGCTCTACTAGATACTAACTCATGGGCTGAACAAAGATACTAGCTTATGGCTTATTACAACATTCTGTAACCCATTAACCCCCTCTTTTTGTCCTGTAATGGCAGAGGTGTTAACAAGCCAATCTAAGATGAATGGTTCCTTTAGTACATGGGCTAACTACTTATGATAATTCCAAAGGGGTAGCTGTGTTAGTCTATTGTAGGAAGACAACAGAGTCCTGT
>ML685841.1:9693579-9772759 GCA_007922175.1 Pelusios castaneus | reverse complement strand
GGCACTTTTAAAGACTAACAGATTTATTTATCGCATGAGCTTTCGTGAGAGAAAATCCCACTTCGTCAGACGCTTTGAAGCGTCTTCAAAGCGTCTGACGAAGTGGGATTTTCTCCCACGAAAGCTCATGCGATAAATAAATCTGTTAGTCTTTAAAAGTGCCACAGGACTCTGTTGTCTACTTATGATAAACAATTTGTTCTACCTTGCATTTAGCTGTGACACTGGAGTATCTCTGGCAGATCTGAAGCACCATTCTGTGTAGCTCAATAAGTTGTATCTTGCATTAACAACGAGTGGTCCAATAAAAGATAATTATCTCACTCACTTTGCCTCACTGTGAAAGACCAGAGCAATTATGTAAAAGTTTGCCAATTAATATCAGATACATCTATAGAATCTGGAATATATTTGAAAGTGGAATTTTTGTCCTGACTTTAAATTTCTGGGTCAGCATTTTAGTAATATTTTTAAAGGTGACATGAATAATTTGATACAGGATTGATTTTAAGGCTCATGAGATAAATAAATTTGTTAGTTTTTAAAATTGCCACAAGTCTCCTTGTTGGTTATGCTGAACTAGACTAACACGGCTACCCTTTTGGAACTTGATATAGGACTGCAATTTTAAAGGAGGGGGCAGATGTTGTAGCCACAGATGGATTTAGGCACTTAACCTTATGCAGCCAGATTTTGAAAATGCTAGCTCTTCTATCATAAGGTCATACGGAAATTTACTATATGATGAGCTAGTTGCATCCTCCTAACCTAGGCAGCAAGGATATAAGAAGTTCCTCAGTTTGGGAGTTACCTAATACATTTTTGGTCTAGGTATATATTGGGCTGTACTACATCTTATCTATACTATATTACTATCACTACTATTCTTCATATATATCATAGACATGCATGGCACCTACAGGCAAAAATAAATAAATAAATATACAGTTCTCTGCCCCATGAAACGTACTTGCATTTAATTATTATGTTTACCTTTGCTTTAAATTTAAAATTTACTTGCTGGATTATATATGTATGGTTTCAAGGAAGAAATGTGCTTTAAAGTGAGATTTGAATGAAGAGAGTAGTGAACTGGTACACAAGATAGTGAAGACTGTTGTTATTTATTACTTATGTCGCACAGTGCCAAAGAGGCATGCAATGATTTACAATATAAATAAACATGGAAACTCATTCCCAGATAATGTATAATTTAAAGGACTACGGCCAGGTCTACTAAGAGTGCTTTGCCAATATAGGTATGCCAAAATACTGTGCTAGCAAACTGTTCCTAGAGTGTCATAGAATCATTGGACGGGACCTCAGGAGGGCATCTAGTCCAACCCCCTCCTCAAAGCAGGACCAACCCATAAGTAAGGCCTAGTCTACACTGCCAGCAAAATTCAGCAGCAGTTGATAGGAGTTAGGTAAACTAGGCAGAGTAGTTTGCATAATTCCAGTCGACTTCACAACTCCCCTTTAGAGTGCTGTCTTCCCTGAGGCCTTGTACACACGATCACTTTATCGCGCATTAACAATCATTACCGCGCGATACCAACAACAGCGTACACACGTGCAATAGGGCTGTTGCACGTTAACTGCCTTGTTGTAGCACAATACAAAAACCACCTCGACGAGGGTGGTAGCAGTTAACGCGGAACAGCTGTTGCGCCTTTCCACTTGTGTGTATGCTTACTGCGCAATGATTGGCCTCTGGAAGTGTCCCAGCATTCCAAAGTCGTCCTCTCTGGTCTTCCCCCCACCCGCTCTGTGGCCGTGACAAAACAGTCCCCGCCCTACTCATGTTCCCGGGATTTTCGAATTTCTCATCTGTTTCACTTCCTGTTCTCTTCCTCGTGGAGTGGAGTGCAGCTCCAATCATCAGTAGCAATGGCGGCCCATCGTGGCCCTTTGGAGCACGGCAGAGGTGCTGGACCTGATCAGCATCTGGGGAGAGTCCGCTGTGCAGGCGCAGCTATGTGGCAGCAGGCGAAATTATGATACATTTGGCATAATTTCTCGGGCCATGTCAGAGAGAGGGCATGATAGAGACACTGTGCAGTGCAGATCAAAGGTGAAGGAGCTAAGAATAACCTATCACCGAGCGAAGGAGGCAAACCGCCGTTCTGGATCAGCGCCTGCTACATGCAGGTAGTAGAAGGAGATAGAAGCCATCCTCAGTGGGGACCCCACAACCACTGCCAGGAGTCCCGTGGACACATCGCTCCCCCCCCCCCCATCCAGTGAATGCCAGACCCGAGCAGGATGAGGACGTGATCGATGAGGAGGAGATGGAGGATGACCTGGAGGAAAGCGAAACAGCGTGTAGCCAGGAGCTCTTCTGCACTCCCGCTGAGACCTCCACCACTTCTTCACCACTTGAGGGAGTGGTGTTAGTAAGTTAATATCTGATTTCTGAGCGAATCTTACTGACCACTCAGTTGCTCTGGAAAAATCTGACGGCAGTGTAGACCTACCAACAATGGTTTTGTCAAGCCGCACTTTGAGCATGTCTAACGATGGAGATTCCATCACCTCCCAAGGTAACGCATTCCAAGGATTCACCACCCTCCTACTGATTTTTTTTCCTAATCTCCACCTTAGATCTCTCCCACTGCAACTTGAGACCATTGCTCCTTGTTCTGTCATCTGCCGCCATTGACAACAGCCTACCTCCATCCTCCCTGAAATCCCCTTTCAACTAGTTAAAGGCTGCTATCAAATTCCTCCTCCTCACGCTTCTCTTCTGCAGACAAAACAAGCCTAGTTCTCTCAGCCTTTAATCATAATTCATGTATTCCAGCTCCCTAATAATTTTTGTTGCCCACCTCTAGACTCTCTCCAATTTGTCCACATTCTTTCTGTAGTGATGAACTTAGTATTCCAAATGTGCCCTCATCAGTGCCAAAAAGAGGGGAATCATCACTTCCCTCGGTCTGCTGGCAACGTTCCTACTAATGCAGCCCAATATGCCGTTAGCCTTCTTGGCATTAAGGACACATTGCTGACTCATATCTAGCTTCTTCTCCACTGTAACCCACAAGTCCTTTTCTGCAGAACAGCTCCCTAGCCCATCAGTCCCCAATTCTTGCAGTGCATGGGATTCTTCCATCGTAAATGCTGGACTCTGCACTTGTTCTTGTTGAATCTCAGGAGATGTTTTGGGCTTTTTTTTTTGGTCTAGGTCACTCTGTATCCTATCTCCTACCCTCTAGGGTCTACCACTTCCCCCCAACTTAGTGTCACCTGCAAACTTGCTGAGAACACAGTCCACCACATTCTCCAGATAAAAAATGAAGAAATTGAACAAAACTGGCCCCAGCATAACCCCTGGGGTACTCTGGCTATTACTGGATGTTAACTAGTCATTAAGCCATTGGTAACTGTCCTTTGAGCCGAATGATTTAACCAGCTTTCTGTCCATCGTATAGTCCATTCATCCAACACATATTTCTTTAACTGCCTGGTAAGAATACTCTGAGAGACCATGTCTAAAGCTTTGTTAAAGTCAAGATATATCACATCCACCTCTTCCCCACATCCACAGAGCCGATCATCTCATCACAGAAGGCAATCAGGGTGGTCAGGCATGCCTTGTGCTTGGTGAATCCATACTGACTGTTCTTGATCATCTTCTTCTCTTCCAAGTGCCTCAGAATGGATTCCTTGAGGACCTGCTCCATGATTTTTCTGGGGACTGAGGTAAGGCTGACTGGTCTGCAGTTCCCCAGATCCTCCTCCTTCCTTTTTTTGGAAGATAGGCTCTATATTTGTCTTTTACTAATCATCTGGAGTTCTCCTCAAATCGCCAAGAGTTTTCAAAGGTAATGACAACATCATAATGGACAGTTTTAACTATGTGGATACAGTTTATTTGAGCAAAAGGACATTTTTGATGCTGTAACTTATTCCGGCTGCTACCCCATTCTCCGGCAAAATAAGATGTATCAAGCAGTTTTGCTGCTATAAATATGCCAGGAAAAGTTTGTAGTGTAGACCTGGCCTTAGAAAAGAACAGGGTGGAATAATATAGGGTTAGTTTCAAGCAGAAGGGGCAATATGAGAAGGGAATAAAAGGAGCAATTAAATAAGAGTGATAAAGATTAAGAAAAATATATACTGATTAGATATTTTATTTTTTTAGAAAATTATGTATAAAGAATTATAACAAATGTCACTGTTAGTAGTTTGCTTGGCAGATTATCTTGTTCTACAGCTATGAAGAATACATTGGGGGAGGACATTCTCACCCAACCACCCTACCAAATCTACTTTAAACAATATTTAATTTAAAAAAGGAGCATCTTGTTTTGAGTTTGCCTTATGTAACTTCTGAGTGTACTTTATAGTAGATCTAGGCACTCTAGATTGCACTTAATCTAATCCAGGGTCCCATCACTGTTTTACAGGGAATTTTTCACCAAAAAGTGGTGATGAGGAACTTAAATCAGAAGAGCCTTCTAAGAGCAGGAGGCTACCTGGTATATGTATAATATGTGAGAACCACAATGCTCTTTGTCCTAAAATTTTTAACTGAATCGCTTTCCCAGGGCAAGTCAACTTTAGCTTCTGTAAAAGAAGCAGCATTGTCTAACTGTTAGAACCACAGTTCAGAATCCTGAGTTCTGTCCTAATTCTTTCCTTGATTGTGTGGATCTGGACAAATCACTTAATATTTCTCTGCCATTTTTACTTATTAAGGGTATGTAATAAGATGGGCATGCATACAGTAAAAGGGGTGTTGTGATGGAAAGAAATTTAAGTGTAAAGTATTTAAATATTGAACTTTCTAAAATGTAGCTAAAACTCAAAGTTTTCGGAAATTTCTCTAGGGTCTTTATTGTCAGTGAAGTCTCTCTTTGCTGTGCACCAAAGAGGGAGATTTTTGTTGCCATATGAAATGAATGGCTATAATCTTTAGGTGCAAATTTTATCCTGGCACCTCAGTCTCTCCCAGCACAGAACTAAAGGGCTGCTACGTAGTATGAACAGCATATTTCTGTTTTTTAATTTGTAGGAATGTTTTATTGACTCTGACAGAATGATCAGTGCAAGTACATGAGATTATTAGTTAGTGCATGTGATTTTGTTAATCTTTTTCATTTTGCAAGTTTTAATGAACAGCCGACAACTAATTATTTTTCTTTTAAGCTGCGGTATGTCTTGGTGTTAGAGTAATTAATTATAAAGGACTTTTTTGATGAAAAAGCCATTGATTACATTATTTAAAAGCTACATTATGGACACTAATGTTCTTTCATGGTAGAAGATATTAAGAATCGTGCGGTTTCATGGAGTAGCAGTTACAGAGGGAATGTGCTGAAGCCCATCCATGGGCTGAATTTGGCTCTTTCAATTTCTGTGTAGCATAACATAAAGGCTGACTTTACCTTAAAGAAATTGTTTTTCTTTTCCTTTTAAAGATTGGATATAAATATGTTATACCTTTATTTATCCAGAGGATGTAAGCGATAATTGTCATTGTACTGAAAAATATTATTAAGGGAAAATGTTGTTAGAAAATATTGAGCAAAGATCACTCATGAGGATTTTACAGGATTTTTCCCTGTGGTCAATCTGTTGTGATTGCAAGATTGCACTCAGACAGTTGGTGGACCTCACATGTTCATTTTCTGTCTTCCCTTTTTCTGTGTAATGGTAATGCGTTTTCATCAGTTAATAATTTCAGAAATGGTTAGTTCTTGACATTACAGTCCTTTAGAGCAGCCTGACTCTAAATGACTTAGCAATTGGCACAGGTCACTGCTATACTTAACTGCTTTTATCATTGAATAAGTCCTCTACAATCAGTGCTAGTTAGCAGATGGAATCACTGGTGCATGAGAAGGAACTATATATATGGAGAAAGAATGGTAAGCTTGTTGGTTGACCAAGCAAAGTTATATTTCTTGGTATGGTACTGCTGGGACAAGCATATATCTTCAATTATTTGGTCAGCATGATCTCCACTTCTGCTTTTCAGTTTGACTGCTGATGCGGTTGTCTTCCTTTGGGTTGCCTTTACTCTAAATACCTGCTTTATGTAATGTACGTTTTCACAATCAATTGCTTGCTCTTCATGGATTTTCTTTGGCCTATGCTGCTGTTCAACTCTTCTTGGTGACATTCATTGAATCACACTCCAGAAGTATTTTTATTTTGGAAAATACATGTAAATAAATAGGCATAGAGGTGGTGCTCTGCGGGGCGAGGAAGAGGAGTGAAGGGCGAGGCAGCTTTCCCCAGAAGAGATGGTTCACCAATTTCAATTTATCAATAGCTGTAGAGCAAAGTTTTAAGCAATGTTTGCATGACAATCATGGCTTTAAAGTATTACAGAAAGGGGACCATTGATGAACATCTTATGTGAGTGCTGAGCTCAGGGTTCTTGGCCAAAATTACCTATTTATCTTGAACTTTCTTGCCTATTATTTAGGGATATATCATTATTTATCCAAGTTTGTCCTGGATTAATTTAAAAAATAGCTTCTGCCACTCTGTAAGGTAATATTTTGGCCCATTTGCAAATAGGAATTGCTAGGGTTAGCTTAGAGAGTTCTATTAATGAGGTTTCCTTCCTACTACAGTTTTCCTCTCCTTGGAGATCTCTTTAGAAAGAGCTAAACAATCTAATTAGTTACAGCTTGATATGACTAGCTCTGAGTTACACAGACATATGTTCCCTGCATTCCTCTGGATGGAAAGGTGGATCCGGATCCGATCCGCATCTGCTCAATGTCAGTCTCTATCCGATCCGCATGCCATGTTTTATGTATATCTCTAACTGCATCTACAACTGAGCTTGGGCTCTTAGTCAGCATGTTAGCCTTTGATTGGCTCATTCCACACATGGGTCCCGCCTACTTTTTCCCTTTCTTGTTTGCGGTTTGCGTGCTGTGAATCAGATTTCCTTGGCCACCAGTGAAATCTCTGATTGACAGCATGGCACTGAAAACTGGGAACAAGAAAAAGAAGAAGTGGGGAGGGGGGAGGCATGGGAATGAGCCAATCAAAGGCCAGCAGGCTGGCTGACTGACAGTGAGCGGTGGTCTCCAAGCCCCTGCCTACTGTGACTGAGGCTCTGATTGGCTGGCAGACCGCAATCAAGAGCTGAGTTGGGATTGTCTGGAGCATTTCCTTGTTCCCTTGCATGCTGCTGACGGAGCATAGCAGCAGCCACAGAGATCAATCATAAAAAGAGAATCCGCATTTGCCGGCCAATCTGCAACAATGGGACTGCAGATATCCACACCCACGGCCACGGATCTGAAGCGGACACCTGCGGATCTGAAGGGCTTTACCTGCATTCCCTTTCATGAGCATGCATGAAGCTCCCATTGACTTCAGTTGATCACACTTGGGTCCGGAGGGTGAATTTCAACCTTTCTATGCAAACAGCATAGCCACCACTTAAGTTCCTTGTAAGCCTTCAAAATTGTTATCCATATGCATAAGGATAGATTTTACTCCTGTTGACTAGATCTTTAATTTTTGGCCTACAAAAGTGAGACAGTAGAACTAGCAGAACCTATCAGCTTTAACATTTCAGTGCTGAAAAAGAAATAGTGTTTGAAAACGTGTGTACATTTAAACACAATTAGAACATCAACTATTTCTGTAACTTCAAATGCAGAGCAGTCTTTCTGTCATCAAAGGGACAAAATAATATTTGATTGTTTTATATGTTCTGTACCTGGGGTTGTATTTTACAATTATTCAGAATGAGTGAGTCTTTGTTATTAATATTGAGAAATCTTGAAAATCTGAAAGATTTCTTTATTAGAGTCAGACAACATTCAGTGTTATCATTATTTCAATTTACGTTAATTCTAACAGGAAACCATAACACAACGTATGTGCACATGCACACTCATATTTTGACACATACACAAAGCAAATAAGGTTAATCCATACTATAAACTAACATTGGGTTATATCTGGTTTTGATTGTAAGCCCTCTGAAGTTAAGTACGCATTGTTGAAGTCTACAATAATTTCAGTAAATCTTTACTTACGTATGTCCCCTACCTCATGTTAAAAATGGAAGAAAGGCTAACCTATGTTGAAAGACAGTAGCATTTTTTAGTTTGGGAGAATAAAGGGGCTTCATTCTCAAAGATGTGGGCAAACGTACTAGGCAAATACATAATCAATTTTAATTGAACATTGCTATTAGCACTGAATTCATTAATTGTCATGAATAGTCAATTCCATTTCTCTGTGTTAAGCAGTATTTGTCTTGCAAAGAATGGCTTCCTTTGGTAGTTATATTAAAAGAAATGGGATACCGACCCATGTCACACAAGGAAAGATTATCTTGCTGTTTTATTACTCCTTTAATGATATTGAAATGCTTCAGTGTTTATGCAGGACCACAAACTATTGTATGCTGTAAGAAAATCTCATTTAAAAGGTTTCATTGTAAGCCAAGAAAATTCTCATGTCATGCAATTACAGTCTCCTAGCTGCCTGTTCAGGAATGTACTTATCTGGACTTGAAGGCTAACAGAACCTCTGGAATTTTATCACAGAGCTGACTGTTACACATGCCTTAGTTTCATCTCTGTACAGAATATAGCTGTAAATACTCTACTTTATAGTTGAAACAGGTTAAAATCATTGTCATACTCGATGTTGCAATCTTATAGGAGAATATAGTGTAGATTGGCCTTCACGTGTCATCAGAGGACTTTGCAAGTGCTGCCAAGATTACCCTGGTTGTAACTTGAATGAGCATGCTTTTGACTCCTAGAAGTGCCACACAAAAATAACATTTATTTCTCATAAAGTCAACCACAAAATGAAAGCATACCCTGAGGTTATTGTTATTGCTGTTTTAAAATTACAGACCTTAGATTTACTTGTTAAGGCTTGATATTTGCATTTCCCTGTAATAAAAAGACTGTTTATTTGATGTCTTTTAAATGGCTGTGCTGCTCATTCACATGAAATCTGGCAATATAAGCATGCATTCATAAAGCAAAATGGGAACTGGATCACCACCCATTGCAAATGGTATCACAAACACATGATTTCTTTTTTTTTTTTTTCATTTGTTTTATTGCCACTTATTTTGGCACTGTTATTTTTTTTTTTATTCTGCCCATCCTCATTCCATATACATTGATTTTTATCAGGGCAAGAATATCTTCAGCAGAATGGTCAGTAAGCAGCTTTATTTAAGGCGATTTTAATGCCTCATGAATTGGCAGGTTTGAAATGTGGCAGAGGTGATGTGTGGCAAACATCTATGGAAGCTGACTTCATCTCATTTGCAATGTTCATTTTTGATACTATGCAGATACCTGAGTGTAATTCCTAATCTTAATGCTGCAGGAAGTAGCATAAGTTGCTGGTGTAGGATTATGTAACTTCAGCAGGGTAAGTGGAAAGCCATAATAAAGAACATTTGTTCCTCTTAAAACATTAGCAGGAAATTGTCAAAGTATATATTTCTTCCTGTCCTTTTCCGGAACACTTAGACTAGTCAGAAAAGTAACATGCATCTGTGGAAAGGGAACTTCTTAAACACTACATCCTGATAGTTACTACTGGCAGTAAAAATAAATTGTGACAGCATGTAGCTCCGAAATTTCTGCCTGCCTTAGTACTGGAGAAGTTAAATAAGTAGCTTTGCACGAAAGGGGGGGGAACACACGCGACCAAAAACAGAATTCATAATCCCATTATAAAACGAGCAATGGTTAAGTCCAATTATTTATAGCACTTGTAGCCTACATAAATATTAAACTGTCAGGTAATAAAGCACTGTGAATAGCTCTTTCACTAATGTTACAGTATCCTGTTTTAATGTCTGCTGAGGCACATAATTTCTGGTAAAGTGCTTTTTTGTAAAGAGGTTGGCAGAATGGATTTCTTTAAATGAAATCCGGAAACCCCCTTTTTTTTTTTTTTTTTTTTTTTTTTGACAAGTAACCAGGTTACCTCTAGTAATATTATCAATAGAAAGCAGCTTTTTAACGATATTCTCAGCTATTGCACGGGGAGTCAAAGCGAAATTTCAACATTTAAACCAAGCAAATAAGCTGCATATTAAGACACGGTATTCCCCAGATAAGCAGGAATATTAATTAGTGCTGCTGTTAGTGAAGGAGATACTTGCATTAACGTTTTAAGAGCAGGTGCCTGGCTGATGGAAGAAACCAGCTGGTGTCTCATATGGTTAATTCACTGAGTACAGTCCAATAATAAAGAACAAATAGACATGTCTAAGGCAGCTTAAATGACTCTCCAGTAATGTGCCATGTACTTCTCCGGCTCTACTTCTGCTACCATTGCTATATCTGCTTTTTGCACAGTTTAATCGTGTCCAATTGTTTTTAAAACACCCCTGCCAAAGCAGACCAATATAATAATATTGATACTTGGCCGTTGTAGGGAACCTTTCATCCAGGGAGTTCAAAACATTGTGTAAATGTCACAGAACATTCCACAAATTATTATAGTTGTTTACCAACAGGTAAATTGAGACAGGTAGAGATTAAATGACTTCCCCAGGTAGTCATAGTGGCAGACCTGGGAATGGAGTCCAGGAGTGCTGTCTCCCAGTTTCCTATTCTATCCATTTGACCTTGTGGCTGTAAGAATGGCCATATTAGGTCAGACCAGTGGTCCATCTAGCCCAGTATCCTGTCTTTCGACAATGACCGGTGTCAGATGCTTCAGAGGGAATTAACAGACATCATCAGGTGATCCATCTCCTGTTGTCTATTCCCAGCTTCAGGGAAACAGAGGCTAGGGATACGCAGAACATGAAGTTACATCCTTCACCATCTTGGCTAATAGCTATTGATAGACTTATCCTCCATTAATTACCTAGTTCTTTTTTTAACCTGTTTTATAGAATTGGCCTTCACCACCTACTCTGGCAATGAGTTTCGTAGTTTACCTGTGCTTTCTGTGAAGAAACTCTTCCTTTTGTTCATTTTAAACCTGCTGCCTATTAATTTCATTGGGTAACCCTCCGGTTCTTGTGTTTTGAGGAGGAGTAAATAAACTTCCTTATTCACTTTCCTCACAGCAGTCAAGATTTTATAGACCTCTATCATATCCCCTCTTAGTCGTTTCTTTTCCAAGCTGAAAAATCCCTCTTTTTAACTTCTCATACAGAAGCTGTTCCATACTCCTACTAATTGTTGTTGCCCTTTTATGTACCTTGTCCAGTTCTAATGTACCTTTTTTTCAAACGGGATGTCTAGAACTGCATGCAATATTCAAAATGTATGCATACTATGGATTTGTATAGAGGCCTTACAATATTTTCTGTCTTATCCATTTCCTATGGTTCCTAACATTCTGTTAGCTTTTTTGATTGCCACTGAACGTTGAGTAGATGTTTTCAGAGAACTAGCCACAGTGACGCCAAGCAGAGCCGTCCTTTGGGGAGGGTGAGCAGGGTGATCACCCAAAGCCCCGTGGTTATGCAGGCCTCGCACTGCACTGCTCCCAGCGGGATAGCATGGGGCCCGTGCTGCTGCTCTTTGTGCTTTGCAAGCTGAAGGCAGTGGGGTGGGGTGGGAGCACTTTGCCTGGCCTCTGGGCTGGCCCTCCCTGCCCCCAGGGCAGAGCAGGCAAGCCAAGGGGCGGGGCGGGGCGGGGAAGCGGAGCCCAGCCTCTGTGCCAGCCCACCCATCCTTGGAAGTGGAGCAGCCAGCTCAGTGGAGGGGTGGGTGCATGGGGCCCAGCCTCTCTGGGCTGGTCTGCATGCCCCCCATGGAGGGTCAGGGCCCCTACAGGTCGATTGGCCCTGGACCCCACCCCCACTTAGGGATGGCCCTGAAGCCAAGATCTCTTCCTTGATTGGTAACAACTAATTTAGACCTCCATCATTTTGTAACTATAGTTGGTATTGTGTTTTCCAATGTACATTACTTTGAATTTATCAACATTGAATTTCATCTGCCATTTTGTTGCCCAGTTACCCAGTTTGGTAAGATCTCTTTGTAACTCTCTGCAGCCCGCTTTGGACTTAAATAATTGTTTATCATCTGCAAATTTTACCATCCCACTATTTACCCCTTTCTTTAAATCATTTATGAATATGTTGAAAACACTGATCCCAGTACAGACCCCTGGGTGACACCACGTCTTTCCATTCTGAAAACTGACTCGTTAGTCCTATCCTTTGTTTCCTATCTTTTAATCAGTTATTGATCCAAGAGAGGACCATCCCTCTTCTCTCATGACTGCTTACTTTGCTTCAGAGCTTTTGGTGAAGGATCTTGTCAAAGGCTTTCAGAATATCTAAATACACTGTATTCCCAAGATCACTTTTGTACACGTTTGTTGACATTTCAAAGTATTTTAATAGATTGGTGAGGCATGATTTCCCTTTATAAAAGTTGATTCTTTCCCAACATATTGTATTCATCTATAGTCTATTAATTCTGTTCTTTTCTATAGTTTCAACCATTTTTTTTCTGATACTGAAGTTAGGCTTTCAGGCCTGTAATTGCCAGGATCACCTTCAGAGCCTTTAAAAAAAAAAAACTGGTATCACATTAACTTCTTTCAGTCACCTGGTACAGAAGCTATTTTAAGCAACAGGTTACATGCAACTCTTGTAGTTCTGAAATTTCATATTTGTGTTTCTTCAGAACTCTCGAGTGCACACTATCTGGTTCCAGTGACTCATTACTGTTCGGTATATCAGTTTGTTCCAAAATCTTCTCTATTGCCACCTCAGTCTGGGATAGTTCCTCGGATTTGTCACCTAAAAAGAATGTCTCAGGTGTGGGAATCTCCTTATGTTATTTCAGTGACTCTAGATTACCATAATATAGCATACAATTTCCCCTTTCATGTGTCTTCCTCCCCGACCTGTCCTCTCATAATTGTGATGGTAATGCTGCAAAAACTCAATAGAAACATTGCAAACTTATGTTGCCAGCCCAATGTGCTTTCTAGTTGGGGAACCCAGTATTGTCCTAATTTCAGGGTCCACACAAATAAAACAATGCAAACATTTTGTAGCATGCACATACTATATGCTCTGCAGATTGTGGTTGCAAATAGAAAGCTGTGTATTGTATGTGTTAATGTCTCATATGATTGATATGCTTGGTCTCAAAAGGACTTGAAACCAACAGCTTTTTGCATTGCCTGCCAGCAAATGAGATCATCACTGAGCTGCCGCATGACTATATCTGGGAATTTAGTGTAGGGCATTCTCAACAGAGGTCTCTATACTCTAAAATGTACTTCTTCTATCCCCAGTTTAACAGAGTCCAGATTTGTTGACATTGAAAGTCTTTTCCCAGACTCCATTTTATGAAGGGTCAGTTCATTGTGGCTGAGTGGATCAGTTTTCAGTCTTGGTAGGTGGAAGATTTAGAATCATAGAACATTATGGTTGGAAGGAACCTCAGGAGATCATCAACCTCAAAGCAGGAGGAATATAATGATGCTGTTAGCTCAGTTTGGATTCCTTTGTATTGATTTTAAAGTCCAGATTACACATATAGCTCCTTAAATTCCTCTAAAAAACCTATCCAAATGGCTGTGCCCATAGATTCTTTTACAAATATTTAAAACAAACAAAATACTTATTTTTTGGAAGAGATTCTAGGTCTAGGATGCATTTGCCCTGGTTGGCTGTGACCAAGACACAAGATAAGGGGTGTGTTCCCCTTGTCTGCACATTGGTGGAACAATGGGAAAGGATTTCCAATCAATGGAATAGGATTTCTACCCCCAGATCATCCTCTCATTCCTATGCAAGCAGTTCTTAGTTTTCTCCTGTCTTGTGATGAGACAGAAGTTAATATCTTTGACTGAGGTACCATCTTCTTCTTTTAGACTGATAGTTTTCAAGAGCAACAATGAAGAACGTCATGAAAAGAAAACTAAGACAGCAAGGAAATGACATTCTCCCTGCTCCACATAATCCACTTCTTCCAGGCAGTCAAACTCTGAGGAAGAGTGGGAAGCAAGAAGTTATGATACTTTAACTCTGGAGGCCTGACAGTAGTCCCCAGACAGAATGAACAGAGCTGAAGAAAGGTTAGGAAGCTGCACCTGGAAAGTTTTTCAGGAGGAGGAATAGGAGATTGGTAAGAGAGATGAGACCCTCTTACACATTAAAATGTTTTTGAAGATGCTGCATTCAGATCATTTCAAAACAGACATGCACAAAGGTCTATGCCTCAGCAAGGATGGCTTTCCAGATAGACCTCACCTCTGTCCAAACAGAAAGAATGCTACCTGTCCTGGCCTGCAACCCTCCGTAACTAATCTCTTCATAGAGAAAGTGGTCCTCCATACTGGCTCCTGTTTTGTTCCCAAGCAGTGTCAGTTGTTCACCATAAAAAGGAAATGTCTCTCCTAAGATTATGTTCAGATCTTTAGGCTCGGAAAGAAAGACCCTAGGCTCTTAACCTAGGATAGGGTCCAGTGGGTAGGTCATCTTTCTCATGCCAAAGTTCAGAAATTTCAATTCCCCTTTAGTTGGGTTTGAGAAGCATAAGAATGTGGAAAGTTATCAGTTTTGTTCTCTCACAATGAGTAAGAGCCTACATATAGCATCCTCCACTTAGTTAAACTCCACACTTCCTCTCCTCAGCTGAAAGAAAGGACATCTCTGTTGATGTAGAGTGTCAAATACTAATATAAGGCCTAATATTCAGAGCCACTGATCACCTGCAGCACATACAGATTTCAACTGGAGTTGTGAATGTTTAACACCTCTGAAAATCAGTCATTTGGCATTCAGTGCATACCTTCTCTTAGCCTGGCTCCCAGAATTTGGCCATTTTGAATAGTGTTGGGAGGAGAGTTTTTGAGGACTTCACTCACAACAGCTATGGAGCTGCTATCTTGGGGAAGTGGCAGCTTCTTTCATTTCCTTTCCTTCTTTTTTCTTGTACTTCACCCCTATATTTTGTAGTCCCTCCTGGAGATTAGGGCACTGCCAGGGTGACCTATTGTCTGCACTGGTGTTTGTTTACCAGGCTGCTAATTTTTTACTGTGACATGGAAACACTTATACAGACTTCCCAGGTAGGGGTGGTTGAAGGTGAGGCAGGGTAGGTAGGTAATCTTGTTTTTTTTCTAGCTTTGGAAGACATCAATGGGGGGGCTGTCTGCAGGAGGAATGGTGGGAGAGGAAGAATGAAAATCCAATTTTCTGGTTAGTCACTACCTTCCTAATGGACAGATATAGACAGTGTCCCATTATTGGTACTGCATCAGTCATACCACAAAAAGCAATTAATACAATTAAAGAAATTGAGCTTTCCCACTCATAGAGTCTTTCCCATTTATATCCTATTTATAAAGCTTCTAAAGGGTTGAGATTCTCCTTTGACAGGACAGAGGAGAAATACTGCATTTATATCTAGAACCTCACAGAAAGTCCCTTTAAAAATCCCCATATAAAAATCTACATTGCAATGTTTGCACAAGCTACAAATATTGGTAATATTTCAGATGTATCCATAAGGCAAAACAATCACATGATGGACCTCAGGAGCACATTTTAAATGTGCATTATCTGATTACATTTTTTACATCAATTTTCTGTAATTACAAATACAACTAGTGTTTAAATGTAAGTTAATAATCTAATAATTGGATTTTTGGGCTCCTTGCTGTTATTGGCACGGAGTAAGGAATGATTTTATAAGAAATGAATAAATAATATGATTTATAAAATTATTAGGGTGTTTTAATATCAATGCAATTTCATTAGTGTTGTTAGAATTATTTGCTAAAAAGGATTAAAACATCTCTCTTAATTCTCTGATATACAGACCAGTCAAAAACCTGGTATATCTTTAAATGGAATAGTAAAGATGCAGACTGCTTAAATTTTATTTTATTTTACTTTTTAAACTAAGCAAAAAGTCATTCTGAAGAAAGTTGGTTGCTACAGGACATTGGATGACATTTTCTGCCTTTGAAATCCTAGCATTTAATGAGGGATAGTGCCAGATAGAAAAAGGGCAAAGGAATAACCATATATGTTACCAAAAATAAATGAAATAACCAGGGCTATGTCTACACTTACTAAAATCAGTTTGAATTAGTTAGTTCGAACTAACTAATTTGAACTAATTTTAGTTAGTTCGAATTAACTTAATTCGAACTAGAAAAAATTAGTTCGAACTAAGCAAGTGCCATTCATGGCTCTTGCTCAGTTTGAATTAGCGATCTCCATTGATTTCAATGGGCCGGTTAGTTCGAACTAAGAAATTAGTTCGAACTAGCATGGCCACATTGGTTAATTCAAACTAACTAGTTCGAATTAACCCTTACTTCTAATATCCTATTCAAAGTTATTAGTTCGAATTAAGGAAGCCCTTAATTCGAACTAATTAAAGCCTAGTGTAGCCATGGCTTTCGTTAGTTTGAATTAAGCTTCCTTAATTCGAACTAACTTGCCAGTGTAGAAATAGCCTAAGATATAAGTGTGGACATTGATGAGAAGGATAGAAAAAATTTTCAAAGGGTACAGACTTTTTCAGATGTCTTTCTACCTGTCTTATCATCTTAGGTAAATTGCCTGTGGATCTGCCATCACTCATTTATTGCATTGTTACAAAGTGCTTGAATCCTCTAATAATAGACCAGGACTTTATTGTGCTAGATACCATTCAAACAGAGAAGAAAGACAATTCCTGATCAAAGGACTTAAAATCTAAGTATGAGAAGAGACAGCAAATGGATATAAGCAGACAGTAAATAATGATACGGAATTGGTCAGCATGATAGACAGTGGTCTCTGCACACTAGTAGACAAATTGTTGTCAAGCTTATTGGCAAAGGAGAGTACTGAGGAGGGTTTTGAAGGTGGATGATGAGATAGTTTGTGAATGTTTGTGGAGAGCATCTCTATGTTTCATGGCACGTAGCATGGAAGAGAACACAGAGGTGTTTGGTGTATAATCCTAGTGCACAAAGAAGACAGCAGAAATGAATTTTAGGTTCCACCTCTTTCATCAATTCCCTTACTTTGCAGCTGGATTTGTGCTGCTTAAGCACGTGGTCACACTACAGCTAGTAGGTGGACACACATCATCTGTAGACTTGGGTATATATAAATTCATTGTGCCTTATTCCACTCACAGATTTAGTTTGGGCTCCTTCTTTGTTCTCTGATCTGGCAAATATATGTTTTTCATGCCAAAAGGTACTTTCCATCTTTTGAAACTTTAGTATGCTGTTCTGAGGGACATGAAACATGTGGAAACAGGATTATAAAATTCACAATCTGCCAAAAATTGTTGTTTTATACAGTCTTTTACACAGTCAAAATCCTCTAGGTTTTGTCCCAAATGTACAGTGTTTTAAAGTGCTAATGTAAGCCCTGAACCATTTTTATTAGCAGTGTGTAACCATAAATTAACAACATTTGGGGAAGCTCTTCGTTTCAAATAACATTTTCGTTTGAGTTGGCCTTCATTTAAGTGACAGAGTGAAGGGTTGAAATTTCTCATTTTTGCAGGGGTGGGACTGGGGGACGAAACTATGGTATCTTTTGTGAGGGGGTACTATGGGATGGTCTGTTAGTGCCAGTCTAGAATAGGTGAATGTTTGGGAGTAAATAGTAGAGTTCAGGAAAATTCCATTTTCTCCTGATTCCATGTTTCAGGTAACAGAAATACTTCAGTTAAACTGTTATCTCATACGATCTCTATAGCTATAGCTCTGATGGTAGAATTTGTTCCTAAAACATTTTAAGTTTTTATCTCACACATCGATTAACTCCATGGGAAATAGCTAAATATAATTTTAAAAAGACTTAGGGGTGGTGGGAAGAGCACAAACTAATTCTGCACTTGTTTCATGAATTAAATCCCAAGTGAGGTCAATAGGAGTTCTGAGAATGGAAGATCTACAACATTAAGCCCTTGTTTTTTACTTCAAGATCAATGTACTGAGAATGTATGTTCTAGGATCACCTTTATTTAATCTGGGTAAAGGCTTCACTTAGAGCAATTTAATTTATCCTTCAAGGCTTTGCTTTTCTACTTGAGTGTTCATGGGAGTTAGCTGACATTTCAAAACAAAGTAAACCTCTCACCATGCTTTAATTGTTTAAACATATATACTAATCATGGGGTAGGGAGGGAGAGAGCATGTTTTAATTGGCAAACAATGCTACTACAGTTCTTCTTTGCATAGCAATATTTTTCTGAGTAGCAGACTGATCTCTAATAATAAAAAGAGTGACACACAAGAAAAATACTAGTTTGATCATCTTTGATATTTTTTAAAGTTTATGGTTAAATACTCAAATTTAAACAAATTTGCAAAAAAACCCCAAATATATGGTGAAGCTATATGGATTTAACTAACATGTTAACCATGCAAAAAATACTCATAACGATAGGGAAAAAACAGTGTTCACAGATTGAAATTATTTCTTACCTTAGTGTATATTCCTTTCCCTTATTCAGCTGGCATTTGAGAGGCAGGATCACAGATAGGTGTCAACAGTGCTGTAGAAAATGTCCTCAGAGACAGATAGTCTTGCACTGATGCCTTGGGTAAAAGAGTTTCCTGCATAATAATCCTCTTCCTCCCCTTATCAGCATCAATGAAAAGTAAAATAAAAAGAGGGTATTGTAAATGAATGATAGTAATTTTGTAATTTATGATTGTAATTAAAAATACAGTTGCCTGTCCATGTTACAATTGATTTCTTGGAGCAAGCCTACCATATTTTTAGTGTAATTAATAGAAGCCATAAATCTTGGCAAGCTGTTCCTGTTAACAGCACAGTAATATAGAAACATGAGGTTTGGGACCAACATCCTAGTAGATATTTAGTAAAAAATTGCTAGCACTATTTAATAAATGAACATGCCAAATGGAGTCCACCCACAGTGCATTGAAAACAAAGCTCTGGAAAGTTGACTGAAATATTTGAAACTTTTAGTGGGGAAAACAAATCTTAGCAGTTATGTTGGATGAACATCTAACCTCACCATTCGCATAACTCAGGGAGCGTCTACACTTGTAAATTAAGTCGACTTAAGCAGGCTGCTTAAGTCGACTTAATTTACTTTGCGTCTACACTACAGTTTCCTTAAGTCGACTTAAGTAGCTGCTTAAGTCGATTTAAGGAAATTTTAAGTCGACTTAAGACCTAGTTTTACTTCGACTTACTGGTTAAGTTGACTTAAGCCAGTGTAGACGTGGCTTATCCCTAAATCGACTTAAAGGGTCCCCAGGGCTCCCCCACTGACCTCCCTCCCAAGGTGCCTGGCACAGCCAGAGTCTGGCATGCCCACCCACAGGGCAGGACACAGCCCAACCCACCTTGCTTCTGTACCCTGCCTCTGTCCCTGTCCTACTCAGCCCCCATGATCCTGGTACAATGGGGAAGATGCTGAGCTCCCTGGTACTTTTGGAGGGGTGCCTGGGGAAGGGGGGCACCTCTTGGGTGCCCCCCTTCCCACCATGCACCACTCCGAGGTCCACCTAGCCCCTACAAGTTGACTTAGGTATCCAGTGTGGATGTTCTAAGTTGATTTGGCAAGGTCAACTTTAAGTTGACCTAAATTTACGGTGTAGACATGCTAAGTTGACTTAATGAAGTCGACTTATTTAAACAAGTGTGGACATAGCCTCTGTGTTTTCACTGGGCCTGGCACAATGATGCTCCACTCTTGCTTGGTCCTTGGGTACTATCATAATAATCATGTTAAATATAAACATAACATTGATCTCACAACCCTGGTCAGACTAAGCTAAAATTCCAAATAACTTTTGGATGCCTTCACTAGTCTTGACAGTCCAGTCTCAATCCTGGTTCTCTGATCTCTTTTAAATTTTTTATAATTATCATTATAATTAACAATTATTAACACCATTTTGCTTTTACTCTCTTCTTTTTGATCCCCCTTCCCCTGTAAAAAGTACTGAGTTGGATTTTAACTGCAGTCAAGCAGTTGTGCTTGGAAATTTGGGGCAGAACATGCTGCTCCTTGGATCACTAAATAGAAGATGATAAGCTAAAGTGCACAGAATATCTCCGTTCTTTGCAGAGACTAAGTTTCTTACTTCTGCCTTCTCTCCATGCTCCATCAGCCTAACGGCTGACATTCTCTGCCCTGTGCGGTGACTGAATCAAAAGGTGTTCTGCAGGGATTGTTCCATGGGTCTAGGAGGAATGGAATCTTCTTCCATGTTCTTATCTTCACTCAGAGGTGACAGAGCTGCTCTATGGCAGCTGTAATCCTTGAAGATACAGGTTGGTGATAGACCTACTTAGTCACAGATCCACCAGCCATGCCTCCAGTCTCACCTTTCGTATCTCGCTCCTCAAATTCCCCATATATTAATGTGCACAAATCCACCAATATTTTTAACAGCACATTGGACTTCACTCTTTGCCTCCTGTTTCTATTGCACAGTGGAAATACACTGATTTCATTGCCTTTTGGGCTGTGAGTGATTGCAGCAGTGCTTGATCCTGAGTATCCTATTCTTACTTTGAAGTAGACTTGCATGACTGAATATGAAATAAAGTTGTAGATACGTATGTACCATGGCTATAGGCAGTCACCCTTTCACAGTCCTTCTGATATGTCTGCCTATTATACCGTGTAGTTGTCATGTCAGTCCCAGGATATCTTAGACATAAACTGAGTGTGAACTAATATCTTTTCTAGGATAAGCTTTTGCTGGTGAGAGAGAAAAGCTTCTGAGCCATACACAATTCTTTTAATTTGGGTACTCCCTGCATCACAGGTTTCCCAGACCTGAAGTAGAGCTCTGTGTGGCTCAAAAGCTTGTGTCTCTCGCAAGCAGAAGTTGATCCAATAAAAAATACTACCTCATCCACCTTTTCTCTCTAATGACTTATTGATAAGATAAACAAAGATGGCAAAATCATCTTATCGGATACACAGTTTGCTAAAGCAGCCCCATCAGCAACATACAGAAGCCCTAGAACAGCAACAAAACTGGTCCATATTGAGGAATTGTCAGCAGCCAAATGCAGTATTATCAGCGCATGGCAACGTAACAGTCTATGGCTGCAACACATTTTTATTTATTTAACACTCTGCCAGGTATTACCTACATCCTGCCTGACCTTTCAAACGCTCTTGAAAAAAAATTGCCTTCCAGTCCAGTGGTCATTTCTTTTCCAAGATGCCATGTTCCACAATACTCCCTATTTTAAATAATGCTCCCTATTCTCAAATAAAATAAATAATATTTGGACATCAGTTCAAACATCATCCTACTCACTTGTGTCAGTTGTCTAATCCTAATGTCATAGCAAGCAACTGTATTCCAAGTTGCTCCATGCAGTCCAGGAATCAGACAAACGGTGTAGTGCCACCGCTTCATGGGATGATTTGCAGGGATATATGCCAAGGCCTCCAAGGCTCTGGAAGTCATCTGAGCTTGTTCTTTTCTAGAGAAGAACCTCCCTTTGGGAATGTGTAGTCATCCTCAGAATTAGATGCTGTCCTGAGCTGTTAAATCCTGGTTTTGTGATCACAAAATTCTTGTGGTGAAACTATGTCATCTCTTCCAGTGCTGTAACCAAATTTCATACTTTCAGTTCGGAGAATTAATATACAATTGTATTTTTCCCTTCTCTGCTTACATCCCCCTTTAACAAATGCAGTCACTGGTCTTATTATAAATAAAGTATTGTATAGCTAAAAAGATAAGTAAATTTGTTGATCTCTAGCAACCATTTCTCATCTACTTACTTACCTTATTTATTCCAATAGAGCTGTTCAGTCCAACTCCTGAACAGGAATTTTTGCTGTTCACTCATTTTAAGAGTAAATATGTTAAATAAAAGTGCAGAGTAATTGCAGTTCTGTCTTGGGGTTAGTCTCAGACCAGTGTAGGGAAAAGTTAACAATTCTTGAAAGAATTAGTACTGGTCTGCCAAAATGTTTCAAGGTCTGGCAGGTCCTGAAAGAATGGACAATAAAATCCCATCTTTCTAATCATCATCTTTTTTTTTTCCCCCACATCCATTCTGATGTGGTTTTAGAGGATGAAAATACCAAGAATCACTAGAGTTAAGGCATGGGATGCCACCAGGCTGATCTTGATGATTCACACATGAATTTCTCATTCTGATGGTTCTCAAGACAGCAGTCACTAAAATTAGATAGAGTTTGAAATTAGGGGAAGGAGGGAAATGGTAATCAGAATGATTACCTGATAATTTCTTATTATAATATCTGGTGACCTGCCCTAATGATACTGGAAAACTGAGGATGATGACATTAGGTATTTATGCTAACCTTATTGGTTTGTGCGATATTGGAACTCCAAATGATCGCTGTTCTCTTGATCTAACATTATTTTTTCAGGAATGTATGTAGTAAATACTATACCATAGACTCATGTAGCTTTAATTTCTAGAAAATATCCTTTGGTTCAGCCTTGCTTAGATCCACCTATATTACCTTGAGTTTGATTGATGTTTCCTCCTCTCCCTAACCAGCTACAAAAGAAATAACTTAAGAACCTTCAAAGTTCAAAGATATTTTTTGTGTGTCTTTACCCATTTAGGATTGTTCTTTTGTTCTGTGGAGTGGGAGCACTCTCTGAAGCAAAAGCACTCTCTGAAGCAAAACCATTCAAAGAAAAGAAAAGAAAAATTTTTGTATAGAAACATTCAAAAAAGAATTTTAAAAAAGAGGTAGGGGTAAGACGTAGGCACTCCTGCAGTGGAACACATATCGTAGAGGAGGAGAGCTGGTGAGGAGAAATATGAATGAATCAAAAGAAATGTTTCATCTGATTGTGTGCTCTAAGAATCTTTATAAATAGGAAAGTTAAACAGGCATATGGGTAACCTTTAGGAACTGAAGTTTATTGCAGATCAGTTGGATTACATATGAAAAAAAATTTAAAGGCAAATTTTCCCCTGAGAATTGAAAATGAATTGGTTCAGAAATGGTAGTTTGGGCTGGGGAAGTGAATTGAAAGGAGAAGAAAACTAGACAAGCTGCTGCTAGAGATATTGTTGAAGAGGTTTTTTTATGTTGTGTAAATGATGATGAGAGATGGTTTGGGATTGGGCAACAGTACAAAGGAAAGAATGGAAAGGCAAGGCAGATTGCAGAGTTTGGCAACAATTTATTTGGAAGTTTAAAAATTCAGAATTAAGTAGGGATCAGGACACTCACAGGAGTGAGTATGTGATCAGCAAAGACTGTAAGTTCTACAAGAACTTTTGTTTCATTCTTTAATTTTAATTTATGAGTCTGAAAACTATTAATGGGGGGATTTGAACAGCTGTCTGAGGATAGGCTGGATTTAGGGAGAAACAGGTGGTCAATACAAAACAGCTGCTAGAGATATTGCAGTGTCATTCTGTTCATAGTGAGTTGTAAATATTAGATTCTGCGTGAGATTAAGCAGTTGAGGACAGGGCAGATTGATTTATCAGCATTATAAATTATTATTTAAATCCCCAAATGGAAAGCGTTGATTTAAATAATCAATTTTAATAAACTTTTCCATTTGTATTTTGCTTCTTTTCTAAAGAAAGTTGCATTCTTATTGGCTGATATAACCATTAAAACATGAGGATTTACAACTAAATAGAACCTTTGTTACCTACGAGAAATACTATATCTACATTTATTTAAGCAATTAGATAGATTCATTTTATCAGTTTTTTATTGATTATACATTTTTAATGTGTTAGAAAATGGTGAATGATACATTGCTCATTTATTAGATAATTAACTTTTTGCTTATGATTTGTTCCAAGCTGCATTAGGATGGTAATTGGAATTTAATGAAACACACAAAACAGCATATAAAATTTATTTTTATTAAACAAAGCAACCTTAAATTATTTGAATGCATAAAAGTCTCTTATCAAAACATGTTTCACATTTACAACTAATGATTTATTAAACAGAGATGTAGTGTAGTCAGTGAATTAAACTGATTATTTCAGGTCAGCGTGGGCAAATTTTTCAAATATGCCTAAGTGAAAGTGACCACACTTTAAGTTCCTAGTCTCACCTAAGTCTCTTGAAAATGAAACAGGCCTGTATGGTACTTAGACTCACCTACTGTGCTGTATTTATAAAGCTTGGTCTCAAAAGTTAGGTGTTTTCCCTCTATTTTTTCTTTATATAGAAAAGCAGCCTTTAGCTCAAAGTTCATGACAGAGGCTTATGGATTCAGCAAATTTAGTTTTTATTTAAATGTTTTAAGAGATAAGTCTAGACACCAACATACTTTTAATTCACATTTCATTTTAAATAGGATTTATTTTTTAAAAAGCAATTATTTAACTTACATAATTAAAATCTGATTTCAATTTAAAAAATCCAATTTTTAGGGTTTTTTTTTTCTTTCAGAAAATAATTGATTTTTATCCATGCTGTCTGAGGGACTGATGAGATAAGGAGAAATGGCTTTTGGGAGGTTTTGGCACAGGGAGACAGGATATCTAATCATGTGGGATGAAAAGGTCATTTTAATAAAATCACCTCTTAATGCAATATAAACCAGCTGGCTGGGGCAGGTGACAATTCCACAAAATATGGCAAAATGTGTCATTTTCAAAACTTTGGTTGCATTGATATATTGAAAATTAGAAATACTGGATTGGCTTGAATGTCTTTGAGTGAAGCAGTGAGGATGTGGAGATAGATCATCATCAGTATTAGTACTTGCAATTGGGGCCTGTTGAATCTGGGTAGCTGCCAGGGTGATGATGCCTCAGTGATATCCTTGTCCTGCATCTTTGACTATAGATTGAGATAGACTGCGTGTTCCAGACGTGTGTAGTTTCTCCCTTGAAAAGCCCATTTAATTTATCTTTGTGCAGAGATGTGTGTCTCTGTCATTCAAGCAACTCTAAATGCGGAAATGTAATTCAAGTTAATGCAGGTGATGTCTTTTGCGACTGGAGGTATATCAACTGATTTTGATGATGATTCATGCAATAGGCTGGGAAAATCATTATTTCTGAGGATGGAATTTAGAATTTATGAAATGCTAATTTCATTTTGCTTTCCAGTAAACTAGAGAAAATAACCACTTAATTTAGAAATACTAAACAAAACTTAATAGTAAAGAATGTTGTTTGTTTAAAATTGATACGTCAAAGTCATCTCTTTCTTTCATAGTGCATTTTCTACCTTTTCCTTTCAAGCGAGCATAAAGAAAAATGTCCTTAGATTTGTTAACTAAGGCCATGTAGTTTTTTACATGCTTTTGTAACTGACAAAAATCTCTAAATTTCAGTTCTATCTCTAGCCAGTGCATTAGCCACACCATCTAAGAGTTAAGCTTCTGCCCATGACCAATGCCGGTGCTTATGCAAAATCAATTTGCTCAGGATACAGTAAGACCTGGGAAGGGAAAATAAGAAATAAGGCTAGAGGAGAGCCAAATGAGAAAAGAATGTCAATTCCTTAATAAACATCTAAAAAAAAAAAAATGAGGAAGAAGGAAAAAACACACTGTAGCTGCCGATGCCCTATGCAGACATTAAGGCTATGTCTACACTTGTTAATTTAAGTCGACTTAACTAAGTCGACTTAAAGTCGACTTAGTGTGTCTACACTTAAAAATAAAGTCGACTTAAAGGGGAACTTAAAAAGTCAACCTAGAGCGTCCACACTGGATGCCTAGGTCAACTTCTACGGGCTTAGGGGGACCTAGGGGAGGTCCACGGGGATGGGGGGCACCCCTTGCCCAATGCCAGGGGGCTCAGCCTTTACCCCATTGTACCTAGGTACAATGGGCCAAAGGGGGACAGGGACCCTGGCAGGGCATAGGGGCAGGGTGGGCAGGGCTCTGCCTTGCTCTGTGGGGTGGCATGCTAGGCTCCCCCTGTGCCCCCCCCCCCCTGCAGGGAGGGCATTGGTGTAGCCCTAAGTCGAGTTAGGGCTACCCCACGTCTACACTGGCTTAAATCGACTCTAGCAACTTGCTTAAGTCGACTTAAGGAAACTGTAGTGTAGATGCAGGGTAAATTAAGTCGACTTAAGCAAGCTTAAGTCGACTTAATTTACAAGTGTAGACGCAGCCCAACAGTGGCAGCATTAGAGGTAGGATGTTTTCATTAGCAATTTTTCTAGTGTACAAAATATCAGTCAAGAATATTTCTGTTGAGAGTTCTGAAATGTTTATTTTGTTGATCCTGCTATCTTGTTTTGGGTAGTCTAAATAGGTGTTCATACCACAAAAGAATCCTTATGTCTCAAGATACTAATAATAAACTTTCTTGAAAGATTACTTTAATATGAAAAACCAAGAAACTTCACAGACTAAATATTTGAAGATCTGATGTATTCTGAAACAGAAAAGGTAACTTGGAAGAAAAGCTGGCATGTTGGACTTCTGTCACCCTCTTGATGCTAGAGTGTTGGTGTTGCATGATCTTACTGTGAAGTGTAATCTTTTCTTGGATAAAGAGTTGAAAACACTGGTTTCCGTATACTGAGGTGGGAGCATACACAGCATACAGCATATGTGGTATTGTATCCCATGGAGGTGCAGTGCATTATGGATGACATGAAAATCTAATAAATCTGAATTGCCTAACTTTCTCATTACCATTCACTGATTGCTAGCATCAAGCCAGTTGGTAGTGCCTCATTCTTGTTCCAAATAAACAAGTTATTCATTTCACAAACCCCCATCCATACAAGAACAGATTGTTGGCAGTCTCAGAAGAGGACAGAAGATTAGTCTCAGAAGATTAAAAAGATCTTACACTGCTACACTTTGAATCCTAGAAGTTATGTTCTTAGAGGAGGATGAAACACCTTGATAGTGTGGGGTGGGGAATCCTGAGGTGCTAGTTTCTGTGTTGTATTTCTTATGTGGATAAACAGAAGACTTCGGTATCTAGTGTTTCAGCCAGGCACCTTTCATAAATATTGCATTTGACGAAAGTGATAAAAATATGTTTTCTAGATCTTGTTCTTTAGTATTGAAAGCATAGTTCTGTTTATTTGGATGGGTGGATGAATGGATATATAGATATAGATTTTTTTTCTTTTGGCCTGGGATTACTCATGCCATTGAGTTGCTTAGTACTTTCTTTGTTTCACAGCCAAAGGTGGTAAATCCTCAGCCGTCTACAAATTAGATGCTTTGTGTCTGGCTTTCTGTTTATGTAGAAAATGTTGTAGACTCTTTCCTTCTCTATTTTATTTTATGTTTAGCCTGGAACTGAAATGTAGGGCCAACATAAAATTAATTGACGTGAACATCAATATGAATAACACTGTACTGTCTATATGATGCATTTTAATATTTAATAGCATTAAAAATCTGAATATTTTAATTTGAAAGAAGCTGCTGCAGAATTTATAGTCTACTGCAACAAGATGTACCAGAATTCTGTTTCCTTTCCACAGCACACACTGGGCCTTGAGTATAATGTGGAATGCTTTTGTCCTTCTGTTTACGTCTGGAGCATAGATTAGAGATGCAACTGATGATGCACAACATCTCATTTCAGCCACTGGTGTAAACTGCTTGCAGTTGCAGTGCTAATACTTGACCAATTATACAAACATATCTTAACATAAATTAAATACAGATGCTGAGCTGTTATGGAGCTTTGTGATGTAGAAGTGAACATACAGTGGCTTGGTTATCACAGCTGATTAGATTTCACGGGAGTGGAAGTGGAAGTCTGCATCCAGTACAGTGTTAAGCTTCACTCTTGCACAAACCACGTTTGTGCTGTGCTGCATAATAGCAAAGGGGATGGGATATGGGTGTGTCTGTGGGCAGGCATCCTTACAGCTGATACTAGAGCCCAGACTTGCATATGCACCCACCATTCATTGTTTTGTCAAAAATAGACACTTGAATCACAGCTAAAGATTCACACACAAGGAAGCCAGAGGTGAGCGAGATGGGAAGCAGGGCTTAATCCAGAGAATACTGAAATCACTAAGAGACTTTCCACTGACATTCAGATCCTAAGAGCAGCTGCCTGGTCAGTCATATAAAACTTTGACTTGTGCAGAGCACATCTCCACTTAATGTTGGCCAGTGCAGAATCTGGGCTTTTAAGTAAACTCCCCTCCACCTCCTCCCCTTCTCCCCCCAAAAAAGAAGATACTGTTTTTGCATTGTTTTGTTTGACTTTTTAAACCTAGCTGCTTTAAAAGAAAAATCCTGCAAAATCTGCCCCCTACTTGTAATGAACCACCACTCTTGCAGGTTTAGTCTCCACACATCAAATGGTACAAGTCTCCTTTTGGGCAGAGTACAGTTTATTTTATTGCCACAGACTTTTCATTCCACAAGTACTGAACATTTTCTAATTGCTGGAGCTGACTGGATCATGACTAATTGACTCAATGAAGTGCTTCTAAACCAGAAAAAAACCCTCCAAATGAAAATAAAAACATAGCTCTGAATTTCAGACTATGGATTAGACCAGTATGCTCATTTTTATCCTGGGCTGCAAAGAGACAGTGGAGAAGCTGTAAATTGCTTTCAGTTGCAGGATATAGTCCAATATCAGTTTTACATTAATTTTCACTTTGGATCTAAATATACTTTTGGAGAGAAAAATAAAGCAAAGCAAAGGTGAACTGCAATGTATGTTATAAATTTACAATGACAATCAGCATCCTAGTTATTTAAAATATAATAATTCTATTCCCAAACTGTTGGTGGTAATGATCTTTGCAGTGTAAATCTAAAGTTTGAGAATCAAACTAAATGTATTGGATCACATTCTGAAGTCCCTGTTCAAGCACACTTTCACTGAGCCCAATGGGCTTTTTCCAGAGTAAAGACTCAGAGTTTCGCCTATAGGGTTTTAGTACTGGATAAAAGTTACACATCTGAAACCCTGTTGACTTCATTCAGGTTGAATGTGTATTACTAAAAACAAAACTTGACCTACTGAGATTAAATAACCCTGTGCTGAGCACTTGGTTATTCTTCAGAACATGTTTAGATTTACTTAACTGCTTTGCTGCAAAAACATTGTAATGACTCCCCTGTTTTCTAGGAATGTTCTAATTTTCAGCTGAAGGCATATCAGACCTTGATATCTTTTTTTGTTCCTTTGGGATGCAACCTGACCAAGCCATGTAGTATACGGATTTTTCTCAGTACAGCCTTGTCCCTTTCCTTGTCAGCAAGGTTTATAGACAATCTAGTTAGGAGACCACAATATTTCAACAAGGATGTGAAACAGAAAATAACGAAGAATCATAAAATTGGTTAGTATAAAATAAGTTAGGGGATAGTATTGAGGTGGGGACGATGGTTATTAATTTACATATTTGGGTTAAAAATTAGAGGAAATATTAAAATACTAATTTGGAAGCAGGCTGTTAAAATCTTAGCAAATGAATAGTTTCAGTGGGAGTTGAGGTTCTGGGTAATTTGTGTGTAGAAAGTGATAACCGGTCCGTGGAGAAACCTGTCTGTCTAACCTCTATCATCATACTTAACATTCATCCTTAGTTGCATCTTCAATGCACGTTCAGTCATGTTGCTTCATTCAGGAGGACTAATTAATTCTTAGCCCATTTTACCTACAACAAAGGAGTGGGAAGTTCCTGAAGCTCTGCAACCATAAGGGCAACTGAGGCACAAAATGCATCTTTTTGATGTTGGTGAATGCTACCAGTTGAAAGCTATCAGCCAGAATTGGAAGTTGGCCACCTAATTGGTCAGTTACGCATTGTCATCAATAAATAGGCCACGTAAGGTAACAGCCAGCTGTTTATAATATTTCTTCCCCCCCTTCACGTCTAACAGTAATTTTGAAATGTGAATTCAGTGGAGTAGAAATCAGAGTTTGAAGTATTTAACGTAAAAATAGCACTGTTTGATAAACTTGAAAATAATTGATTTATGTAGAAGACCTAAGCCCTATATATATTGCTAGACTTAGCACTTAAAGCCTTTTATTGAAGTGTGGGAGAGAATACTGTTACCAGAAAACTCTCTGTAGCTCGAACCAGCAGCGCCTGGTTCCTAACGCTACCTAAAATCAATTGATTCGACCCTGAAGTAAGGCATCTGTCAGCCCGAACAGTGTCCTCTGAGGAAATGATTCAGATTGCACCAACTACTAGCAAAACCAAGATGATAGATTTATTGTAACAAACACAAGATATATCACATACAATGGAACCAGAGTAAATGTACCCCCAAACCCCAAGAAATAACCAAAACCTTCCTCCCACCAAAGGGCCCTCAGAATTTACAGTTTTTCTTCTGCCTCCGGGGAGCTGGGGCACCGATCGTCAGAGATAGAGAAGGAAAGCCCGAGGGTCAAGTCCAAAGTCTGTTCCGCGTTGGCAATAGTCAGTCTCGTCTGCTTCAGGATCCAAGTCCGGAGTCCTCCAAGCTTGAATCGTCCACTTCTCGGCCTGGTCCGACGAGTCTCGGATCGTGATCTTATTAAACGGAGCCAGGCTGCCTCTCAGATGGACAGCCCCAGCCTCTGCAGCCCGGGGTGATTTATTAAGTTCTCTGGCCAATCATGGCCCTGGGTTTTCCCGCCACTCGAGCCCTTTTTTACCTGGCACCTAAGCCTTTTGCACACTGCTCGCTCTTGTTGTGCACTTGTCCCCTGTTAGAGCTTGTTGCTGGGCAAGCTCTTTCCCCTGGCCAGACTTGGCAGCCTGCCAGTTGCTTCACCCTTAGGTGTCAATCTTCTGCCCTTGGCATCCATTTTTATAATCACCAATACCCACCATTGAATTTTTAACAGAGAAGTAAAAACATTCCTAACAATACTGTTCTCTATTTTTAATTATAATCAGGCTATGTAACACTATTAGGCACATTTGCATTTTACAGATAATCCCCTACACCCTAAAAGAAGATAAAACATCAGAAAATACTTAGGATATTCAAGAAAATAGTATATTTAATAATACAGAATTACATAAAATCAGGGTTTTGACACAGTACGTACACTAAGTTAAAATGGTTAAAAATGTTTACCAACATTATAGTCCTTAATGAATTAAGTGTTTTATGGACAACAATAAAAATGGAAATCCAGGGAAATTCAGACATCTCTTGGCCTAACCCAGGCATCTTTTGTCATTCTGGGTTTTGCATACTATGTTTTTCAGAATTCATTTCAATACTTCATTAAAAAAAATTGGCTGAAGAGTGAGAAACTATGGCATCTATGCTAAAACTTCCAGAATTATGATTCTACCTACCGGTGAATTCTCTGTATCTTAAAGTCCTTAAATCATGATTTAAGGAGGTAAATAACTGAGTCACAGGTTGGTGGCCTATTGCAGGAGTGGGTGGGTGAGGTGTTGAGGGCTGCACTTTGCAGGAGGTCAGACTAGATGATCGTACTGGTCCCTTCTGACCTTAAAGTCTATGAGTCTATGGTCTTTGGGTCGGAGTGCACCTGACAAGAGTGCTCTGGGTGCTGTGAGCAGAAGATGTTTGATTCCTTCTGTGGTTGAAGACACTGGACATTGTACATTGTAAACAAACACAGTTGCATCAGAGAAATACCTGCCAACCACCAATTTCTATTCCCTTCTTGAACATCCACTGGGCCACAACTTCAACTCATCCCCCTGAAAGGGACAACAATATTTTTATTCCCCCCCAAGATGTTGAAAGGGTCATTTTGAAATTTTCTAAATGAAAATGGAGGGCAACAAAAATGATTAGGGGGCTGGGGCACATGATTTACGAGGAGAGACTGAAGGAATTAGGCTTATTTAGTCTACAGAAGAGAAGACTGAGGGGGGATTTGATAGCAACCTTCAACTACTTGAAGGGTTGCTCCAAAGAGGAGGGAGCTAGGCTGTTCTTAATGGTAACAGAGGACAGAACAAGGAGCAATGGTTTCAAATTACAGCTGGGGAGGTCAAGGTTGGATATTAGGAAAAACTTTCTCACTAGGAGGGTGGTGAAGCATTGGAATGGGCTACCTAGGGAGGTGGTAGAATCTCCATCTTTGGAGATTTTTAAGGCCCGGTTAGACAAAACCCTGGCTGGGGTGATTTAGTGGGAGTGGTCCTGCTTTTTAGCAGGGGGTTGGACTAGATGACCTTGTGAAGTGCCTTCCAACCCTATTATTCTATGATTCTATGATTCAAGGAAAACCTTCCTAAGATGTTTTTGGCTGGATCCTGATTGCCCTTAGCCCGGTCCATAAGGAAGAGAAAAAGATGAAGGGGAAAACCCATACTCTTGTTTATCTATGGAAGATGGCAGTCATAACCCCGGAGCATTTGGTCTTTGTGGTTCTAGTAAGTAATGCAATGGACAGAAGCACTACACACACTGCCAGTTGTGTGACTTAGAGGTGTGTAGACTGAGCCCTTCCTCCCACTTTTGTTGTTGACTGAAGCCCAAACTGGTGTGGTGTATGATGTACCTTCAGAAATATAACATAAAGGTATCTCCTAATACATTCTCCCCAGCACTCGTGGAAGCATTCTGCCTGTCTCAGCAGTTCAGAAGAATGCCTTTGGAAAAGTTACTTGGTGTTACAAATCTCTGTTCCCTACTCCCATAGTGCAGATCTGACTTCAAGATACACAGAAGAACTTCTGTTCACAATCCAATGTGAGTAAAGAGGAACTCACTGGATCAAGTACAATTTGCTCTTGCTTGTCCTCTGATCTAACTTGGTAGGAACATTTTTCTTCTTCCTAGATATCTTAGAGATAGCAAAACAAACTTCTGATAAAGGAATGCTAGTCATAAGTAAACAAAAAATGCCATTTCTCCATGTAACCCTACTTTCCCCATCATATCTGTTGTCTTATAAGCAATCTGATGTGACATGTGGTTGGTTTTTACTATATCTTTGTTTTTCTAAATAAAAACATAGTTTTAAAAGAAAGTTTAAAATGGTAGAAAAAATGCTGTGAAATAGATAATTTTCACTGACCTGTATAGATTCCTGAAATCTTCCTAGTATGCATGAAGTGCATAACAAGTGTCAGATTATCTCAACAGTCAGGTGGTGGTATAACATGCTTAAGTGGGATTAGATGGTGCATGCTACACAGTGTGCTTTGTAAACTGAAAAAGTAGCTGGAGTTAGTCATAAATGCCTTTTTCAAGCACCTTGATTCTGTGTCTTCTAATGCTGTACGAGAAACCCAAGGTTGCACTTCTGTAGCATAGATTTATTCCAGTTTCACTTGGCACTTGACAAGAATTTTTCTGTATTTTTGAGGTATGGTTCAAGCATTCCTATCTACCCATGTGAAGGGGTCAGAACAGCTCTGTCTGGTAAATCATGAGATCCCTGGATTGCATGCCTCAAGGAGATTCATACACTTAAATAGGTTGCAATCAAATTATATTATATGTAAAAAATCATTCAGCCTAACAAAATCAAAATTAAATGTAAGAAAACACTTATTAAGCTATATAATAATATGTTGCTAATGTTATTGGAAAGCTTTGTTACAGGGAAAGAGATGGCACATTTAATAAAGAACAAACACCCACTCCTATGGATCCTATCATGGTCTGTGGTCTCCAGGAGATGTCAGACCTACTCTCCTAAAGCCACATTGAGTCCCTGTATACCATTGATTTTAGGGAAGTTGCTAGTGCTTATGCCAAGACTGAATTTTGTCAAAGCTTGAGAGAGAGAGAATATTGCACAGCCCCTATGACTGCAGGAACAACCTCCTGGATCAGATACATCCAGTCTAGCTTTCTGTCCCTGACAGTGTCCAAAACAAGATGCTTCAGAGATTGATGTAAACAATACCCCCAGTAGGAAGTTGTAGGATAATCTGCCACCTGTAAAAGCTTCCTGCTAAACTGTAATAGTTAAAGAATGGCTTAGTCTCTGAAGCATGAGTTTTGATAACCCGTCCAAAAAACCTTACTACTTCTTCTTCTTCTTCTTTCTTTATTAAGATGGTGCCTCTGGGCTGCTGCATGTGCAATAACTGTCAGTAAAAGAGAGTATTGACTAGATATGTCCCCTGACCAACAAACCAGACTATTTTGGGGGCAGGCATGCTATGTGATAGTTGACTGTCTTTCCTTAAGCACTCTGGAGAGATCCTGTTCTGGTGATTACGTGAGAAGAGGATTCCTAGCACTCTTCTTCCCTCCCACTCTTGCTCACTGCATTAGCATAGCGCAGGTGTAACCCAGGTGCCTAAATGAGAAGTATCTCTTTAAGGGATCTCTTGGGGTAGGTTGCTGTTCCTGGGCAGATTTAGCTGCCCAGAGCCAGAAATTTGTGGAAATTCGATGTGGTAGCTCTGAACATGCTCCACAAGGTTTCCTGCTGGTGTGGTCAGATGCCATGAGAGCAGTAGCCACAAGTTGCATGAGAAGAGCCTGCGTACTCAGCGTGTGACTGGGAGAAGCTGAGCCAGGAGTGGACAGCAAGATGTTTTCTCACCACTCTCGAGCATTTTGTAGCAGAGTTTGTGCACATTATATGTAACTGAGGGCTGGTTAATCAGTGAGCTGACTGAATGGTGCTGGTGCCAGAAGAGAAAGAAAAGTCTGCATGGATTTCTACTAAAGATTTCCTGCAAGCAAGGATGAAGAAGGAGCTGCTTCTTTCACCTCACACCTTTGGACTTGAACAGAGACTATAACTGAGATTCAGGTGAACTCCGCCTAGACTTTGGGAGTCCTGGGTATCTTTCTTTCTCACAATGTTTCTGTGGGGACTGTTCCGTTCAAATTTATTTTGTTTACTTATGGTAGGATTTATTAAGTTAGTAGTTAGTGAAGTTCATTGTTATGTTTGTTATTAGTAATATTTTAATGTGGGAGAGTAACTCCGAGCAATCTTTGGCTATGTCTACACTGGGGAATTTGGGTCGGCTTTAATAAGTTGGCTTTAAGTCAACCTTATTAAGTCGACTTAGAGAGTCCACACAGGATTCCTAAGTCGACTTAAAGGGGGCCTTATTAACTCGACTTAGAGAGTCTATACTAAACTCTCTAAGTCGACTAGTTCAGTCCAGGGAGAGCCAGCCCCATGCGGGGCTGGTTCTCCCTGGGGCAGCAAGCCCCTGAGCGGTCCAGGGGAGAAGGGAGCGTGGAGCTCCCTTCTGCTCAGGACTTCTCAGGTCCCGGGCAGAAGGGAACCCTTCTAGCCGGGACCGCTCGGATCCCGGGGAGAATTTCCCCGGGACCCGAGTGGTCGTGGCCAGGAGGAAGAGCGGGAGGCCTGCGCTCCAGCTGCTGAGCAGCCGGCAGCTGGAGCGCAGGGCTTCCTTCTCTCCGGGATCCGCGCTCCAGCTGCGAAGCGCAGGGCTTCCTTCTTGCCAGGGCCGCTCAAGTCCCGGCAAGAAGGAAGCCGCGTGGTCCCTCCTCCTTGCCAAGACCACTCAGGTCCTGGCAAGAAGGAGGGACTGCGGAGCTCCCTTCTCGCCGGGACCACTCAGGGAGTGCTTAAGTCGACTTAATTTACTAGTGTAGACGCACCCTTTGTTGGAGTCTCTTAAAGACTGAATCCTGGGTCTCCAGCTGCTTCTCTACAGGAATTAGGGTTTATTTCTGTTAAAACACTGTAGAAGAGCTGTTAAATGAATTCCAGCCCACCCGAAGGTTACACAGGTACCAGAGTAGGCCCCTATTCAACAAAGAATTTAAGTATGTACTTGAATTTAGACATGTGAGTAATCCCATTCCCTGTTTAGCTAAACACCTAGCATGTGTTTAATATTAAGCACTTGCTAACGTGCTTGCTGAGTAAGGATGGGATTACTCACATGATGAAAGGAAGCACACACTCAAGTGCTTTGCAGAATTAAGGGCAGAGACCTCAGTCTTTATACAGAACAATGCTCAGTGGAGTTATCACCCATTTTAAAAGTGTATACATATTGTCAGCAGAATTCCACAGAGATTGATCTTTTGTCTTCCATTAAAGCTTGGCCTTGAGATTTCAAATCATAATCCATAATTAAGAGGAGAAGGCATTAATCACAGTTTTGAACATAACATAAACTGTTTTTTTTTAATATTGGTGGCAAGAAAGTCAGAAGCCATAGTTATGAACAGAAATTTTCAGTTTTAAAAAAATCACTGCTGTACATTGTTTTAAAATTGTTTATAACAATCATATTCCTCTTCCCTTTCTCAATGAGCATCAATTTTTTTAAAAGTTTATTTCTCAGGAGTTACAACATAAACTACAATCTAATTTTTGTGAATTAACTCAAAACACCCTGAAATTACACTAATATATTTATTTGGTGCAGTCTTTTTTATTACACATTTATAAAACTGAGAATTATTTGGCAAAGATAGTATTCACTTTTGGCATGTGCACTTCTCCAGTTTCATGCAAATCCAATTTCAGCAGTGGTGTGGTTGTAATATAGAAACTCTTGATTTTGTAGATACCAGAAAAGTATGTGCACATAGATGAAATAACAAAGTTGCAAAATATAGCTCTTGTTTACACTTCATGAAAATCTGTGGTATCTGGGTGTGACAATTGGGCAGACTGTGGGTCTAAATTTATATTATTTGAAAAGTGATCTGTATCCTCAGGTTTTTACATGATCACCTGAAGCAAACTACAAATATAGATAACCTAAGTCACAAATGTGTAAGCTGTAGTAACTTAAACAAACAAACAAACAAAACATTTCTAACTTTTGAGACAATTTTAGCACTATATAAAAAGCACTCTGGTTAATTCAAGGAATTACCATAATAGAAAACCAGTTATGCGAGACATTACTTTATAAATTATTCTTGACAACCAGGGCCTGATTCTGGTCCAAATCGGGAGTAATTCTATTAAAGTTAAGAGAGTTTACACCAAGTAAAACAAATGTTGCTCAGATCAGAATCCAGTTCTAAGCATTTAGCTGTGTTTTATAGTTGTTTAAAAGGGAAAAGAAGAGCATAGCATAGAATAGCATGAGAAGTTTTCTGCTCTCAGGAAGTGTGGTGTTATTTTGGAGTGATTTTACTGAAATTAGTGTTTGGGATTTTTTTTTAACCCCAAACTTACACCAAACTAAAGGCAAAATGTGTCCCAGAATATCTCTTGTTTTACAAGGTATCTAATAGCTTAGCAGTGCAATTTCTCTAGATTTATACTGGTGAAGCTAAGAGCAAAATCTGGCCTATCCTTTTCTTTGTTTGTTCACCAGGGCATCTATGTTGGGCAGAATTCCCCACTGTACTTGTCCAAGGTGACAAGGTAAAACTTGACTAGATTTGTCATCCATTCTATTAATTTTTAAAAGTATAACTACTTTAATTACATTTTGAGTGTTTTGTTTGCTTTTTCTGATAGGTAGACATCTAGACAAAAAAATTGCAAGGTATTAGTTAATAATAGCTGATATTAAACAGTGGATATTTGAAAACACTCATTAATGAATGAAAAAGCAATAGATGTCTCCAGAGTAAATACAAGGTTATAATTGACAAGAATTTAAGAAGGGGGACCCCACTGACTTGTCTGGCATTCCTTTCTAATTTATGAATTAGACAGCCTTGTGTCACTTTAGAGTTCTCTTTGTTATTTGTAGTACATCCTTTTAATTCCACCTCCCTCCTCAAAACAGTTAGGTTCTTAATACTTTCAAACTTTTTAGGGCTTGATTGGTTCTGTTCAGAGATTTCAGTGTTGCCATCCACAAAAAATTAAAACTCATGATCCCACACCCTCCCCCTATCATAAAATTGACTTAAATATTCTTAAAAATTATTTTTACATTTAAATAATAAATGTAAGGTTCCTTTATTTGCTTTTGGATTTCTCAATCTGTGGAACCACGTAGATCATGTTTTAAGACTTTTATCTGAAACCTTAAGAGCTAGAAACCTTTAAAAAATGAAACCTGAGGTTCCAGTATTATCACGGAACTTCAAGAACTGGAGCTTTTTAAGAAAACACAGACTAGGAGATGTGCAATAAAATCCTAGGTACTCGCAACATTGGGTGCTGTGGAAGTGGATCACCAACATTTGGTCATAGCCAATCAGAATTAGGTTTCTGTGTTTGCCCTTGCCTGATTGGGTAGTAGTACATACAGTTCAGGAAATAGTGTGTATTTTTCTCAGTGTATCCCATCCTGCATCCACTCCACCAACTGGCTTTATTTCCAAGAGTTTTATAAGTGTATTTTCTTCATATTTTACCATGATTTTGTTATGTTGTATAAAGACAGGGATGCCTCAATGGAACTGGGGTTTGTAACTAATTATACAAGATCTGATTTTCCTCTCACTTAGATCAGTTTTATACCAGTAGAACACCATTTCTTTCAATAAATTTACTGTTGATGTATAGTTTTCTAAGAGGAGAACTGAGCTACTTAATTTTACATTGTATTGAAAATTATGTTGTACTGGGAGGAAAAAGGAGTATGTTACATATAAGTTGCAATTATTTCATAGTCCTTTAAAATAGTGTGCAGAAATTCCTTGTTTGCTTTGATCAGTGTGTATTTCTCCACCTATTGCTCCTGAATCTGGTTTGCAAAAGAAAATAAATTAGTATTAATCATTTGTAGTTGTCATTTAAATATAAGGCTGTGGATTTCCAGTAGCTCAGCTCACACTGTATAACACTGTGAACAAACGTACAGGAATAAGACCAAGAAAGAGGGAGGAAGCCGCGTATGATTGTCAGGAGGTCTTTTCTTGCTCTGACACTGTTGTGCAAAAAGAAAGATGGTTATTGTGGAGCAGTAAGTTAATAATGTGTATTATCCTTGTGGTTTATTATAAGGAATTGACCTCTAGTAGGGTGGCTGACAGAGGAAACTCCTCAATAACTGTGTACTTGCTCTTTTAGCATATCGGCTCACGGTTATTTGCTGAAATTTGTTGCACACCCACTGCTGATGCTTTCTCTAACATCTTCTCTGGAAGAAATTTCATCAAATTGATGCTACTCTCAGCATGATTTAGCTTTTATACTGTTATTTCTCTACCACTTTGTCTTGTCTATGTGGGGAAAAAGATAATCTTAGGTATTTAAAAATTAGAGGGTGCTGGGTTTGAAAGTGGGAATCAATCTCTATAAATGGATCTGCCTGCATGAAACTGCTTGATATATGAAGAGTCAATTATAATAGCCTTTTGATGAGCAAGCCATAGGTCAGCAGTATACTGTAGCTCCAGGGGAAACATGTCTTATCTCTAGTGTATGTGACAAGTGCCTAATATAAACATACACTATTGAAAAGGCATCTTGTTTGAGTCAAGGTCAGAAATCCTCTGGGTTGTGTGCAACCTGAAGCACAAGGTAGTTAAAATGGTTCATGAATAATATGAAAAGTGCTTAGAAAAGCTGTGATCCCAGTTGACCTGTTAGCATTACTTTGATCATAGTTGGCGAGTTCAGAAAAGAGACTGTACAGTCAGGGTTGGATGGCTTTGATTTTATTTATTTATTTGTAAACTTCCAAGCTTCTGAGAATGACAGGCTTTACTTTTTTTTTTTTTTTTTCATTTGGAACATTCTAAACAGGTTGCTTCCCTTTGTACGTTGCATCCTTGGTTCATTTTTAGTTCATTGGTGATGTTCTAATAAATGGTAATAATCAAACGTGCAGAATTAATTGATTTTAATTGTTTTTGGGCAAGATGAAAGCCTTGTCTAACAGAGAGATATTCCTCTCAGTGAAAAGAAAAGAGCCCAATGAAAATATTGCATTAAGTTCTTATAGCAGTGGTTTTCAAACTGCGGTTTGGGATCCTGTACTGTGTCACAGACCCTTGGGTACTGGGTCACGGAGGCCCCTGCTGCCACCGCCGAAAGACTGGAATGCATTGCTCAAAGATGTAGTTGTTAGGTCATGGATATAAATGATTTTTTTCAAGTGGGTTCCGAGAAAAATAGTTTGAAAACCACTGCCTTATAGTAATAGTGCGGTTTCTGTACAAAAGTGGGAAATCCTTCTTTCCCTATAACAGCACTGCCTTTTCTTTTGGAAATGTAGATACTAGAATACAATAATCTTTCTTTTTTTTTTAGGTGCAAGAATTTATTAACTTTTTAATGACAGATTCTTTTGTGAAATTGAGATATATTGTCTTATTTACAGCATATGAATTCAGAAAGCTTTTTGAAAATACTTACTCAAGGGTTGTTGCAAAAAGGATGGTATTAAATAACGTGGTTTGAAGTCTGCTAGCTAAATTGTTGCTCATCCTGCATGCCAGCACAAAGAAGTAGAGAGGACTTAAGGAACCTTGTCATTTTCATGCACTGGTGTGCTGAACCATGCTTTTTACAAGTACAGGGATGCAGACATCGAAAAGTTGCTATGTCCCACAATCATGTGCCGTGATGTCGTTAGACTGGTACATCAAGGAGCGTACGCTACAGGACTATAGGCCTATCAGAGTTTACTCCCTTCTGACAGGGCTAGGGAGATTGAGAAGGAAACTATAACTCCTAGAAAATGGGATTTTGCAGGAATAAAGACTGAGGACTTGATGGTGTAGTGTTAAGGTCACTGGAAGGTTTGCTTTCAGTTTCAGTAAACAGATCCAAAGCCCAATGAAGTCAATGGAAAAACTTCTATTAGATCAAGCCCAACAGAAGCAGGAGTCAATCTTGAGAAAAGAGCTGAAGTACTTTAAATCGTATCCTGAGTTGAATGGGACTCATTCCATTGACTTCAGAGGGGTTTGGAGCAGGCCCTTGGTCCTATAACATCAAAAAGAGTAGTTGGTGTGTATTCAAGCACGAAAAATGACCCTGCACCATAAGTGAATTAATTATTGACCTTTTTTATTAAAATATTTATTAGGATTAACCTATCCTCTGAGTTTAAATGGTTACAAAGTGTGAAACCATTAAGAGAAATATAAATACCAGAATAAATTAATCTAATGCTTTATTTTGGCATTCAGGATTTAAACATAACTCAACATGACTAAACAGCTGATTATAATCTTGATGCTAAACATTATTTAGAGTCATCCTGGAAATACTTTATTTTTTAAAATGCAAATTAATTATGGTTTACTCTGAGACTAATCTATATCAGAAACAGACATTTCTAAGGGGCTTCTATCCTTCTATTTTGACATTCAGACTGGTATTTGAAGTATTCCAAAATTTCAGATGAAGGTCCAGGTAGATTTCTGATGCCAAAACCAAAGGAGTATTTTTTACTTTTATTGCATAGTTTGCCTTAGCAGATGGCCAAAGGATTGAGGCAAAGCTCCCTGAAGAAATTAAAAAGACTCCCATTGACTTCAGTGGTTTTAGGAGCCATCACCAAATGAACATATAAATGTATGTAACAATAGTCTGCAGAAATTTTTAATTTCAAGTGTTGTTGTAACCATGTTGGTCCCAGAATATTAGAGAAACAAGGTGGGTAATGTAATATTTTTTATTGACTCATCTTCCATTGGTGAAACAGAAAAGCTTTGAAGCTTATACAGAACTCTTCTTCAGGTCTGAGAAAGATACTCTCAGAATGTCAAGCTAAATACAAGCAGGAACAGATTGTTAAGTGAAAGGGCAAAGGAGATGCAAACCGCATAATCAGAAGCCAGCTCCCCACAAACCACAACACACTAACTCAAAATGGCACCAGACCCTGTAGAGCAACAGATGAGAAACCTAAAGACCTATCTTCACTGCTAAAATGAGCAATATCCCTCATAATACATCCTTCAAGATCCATCTGTCCTACTCATACTTATCACAACATGTGGTGTACCTCCTCTGGTGCAGTAAACGCTCCAATAACTGGGGAGAGGTGTGATACCAAATAATCACTAAACTCTCGAATGAACTCTCGCAGAAAAATGATAAAGGACAAAAACTCCATATCCCCTATGGGTAAACACTTTTCATAAAATGATCACTCTGTGTATGACTTTAGTCCTCATCCTCAAAGGAAATCTGCACAAGACCATCAAAGACAAGCTAGTGTAAACTCGATAGCTTATCTCTTTCACCAAGGGCTTGTTTACACTGGGGGTGGGATTGTAATTTGACTTTAGGGCTGTTCAATTACAGAAGGCAAAGGTGAGTGATCACACAGCAAATTCCTTGCTGTGGTCTCTTGTCCACACTGCTCAGTTACTTCCTGAAATGCATTGCACTGTGGGTAGTAGGTGCAGGGGCTTGTGGGGAGGTAGTCATTCTCCACTCAACTCCACCTCCCTTCTTTAGAAAAAAAAATCAGGAAAAGCTTTCCTTGCTGTTTCTCTGCTGCAGGCACAACAGAGAGGCACTGTGCTGCATGCAGAAAGAGTAATTAATTGAAAACTTTCTGAGGCTGCAGGCAGAAGAGGAGCTATGTTGTTATGGTGCAGGAGATGGGGAAAAACAGGAAAAGCAAGATTTAGAGCTGCTCTCTAGCTACACAGACCTAAATTTAAATTTTGGATTTCAATCACAGTGCTACACCATTTGTGGGGGTGGTGTTATCAGGTCAAATTGCAGCAGCATTTAATTTGAACTTAATGTTCTGACAGTGGAGACTGACACTGCAGAAGATCGAGGTAAGCAGCATTATGTTCAACTTCTTTGTCAGTGTAGTCCAGGGCCAACAGAAGTTGGTTCAGTAAATGATATTATCTCACCACCTTGCGTATCAGGTGTAGCAAGTCACTTTAATACACTACAGGAAGACACTGAAATTCTCCAGTGATGATTATGATATAAACCCTATGTAATATAGAATACAATTTATGTGAATATATTATGTAGTGGTTTCCTTTTGGAATATTTGGATGTGCCATAATAATAAGAATTTTTCTGTGAATATCACATGGGGGAGCATTGATGGAGGAAGCTTGCAGTTAAGGATGTCTTCCTCGGAACAGCATATAATTCTTTTGGTTTAGGTCTTCTGCTGCTACCTGGTGAAGTCCTCCAATTGGTCTCAGGTTTCATGAAGACTGGCCATTCATAGCTCCTCCCTTTCAGAACCTCTCCTACATAGGAACAGTCTTCTTTCCTTTCCTTTCTTTTCCCTGTGAGTTCCCTCACAAGTTCCCCCAAGAAGCCCTTTCATTAGAAGCTTTCTCTTTCTTTGTTCTAAGGACTGTCTCTCTCTCTAGGAGCCTCTGTGCTCTGTCTAGAAAGACTCAACTGGGAGTAGCTTCCTAGCAAGTTCTTTCCCCAGGGGCTTCTCCCCTGTGTTCTCCCCTTCCTGAGTCCACATTATACTTCATATAAGGCCCAGTGGTTTTCAGACTTAGGATCAGGATCCAATCCTGGGTCACTTACGCACTGGATTGTGGTACTCCCTTCTGCCATCAGACTGGAATGTATTGCTCAAAGATGTAATTGTTGGGTCATGGCATAAACTTTTTTCAACTGGGTCTTGAGAAAAACCAGTTTGAAAACCACTGCCTTAACTAATCAACTACAGTCCAGCTATATAGACAAGCAATTATCCCCAGAAGGATCTGGGTTTATTCTTTTTAGCATAGCCTGTCACTAGTAGTCTGAGAGCCTGACCATCCTTGGGCCATTTACCCTATGACGCTGCCCTATCTGATTGCTAGTCAGTATCTCAACCTTTCCCCCCCCCCCTCCAATATTTTTGATTCTTCAACAACTGCATTCCTTTGGACGCTATGCACAGAGACTACATCACTTCTGAAAGACTTCATTAGAGCCAGCTTCCGCTACAAGCCCCATTCCAAGCATGTTGTAAGTTTAATAGAGCCTTTGTAATAATTTCTTCCTTATACCTAGCCTGGGCAATATCCTTGACTACAAGAGTGATTCATTATAAGTATTTCAAACAATGCAGATTTTGCTATAGTGACAGTTACCTCATCCTATAATATAATTTTACTTTTTTTACCTTCCCTTTACAGAATAGTTCCCTCCACTATTCTTCTGTTCTTCCAGTTGAAGAAGTATGCTTTTTACCAGATTCTGAGATTCTGAATTTTGTGGTATTCTTTAATAATCTTTCTAATAAACTCTCATAGCAAGTGAGCAGTTGTACTTTTCCTATTGTCTCCTCAGACTTTAATCTGTAAAAGTGCTTGTATGATTCCTTTGGGAAGGCTCTGCTATTCACCATGTTCCCTGACAGGGGCATGTTAAGAGAAGGATGGACAGGGAAGTTTACTAATGACAAATAAACATAACTTCTACAACTTTAGTCATAAACACTAAATGGGTTTATGGCTTAAGGTGAAGTCTGATAAATGGAATATGCTAAATAAAATCCTGAATAGGAACGTTAGTCCTGTACCTGTAGGCTATCTTTGCAACACAAAAGTTAAAGCTTGGTGCTTTTATGTGTTAGCCTGTAGAAACAATTTCACTTTGAAATGCTTCAAGAGCATTTGAGTATAATGGGCTTTGTACTGCCTGCCTTGTCTGTACCCTGTAGAGAGCACTCAACCCATTCAGCTTGAACTCCATTTTATCTAGCTCTTATCCATTAATTTTCTCCTGACCTTGGGCATAAAATATATGCACTTTTTATGCTGTGAGCTTTGTGCGGACAAAGGAATAACATTACCAATCCATCACCATTATGAATGATACAGCTTAAAACAAACACAGGTCAGAGACAGATATTTTAAGAGCAGATTTGTATTGATTCCATCACAACACTGAGCTAAAAGGAAAAAAAATTCAGACTATAAATGATGAAGAGAGATTTGACAAATAACCATAGCCATGAAAGTAAAGTTAAGAGCTTTGCTTAGGGGTTATTACTGGTAAGAAAACAAAATTTGTTGTTGTTATTAACAGAATCTACCATCCCAAAATATATTTATATCATAACTTGGCTTCTGCGGCATACTATTGCTATATAATTGTGTGTATATGTGTGTTTGTTACTGCATCATCCTTTCCTGCTGAAAGCATTTATAAGAAAAGAATCAAACTCTGATTAGTCTTTAATGTTTATATAGCTCCAGTGCTAACATGTTTAAACCCTGCTTTTAACTTACAGACTTATTTGTTGTGTAATCTCAGTCCATTTGCAGAAAGCCCACTACAATGCAATGAAGTTGTGTATCTTCTCAGGTTACAAGGGCTTAACCTTCTATAACTGTTGGGATTCTAATAAGCTAGATATATCTTACTGTGGGATGATAACGCCTAGGTATAAAAAAAACTTTTTGTTAAGGCTCTTTCTAGTTCATAGGGGTCTAAATCAAAGTGATAGGAACATTTCCATTGTAAAACCAGTCTGTTTAGGCATTTCTAGACCAAATAAAAATTTACTTTCTTTCCCAAGTTTTCCACTTTAAACAAAAACAAAAACCAAAACAAAACTTCCTCTCCTTTCCCCCTACTTCCCAAAAAATCCCACAGTTTGGTTATACATGAGAGGGAAAAAGTTGCATTTTCAGAATTTTTTGGTGCGCTCAAACTTATTTGGGTCCATGCTGATCTTCCATGAAAGGGGTTGATAGTGCATGGAGAGAAGTCCAAACACTAGCAGCTCCTTTCCCTCCACAGAACCACCATGTGAGTGTATGTAATTGAGACTGGGCAAGAGAGAAGTGGGTTGGCGTTAGGGGTGGAATGTGGAATGGCTGCTTCTGTGTGTTTATGTCAGAACAAAATAGTCTGACAATTTCGTAGTTTTTTCCCCACATTTTCTCAAGTTAAAAAAAAAAAAACCTCATCAAAACTGACTCTTCCTCACAAACCATTTTCGTTTTGACAGATGAACATTTTTCACTAAGGAAATGATTCACTAAAAAACTCCTGACGACATCTAAGCAGAAAGGACCATTTGAACCTAGTCTGACTTCCTGCATAACTCAAGACATAAGACTTCTCTGAATTAGTAACTTCTTCAAGTCCAATAGTTGTAGTTGAACTAGATCATATATTTTAGAAAAAACATTCTATCTTGATTTAAAGTTTTCCTGACTACCTACCCTGTTCTTATTCCACCGACTCATGCTGCCTTCCAAACTAGGGCTGATCGCCCATTCCTTAACCAGCAGAGCTGTTATAGCCTTTAGTGGGAGCCTTGTTCATGTAAAGTGGACAGTTCAGGTTTCCAGCATGGCAAATCTTAAGTCTAGTGCTCAATCCCAGTACAATTTATGAGGTCTGTATGAATGAGTTGTGGGAGAAGGAATTCTCTTTAGGCTGTGCAACAGACATGGATTGGCTCAGCACCTATTGTACTTGTTCTGTGACAGCAGTGGCCTCCATGGCTCAAGTGAGTCGTTTTGTTTTGGAAATGGCTATTGTCATATCCACTATCCCCAATTTCTGTTCCACTGTATCCATCAGTCCGTCCCTCTGCCCCTCCTGGGCATTTTGAGGTGCTGCAGGGATAGACCCTATGCAGCACAGCTCTATAGCATGCAAAGGGCTGCACAGTGCTCTAACCTCATGAGCCCTCTCTCCATACATACAGGAACTGATGTGATTCCACTGTAGTTACAGACCTCCATGTTGGAAAGGAAGGGTTTGCCCCTATTTAATCATGGGACAAAATGTACTACATTGAAATCTAGCGAGAAATATGCTCTTCTCAGTATTAACTATGCCCACTGACGTCTTTGTGTTATATAACATAAGTTTTAAAATATTTTGTCAAAATTTCCATCGTTCAGTCAGTGGCATTTTCCCCCCTTTCCATAAGAGAGATGAGAAAAAAAAATCCTTAAATATTTTTGTGGCATCTGGACACTGAAAAGGATTTGCATTGTACAGGATGTTCTAATCACAAACAGATTCCTTTTGGACATCTACAGTAAACCATCTGGAATCCTGCCAGTAACATTTTCTATGGTTATATTCATAATAGAAATAAATAAAAAAAAGAGAGAAGTATTCATATTGATGATTTTGCTTAAATACTTGGAAAATTCTCTGCTTGTCCAAAAAACCAAACCAAAACATTATCATTCTTTTTCCATATGATGCTTATACATACTCCGAATATCTAGGTATTCAACTTACTGTTTGTGGGTAACTTTAAATTGCTTAAATCCTTAAGGCATAGATGATTGGTAGTAGAAGGCAATCTATTTTTTCTAATCTCTGCCAGGAAATGAATGTTTACTTATTTCTGTGTTTAGTATAAATGTAGAAAAATGCAGTTCTTCTTCGGGTGATTGCTCATGTCATTCCAACTCTGATGTGTGTGCACCTTGTGCATGGGTCACCGGAAAGTTTTCCCCTAGAGTACCCTGAGGGTCAGCTACAGCCACCAGGGGTGCCCCTGCAACCCTCCATATATAGCCCAGCTGATCCTTTCACTCCCCAGTTCCTTCTTACCGCCCTGACGGCTGCTGGAACAGTGCTTGCTTGCTTTGTAGCTAGCAATCCCCTGTCTTAGTTCATTGTTCCATAGTTGTAGTTAGTGTTTACTGTTGTTAAAGTTATAGTGTTAGTTAAGTGAGCCATCAGAAACCTCCCGCACTGCGGGAGTCTCCTCTTGCCGTAGGGCTAGCGCCCAGGAATGCCAGGCTTCAAAGCCTGCAATGTGTGTAAGAAGTTTATGCCCAGAGATGACCTGCACGCATCTTGCTTGAGGTGCCTGGGTGAGTCGCACTTGAAGGGCAAGTGCAAACTCTGCAAAAACTTTAAACCCCACACCCAGAAGAAGAGGGAGCAAAGACTAAGGCTCCTCATGATGGAAGAGGCTCTCTGCCCCACGGAAGCCAGGGACTTGGGCTTGAGCAGGGCCATTTTGGTGCAGAGCACCCCACCAGCAACATGCAAAGTCCCCACCAAGGACGCACAGCACTGCTCACCGGCATCATCGGCACCAGCAAGGGAGCATTGGCACTGATCCAATTCCCTGGTGCCGAAGAAAAAAAGGAGAGAGGAGAAAGGACGCTCTCCTTCGACAGGGGGCAGAAGTAGGGTTAGGGTTAGTTGGACCACCCGACCCCAGCACCCTGCCAGACGGCATCATCGACTCCGGGCCTCAAGGGGGATACGTTGAGTCCGGTATCAGAGCCGTCTCCCACCAGAAGCATACTGGAGGAGGACCTGCAGCTCCCTTCCATCCGGAGACATTCGAGGTGGCCAGAGACTTGATAGAGCAGACAGCCCCTCTGGCATCAGAAAATGTAGAAGCGCAGAAGTCCATGCCTCCAGAGCACACTGGATCCCAGGGACTGGTATGGCACCCTTGATCTGAGGGATGCCTATTTTCACATTGCTATCTAGCCGCGTCCTAGACGCTTCCTACGTTTTATCATGGCAGGTGGGCTATGGTGGAAACACGGCTGCATATAAACATAAAGGAGCTCAGGGCAGTCCACTTGGCTTGTATGGCATTTCAGGGCAGACTAGAGGGCAAGTCGGTCCTGGTGCAGACAGAAAATACCACATCCGTGCACTATATCAACAAACAGGATGGAGTTCGTGCCTCTCTCCTGCATCAGGAAGCCCACAGGCTGTGGGAGTTCTGCATCCGCCACTCAATTCACCTGGAAGTGTCATAATTACCCGGCTTCCAGAATCTGCTGGCGGATGCTCTCAGCAGGCGTTTCTTGACTCATGAATGATCCATCCGGGCAAACGTAGTGCAGAAGATCTTCCAAGAGTGCGGAGCTCCCCGCATAGACCTGTTTGCATCAAATGTCATTCGGATATGCCCCATCTTCTCTTCCTTCCAGAACCGCAGTCCAGGGTCCCGGGTGGAGACATTCCCTGGTCACACCAGCTGTGCTACACCATCCTGCCGGTACCCCTGGTCCACAGAGTGCTCCTAAAAGTAAAGAGGGACAAGGCAAAAGTCATTCTGATTGCCCCGGAATGGCCGAGACAACACTGGTTCATGACGTTGCTAGACCTCTCGATCAAGGACCCAATCTCACTGCTGCTGCTCCCAGACCTACTCACACAGAACCAGGGAGCATTGAGACATCCCAATCTCAAGTCCCTACATCTCAAGACATGATTCCTCCATGACAGAACAACAGAGAGCTCCGGTGCTCCTCCCAGGTGCAGGAGGTCCTGCTCAATAGCCGTAAGCCATGAACCAGAGCCACATACCGGGCAAAGTGGACGAGGTTCAGCAGGTGGGTGTCAGAGAAAGGAATTTTGGTGATCTCAGCGCCGATCTTGCTAATCCCGGCCTACCTGCTCAGTCTTAAGCTTCAGGGCCTGTCAGGTGCCTTGCTTAAGGTCCATCTTGCTGCCATCTCAGCTTTCCATCCGGGCTTGTCGGGGGGTTCTTTATTCTCAGGCTGTATAGTGAAGCGCTTCATGAAGGGCCTTGACAGGCTGTTCCCCTTCATTCAGCCTCCTGTGGCCCAATGGAACGTGAATTTAGTCCTGTCCAGATTAACTGGCCCTCCGTTTGAGCCACTGGCGTCTTGCTCATTGCTGCATCTGTCCTGGAAGGTTGCCTTCCTGGTGACAATAACATCAGCCAAAAGGGTGTCAGAACTGAAGGCGTTCATATCAGAGCCCCCTTGCACTCAGTTTTTCAAGGACAAGGTGCAGCTCCATCCTCTGGCTGCGTTCCTCCCCAAGGTGGTCTCCCACTTCCACACATCCCAGGACATATTCCTCCTGGTGTTTTATCTAAAACTCTATGCCAGGTATGAGGATCGTTGACTCCACACCTTAGATGTACAACAGGCATTTGCCTTCTATCTGGACCAGACTAGACACTTCCGCAAGGCATCTCAGCTGTTTGTGGTGATAGTGGACAGAATGAAAGGAGAGCCCATGTCCGCGCAACGCCTGTTGTCATGGATCTCAGCGTGCATCAAGCCGTGTTACGTGCTGCCTAAAGTTCCTGCCCCATGGGTGACTGCATCCTCTACTCAGGCGCAAGCATCTTCCATGGCGTTTCTGTCACATGTGTCCATAGTAGATATCTGCAAGGTGGCAACGTGGTTGTCGGTGCTTACCTTTGCCACCCATTATGGACTCACCCAGCAGATAAGAGATGATGCAGCGGTGGGCAGAGCGGTGCTTCAGTCAGCGAGAAGGTAGAATTCCATCCCACCTCCAAGGTAAGGCTTGGGAATCAACTGAGTTGGAATGACACAATCAATCACTCGAAGAAGAGGAAACTTACCTGTTACTGGTGTTCTTCGAGATGTGTTGCTCATGTACATTCCAACACCCACCCGCCTCCCCTCAGCCGGAATTCTGGCAAGAAGGAACTGGGGAGGGAAAAGGTTGGCCAGGCTATATATGGAGGGTCGCAGTGGTGCCCCTGATGGCCATAGCCCACCCTGAGGGTAGTCTAGGGTCAAATTTTATGGCGATCTGTGCATGTGGCGCGCGCATACCTGAGTTGGAATGTACATGGGCAACACATGTCGAAGAACACCAGTTACAGGTAAGTAACCGTTTCTTCACACATAAGTTTCACTGTATGTATATTTGGCACAGTTGTTATTGGGTCTAACTTCCCAAACACAATATCCAGGGTCTTCATTGGGATTTAAGTAAAAGAAATAACTTCCTTTCTGTGCTGGAGTGTGTGGTTTTGGCTTGGTTTGGTTTTTGAAGGACATAGATATAAACAATAGCTTGAGGGTTAAAATATAATCAGGATGGATGACATCAATGGGGCTCATAATTAATATTTGTACATGAAAAAAATCTTAAAAGAAGATACATCATTGAAAAAAATATGGCTTGGTAAGGAAGAGAAGAATAAAGAAACTGTCAGTGAAAGCCTACATGCATCCCATTGCAATTAGTAGTTTAAACCAGGATGTCAGTGTGTATTTTCCCAATATATTTCTACTAGTGGCATTCACCCCTGACTGGGCAGTCTAATGTTATGTGAGTGTTACAGAACATTCTGCTATGTACGTGTTTATAGATTCATGCTAGGAATAATACACTAAATCCTCCTCCTACTTATACGAGTAATTCCATTGACTACTCACATGAGTAAGGCTAATAGAATATAGGTTAATGTGGCCATAAGGAGCCCAAGATTCCCAAACCTATTTTAGACAAAACCTTACAATAACCTCAGTTCTTTCTGATTTACGGTGCATGTCTTCTCTGTACCAAGCCTTATGCATTTTAATTGGCAAAGGATCTCAAAAGGAACCCAGTTCTCTGACACGGCTTTGTGTACATCTTTTCTCATATAGCTACTGAGATCCAAGAATGTCTCTGACACTTGTCATTCAGTGTATTTCTTAGGGCAGCAGAAATCCAGTTAAAATGCTGGCGAGATTTACCCCATAAGAACAAATAAATCAAGCAACCATGCACCCTTGCCACTTTTGGGGGTGGGTGGGACAGGCGTCCTGGTGGAAGGAAGGTTGCATTCAACTGAGACCACTATTATCTATGCATGGTAGCCTTCTCATGTGCAAAGAGATACCTGTGCTCTGGTATTCCTACAGATAGCCAGAGTCAAAGAGGGAATAAATCTGCTCCCATGAGTATGTATATCCTGTGTTGCGAACATTGAATGATTTTGGGGACCTGACTCAGTTTGAACTCCTGATGTTGGCAATACTGTCCTGAACCATACTGCTTTGCACAGGTTTCTTTTCAAATAAAGTCAAATGTACCAAAACCAGGGCAAGTAGCTCTTCTCCTCCTTTGTATTTTAAAAAGACTACCCCCCCAATGGAGTGCTTGTGGGAGAGGGGTGTTGGTTTTTTTGACAGGATTAATTAGTATGTGAAATCATAACCAAGATTCCTTTTATAAATAAGACTTGCCACATATGTAATAACTAGTATATTCAAAAATGTAGCTGATTTTCAGTTATAGGTTAAACAACACATATAAATGGAAGAGATTTAGTGTCTGCTTGTTTCACCCCCACTCCCTTAAAATGTACATGGACAGATTTTTTTTTCCAAGCTTCTATGCCATTTTACTAAAAAATCTCCTAAGAAATATACTTCCATTTTTAGTTTACACCACTTAATTGCAGTATTGTTATTATTTTTATTATTTAAACTGTGAGTACCAGACCCTTATTTAAATATGTGATTCTAAATTCATGTGGAACATTTAGGCAGAGATGGGAACTGCTTTGAAACAGGCAAGTCACCCTCCCTTTGTGCACTAGTTACGATTACACAGTTTCTGTGTCCAAGGAAGTTTCAATGCCACAGCCTTCCATATGCCCAAGGAAGTGTGACCCATCCCCAAATGTTGGGGAGGAGGCAGTCTAAGAGGTTGTGCAATATCTACACTCCCCTTGTTTTTTGAGAGGTGCAGGTTAGGATTGTGACTAAATGCCACAAGAGAGCCCATAAATGGAGAGAAAGTGCAAGCTTCAATTGAAAGAGTTATTGGAGGGAAATGTTTGCCAAAGCATGATCAAAGAAATACCACTTGGATCAAAATAATACGAAGCTATAAGAGATTTCTTCTAGTTGTTGTATTTAATATTTCACATCAGAACAAAATCTTGTCTGGTCTGTTGTTTGTGGTAAACTCTTTTTAATTAAATGATCAAATCTGAGCTGTTATATAAACCCAATACAAAAAGTTTTGCAGGAAATTGTGAGTATAAATATTGCTTTAGTGGTGGATAAATAATGAATCTTGCAAACTTCATCATCAATTTCCCTGAGGCTTATAAATCAGGAAATGTTTCATATTGCAGGTAGATCTACTATGTACGAGAAAATGAACAAAAAAACTCTTTGAGCTCCCTGTCTTTCTTATCATGTAGTTTTTGTTGCTGCTTTGAAAAGGAGTCCACTTTAAATACTTTAAAAAATGTTCCAAATCCAAGCAAAAAAAAATCCCACTATTTCTGTTATTCATCCTCATGATTGAATTTTTTACTGATGTATTCATTACCTTTTAGGAAGCTGGCATTTTCAAAATGAAATAGTAGGCTAAGTAGTGTTTTATTGAAACACTGTCCCAAGATTCTGTTGGAGTAGCACTTTAATAATCTGAGAAAATTGAAAAACTACTATAATGGATTTCAGATTGAAATAAGTTCCATATTAGGCACAGGCAAAATATTTTAATAATATTTTAAGAGTGTGGTTTTTTTTATCAGGTTAGGATTTCCAGGTTCATGCAAATAGGTTAGAAAATAATATTGGAGGCAGGGCTCAGAAGATTCAGAAAGATACATCCTGCCTTTCTCTGTTAAATTACTGGTTCAAACTTGTGTGAAATGAGTAAAATATGGTGATCTCATTTCAATTTCTAATGGACAAATATCCACATCACAAAAGCCCCAATCACAACTGGCACTAATTAGACTCCTTCTTGGCTTTTTCTCCAAACAGCCTAAAGACTAAATATGCCTTGACTTGGAACTGCCCTGTCATCCCTAGACATGTTCCCTCTAGCATCATCATTGGTGGGACATTTTAATGAAGCTGTCTGGGTTTACCTGTGCTGTAGATAACTAGAAATTATATTAACAGTAATACTTGGCACCTTCATACAATGACCTCAAAGGGCTTTACAATAATTAATTAGTTAAGCCTGACAATATCCCCAGTGAAGTAGATAGAGAACATTATCTCTGCTTTCCAGATTGAGAAACTAAGGCAAAGAGAATTTAAGAAATTGGTCTAAGTATACAAAGCAAGTCATTGGGAGTCCTGGGAATAGAACCAAAGACCACCAGCTTCAAGTCACCCGCTCTCACCACTAGTACATGTTAATTTTTCGGTATCATGCACTCTTGGCTTGGTACTGTGACATTCCCAGGGTACCAGCTAGACTGATGGGCTGAGGTGTTGCCTCAGTTTTCCAACCTAGGGTGCCTTTTACCCTTCTTTTCTGTGTGAGCAACCACTCCTGGCCTGCTCTCACACAGTCTCCAGCATGTAAATCACTTCCAGTTACACTATAGGAGTGTTATAGCCAGCCACTCATGAATTACATTGCAGGGCAACACCAGCAAACTCCCAGTTCCAGATTTTATACCAGAAGTGTACTTCTTGTAGTGCCCAGCACTCTTCTGGCCAATACAAGCTCATGTAACGTCTACCATTTAATAAAAGAAAATTCTATATGCAAATCTTGTTATACCAAATGGAGATTCCCACAACTTCAATCCAAACATAAAACAATGAAACCTACAGAAGGATGGATTATAAGTGACTACAAATAATAGGGCATATAAATAAGAATTGGTTCCAAAAAAAGAAAAGGTGAAATATAACTAACACCTAGTTTAACAAACTAAGTGAATACAAAGCAAAGGTCCATCTCATCACATGTTCCAGTAGTCTTATTGGCTGAACCTCTTTCAGTCAGGATTTCACTTCCAGTCCAGTGTTGCTTCCTGTGGTCTTCAGGGGTTATTTATGCCATGGGGAGAAGGCAAGGGAGAGATGCTTTGGGACATCTGCCCTTTCCTTTATGGCTCTTCCTTTTGTGCAAAAATCAACTTCAGCTGATGTTCAGGAAACAGAAAGTCTGTGCACCCAGGAACCTTGAACTATATGGTGTGGGGTTTTCCAGATCCAGTCTAATCATGGATTTATTCCTCTGTCACTTTGAGCATATATACAAAGCTGATTTTCACAAAAGGTGTCAATAGTAGATCATAGTTCCATCTCCCATGTAAATGCGACCCTCAGACTCCTAAACATAAAACTCATTTTGAATATACAGTGAACCTTGTTTACCTAATGCAAATAAAATGTGTATGTGGGAATTATTTAATATATACCCAAAGTGCTATGTGCAGTAAACTGTCAGGGCAGGTCAATCAACCTGTAGAGACTTCTGTCCTTGGTAGTCAATATCTATTTACTAAGGAAAAGTCTGGATTAATCACCAGAAATGTAACTGCTCTTCAGGTAAAATCAGTAATGGAACAACCACTGCTTTGGAGTCTCAAAGTGTTAAAGGTTTCGGGGGTTTTTTTTCCTAAAGAATGAATTTAATATAGGTAAAGTCACGCCCTGGTATACATAAAAACAGGTGCATTATTTCATAATTAACTTTATAAAAGTTTCTAAAGCGCCATGTCTTTAAAAAAAGATATGGTTTTATTTGTTATGTGTGGTAATGGTGTTAAGAGTGGGAAGTTTGCTGGGTTCCCACTGAGTTAATTGTAAACTCAGCTAACTCTTGTGCTCTTAGAGTTGCAATTGTCTTATGACAGGTACACCTCATGCATTGCTGTATTACGGTTTTTCAAGCATGTATTGTAATTTTGAGGGATTTCTACTGATCTGAGGGAAAGTCTACTTAGAAAAAATAAATAGAATATTGTATATATGTTTGTTGATTAAGGATTTCAGTAAGTAACATATTTGGTACTGATGAATGTGTGTTTTCTGCTAAACAGAGTGCCTGTTCATTTCAATTACTTATATAACCATTGAAAGAAAAATTACAAACATGCTTGACATTTGCACCTAACAATTTTGATGTGACTCCTCTCTAGACCTGTGTCTCTGATGTTTTAAATACAGTCCACTTTTTATGCCCAAAATGCATTGGGGAAGGAAGAAGGATGATAAACTATATGATACTATGGATGATAGACTATATAGTACAATAATCAAAATTATTGAGATTATTTTCTTCCCATGGGCCTGATGGTGGATTTGTGAACTCCTATAGAGAAAGAATATATTTAGTGATTAGAACAGAGAGCTGTTGGAACCAGAACTTTGGATTTCTATTCTTAAATCTGCCAGTGATGACTGTATGACCTTAGGCAAGTCACATAACTCCACTATGTTTCAGTTTATGGTTCTGTAAAATAGAGTGACATTCTGAGATATAATTAATGTTTTATGTAGTTCTTTAAGTTTCTTGGAAGAAAGACACCATGTAGTAAGTGTAAAATGTTATTAAAATAAATCAGTGCAGTTCCACCCCATTCTGTGTTAGTCATGACTTAATTTTAAAATACAAGACTTTATCCATTACAAGCAAAACTCATACTGCTTTCTGATAACTTAAAATGTCTAAGAACTCAGCATATTTTACTATCTGTACTTGTGATTTCCACAAGTTCTGTTGCTGTTGATATGAAGATAACAGGAAATAAATCAACATACTATTAGTCTAAGGAAAATACAAAAGGTTATCAATAGAGATGCTTCTCTAAATTGATGTTAATCATTCTTGTTAGACAGAAATGCTTTGTGTAGTTGTAGATTTACATTATAAGAATCAAAAAGGTAGTCTTTTAAACAGACTTGACAGAAAATTTGTGAATTCAAGCTCTGTGTGTTAAAATGTGGTGCGTTTTGCAATCACTAAAAGTGGGTTTTTTAAAATGTAATATTAAGAGTTTTTCCAGTCTTCTTCAATGTTGTCTTTGCTTGCCCTTTATATGGCTCAGAGAGTAGCATACTTCCTGTTGCACCATGAGGTGAAAATCCTACAACAGGACTTTGGTTTATACAAAGTGCTGAGTGTATGCTACAGAAGAAGAAAAGTTGTACTGTAAGAAATGTTGACTTTAAAACCCCTTTTACCTATCGTGACTAAAGATAGATATTCTATTGTATTGTCCTAAATAAGGGGAAGGAGAGCACTAATATATTTTCTTTGAATAAAGTAAGAACCACAATATTATTATTTATTATTATTAAGTTTATTAATTTGTATAGGGTAATCTCTTGAACCTCACTGGGATGAGAGCTCCACGGTTAGTTCTGTGCCAATGCTAATATATGTTTGATGCTTTTCTTGAAGCCTCATATCTTAATGTTTTGTAATTCCATGAGAATCTTAGCTTTCATTTTTTGTTTTAAAAAGTAAGTTTCTAGCTCTCTTACCTTCAAGGAAAGCTTGAAACATGGCCCACATATATACAGAAGACTCGGAAATTAGAAAATGAATTAAAAGAACCTCATCTATCTAGCTAGCTATTTATCTTGATTTTTTTAATGTTTGGCATTGCTGATGCATGAACACGTTATAAGAGGCCTGAAATGTTTTTGATTATATAAACATGATCAATGAAATATGGGGAAGAGGATATAACACACAGAGTAAACATTATGATGATTTGCAAATGTCATGTTAGTTCCACACTTATTTTACAAACACGGAAAGCAGGAGGAAACAGTGTTTTAAATTTTTGTGTGTTTGGTGAAAGTTGATTATATCAATAGAAATACATAGAAGTAAGGACTAGAAGAAAGGACTGAAAGTGGGAGGAAAGAAATTGAGGGTACACAGAGATCTTCCAAGGAGTACATCAAAACATCAAGGTATTTGCCTAGGTTTATGACTGACTTTCAGGCTACATTAAAAAGCACTAGCAAAGTCAGTAAAAACAAAAATTTCTTACAATGACTTGTTTATACTGTTCTGTATACCATGCACTGAAATGTAAGTACAATATTCATATTCCAATTGATTTATTTTATAATTATATGGTAAAAATGAGAAAAGAAGCAATTTTTCAATCATAGTGTGCTGTGATACTTTTGTATTTTTTTGTCTGATATAAACAAGTAATTATTAAGTGAGGTGAAATCTGGGGACACAAAAGACATTTCAGACTTCTGAAAGGGGTACCGTAGTCTGGAGAGGTTGAAATTCACTGTCTTAAACCACTCCTAACCAAAGGGGAAACAGTAATTTTTGCCTTCTGTACTCTCTCCACCATGAAACAATCTGTCTTCTTTTAGTGAATAGTTTATATTATTTCATTAATAGGTGCATTTTCTCCAGAACCTTTGTTTGGTACATTGTAAATGCTTTGTGGCAGGGACTGTGTTGTCTTAGGTGTTTGTATAGTGCCTCACACAATGGAGCATCGTTCTTGATTAGGAATCTTAGGTGCTATTGCAATACAAATAATAAAGGATAATAACATTTGCTGATGGTTTTATTAGATAAACAGCAGCTGATGAGATCATATTATTCTCAAAGGGGTTTTGAAACCACTGTCTATTTATTTATTTATTTATTTTAAAACCGTATTTGTGATAATGGAACATTTTCATTTATTCCACATTGGAGCAAATACAAAATGTCTTAATATATGATAAGAAAGTATGGCCAATGAGAATAATTCTATTTTGGTAAATAAATTACTTTGAGCTATCATATGCCCTAAAGTAAATGGACAGCTGCAAGAGTTTTCAGTAAGCCATTAGAGTGCAAAGATAAAACGATGTACTTTTTGTTTAGACAAAAGATTTGTACAATAGCCAAAAACAGCTGATTTACTAGATTCAAGATTTCATCCAAACTGGCATGAAAACTGTTTAGCTGAACCTTTCAAACAGAGAGATGAGAATCTGACACAATTTAAAAGGCTATTCCTGGGCTGTCAGTCAGAGTAGGCCAGGGGATGTATACTGTATTTAAAGTAATCCGTAGTATATGAAGACACAGAAATTAGATTGTTAAGGTATGTCAGACATGAGATACAAAATGGTCATGGCTAGTGGTTGGAGCATTGGCAGGTGGGCCGAGTCTGACTCAGGCTACTGAAAACACTGCAGTAAGTAGATGGTAGGCAATTGGAGGGAGGTAACTCAAGGAATTTTAAGTACTTTGCGTATCTCCCTTTGATTGCTGCCGAAATCATGTTGCAGTATAAACCAGGGCTAATTTAGCATCAGGCTAGAGCAGAGAACTTGTATCTGTGAAGTTAGCTCATGCTTTTCACAGACGATGATGATGAACAACAACAACAACAGAGAGAGAGCGAGACAGAGAGAGGAAAGAGCATCATTTAAAAGTTGCCTCCATTTACCTAAAAAGGATCTCATAATTTCTGCTATTGAAGCTCTTAGAGTTCAGCAGTATCACTGAATTTAGGCAAAGACTTTCTTTGGATGGGGAGAAGGGCTTGTCTGTTTTAGAGAGACATTTATTACAACATGAGAGGAGTGTGGCTATTTGGTATGGGGACATTTCTTAGACCAAAAGATTAAAGCTTCATTACACAAACATGTTTCACAATGTTCTATAAATATAAGCATTTGTAACAGAAATGTCATTAGCAGTGGGAGTGGAAAGAGAAATAGTTTTGCATACAAATGTATAGAGTTGAAGATTTTCATTAATTTATATAATCAAGGGGTACGTCTACACTGGCAAGTTAGGTCGACTTAAGGATGCTTAAACAAAGCCATGTCCACACTAGGTTTTTATTAAGTCAACTTAAACAAATCTGTGTCCAGACTGGGTTGTTATTAAGTTGACTTAAGCATTTCCTTTTCAAATGTAGACATAGCCAAGGAGATTAGAAATGGAAAACCCCAGTTAGGTCAGGATAGTCCATTGCAGCGCAGGATTGTTCTCAAGGGTCCATTTTTTAGACTAGTTTTAAACGTTCTTTGCATTGGGTCTGCCACCACTTCCTTGGGAAAATAATTTAAAGTTAGCAGATCTTCCTATCAGAAAGCTTTCCCTAAAACACATCCATAGATTTTCCTTTTCTGAGTGTCATCACATTATTCCTAGTAAAAACCATTGTATTCTTTTCAGTAACTAGAGCCATATCTTCAGTTCTGTTCTAGCTGGTTTGTTCTGCTCCAGTATTACCAGGGCCGATCAACGCAGAGGCTACAGGGGCTGAAGCCCTGGCGCAAAGAGGGGCCCCAGGCTCCAGCCCCTAAGGTGCTTGTGTGATCCAGCCCTGCTGCCCCGCCCAGTGCCAGCAGGGGCCCTCCCAGTGCCCCCCAAGCCCTGCCGGGCCTAAGGGGAGTGGGGCCATGGAGTCAGAGGCCAGGCTCCATCGGGCTCTTGCCCTGCACCCGGTCCAGCTGGTCTGCCCCCAGGGATGGGGTGGGCGAGCATGTGTTGGCTCTGCTCCAAGGGTGAGGCCGGCTGGGGTGTGATGTGGCCTCTGTTGCAGCCCTCCAGAGCCACACACTGGAGGCCGCACTGTGCGCCATCTGGATTGGGGTTGGGCAGATGCACCATGGAAAGCAGCCTGTGGCCCCAGGGCTCTGCCAGCGCTGGTCTGCTGTAGTGGGAGACAGGGCCCCGGGTCGGGGGGGGAGGCACAGTGGTGGGCAGCCTGAGTCCCTGAGGCCCCTTAATCAGGCCTTCACAGCTCTCAGCATGCAGGGATGTGGGAGTATAAAGGAAAAGTACACATGACTGAAAGAAACATTGTTATCTTCTGGTTATCTGGCTAGCAAGTCTACCTAATCTCTTGTACTGCTTCCTTCCTTCAGCTTCATCTGTTTTAGGTTATGTATATAATAAATGTAACAACATCAATAGAGAGAAGCCAATTAGTTCAGGATTAAAGATATTCATCTACAACTGGACTATCGATGGTATAGACTGGAGTTAAAGTCTCCCCAGAGAAAACAAAACCCAATCTCTTCTAAGAATTAGTGTCTGAAGTAAGACCATTAAAACACATCCTGGATTGAAAGCTGGCCCTCACCTAAAAAATGAAGCAACAGAACCACCATCACCCTCCAGTCTCTTAACCTTACTCAAAAGAAAGATCCAAATTATGATTACCATTAGGAATTGTGCAAGACACCACCTCAGATAGGGACTTTGTGTAGTCAGGCTTCACAAGTATTCTTTAAGAATTTTTATCCAAGCTTCCATTTATTTAGCTTTTATAATCTAACCTAATACGTTAGTTCCTTCTGCTTTTTGTATGTTTTTGTGGCTTTTCTCTGAGCTCCCTTCACTTCATCAATATCTTCCAGTAATAAGGTGGTTGTATTGAATGTAGTATTTCAAATATTGTATATCCAAAGCCCTACACAAAAACTGTCACATTGCTTTTCTGTGTCTTAATGTCTCTGTGTTTGTAGCTCAAAATCTTATTAGCCGTTTCCTTTGTTGAAAAATCTCACTTCAAGTTTATATCTGATTTCTTTACCACAATCTCCACTGAGTGAATACCTTTAAAATTTCCATTTTAACTTTTGCTTTCACAACACAATTCCTCACAGTAAAATTGGGGGGGAAATGCAAAGCAGTGCTGACAGTTTTCCTATGTTTTCCCATGGCTCTGGAAAAACCCTGCTGTACTTCCTCCATATATGCTGAGAACAGCTGCCATTTTGCAGTCTTTCTCATTTAACCAAAAAATCAAAACCATTTAAAACTTCAAATCTGAAAATCAATGTACAGTTCCTCCTTCACCCACCATGTACATAACATTTTAAATCATTGCCGGGAGAGGTGGTATGCCTCTAAACATTAGAATTATGAACAAGAAAAAGAGTTTTATTGTATTAGCATTATAATTTTTAACATATTGATATTTTGTCATTTAAACCCCCCTTTTCTCTTAATATCATGCTTCTTGCCAGTTAGGTGAATTAACATCAGTGTTGTTACTCTGTATGTTTTGTGTTCTCTTGGGAGGGGAGGATTGTGATAAAAAGGGTGCCATTATAGCCCACTGGATTTTTATGCTTAAAAATGGTTTGAGTATCAGATATTGAGTTACTTTGTGAGTTAAGATAATAATTTGAGTCTCAGTGAAATGAAATCAGTGTCACTCAGATTATGTTGAAATCCAGTGGGAAAGAGGGGGGGAGGGAGAGAAGTGGCTGTGATTAAATTCACAAAGCCTACAACAGTATCTACAGAGAAAGAACAATGTCAATAATTAGAGACCAAAAAAAAAAAAAAAAAGACTTAGAGTGATCAAAGAGGTAATATGGACTGAGTATGACCTTTTGTAGAAGTTGTGATGAACCTCTACATCCTTGAAATACTGAAGACCTCACAATGCTTGAGAGTATAAATCTGATTAATTTTTATTGTGTGGTCTGTAGTAGATATAGAAAAGAAGTATTTTAACTGCCAGTTTGTATGCTTCTCAGAGTCCTCCATCTCCTTCTCAGAACCAATCTTCTGATTCCTCATCTGGAGGCTACTTTATAATTTTGGGATGATTTTTATAATACATAAATGTCAAATCAAAATGTACAAAAATGATTATACATTAACAGATCTTTTTGCAACTATCATTTGTTGTCTGTTTTTCCCATCACCTAAAGTATGCTGTACAATATATAAAACAGGAAAAACTTTTTGCTTTCTTAAGTTATTCTTATGTTTAAAATAATCTTTTTTACTTCCCTGTTGAAATCTTTCAGTTAATCACTAGTAAGCCCAGAATAAAGTTATCAGAAGAAAATTGTCTCATTTGTTTGGAGAGAAAAAAAATTATCTATTTGATAGTTGTAGATTTAATGTGGACAGTAGATTCTTGTTTTGTGCATTGACTATTTAAAATGCAATTTTTGTATATAAAAATAAAAGAAATTGGTCAGCATTTAACTAGAAATAATAATTTTCCAATCCCATAGAGTGAGATTTTCAAAGGCACTAATTCTGTTCCTTTTGAATACAAATGGAAGCAAAGTTAGGCTAATGCTAGATGCTTGTGAAAATCCCACTCATAGCTAGTACTCAGGGCCAGATTATCACAGGAGCTATAGGGGCTAAAGCCTTGGATTCTGGCCTCAAGGGGGCCCCAAGCTGCAGCCCCTATACCCTGCTTATTCAGCCCTGCCGCCCAGATGCCGGAACACAGCGCCGGTAGGTCTGGATTGCAGTGCTGGGGAGACGGGAGGGGTACATTGCTGGGAGGGGGCAGTGAGTGGGGCCCTGGAGAGGCCCCACGGCATGCCCAGGCCCAGACCAAGATTAGCTGTTCTGCCCGCTGGGGAGGGGCTGGTCCAGCACAGGCCAGCCTCCAATGGCACTGGCCCTCCAGGGCCCACAGCGCTGTTGGGCTGTCATGCTTGGGGCCCGCAGCTCAGGCTGGCATGGCTGGCCCCCAGGGGTCCCGGCATGGTGGCCCGACAATGTTGCGGGCCCTGGAGGGCTGCCACCATTGAAGGCCACCTCGCACTGGGCCGGCACTGCTCCCAGAGCGTTGTGGCCTCGTGCCAGCTGGTGCCTGGCCCCGCTCTCGTGCTTGGAACAGCCGGTCTGAAGCCAGGAGTGCTGAGGCCAGACACAGCCTTTGGCCCCAGGACCACAGCCCAGCCCATACCAAGGCTGGTGGGGGTAGGGGGGTGCTGGAGCCCCTGGTGGGGGAGGGAGCTGGGGCCTCAGGCATAACAGGGCCATGGGGGGGGGTACAAAATTGGGCAGCCCAGGGCCCCAGCAGCCATTAATCCGGCCCCGCTAGTACTAGTACATTACTATAGCACATTAAGGTGTCGCAAGATTCAACTGCTGGGCACTGAAGTCAGAAAAATTCACACTGAAAATTAACTGAAAGTTTTTAAACAGTGAGAATAGGTATCTACTGGAACAGATTACCAGGGATACGATACATTTTTCATCACTTAGAATTCTTAAAACCCGAATTCCACAAAGCATTTTAACACCTGGTTAAATGCTTTCCCATATAAGAATGGGATTACTGAATTCTATGTGGGTATTCCTTGATGTTTTTAAAAAGTGTCTGGCTGAATAAGCATTTGTATACACTAGATTGTTTTTCACCCCAACTTAACTGACTGTCAGTTCACTTTTGGTGTGCTGTTCCAGACAACAAGCAGTTGTGCTTTATTCCCATGGCCCAGTCCAGCTTTGTATCCTGGAACAAATGGTTGGGGCATGTCCACATTAGCCTCTACAAACAACTTAACTCAGGTTAATTTATTGTCAATTTACTGAAGGTAAAAAACAGGATAATGTAGACAAATCCTCGAAGATAAACTCTATTAAACCACAAATTATTGGGTTCAAAGCAGGAATCACCAAATGCAATTCTGTAGTTTTTGTTATGCCGGAGATCAGATTATATTATCACGATGTTTCTCTCTCTCTCTCTCCCTCTCTTTCTCTCTCTCTCTCTCTCTCTCTCACACACACACACAAAACTAAGAAACGTGAATGTTTATTTAAATATCTGAGATTGCAACCCATGGGAGATGCTTACACACAGTGCATATATTCCTAGTGTGGTTTCAAATTGAAGTAATTGATGAGGACAGTACATGTCTTTAAACCAGAGAAGCCATTAACAAAAGATACTCTACCTTGTATGTTTAGAGGAAGGATCAATAAATTCAAGTATTCTTACAGTTTGGTTACAAAACAGCTGTAGGTACTGTTTCTCAAGCTCAGGGTGAACCCAGATGAGTCAGCCCCTAGCTCTGGTGGTGGTCTAAATGAAAAAAATATTGGAAACTGTAAGTGATTATTTTTACAGCCCTGGTCACATGGTCATAAATGTATTTAATGTGTGTGAGGAATAACTGCACGGAGTACACATGACTTTTTTGTCATAGAAACAGACTGCTGCCCTTGAAAATAGCTCTGTTTACTGGAATTCTGAAAGTTTGGTGCTACCTCTATAATCTATAAAAGGCACTTTACTGTGAATTCTAATGTTGTTGTTCAGGATAGTCATCCCTTTTTCAGGATTTCCCTTGTTAGAAAAGAAAATTGAATTACTATCGCTAAAGTTTGGGTGAAATGTTATTAGCAGTTTCTATAGAAAACTGATTTAAACAAAAACCAAACAAACCTGTGATCTCATTTTTCAGAAGGATTTTCCTGTCCTCTGAATTGATTGAAAACAGTCAAATGGATCAGTCATGTCTAAGATTTTGATCATAGAGCGTTTTTGAAGGCTGGTCCTGTACTGTTATGTTTTCTGTTTATCTTCCATTTTCTAAATTCAAAATTCATGGCAAAATATTGTGTGTCTAAATACACACACATACAAGCATTGTAAGCCATTTTTATTGTTCCTCCAAGAATTAACAGATGTCATGCTAAGGCGGAATGAATAATGAACTTGTGTGATAGCCTATAATTTTTTTTAACTACTAGAATGGGATTTAGACAGATTTTTCACATTTGACATTAAATCTGAACATCATTTATAGTATTGTTGATTAAGAACTAATCACTGAAATGAAGCAAAGCGTGACCGACTGGAATTTTGAAAATAATTGTGTTGATAGAGAAGAATGAATAGACTCCAACTCACTTTCTCCTTTCACTCTTTAATGATCACTGGAGTAAAAAGCAGTCAGTACTTACTGTCGATTCAGCAAATGTCGTATATTTGTGAATACTCATGGAAGATGGAAGAACACTTGTGGGTAGCAGATCTGTGGAGTGAGCTATAGTGAACAAGCTTTCTTTCTCATTGAGGAGTTAACAGTGCAGAGCCATACCTGAGTTACTGTGTGCCATATGTGGCACTACAACACCTGGAGCATGTCCCATGGTTCTTTGTTTTGCAGTAAGCTAAGAAGTTTGATTATTTTCCGGTTTGTTGTGGGACACGACTCTTTTGGGGCACATGGGTGGTTTGTGGAGGGCATTAGAGGACTATTCATACTCAGGAGTGATTTATTCTGCAGCCTCACTGTAAAGTGGGTGGGTTACTAGCCCACACAAAAGCGACACCCAAGCTCTAGTACAGGCTATTCCTGCCTATCCTTTGTGCCCCATTCTCTGTTGGGTCAGCTATGTTGTGTTGAAAGCACCAATTAACTCAGGTGAGAGGGTTTACTGTTTGGTTCGGAAAGTAATAGGGGCATGGCACAGCAACCTCTGAGAAAGAACCTGAGTTAATACTGCAGTGAAGCATACTTATAGGGCAGTGGTGTTCATCCTGAGACTCAATCAGCACACAGCTCTGACCCAGGTGACAGCCTCAGGTTAGTGTATATATTGTGGATACAGCTCACATAATACAGAAAGCTGTATATGTATCCCATAAGCGTAAATAGGTTGAGAACTACACCCATAGAGAGTTTCCATGTTGGATCCTTAGTTTTGGGACGTTGACAAACAGTAATAACTCTACATGCTGGTGGATGTGAGTAGACAAGTCCGTTCAATGATTGCAAGACTGCCCTTCTGGGGTCAAATTTTACGGTCAGGTCAAGAGAATAATGTGTCTTCAGGATATTGTCTGAGTGATTTTGAAACAAATTATTTGCTTAATTCAGATGTTCAGAAATGACTCATAATACTAGGAGAGCTTAGATGGAAAAAATCAAGTTTAATAATTATTAACTGGAATATTCACTTTTCCTTGTACACATACACATTATCTTTTGGTATATTGAGAGACTTATTTCTTTCAGACTGATCCATCTAACTTTAATTAACTCATTATCTGGATCACAAAGACTATTTTGTCCCCCTATTTCATCCACTGTGGAATTTCATAGATAAATCTCAGTTATCCACAGGACTGAAAATCCATAGACTATCTCTAAATCAAAGCCCCGTGTTCTGTTAGTAAAGTAACTGGCAGATACAATTAGAGATTGGACTTCTGCTGGCAATGGGGGCAAGAGTGAACCCCTAGTGGTTATTGCTGAAGCTGCACTGTATATTAAAGTAAGTTTGTGAAAAGGGAAGGAAGGAAGCAAGCTAGCTAGCTAGCTAGCTTATCTCCAGAGCAGAAACATAAAAAAGAGTAAAGCATAATACGCTAATAAATATCTTCTTACCATTCATCTCTATAGTCTTACAGAAAAAAAGTATCTATCGTCGAAATAATTCATTAAACTACTCTGGAGAAAAAATATGAAAGGATAAAACAGAATTCTATTGTAATAGAATAAAATCACAGTAGGAACAACTGGAGTCACTTAAAAAACTGAAATGTACAGTAAAATGAGATTGACTATCTTACTTTTAAAATTGTTACTAACGTTCAAATTAATTTATAGGAGATTAATACGATGTAATGGCCTCGTACAAACAGCTGTAATGCTGTTTTCATGCATGGAAATGTATTACGGATTTTATAGCATCTAGTCCCCTTTTAATATACTTGCGTAACTTCCATTTATGTTAATGGGTATTATGTGCACATCAGGAGAGAATAGAAACCATGTGTATTTTATTATATTAATTAGTAACCTAACATCTCTTACTGACTGAGACAGTGGTTGTTTGCCTATTTCCTTACCTCCTCAGGCTGTGACAGAACTCATAAGCTCTCAATGTCAGGGTTACCCCAAGCACCACCTTGGTGATATGGCAAGTCATGTTAGTGCTTTAGTAGATAGCACTCTTCCCACTGAATCAGTACTCAGCAGATGCTTTAGCATGGTGCTAGGAGCACTGTGGTGTTGAACATATTTGACTACTTATGAAACATAAAAGAGAGATCTTAATCATAAAGGGTTTTTAAGGTGGTCTGGCATTCCTTACAGGAATTTGTGATAGCCATTGTTACAGACTACCCACCAGCTTGAGAACTACATTCTGTTCTTTTTTCCTTGTTTCCTAAAAAGTGAGACTGAGTGTTCCCTTCACAGAATGTCCAACCCCAGAGAGAGCTGTGGTTCAATGTTGGGTTAATGATGTGTGTGCACCTACACACCCACCACCACCTCCACCCAGGGCCTACATAGATTTTCACTGTGAAATCTTTACAGCACTTTGAGACTCTTCAAGCTGACATTTGTTATCGGTGGAAGACCGGGGTTCCCAACCTTTTTAGTAAAACAGCACACTTCAATGGGACAAACAATTCCACGGCACACCAACTTTTCCAGCTGAATTGATTGCTCATAAACATCACATTTACTTCCATTTGCTATGGTTAGTCTTACTTGAGAGGTTTTCAACATAGTACATACAACGTGCTAAAAAAGGATCAAATGTATTAATGTTTCAAATCCACTGGAAAAAACTACACGTCATCTCAATTTTGCCCTTTGGCCACCTGCGCTTAGAATATTCATGTTTTAGTATCAAAAGACCAATACATTGCTTTTTATTTGATGATTAAGTTTTATGAGTTGTAATTTTGGTTGGATAGAATATTGTTTTAGATGAAACAATGTCTGGTTTATATTGATTTTTCATTACCTTTGTATACAATTTCATGGCACACTTGGACAGTTCTCATGGCACACCAGTTTGCCATGGCACACTGGTTGAAAACCACTAGTGTAAGATGCTATTATTATTAGACAGGGAAATATATAAAGAACATATTTTTTTGCCTTCGACTATATAGTACAAGCATTTATAAAATTAGTTAATATACATTTGGAGTAGATGAAAGATATAATATGAAAATAGTCTCTGAAATTATATGGCAATGAATTTAGAAAATATTGACTTTGTTTAGCAACATACTTAAGGACATGCCCTAACTTTATGCATGTGAATGGTTCCACCTCAGGCATTTTGTTTCATTGAGACTACTCATTTGCTTTAAATTACATACAAGTACCTTGCCTATAAAAGTGAATGCTTTTTTTAAGCAGTTTGCACTAAACCTCAAATTTATTGCTGCATAATATCATTAAGATATACAGTAGCTAGATTTTAAAATATACTGGATGATTTTATAGCCATTAGTAACCAGTATACGTTAGTCTAGTTCAGCAAAACAAACAAGGAGTCCTGTGGCACTTTTAAAGACTAACAAATATATTTATCTCATGAGCTGTTGTGGGAGAAAATCCCACTTTATCAGACATGTTGACAATATACATGTGAAATCTTACTCAATAGTACAGTGATGTGGTAAAGGGAACCTTTTACATCATGGTATATGATTTTATCAGTTTACCATCTAGAAAGATTTGTTATCTTGCATTTTACAGAACTGGTTAATTTGTAAGGTACAGTTTCTTTCTTTCTTTCTTTCTTTCTTTCTTTCTTTCTTTCTTTCTTTCTTTCTCCTTATGTAGTGACCTTCATGGAACCTGGAGGAAGGAACACAAGTTGTAGTAGGAAAGAGTTTGGAGGCGTTACCAGGAAGTTAGTCTGTGTACAACCGGCTTGAAGGCTAGAACCTCTGTAAACAGTTATTTTTAAAAGGAGCCAGTTTAGTTTTAGAAGCATGGAACTCATAGACTCAAAGGTCAAAAGGGACCAGTATGATCATCTAGTCTGACCTCCTGCAAAATGCAGGCCTCCAGACCTCACCCACCCACTCCAGCTATAGGCCACCAACCTATGACTGAGTTATTTACCTCCTTAAATCATGATTTAAGGACTTGAAGATACAGAGAGTTCACCAGTAGGTGAGCCATGCCCTGTGCTACAGAGGAAGGCGAAAACCCCCCAGAGCCCAAGCCATGCAGCCCTGGGGGAAAATTCCTTCCCGACCCCAAATATGGTGATCAGTTAAACCCTGAGCACATGGGCAAGTCTTAACAGTCAGTTAACCAAGAAACAATTCTCTGTAATAACTCAGAACCCACCCCATGTACTCTCCCCTCTTAGGCCACTTGTATATCCACCAACCGTAGCCAAAGATCAGTCAATTTCCAAAATAGGCTAATCATACTATCCCCTCCATAAATTTATCAAGCTCAGTTTTAAAAGCAGTTATGTTTTTTCCCCCACAGCTCCCCTTAGAAGGCTATTCCTGAACTTTACTCCTCTCATGGTTAGAAACCTGCATCTAATTTCAAGCCTAAATTTCTCGATGGACAGTTCATAACCATTTGTTCTGGTGTCCACATTGGTGCTGTACTCAAATAATTCCTCTCCCTCCCCGATATTAATCCCTCCGATGTATTTATAGAGAACAATCATATCCCCCCTCAACCTTCTTTTGGTTAGGCTAAACAAACAAGCTTCTTCAGTCTCCACTCATAAGGCAGGTTTTCCACTCTACAGACCATCCTTGTAGCCCTTCTCTGCACCTGTTCCAATTTGAATTCATCCTTTTTAAACATGGTGGACCAGAACTGCATGCATTATTCCAGATGGGGTCTCACCAGTGCCTTGTACAGCAGCACTAACACCTCCCTGTCTCTACTTGAAATACCTCTCCTGATACATCCTAGAACCGCATTAGCTTTTTTCATGGCCACATCACATTGATGGCGCATAGTCATCCTATGATCAATCACTACTCCCAGATCATTCTCCTCCTCAGTCGGTTCCAACCAATGAGTCCCCAACTTATAGGAAAAATGCTTGTTGTTTGCCCCTAAACGCATGACCTTGCACTTCCCATTATTAAATTTCATCCTATTCCTGATACTCCCGTTTACAAGGTCTGTATGGTATCCCGATCCTTCTCTGTATTGGCAATACCTCCCAACTTGGTGTCATCCGCAAACTTTATTAGCACATTCCCGCTTTTTGTGCCAAGGTCAGCAACAAAAAGGTTGAACAAGATCGGTCCCAAGACAAATCCCTGAGGGACTCCACTGGAAACCTCCCTCCAGCTTGACAGTTCAGTCCTCAGTATGACCCGCTGTAGTCTCCCTTTTAACCAGTTCCTTATCCACCTTACTATATTATATTATATTAATCCCCATCTTCTGTAACTTAAAGTGGAATGATTCTATGTTGATTTATAATAGCATATAATTTGGTCCTATGAACTTTATTCTCCTTTGCTTTGTACCTTGTGTTGTCACTTATGACGGTACAGAGGAAATATAAAATGTTATCAAATGGGAATGGTTTCTCAAAATTTTGGAACGGGTGAAGCCTTGCAGACAATGAAATATTTCACAAGCATCCTTTGCCACTCATCCTCAAATATGAGGAAACAAAATGTTGTAACCAAACCCCAGAAATAGGAGCTCATTTATGTGGTTTTGAAAAAAGAAATTTAATTATTAGGAGGTACACATTTGTAAATATACTCATAACGCAGTGTGAAGGAAGCGCCTGTCATGTTGAGGTCCCACAAAAAATCAAATTGCAGAAATGTTGTATATGGTGTTCCTTTTATTTTATTGAAACTTTGTTGTACATAGACTATAGCAGTGTGGTGGCACTGCTACAAGCCTCAAAAGAGTTAAAAAGGGGCCTGGCTGTAGCAGCCAATCAGAGGCGACGGCTACTGGGCCATTCAGGGCGAGCAACCCGCTATAAGAGGGAGTTGCAGAGGTAGCTCAGTCAGTCTGGCCTGGACAGCCCAGGGAGAAGATTCTCCTCCTGCTGGCTGGCTGCAGGAGCCAGCATCCTGGAGAGCTCACAGTGCAGCACTGTGAGCTGACCTGACCAGGAAGGCGGCCAGAAAGGGCAGAGGCTCCGGACCAGCGGTCCTGAGGTGAGGATGCCTGGAGGGACAGCAGCTGGGACTCCGGCGTGGCAGGCCAGAGGTAGCCGTGGCTGGAGCAGTGGTCTGAGGGCCGAGAGCCAGGAGCAGACAGTGACTGGACTCCACGCCAGTGAGGGGCGGTGTGACTGGGGGCTGCGGGGAAGTGGCCCAGGAGTTGATGCCTAGATAAAGTGCAGAGATTGGTGGGAAGCGGAGCCTCAGAGGAGGCATCTGGGGTCCCTGGGCTGGGGCCTGGAGTAGAGGGCAGGCCCAGGTCCCTTCCCACTCCCCCAGTTTACCAGGAGCGGTGCGGATGGAGAAGGGACACCAGCTCGCTGGCCCCTATACTCTGGTAAATAGTGGGCTGAACAGGAGCAAGCAAGGCTAGACTGCAGGGAGGTGGTGAAAGGACTAGGCCCGGCCACTGCTGCAAAGTGAGCCGGGTAGACCTAGTTGGACCTCGGAAGGGATGGACTTAGGGCCTCGGCCGGAGGGCTGAGGACACAGAAGAAGACTCGGGACCAGAGTCTGGCTTGTAAGAGGCAGAGCACGGACTGCCAGCAGGAGGAGCACTTGAGCTCAATTCCCCAGTAACACCACCAGGCGATGCCCTGCTGGTGAGTCTGCTGCTGGACAAGGCTATATGGACAAAATATTGATATGGAATAGAAGTCCATAGTTGTTTTGGTGCACGAAGGCGTGCTAAAAGTGCCACCTGCAATGCTCATACTTACAAGTTTTTACTGATTTGAGGGATCTAACCGGCATTCTTCATTATACATATAAACAGGCCCACAAACAGCAGTTTTGGGCCCCAGGACAGAACAATCAATGACCCCACTAGAAAGGTATGACTGAGGTCCAAATGGGCTTTGACCAGAAGTTTTTGCTGATTTATTATGTGCTATGCAGGTTCCAGGGCAGCTGAGGTGGTGGTGTCTGCTACTCAGATTCCTGGGTCCCTTGGACTCCCCAGGGAGATTACTGATGAACCCAGAAAGCTGAGTAGCAGATATCACTTCCTTAGCCACCTGGAACCCACATGGCACATGATAAATAAGCTCATTTCAAGCGAGGGGTGGAGAGCATGAGCCAGCAGGGGCCTTGGGGTAAGAGGGTGTGTGGAGAATCTAAACTCCTATTGGCCTGGGACCTTTTAATTCACCAAGCTGCTGGGCAAATGCCTCCCACAAACCCCCTGCTGGTGGGCCCGAATAAAAGAAAGATATTTCAAATGGACAAAAATCTTGAAAATGGATAGAAATATCTTATATGTGACCACTGTAATTATTGAAGACATCAGAAATAAAAGATGGTGGATCATTCAGGAAAATTTTCACCCTTTCCTGTGAAGAGTTAAGTGTTAGCACTTCATTGCATGAATGCCACCTCACTTCAGTGGGAGATTACTGATGAAGGGAAACTTTTACATCAAACAGCAATGAAAAAAGTCAAGAATTTATTGGATGACCTTTAATTAAATTCACCACTTTGACAGATTTATGACGTTTTCAGGCATTTTCTTAGCAGCCAGAACATGGGTCTATGTGAAAGAGTCACCTGAATGGTTCCTTGACACTTTGGAAAATCAGGCTACTAGTTTAGGTGATTAAATATTAATATAGACGTCTAACTTTAGGCTTCTATTTTGGAAGATTTTGTCTTTAATGTCTAGATGATTCTTAAAATCTGTAATATACAAAGATTTTCTATTGCTGGGTGGAAGCATAGAGATTTTCAAACACTGAAACCAAGACCTTTTATTTCTCAAACAGTATTGAAACACAGTAATTCTACTGGTTCTGTTTCAGGTTAATGTGCTTGTGAGTTTCTCAGGGTACTTAAGTTGCAGGATGCAGTTCAAATGCTAGGATGGGGCACTGCAAATAACAGTGTTTATGGCCATGTACCAGCAGCAAATATTGAGGTAATAGCAGGGCTATGACTGTGAACTTACAAGGTTTGAAAGATCTCCTGAAGAAGGGTGTTAATTCATTATAGTAAACAGTCTAGACAAACTTCTTCCAAGAGTTCAGTACATATTGCAGTGGCAGAAAACATAGTCAGCTATACCATGGGAAGAGATTCCTTCACATTGCAAGCAGTGGTAAATTACTGAAAAGACCAAAAACAAAATCCTTCCTTCCTATTTTTTTTTAGTAGGTCTCTAAATAGTGTGGGCTAATGTATACAAACTAAAACAAACAAAAACTCAAACCAAAAACGAAGGAAATATAACTATTTAGAAGAGGCACGCACTTGTGCATTTTGGATTATTTTGTCAAATGCTTGGAGGTTGGGGGGCATTCAAGTATGACAAAATTACTTAGCTGAGTCTAATCATGGGGAAGTTTACAATGTCTATTTATATATATTTAGCTACCCATACAATTTCTCCATGACTAAAATATTTTAGTAACTTCCAATTTTAAAAATAGAATTACAAATAATCTCTCTTCAGTCCTTTCCAAGATGGCAAGGAATTAGCTTTATTAATTTATAAGGGTTTCCTGAAGAAATGAATGATGGAAAGCTAGGCTGATGAAATGAGTTTTACATTTACTTTTGGAGTTTATGAGGGCCATGGTCACTCTTGTCCCATATGAGATGAGTTTCATAGTCTGTGTCCAGCTCCTATGAAACTTCTGTTTCCTGGACTCATGAATCTGTCCCTTTTGATCAACTATTGTATTGTTCCTGTGGCACAATAATTATCACTTGGTGATCTTCACAAGGACACAGTCTCACAGGTGTCTAATGAAGGGCTTTGAATATCAGGACAGAGTTCTTGAACTGAACTCTGTATTTGATAGAAAGCCAGTGCAGAGAGTGGAGCACTAAGATTTACAAGTGAACCATGTTACTCAGCAGACACAGACATGTTGCTGTGCCTTTTACTAGGTAATGTTTGTTAAGAGTGTATAACTTCATTCCTAGATTTAGTGTGTTGCAATAAACAAACATGGAGATGACACATGTATGGACGTGTCCAGTAGGACTGAGTTCAATCTTCTGGCTAATCCCAACTGGAAAGTCGTTATATAATTTCATTTGCATATATAGTTTAATAAATAATTGATACAGGATCATGCTAATGATCTATTTTGGAAGACGGAGAAAGTATCAGCCTAATTAAATTAAACTATTGTATTTTTATGAGCTGGGTGAAATCTTGTTATAAGTTGAGTTAATGCAGTGGTTCCCAAACTGTGGCCCGGGGACCAAAAGTGGCTGGGGGCCTGAAGGAGCTTTCAAAGTGGTCTGTGGGTGCTGCATTCATGCTTTCTGCAGAAAGGAACCGCTGCCGAAGGACTCAGGCAAAATGTGTTTCCATAGGTTGAAAGACTGGTGGAGGCTCCTAGCTGCAGCGAAGGGGAGGGGAGATCAGTGCTCGCCTCTTGGCTCTGCAGCTGCAGAAGACAGCAAATCAGTCTGTCTGGGTCCCTAGGTGCTGAGATCTCAGTTGGACCTGAGGAAAGGGAGCATTGATCTTCTGTCCCCTTGGCTGCAGAAAGGAGCCACTGCCTAGGAATCCAGGTGGAGTGCATAGAGGTACAAGACACATGGTTTCCTGCTGCTGCAGCGAGGAAATGGGAGATCAGTGAGGAGGTAGCCGCCACACTGAACTTCTTCTGTCTAGCTGCAGTGGAGGTAGGGGGAGGGGAGGGCCTGCTGTTAAAGACTGATGGCCCTTCAGGGTTCTAAAAATGATATCTGTGGCTTTAAGCCAAGAAGGTTTGGGAACCACTGAGTTAATAACTCTTTGAGAATGATCAGTGTGAACTCACCCTTCAGTTAACCTAATTGTAAGCATAAACTTCACCTGAGACACAAGATGTGTGAGAATCCCCCCAGGTTTTGACTTGAGTACTGTTGATTAGTAGTGTGGCAGGTTAGGAGTGAGGGCAGAGAGATCATGTAGAACCTGAGATCAAACAAAAACAGAGAGAGAGAGCAGCAACGCAGGAATGGAAGGCCAAAGGTAGCACTGTATGACTCTGGAGAAAGCCAAAAAGAGTGCTTTTGGGGTCTGATGGCTAAAAATGCTCAGGGATATAAGCTAAGAAACTGCTCCTTTAATTCTTAGTTAGTTCTCCATTCAGAGACATAGAACTTTGTACCTTGCCTATATATAATCAAGATTGCATAAAAGAAAATACCAGATTCCATCAGCTTCTGCTTCCAATTGGAATATTCCCAGGGCTCTGACCTTTGACTAGGTGTTCAGGTCAAAATGGGCAACAGTATTAAATAGGGAGGTGTTACAAACACTATTAAGGGAAGAATTATAATGTAATGGTTCCTAGACAGATTAGAAATATGGGAGAGAAATAAGAAAATAAGTTTCAGCTTTGGCAAATAAAAGGTAAATATATGTGAGGAGGAAAATTAACCCAATATGAACTCATTTAGTAGGAAGGAGAAACCAACACCTTTAGGAGCCTAAATTTAATTTTCAAAAGAAATTTAAGAACTTAGGAACTCAAGCCCCAAAAGTCAATGAGGCTTATGTTCCTAAGTCACTTAGGTACTTAGGAAAATTTTACTTCTTGTCTTCAGTTAAGATCCTTTGGACAGTTTTAGGCGCTTTCACACCAGACAACTATAAACGTGTGGATTTACAGAAACACAACAGAAATTATTAGGAAGTTGAAGGGATTGAATTATGAGCTAAATATGTATACAGTCAATAGTGTTGGGGTGGGACAAACCCCAAGGGGAGGAATTGTTTATGGTGGTATAAGGAGGTGTATGTAACCTTAATTAAATGAAATTAAGAAAAGGCAAATCTGGGATGATTATAAGGAAAAATCTCATACTGGTGAAATCTATTTCATTATGAAATAGTTTCCAAAGGGAAGCAATGGGTAGGTGCCCTATTACTTGAGGCATTTAAAATTTGACTGGATAAAAACTGATACATATAGTTAAAGGAGCTTTCCTGCACAAATAATACTGTGGATGAACTAGATGGCTTACTTTAACAAGTCTTCTCCATTCCTAATGGTCTTCCATTATTCACTTTTATTCATAACCTTGGTAACATTAGCACACCATTGCTCACAAATTAAATATTAGAGTCAGTGTGAAAGATGTGAAAAGAAAATACTGCAAATAATAAAATATATTAGTACTCAACAGAAAACTAATTTTTTCTGCAATGAACAAATATTTAGAGATCCATCTAAGGATGCATTTTTATTTGGGGGTACATTTTTTGAAGGTGGGGGAATCTGTTGGTTTTTAATAACTACTACATAGTCATAGTGGCAATGGACTTACCTACACAGATTCTGAACTTACTATATTTTTGCAGAGCAAATACTGATATCATGATAATTTAATTACATGAGGTTCTAGGTGTCAGCCTTGAGCTCAAATTATAAAAGAGTTAACAAAAAAATCAATTGTTCACATTGCACGCTAAATGCTTCTTATAAAATAATAATATGCAAATAATTCTTTTAAAAAGATGCAGTTTCAAACAGGTCAAATTAGGCAGGGCACGCTACAGTGCGTGGGAAATGATGGCATGTGGTTTCTCCACGGTTTTACAAATGTCTCATATTTATTTGCTTATCTATCTCTCTTCTAAAAGAAATATATCACCATGGGATTTTTGTGCCCATATGTTTGGTTTGTACTTTAAAGAACATTACAACACCACAATCCCTGCCCCAAAGAGCTTACAATCCCATTTAGGTATGATGAGACAAGTAGAATAGAAAGCTGGTGGAAGGGCAAGAGTAAATGATAGCAAGAAGCAAATACTTATATCTGGTGTGTGCACATCCTGATGTGATTTAATTCAGTTTCATGAAAAGTGACATGCTGTTGGCAGTTCTTTCAACAAGTATCATAGTTAAAGTATGTCCCTACAATCCCTATTGGATAGTTTTTGGATAGTTAAACTAGTACCTCAAACGCCATGCAGTCAGCATTCTTCCCACACAGGAAGACTCACAATGACTTCCTTAGGAGAATGTTAGTGCCATTCCTTAATGAACTAGTAAGAGCACTGTCTGGGACACATGGCAGTCTTTTCTCCAGAGCTAAGCCTTTCTGTCTCCATCACTCCTAGCCACTACCAGCCCTTAGAGCTAGAAAGCATGCCCAGAAACTGAAGCTGAGCTCCCCTGAATAGCAGTATGGAATACAAACAATATGATAACCGGCCAGCATGATTTTGATACATTTTTAATGTGAAATGTATTAAATCCCCATCTAGTCACTTTTCATTTTGGGCTTTGTCAGCAACAAAGCGGAAGCAGTTGTTAATTTAAAACAGAAATTCAAGCCATGTACAGTTATACTGTTGGTACAATATTTGTTAGAAAGCAGCATCTAAATGTTATTTTTATAAAACAACCTTAATCGTATTTATAAACTATTTTTTTTATGTTAATTCATGACAATTTGATATTTTCCAATCTGGTTACAATTTTGCCATGAAATTTGTCGTCCATTATTTCTGTGGAGTTGTGAAGTATGCATACTTCATCAGTGAATCTTTATTACAATAAAGATTTTAAAATGTTGGTTTGTTTAAAAATCAAATGATAGATAATATTTATAGAATCTTAGTTATCTGTATCTGTGGGGGAGAGACATGGGGAGGGTTATTAATTGAACTATTTACTTAATGTCTATATTGTTCCATGTTCATGAAAATATATTTCAGGCAACACTCAGTGATCAAACTTGGACATAGTACTGTGGAATACTGGGTCGTGGTGATGATTGTGTGCTTGAGGAGGTCACATTTCAGTTTTTTGATGGCCAGTTGTCCTTTCCTATGGAAAAATCTTCAGAAAGGAGCTCTGAGGAAGAAATCTCCATGCCAGTCCCCTTGTAAAGATTTCTCCAGATATTTCTATTGGAAAATAGAGGTTTGCTTACCCATTGAAGAAACCAAGAGTCTTGCCCCCTTTCTGATTATCCAGGATTTATACATCTCTTGAGGTCACAAGGTCACCACAGTCAATAAGCCATTGATGTGGAGATCTTGTATCTTCACACTAACTCTGGGTCTTCCACCTTCATCAACCCTACTGCCTCCTGGCTTGTGGCTTCATTTTAAGTACACAGTCATAACTATACTCAAATGGTCATCACTTTTGAGATCCACCTTGAGTAGAGGGGAGGAACACATGTCAACTTGTTTTTTTCTCTCAGGTCTACTCCTTCCTATTTGAAGATCTCTGAAGATGCAGAGGGTGTTTGTGGGATCTATGGAAGCAGGGAGATGATTCTTAGAGCTTACATCCAGAAGGAAGGATCTTTAGACCCATATCAGAGTGGCTCCCTGCCCATGCCGACCCCTTTGCCAGAGGATTTTTCCCTCTAGTACTGAGAAATTCATAAACTGTCAAGCTGTTTTCATTTCAAAGCATATATATTCTGTGTAATTTACCATATGCCAGTACTGTAGCTGCTGCTTTTAGTGCAGCAGGTTCTAGTAAACATGGTGCAAGGCATTGCTTGTGCAGCTTTATATTTGCATACTAAATACACTATTCTCCTAATTAGTGAACATATACATGCATCAATGAGAGATTAATAAAGAAAAAATCTCTGATCCTATAACTATTAATAATCTCTTGATAGCAGATAAGTGTTATGTATGTGCTTTACATGCTTTTCTGAGTAAGTGAAAATGTACCCCATACTAGATACAATAAAACCTTATTATAAAACATCCCCATTTAGTAACATTAAGGACTTACTTGAATCATGGGGTGATTGTCCAAAAATAGGAGCCGAGTTGTGGACAACCCATGGAAAATCACAGAAAAGTAATAATGGACCTTACTTGTAGTAATAAGGTCCATTATTGCTTTTTCTGCTGTTGGCTGCTTGGAGCTGAGAGTGGCTGCCCAGGGCCAGCATCAGGAGCTCCTGCTCTTAGCCCCAGGCAGCCAGGGCTCCCATTGTCATCTCCACACAGGGAGGGGCTCCCACTATCAGAATTATGATGGAAGCCTAATATTGCAGGATCCACAATTTCTGCAATATCATGAATTAAGTAGGGCCTTAATCAACATTAGGCAAAGATTGGATAATACTTTGTTCCAACAGGTACTCTATTCAGTTAAGAGGTTTTTATTTGATGTATAATGTCTACTCTGAATGTGCAACATCACTCTCATACCTAATCCATTAGTCTTTTTTCCCTGTACATGTATTATTATTAATGTTCCTTTATAATGAATAATTATTTCCATTAATATTCTCATTGGCTATGTCTACACTGGCAATTTAACTCAACTAAAGGAGGCTTAAGTCGACTTAAATTAAGCCACATCCACACTAGGCTTTCATTAAGTCGACTTAAGAAATTCCTTAAGTCGACTTAATGAAAGCTTAAGTTGACTTTGTTCCTACCACTCATTAGGTCGACTTAACCCTTAAGTCGACTCCTTAAATCGACTTAAGGACGGTGTGGACGTGGAGTAACCCATAAGTCGACTTTATTAAGTCAACTTAAGGGTGGTTAGGTCGACTTAACAAAGTGGACT
>ML685841.1:9608739-9676646 GCA_007922175.1 Pelusios castaneus | reverse complement strand
GGGGGGCTGGATGTTGTCCTGTACCGGGGTGGAGGGTGGCCTTCAAAGAAATGCTTTGAGGGACTGCGGTGTGTGGGAGGCATACACGGCTGAACTGTCTGGAGTGGAGCCCGGACATTTATCGCCTGGGACTGCAAAGCTATCATGTTCTTTAGCAGTTCTGTTTGCTCCTTCATGACGCTTATCAGTTCGTCCCTGTGTTTCTGCCTCCTCTGCTGGGATTCCTCTCTCCAGGCTCTATTCTCCCTTGCGGATTCTTGTGTTGCTTTCAGCAGGTCGTTAAACATATCCTCCCTGTTTCTTCGAGAACGCCGCCTAATGTTTCTCATTCGGTCAGCTGGGGTAGACACCGGCCTTGTGAAGCTCAATTCTAATACAAAAATAACAATATAGACATTGTTAACACATAGCATAGATAGCCAATGTAACCTTCCAGTAGCACATTCCACTGGAAGGTACAGGGCGGTCAACACACTACGCTGCGCTGAAGCAGACAAGGTACATTCTAATAGACGGCTTACCGGGGGCTAAGAATCGGAAGAGGGCACACAGATGGAACCCAATATCCCTCTCCTCAGAGTGCCCCTTCCATCTAGAATACATCTCCTACATGCCGCCGGTAGCAGGCCGGGACCGTATGCTGCTGCACTGTGTGCTGCCATGGTTCCCAGGGCTGTGCTTTGCAGCTGGAGAGGCAGAGTGTCCGTCTTTGGGAGCGCAGACACAAACGCTCTCCCATCTAACCTGAGTATTAGGCTCTGGAGGTACATCGAGGAAACCTTTTCTGACCTAAATGCAGATGATTATTTTACAATCACTGCTTGTATTGATGCCCTGCTAATGAATGCAGAGTAAAGAGCGTGCACAGCGGGGACCCGCAAGCACCCCCACCCCAGACAATGATATTTTAGCAGGAGCAGAGCTGAATGAAGGAGAAACTTACCTGAACCCCCCTCTGCCGCCTCAGAGAACAAGCTGCAGTTCAAGCCTTGGGTGGACGTCTCAGCGGGGCTGCTGAAGAGCTCCTGGCTACACGCGGTTGCGCTTTCCTCCGTGTCATCCTCCATCTCCTCCTCCTCCTCCTCCTCAACAACGTCCTCATCCTGCTCGGCTCTGGCAATCACCGGACGAGGAGGGGCTGAAGTGTCCACGGGACTTTTGGCAGTGGTTGTGGGGTCCCCGCTGAGGATGGCTTCTATTTCCTTATAGTACCTGCATGTTGCAGGCGCTGATCCAGAACGGCGGTTTCCCTCCTTCGCTCGGTGATAGGTAATTCTGAGCTCCTTCACCTTTGATCTGCACTGCACTGTGTCTCTATCATGCCCTCTCTCTGACATGGCCCGAGAAATTATGCCAAATGTGTCATAATTCCTCCTGCTGCCGCGTAGCTGCGCCTGCACGGCGGACTCTCCCCAGATGCTGATCAGGTCCAGTACCTCTGCCGTGCTCCAAAGGGGTGCGCGTCTTCCACGGCGGGCCGCCATTGCTACTGATGATCGGAGCACAAACACACTCCACGAGGAAGAGAGCAGGAAGTGAAACAGACTTGAAATTTGAAAATCCCGGGAATAAGTTCGGGGCAGGGCGGGGACAGTTTCGTCACGGCCACAGAGCGGGTGGGGGGGGAGACCAGAGAGGACGACTTGGGAATGCTGGGACAGTTCCGGACTCCAGTCAATGCGCGGTAAGCGTACACACGAGCTCAAACGCGCAATATATGATCCGCAACAGCTGTTACCACTCTCGTCGGAGTGGTTGTTGGATTGCGCGACAACAAGGCACTTAACGCGCAAGAGCCCTGTTGCACGTGTGTACGCCGTTGTTGCTATCGCGCGGTAATGAGCTTTAATGCGCGATAATCTGATCGTGTGTACAAGGCCTCAGTTGATCAGTTGTTGCTGTGCACTTGGAGCTTGCAGCTGCTCCAGCCCTTCCCTGAAGTCACAGAGGTCCTGGAATGTTCATCCATGACCTCCGTGACCATCTGATCTCCCATCCACAAAAAATTGTCCAGGAATATAAAGCGGATATATATGGATTTGCAGTGCTCTATCTATGTAGATCACTTAAGGCCCTCTTAAGACCTCTAGTGATGACTTAAGCCTCTACACAGGGGGTGAATTTCACCCACAGAGAGGAATGAGTTAATAAAATTTGCAAAAATCTGTATGAAGCTAAAAAACTGGCTCAAACTCTGAACCTTATTTATTCCTATTATTTTATTTGTATGTATTTCAGTAGAATATAAGGGGCCCCATTCAGGGCTTTATTGTGCTTGGCACAATAAATGCATAATAAAAGGCAGTCCCTGCCCAAAACTTTAGGTATAGGATGATAGACCACAGATATCAGCCAAACGGCAGCATCTTCAACATTGTTTCTATATGAAGGGTCTCATACTGAGAAGAGCTGAAAGTCTTTAATTTAGTGCTTGCTCTAGAAGTATGCTCAGCAACTACAACTCCCAAACATCACTGGAAATTAAAGATGTTCAGTTCTTCTCAGTATGAGACCCTTCATATAGAAATCATGTTGAAGATGCCGCCATTTGGCTGATATGTAGAATAGCAACCATGATCCCTCAGTACTTTTTTGTAAGAGAAGTGAATTCTTGCTTGGGTTATGGTGTAGTTCCAGCCTTATGAGAGTGATTGGAATCATGAGATTTCCTTTATTTTGGTTACAAGTTCTAGAGGAGTAGCCATGTTAGTCTATTTCAGCAAAACAAACAAGGAGTCTTGTGGAACTTTTAAAGACTAACAAATTTATTTATCCCATGAGCTTTTGTGAGTATAATCCCACTTCATCAGATGCATGAAAGGAAAATTGTAGTATGTTAGGTATATACACATGAAGAGAAGAGTAAGTCACAAGGTCATTTCAGTCTTTTTCAGCAAACCAAACAAGTTGTGTTGATTCAAACAGTGCAGAGAAATAGATAAGAAGTTGAGAATGTTAAAAGAGAGGAAAATTAACTTTGGTAATTAAATTAAATTAAAATTAAATTTGGTAATTTGCTATTCAGATCTAATCTGATGGTGTCAAATTTGCATATGAATTCCAGCTCTGCATTTTCACATTGAAGCCTGGTTTTAAAGCCTGGCTTTTTAATGAACTAGTTTCTGTCATGTCTTTTACAGAATGTCCAGGGAAGTAAAAGTGTTCCCCTACTGGTTTTTGATTATTACTAGTATTGATGTCTAAATTGTGTCCATTGATTCTTTTGTGCAGACAGTCCTGTTTGGCCAATGTATAAGGCAGGGCAGCATTCTTGTGACATGATGGCATATATCAATCACATTGCTAGATGTGCAGGTGAATGAGTCCCTGATGGAGTGGCTGATTTGGTTAGAACCTAGAATGGTGTCACTTGAGTAGATATGCAGGCAGAGTTGGCAATGGGGTTTGTTGTAGGAGACCAGCACAATAACCCACATATACCTTCAGATCAACACTGCAAGAGGAAAGATTCTATGTGGACTCCTGACGGTTGGAATAACAGACTGGACTTCTACATACATTTTTTCCACCCATGTGCACAAGCTGAAATTGTGGACAAACAACATCCCTTACACCATAACCTCAGCCATGTAGAACACAATACCATCCGAAGCCTCAGAAACAAATCTCATATATTATCAAAGAGGCTGACAAAGAAGGTGTTGTAGTCATCATGAATAAATCATATTATGAATGGGAGGCTAATAGACAGCTCTCCAACACCACATTCTATAAGCCACTACTCTCTGATCCCATTGAGGAATACCAAAAGAAACTGCACCTTCTACTCAGGAAACTCCCAGAAGCAGCACAGGAACACCTTCCTAGAGCCCCGACCAGAGGTATCCTATCTGCTACCCAAGATTCATAAACCTGAAAATCCAAGGCGCCCATCATCTCAGGCATCGGCACTCTTATAGCAGGCTTGTCTGGCTATGGGGACTCAGTCCTCAGGTCCTATGCTACCAGCACTCCTAGTTATCTTCAAGACACCACAGACTTCCTGAAAAAAATTCAATCCATTGGTGATCTTCCAGAAAACACCAACCTGGCCACTATGGGTATAGAAGTTACTTTCACCAACATCCCACACAAAGACAGACTACAAGCTGTCAGGAACAGTATCCCAGATGATGTCGCGCACACCTAATGGCTGAACATTGTGCCTTTGTACTCACCCACAACCATTTCAGATTTGGAGATGATTTATACCTTCAAATCAGCAGCACTGTTATGGGTACCTGCATGGTCCTGCAGCATGCCAACATTTTTATGGCTGACTTAGAACAGTGCTTCCTCAGCTCTCATCCCCAAGTGGAACTCCTCTACTTGAGCTATATTGATGGCATCTTCGTCATCAGGAAAGGAGGTCCTTGAGAAAGTCCACCAAGATTTCAACAATTTCTACCCTACCATCAACCTCAGCCTGGACCACTCCACAGTCCACTTCCTAGACACAGCAGTACAAATAAGGGATAGCCACATAAGCACCACTTTATTCCGGAAACCTACTGACTGCTGTACCTACCTACATCCCTCCAGCTTTCAGCTAGGACACATCACATGATCCATTGTCTACAGCCAAGCCGTAAGATATAACTGCATTTGCTCCTGTCCTTCAGACAGAGACAGACACCTTCAGGATCTCTATCAAGTGTTCTTAAAACTAGAGTACCCACCTGGGGAAGTGAAGAAACAGATTGTCAGAGCCAGACGGGTACCTAGAAGTCAGCTACATCGGGACAAGCTCAACAAAGAAAACAATAGAATGTCACTAGACATCACTTACAGCCCCCGGCGTCAAACCTCTGCACCATATCATCAAGGATCTACACCTATCCTGCAAGATGATCCCTCATTTTCTCATGCCTTGGGAGGTAGGCCAGTTCTTGCTTACAGACAGCCCCCCCAACCTTAAGTAAACACTCACCAGCAACTACACACCATACAACAGAAACACTAAGGCAGGTACTTATCCCTGCAACAAACCCTGTTACCAACTCTGCCCGTTTATCTACTCAAGTGACATCATCATAGGACTTAACCAAATCAACTACTCCACTGTCTCCGTGCAAAAGAATAAATGAACATAAATCAGACATCAAGAATGGTAACAGTAAAAAACCAATAAAGGAGTACTTCAACCTCCCTGGATATTCTGTAAAAAACATGACAGTTATAGTACTTCAGCAAAAAAACTTGAAAACCAGACTTCAGTGTGAAACTGCAGAGCTGGAATTCATATGCAAATTTGACACCATCAGATTAGATCTGAATAGCAACTCGGAGTGGCCAGCTCATTACCTAAGTTAATTTCCCCCTCTTTTAACGTTCTCACCTTCTTATTTATTGTTCCACACTGTTTGAATGAAAACAATTTGCTTGGTTTGCTGAAAAAGACTGAACTCACCTTGGCTACGTCTACACTTGCTAAAATTAGTTCGAATTAGTTAGTTCGAACTAACTAATTTGAACTAATTTATTTAGTTCGAATTAGCTTAATTCGAACTAGCATGGCCACACTGGAACGTTAGTTCGAACCAAGCAAGCACTTGCTTGGTTCAAATTAGCGATCCCCATTCATTTCAATGGCCGGTTAATTCGAACTAAGAAATTAGTTCGAATTAACATGGCCACATTGGTTAGTTAGTTCGAATTAACCCCTTATTTCGAATACCCTATTCGAACTTAGTTTGAATTAAGGGCTTCCTTAATTTGAATGAATAACTAAAGCCTAGTGTAGCCATGCCTTAGTTAGTTCAAATTAAGCCTCCTTAATTCGAACTAACTTGCCAGTGTAGACATAGCCCTTGTGATTTACCCTTCTCTTCATATATATACAAATACACCTAATATACTACAGCTTCCATTTCATGCATCCAATGAAGTGGGAGTATACCCATGAAATCTCATGTGATAAATAAATGTGTTAGTCTTTAAAAGTGCCACAGGGCTCCCTGTTTGTTCTGTTTTGGATAGAAATCTAGACAAATTACTTCAAAAACAGCTCATGAAATTTCAAGCACTGTTGAATCCAAATCTTAGTCTAGTTCTGATTCAGCTTTGAACCTGAACCTCAAACCCTAGCCTTAACCTAAGACAGACTCAAATATCACCATCTTAGGCAACCTTTACGGTGTATAATAAAGTTAATAAAATTCCTCTAGGATCTGTGTATCAAGGGTGGAATTCTTTGAGATCATCAGTAGTTTTGTCTTTGATTTCAGTCGGACCAGCCTTTTAACCCTAGGCTTTTCTACACCAATCCCTTCACCATACTATCTGAGTGCTTTGTGTGAAAGATGCTATATGTATTTTTAAAATCATTGTGATTTTTCTATGTATCTAGCTTAGCTGTAGTACCTGAGGTCCTCACATATATTTTAGTATATTCATCTCCACAAGATCCCTCTGAGGTAGCAAAGTGCTCTTATTTATAATTTATATATGAGGAACTGAGACATAATAGTCTATATTAATTGCTCCAAGTCACAGGCAAAACAGGAAATAGAATCTGGGGTCAGGTTTATACCGGTGGCAAAATTCAGTGGCAGTCAACTGGATTTTCACAAGCTGAACTTGCATAACTCCTGTTGACTTCCTAACTCCCCTTCATTGTGATGTCTTCACTGCACTGCTTAGACAGGAAATGTGTTTTCAGCAGTGCAACACTATGCCACTCGAGAGGGTGGTTTTATTAAACTGATTTCTGGATTGATTTATTTGGGCTTAACTGACTGCTAAGCCAATCCGGAAAGATCAATCTTGATGATGGTGAATTTGCCACCATAAGTGTAGGCATAGCCCAAGTCTCCCAAGTCACAGGCCAATAGCCTTAACATTAGTTAACACTCTATAGATATAAAAAGATCACATTCAAGGGTGTCCCTGCCAGCAGGTAGAGGATCTTGGGGGGCAATTACTGTACCACTGGGGTACAAATCAATCTTTATAGAAAAATGTAAAACAGTAAAATTTAACAATGGGGTGTATGGGGTTTGTCACAGTAGGCAACTGGGGAGGGAGTTTCTCTTATTGAGCAGTGTGAAAATTAAGAGGTGTCACAGTGAGTCACAATTGGTGGCTAGCGATTCTACAAAAAAGCAATATGTCACGGTGGTATAGGTGTAGCGGTACAGTAAAGGCAGTGGTAACCAATGGGGTTTTACGAATATGAATGAGATACAAATGGCAGTAAAATTGCACAATAAGGGTGATTAGTGAATTTACACAAGTGTAATAGAACAGATGAAAATCAATAACTTGGTTTGTAGGACTGCAGTGGCAGGCAGTCTGTAAGAGTGTACCTAGAGGCTGGGTTAAGGAACAGGGGTGGGGGTGGGGTGAGTAATCAGTGGCAGAGGAAGAGGGAAGAGTACAGCTGCAATGGATGCAGCAAGAGGCACTGAAGCCCTGCAGGGCGAGGCCCAGAGCAGTCTTCAGGAGCCTGCAGGCTAAACGTGGAGGAATCAAAGAAGAAAGGCAGCAAGGGGCTTGGGAAGTTCGGGGAGAGGGGGAAACAGCAGCGGAGGACTTGGGGTGTTCGGGGAGAGATGAAGACACAGAGGCACTTATTTAACAACTTAACAGCAACTATACAACTTATGCAAATAATGAACAACAGAAAGAAGGAAAAACAAAAAGAGAAGCAACACAGTAAAACAATTATCTTTAATCTAGCTTAACTATGGCTACACAATATAACAGGTAATGGCAAACAAGTATCTCACTTAACTACCACTAAACACAGACACAAAATTCAATTTTAACAGGACTACAACTTATACAAGCTAATAAAATACAACTTAACAAAACTGAGGCTAAACCAAGTAATGAAACTAAACCTAATGGCACACCTTATACTACACTGGTCCTATTGACCAGGGGGAGCAGTCCCAGAGGCAGAGTGGTGTGAGCCCAGGGTACAGCTCTTGGGGGAGTTAGGGGATGGTGGCTGCAGCAGTGGAAACAGCTGAAAGCAGGGAGCCCCGGGAGAGAGCACACAGAGGCAGAGCTTAGCAGTGGCACAGGTTTTTCTTTAGCAGGAAGGGAGCCACAGAGTTAGAAACAGTTTCAGGCACAGACCAAGGAATTAACTTGAGTCTGTCTGCTGGGAAAGCAAGGCCAGCAGCTAGGACAGGGAGAATTTGCAAGAGGGGAGCCTTACCAATTCCTAGGACAGCAGCAGGAATAGAGGCAGGAACAGCAGCAGCATCAGAGGATGCAGAGGAGGCTCGGTTCGTTTTCAATAGTCAAGAGATCTCACAGGAAAAATTCGGTGTTCATGGGAGGGGAGTTTAAAAATGGGGGGTATGTTCAAAAATTAAATGAGAGAGGAGAAAGGGCCCCCCAAAGACCCCTAGCTGATCAGACCAGGTGGCAAAGCAGGGACCTTTCTGATGTCTGACTCAAAAATGTCCGGTTTTAAAGGCAAACTCAGGCAGTTTCCCACCAGTAACTCTGATTGGCTCCCTCTGCTACAGGGGAGGAGAGAGGGCAGGGAAAACTGCAGGTAAGCACAGGACATGTCTGGGCAAAGTTCTGAACCACAGGTATGACTCATGCCCTTAAGCTTAACAGGCCATTTAAGTGTTGCACTCCTGGGCATTATCCACCCTACACCGAGCCAGGGTCTAAGCAAAGGAGCTAAAGGCTGCCTCCCTGGGCTGGGCAATGGCCCCAATTGGTTTGTAAAAGCCATCCCTATGAGCAGGGGCAATGGCTTCAGTTAGCTTAGTAGCCCGGGAGGGGTGGCCACACAAAACAACAAAACAAAGGAAAAATAAATGCAGCAGGGGGACAGCTGCAACAGACATAGGAACAATGTTGGTATGATAATACATCATCTTGCACAGATGATTAGGTGTTTAAAGAGTAACCTTAGTAAAATAGTGGGCCAGATCATTAGCTATGCCAAGTTGACATAAAGTATCAGCAGAGTCTCTGAGTCACCTTTATGGTAACACCCGGCATAACATAGAGCCACTCACGTGGGAACTGCTTTAAGTTATACTAGCAGCTATGGTCCCATTGGAACCACAGCAGAATTTGGAAATCAGGTGGAGTACATGGCGCTCTGCCCCATTCCCTCCCACTCTGGAGGACCTCAGCTGCCACTTCAGTGCAAAGCAGATGGAGCTGCTTTGCGTGTGAGTACGTGTGAATTTTTATATAACTAATGTAAAATATTTTTATAAAATCAGGCTATGTGTTTCCTTTTCAGAGGATCAAATTCCTCGTGGCTTTCCCACCATTGATATGGGCCCACAGTTGAAGGTGGTTGAACGCACTCGCACAGCCACTATGTTGTGCGCAGCCAGTGGCAATCCTGATCCTGAAATAACTTGGTTCAAAGATTTCTTACCTGTTGACACAAGCAACAACAATGGACGCATCAAACAATTGCGATCAGGTAGGGTCTTGTTACTGTTTCCACTAACGCCCAGAGTTGTTCTCTTTCTCACTTTTTTTTTTTTATTTATAGGTAAAAAAATTCTCTTTCTCTTCTCCTTTCTGTGTTAATGAGTGTGTTGTTCATGTCTGTAATGTTGTCATAGTCTGTTCCAGAGTTCGTCTCTGTGTGTGTGCGTTTTGCAGCTTCTGTTCACTCCACATTGCTCACTGCTGTGACTGTATTTTTGATAATTTTTTTCTTTACTGCTTTTCCGCAGTATTTGACGGATCCATTTTCTCCTTTCTTTCTTTCTTTCTTCTTTCCTTTTTTTCCCCTCAAATTTATTTCAACATTGGACTTCATTCAGAACTTACACGGAGTACCAATGGTTATGTTCATCTAAACCAAAACTTTCATATTTAAACACTAAAAATATTCAATAACAAGTGTGTTTTGTGCTGTCTTTTCCACATTTGAACTGACCAAAGATTAGCCAGTTTGGACACATCTTCTTTCCTCTCACTAATACATAAAACACAGTACTTTTTCCCATGCGTAACCATACCTTAAAAAAGGGGGCGGGGGTGAGTCCTTGGGTAACCTATGAAAGGAGGGCTTTTTGCTGGCTGAACATTTTTCCAACACATTTAGCCACAGTAGTGTGCGCCCACGCTCAAGCTTTCTGAATCGTACGTTGTCTGGATCTACAGAAGCCTGCTTTTTGGTGTAGACTCCAGCTTTTGCTTCTCTCTCTGCCTGTTGCACTTCCCTAATAATCCTCTCACCCCTTCCCACCCTAGTTTATTCTTTTGCTCTCTTTAGATTTAAAAAAAAAAAAAAAAAAAAGATAACTCTAAATTTAAGTTTAAAACTTATCCCCAAGTAATATAATGGGGACATAATAAGCCTTCTGCCTTGGCAATGATAATGATATTGCTATAGAATCTAAGTTGTTGAATCACCTGTCTTCCCAGAATTCTCAGCTTTTGACCTGTCCTGTGATGTTAAATCGTCTTGTTAACTGACTCTTTGCTTGTTGTCAGCAGAACTGTGTAAATTAACCTACTGTTAATGTAAATTAAGAATTAATTTTTCACATGTGACGTAGATTATTTAGTATATAAAGTTTTAACTGAAAACTTTGTGCCAAATTATAAGGAATATAATAATATTTTTATGCTGTCTTTCTTCTCTCCGTATTTAAATCGCCAGAATCTATTGGTAAGTGCTTAGTTCTGAAGCGCACTTCACCCCCACTAATTTCCATATTCAGAATATTATTATTATTATATTATAATTATTATTATTCTTAAAATGCATGGCATGCATTTTACTAACAGTCAGTGTAGTCACCAGAACTCCGTAGTGGCGCACACACACACACCTCCACACAAATGTTGTCGTATCAATCATAGCAACACCTGTCTAGAAGAAACAGTACACAAGTATCACATAGATAGAGTACAGTGAATGCCATAATCCAACCCAAACTGCAGTGTTTGTTTCCAGATAGCCTTCAGTGTATCCTCTCTCTCTCTCTATCTATATATATATAGAGAATATATATATATATACACACATACCCTTAAATAGAATATCCAATATTTTCCTAAACTCTGTATTAAATACATTACTGTAAAGTTTTTCTTTAAGGATGTGAGGCATAGCGATATATTTCTAACCCTATATAACCAAACACTTAAGAACGCAGATGCTTCTCAGAGAGTGGCAATGCTGCTTTTTGTGGCCTTTGCCCTTTGTGGTACAGTGCAACTTGCTTTTATAACCTAATAATACTATCTAATATATTCCTGTTTTAACAGTATAGTAATCAAGTTTTTTAAGACCTTATTTAATTCTGTAAATCTAATTTGATTCTTCTTCCAAAGCCCTAGCCTCCTTCTTCTCGTACTAATGCTTCTTCTTTCTAATCTTATTTGCATTCATATTATCCACCCAGGTGGTACACCAATAAGAGGTAAGAGTGCTGAACTAACGTTCACAGAATGATCTTACTCATTCTTTCTGTCCTTTCATCCTTCTCATCTTTGTCCTGTTAAAAAAACAACAACGCATCTTTATTTTTTCCTTTGTTCTGTTTGGTTATGATCAGTGATTCTCATGTTGTGACCTTTATTTCCACCTCCCTTTTCCTTTCCCTTATTTTGGTTCTTCATTTTTTAAAAAGATAATTTAATTTGTGATATGCTTCAAAGAAAGCATATCCTGGTCTTTTGGCCATAGCCCAGTCACAGCGTACCATTTGTCCCTCTTTTTTTTTTCTTTTTTCTTCTTCTTCTTCTTCTTTGTCTTCTTTTTTTTTCTTTCTTTCTTTCTTTTTTTTTTTTTTTTTTTTGTTCAACTAGAACAAAAAAAAAAGATCATTTTTTTTTCTTCCTTAGCTGTTCTTGTTCTGGACCAAAGCCAAGGTGGTCTGGAGAACAGTTGCAAGACATGCAGAAGACAACATGGAATACTTCTTTTTGTCTTTATCTTTCAAAAAAGGTTTTTTGATTTTGTTGTTCTTCAATTCTTTTTTCTTTTAACTTTGTAAAGTTGAAAATGTTCTCCCCCCTTACAAAATTACAGCAATGCTTTTTTTCCTTGTTGGGGTTTTTTTTTTTTTTTTTTTTTGGTTTGTTTTTCTTGGATTTACCCTACCTCTGGATTTTTGGATCTTCTGATCTTCAGGCTTTGGAAATGAAAGGTTGATGACTCATTATTCTGGTATATGGTATTGCTGGTTTTTGTTACTTTGACAAAAATGTTCACTACTTTTATAATTCTTGTTTTGTATTTTTCTTGGGTTTTGTGACACCACACTGCTAATCCCACTCGTGGATTTTGATGGGTGTCTTAGGGGGGCCCTCCTGAGGTCCTCAGCAGTGGTTGGTTGGTTCTTCCTTGTTGGCATAGACCATGCTTTTAAACTTTTTTTGTCCTCTAATTCAACTGCTCTTTGTTTTTCAGCAAACGTACTAAAAGATTGTAAGTTGTGGCAAACTGTCTTTCTTTTCTTACCAGTCTGCATGTCTTAAGGGAGTTTTATTTCTTTAAGAGAATATTTTAATAATTATGAATAACTAATGCAGTTTCTTTTTTTTTTACACTTCAAGCAGCCTTTTTTGTTCTTGCTGCACATTTTTGGCTTTCTTCAGCAGAAGACTTTCTTGAAACCCATCGAGTCTTTTTTGAGAGAACCACCTTTTGCACTACTTTTGTTACCAACTCCCTCCCCCCAAACAAACAAACAAAACCAAAAATAGAACAACTGAACAACTTAATCTCTTTCGTTTTATTTAAAAGCCATACTTTCTTGAAGCAGTCTCACCCATCTTCATTTTAATGGTCGAGGGGGAAAAAAAGTATTGATTAGAAAATGATTTTTTTGCCAAACGCAAATTGTTTCCTGTGCTAGCACTGATGATGTGAAAAAAATAATCATTGTTTTTTTCATCGCATCATTTTCTGTCTGTGCACCTTAGCAAGAAAATGAACCGACGTTGAATGGACCTTCGCATACAGGGCTTTTCATATTGTTAAGCGGTGTATAATTATTTATCTAGAAAACCTTCTCTGACCGTCTCTTTGGATATATATTTTATATTCATACAGGTGCCCTCCAAATCGAACTGAGTGAAGAATCTGACCAAGGCAAATATGAATGTGTTGCAACCAACAGTGCGGGTACACGCTATTCTGCCCCTGCCAATCTATATGTCAGAGGTAGGAATGACATAACCCTGGCATCCACTCTTCATTCAGGCACAGGGGGCATTGAAATACTCTCATAGTCTGTGCAGTTAACATAGTAATAAACAAACTGCCATGGTAAAAGTAACAGTAACAAAATATTTTTTAAAAATTTAGAGGATAGGGATTTATTTAAAAAGCACTCTTGAGTTCAATCTATCCTGAGACTTCAGGTTTGTAAGTATATTTACATTTTTACATCTTGACTTCTATTTTTCCTGCTTTGCCATTTTTAAAATTTTGGTTTTTTTCTTTTGTGTTTTCTTTTCAAACTCCCAAAATAATTGCTTGGTATGCTACTAATCAGCTCTGAGTGGAACTCCAAGGCAATGAGATGTACGTCTTCATAACCTCTGCTGCTGAGTCGCAAAGGAAAAGCTTCTAAATTTAAAATACTATATGTGGAGCACAATTGTATTTTCTTTTCTTATTTCTTCTTCATATATATCTATATTTATATATATGTATACATATATAATGTGTATGTGTGTGTATATGTATATATAAATATAATGTAATTTTTTAATTATTTAAACCTTATTGGAAATGTGTAATCCCTGCTACTGCAGTAATGAACTGGCTGTACTTTAAAAATAAATTACCTGTCTGTATGACAGGTATGAACTATGAGGATATATTCATATAGGTCTGTAAAGTAATAGAAATTATTAATTTTAAAGTCTTTGAAAGTGTTCTTTTGATTTCAAACAGAAGGAAGTTGTTCCTCTTGGACAGTATTTCCAACAGCTGGTTCATGTAGCTTTCTGTGCAATATAAAGCCTATAATTCATTATCTATATACATATATATATATATAAGTGTGTATGTGTGTGTATATATATATATATGTCTACAAATGAAAGGGTGGGGTGGGGGGCATATGTGTGAAAACTTAAACAGCTTTAAGCTCGTTACTGTAGTGTGGGTGATCTTACCAAAAATATCTAGCTTGATCTTGAAATTTTTGTTAAAAATAATCTTTCAATCAACCTTTTGTTTTGGGTGGTTTTCTGGCCCAAGAAAAGTGTTCACGGCATCCTTAGAAAGATGTTTGATCCCTTTTTTCCCCCACCAAATTACTGACTTTCCTGTACTGCATGAGGCATGTATACCTTTTTTATCCAGAGGAAAATTTCAAAATGATGCTAGCTGTTGTTTCTAATGCCGTAATAGCTGCAAGAAATTGCTAACTTGTCAAGCTGACATAGGAAGGTTTAATTAGAGCAAGTAAAGATGTTCAAGTAGCAGTTGAAAGCCTTGATATGGCCTTTTTACTCTCTCTGTGTTTCCCTTGTTTTTCTCCTTTCCTCATTTCATTGTGTTCTGCATCAAACCCCCTACATCCCTCAGAGCTGCGAGAAGGTTGGTGTGTTTTTTACTTTTTACCCACCTTACAAAACTATTAATTAAACCAATAACAAAGAATACAAATGAAATGAATGTAGCTGCATTGTGGCCTTTTTAAGTTAATGTTATGTTTAAGCAGAGAATGCCTGGTCATGGCTTTTAGCGTGTGCTGTATCTAACTGTTGTGCATGGTAAGACAGAATGAACTTGGATGCATGGCAGCCTGTATCTTTTAACACTAAGGTCTGGTAAACATGGTCAGTGTTCCTGCTTTTTTCTTTTCCTTTAATTTATTGTTTCTATTGATGCCTGCTGTTCAAGGAATGATATCCTGCAATTGCTTCTCTAAGGAGCCCAAGCATGAAAACTAAACTCTCCTCTTTTTATAAGGATTTTGTTTGATACTACAAATTCCACATTGCCTGTTGCTTGCTTTATGTGGCCTCTGAATTGGCTGCTGAAGGCATGTTACGCTCTTTGCTTGCTCCTCCATGCCTGTCATTCACTCATGAGGCCATCACGGTAAAAAACCCCTCTTGAGTCAATAGAAATTCACCATAATTTAACTAAATCCAGCAGAAAGGTTCCCAACAACGTTTAATCTGTTAGTCTTTTTATTTTATTTTATTTTATGCTGAATTTAAAAAAAAGTCTTACTGAATAGCTTTGGTTCATCAAACTAATATAGTGCAGAGTACTTTGTCCAAGTAAAGTACTAAATAAAAACTGCCTCTCTGACACTTCTCCCTTTGCCTCCTTCCACACACATGCACACACACTGAATATTTGAAGCAGGAACACTGATTTATCATTGCCTATTATTTTCTCAATGTTGTGTTTGCTTAACTATTAACTACTCTGCAAATGTGATGTCCTGCTATGTGTTTTCAGTCAGCTGCCCCTCATTTTGAATACAGAAAACCTCTTATGTGACTAATCTTATTAGCTTACTTTGCTTTCCTGACATGCAAGCATAGTAGAACCCTGAATGTTAAATGTTCTGCTCTTTCCCCGGTGGCCCCATTTTATAAATGCTTCATAACAATCTGAGCTTAATCTAATATCTTCCTCCCTCCAACCTTATCCTCCTTTAAATTCCTGTTTCTGTCAACCCATTCAACCCCCAGTTTTCAGTTTTATTCTTTCTCCCAATAAGTTTTCCTTTATAGTTTTAGTGATTTTATTTCTTTCTGTAATTTTGACTCTCCAACATTTTCTTGCGCATGATTATAGATTCTGTCATTTGCTTGCCTGCATGCCCAAATCCAATACTCATACTGGCTTTGCCTTGTTTCTTCTCCTGTGACTATATATATTTTTCTCTGTTTGTTTCAGTGTTAGTGTGAGGTCTTGAGGCTGCATCCACTTTGAGTCTGAGAGCAAATCAAATTGCACTTTCAGTGTACTGTAGATGATGTGTTCCAGGGCTGTGATGTGACAATGTGGTTCAGCACATTTATTCACATCAACTGGAAGTACGCAGCATTGAAGTTGGTTTTGGTACTCAACTCAAGCATGCTGTTAACCCTCCAGTTTTCTTCTGTGCATATATATATATATATGCATACAAACTACATGCGTATATATATGTGTGTGTGTATTTATCTTTTGCATGGTGTTTGTGTATTGTTACTATATGGTTAGTCAATTGTGGGCCCCTGGTAGGTCTGAATCAACTTTTGTATGAATGTGTCTAATGATATCAACAAGTAAATATAGAATAATTTACTTTGTATGCTGACAATATACTTGTGTAGTCTGTATATTTGATTTTTTGGCAAATTAGAATAATGTTTAAAAATGTTAAATAGTGTCTGTACAGTGCATGTAGTCTATATGCAAGTTTCATTTTCCCTTTTTGTATATGTTATTACCTTTTTGTGTTTTGTTCCAGTTCGACGAGTCCCACCCAGATTCTCTATCCCACCTACCAATCATGAAATCATGCCAGGTGGGAGTGTTAACATTACCTGTGTTGCCGTGGGGTCACCGATGCCATATGTGAAATGGATGCTGGGGGCTGAAGATCTGACACCTGAAGATGATATGCCAATAGGGAGGAATGTCCTTGAACTTAATGATGTCAGGCAGTCCGCAAACTACACTTGTGTTGCTATGTCCACCCTTGGTGTTATAGAAGCAATAGCACAAATAACTGTCAAAGGTACTTTATATATATAATCTCTGTGTGTGCATATGCATCTGTATAGACATGACTTGTTCTTTGTTTTCCTAACACGCTTGTTAAATATTAGTCACTTCCTTGAAGAAGAAGAAGAAGAAGAAGAAGAAGAAGAAGATCTGTGTTAGTTTTAAGCCAAATTCTGGCTCCTAGTGTGAATAAGCAGTGTGTGACACCACCAGCTTCTTCAAGTGATTGCTCATGTCATTCCAACTCAGGTGTGCACGCGCTGCATGCACGGATCACCGGAAAGTTTTCCCCTAGACTACCCGCAGGGTCGGCTGCAGCCACTAGGGGCGCCCCTGTGACCCTCTATATATACACCAGCCAACCCTTTCCCTCCCCAGTTTCTTCTTACCGCCTTGACGGTCGCTGGAACAGTGCTTGCTTCCTTACAGCTAGCAATCCCCTGTCTCAGTTAATTGTTTCTTAGTGTAGTTAGCGTTTATGGTTGTTAAACCATTGTTAAAGTTAGTGTTAGGTGAACTATCAGGAAGCTCTCGCTCCACGAGAGTCTCCTCTTGCCTTAGGGCTAATGCTCAGGCATGGCAGGCTTCAAAGCCTGCAACTTGTGCCAGAAGTTTATGCCTATGGATGACCCACACGCATTCTGCTTGAGGTGCTTGGGTGAGTCACATTTGAAGGACAAGTGCAAGCTCTGTAGAAGCTTTAAATCCCGCACCCAAAAGGAGAGGGAGCAAAGACTAAGGCTCTTCATGATGAAAGAGGCCCTCCGCCCCACAGAAGCTGGGGGCTCGGGCTCGAGCAGGGCCACTTCGGTGCAGAGCACCCCACCGACGGCACGTAAAGTTCCCGCCAAAGAAATGCGGCATCACTCACTGGCACCGGCAAGGGAGTACTGGCGCTGATCCCGTTCCCTGGTGCTGAAGAGAAAAGGAGAGAGAGGAGAAAGGACGCTCTCCTTCAGTAGAAGACAGAGGCAGAATGAGACCCGAGTTGGGCCACCCAACCCCGGCACCGCTCCAGATGGCACCGTCCACTCCGGGCCCCAAGGAGGATACGTTGAGTCCGATGTCAGAGCTGTCTCCCACCAGAGGCATAGTGGAGGAGGACCTGCAGCTCCCCTCCACCCCGGAGACGTTGGAGGTGGCCAGAGACTTGATAGAGCAGACGGCCCCTCTGGCACTGGAGCTTGCAGTGTCGCAGAAGCCCACATCCCCAGTGCATCCTTGCAGCAAGCCGACACTGCTGAGACCCCCGGCGGTGCAGAGGGCCAGGTCACATGCACCACTAAAGTCTCAGCTGGAGCAGACTGGAGCTCCCGGCCATTTGTCGACTCGGCACCGCTCGCCGATCTTCCTCATGGTCATTGCAGCAGCACATGGGCTGCGGTACCAGTCACTGGTGGCGTCAACCCCGAGAACTTCACGGCACCGTGGACAACCAGCACCACCAGTGCAACCCGTTACTGGCAATTGGTACCGGTCTCTGGCACCGAGCGGCACCGCTCCTCCCTGGTCCCCTGGAAGTAATTTTTCCTTGGGCTGGGACGAGGGGTCAGTGGCCTCGCGAGCTAGCAGGTCCAGTAGATGGAAGGAAGGGGGCTATCGTCCATACCAGCTGCCCTGGCAGCAATTGCAGATGCCACTGCAGTGGCCCTTTTGGACCCCAGGGACCCATCATCAACCACAGGGCTCTATGGTGAGCAGATCCTGCTCTTCGATGGGGGCCAGGCCAAAACCCACACAAACTGTCAGCGCCCCTCCAGAGCAAGGGGAGAAGTCAGATGTGGGCTCGGCAGAGACAGAGGAGCCCAGAGAAGGGGACTCCCACCAGCGGGGTAAAGCCCACCCCTTGGATTTACAGATCCCAGAGGAGAGCCAAGGGGAGTCGTCCTCTTCCCCTCAGACGAGGCAGTAGCGGGAGCAACCCCAGCTCCCCTACCGGATCACAGTAAGTCCCATCAGGAGCTACTATGGCGGGTGGCACATAACATGGGCCTCCAAGCGGAGAAGATGGTGGAGGACACCGATCCCAAGATGAACATCTTGGTGCCAGAAGGGCTGACGGAAGTGGCCCTCCCTCTCATTAAGATGATAAGGGATACCACCAAGACCTTTGGCAGACACCGGCCTCCATCCCACCCACAGCCAGGAGGATGGAATACAAGTATTTCATTCCCACCAAGGACCATGAACATTTTTATACACACCCTACCCTGGGATCCTTAGTGGTAGCAGCAGCCAATGAGAAAGAGCCCAAGGTCACCAGGGCCATACCTCCAAATCCAAAGACACGAAAAGGATGGATTTGTTTGGCAGAAAGATTTATTTCATGGGGGGTCTGCAGCTGAGAATAGCCAACCAGCAGATTATCCTCAGCCGCTATGCATACAACTCCTGGTCCTCCATGGAGAAGTTCGCCAGCTCATTGCCGCAGGACTCAAGGACAGAGTTAACAGCAATGGTCAAAGAAGGGAAGATCATCTCCAAGGCTCTGCTCCAGTTCGCCTTGGATGCTGCAGATGCAGCCACAAGAGCGATGGCTTCCAGGGTCACAATGAGGAGAAGCTCATGACTGCAGGCCAACCCCAGGAGGTCCAGGCGACCATCCAGACCTCCTGTTTGAGGGGCCTGAGCTCTTCTCTGCACAAACAGACAATAAATTGCAGACCCTGAAAGACTCTCAGGCTATATTAATGTCCCTAGGGCTGCATACCCTGGCTCCTCAGAGGCATCCATTCCACCCTCAGCCTCCCGCCAGGCAATACCACACCAGGTCAGACTCATCAGGGCGCGCAACAACCAACGCCCAAATCAGAAGTCTTCAGGCCAGGGCAGGAGCCATTCTCACAATCAGCCAGGCACCAAAAAGAATTTTTGAGGTCATGCCCAAGGGCAACTTACCAGTTTGGATCCACGCACCACCTCCTCTTTGGGGACAACCAGGCATGGTCCAGCATCACATCGAACCAATGGGTCTTGCGCATGGTGAAATGGGGGTACTCACTGCAATTCCCAGCCATACCTCCCCTCACCTATCCCACCCCTCCCTGTCCCTACTCAGGCACCCCTCTCATGAACATCTACTGGAAAACAAGGTGCAGGCCCTCATCACCCTGGGAACAGTACTGGAGGTACCAGTAGATCTTCGGAGAGAGGGTTTCTACTCCTGTTATTTTTTGATCCCCAAAGCAAAGGGAAGCCTGTGGCCCATCCTGGACCTGCAAAGGCTGAACAAGTTCCTGTGTAGATCAAAATTCCACATGATCTCCCTGGCCACCATCATCCCATCACTGGATCCTGGGGACTGGTATGCCGCCCTTGATCTGAGGGATGCCTATTTTCATATTGCTTTCCAGCCATATCACAGATGCTTCATACATTTTAGGGTCGGTCAAAAACACTTACAGTTTGCAATCCTGCCCTTCAGTTTGTTGGCGGCTCCTCGGGTCTTCACAAAATGCCTTGTGGTGGTCGCTGCCTTCCTCAGGAGACAGAGAATACAAGTATTCCCATAATTGGATGACTGGCTGGTGAAAGGTCGCTCCCAACAGGAGGTCTGGTCACACCTCCGAGTAATCCAGTCCATGTTCAACAGGCTGGGCCTAATGGTAAACGAGAAAAAATCCACATTGATACCCACTCAGCACATCGAGTTCATAGGAGCGGTCTTGGACTCGAGAGAAGCCCGAGCCTCCCTCTTTCAGACCCGATTCAGTGCTATGTCAGATCTAATTGGGGAATTAACCAATCACCCCCTTACCTCAGTTCACACGTGCCTGAAGCTGCTGGGTCACATGGCCTCATGTGCCTACGTCATAGTTTGCGCATCTGAAACTGCACCCTCTGCAGGATTGGTTAGTGTCAGTTTACTGTCCTGCGACTCTCTAGACACACTAGTCTGCATACCACACCGGATCCTCCAAAGGTGGTGCACCCGTGCCAATGGGTGTGTAGGGAGGCCCTTCCAGGCCCCTCAACCTTCGAGTCATCTGGTCACAGATGCCTTGGACACAGGCTGGGGTGCTCACCTGGGCAATCTCCAAACACAGGTCAAGTGGTCCAGGATGGAAATGTGGCTGCACATAAACATGAAGGAGCTCAGGGCAGTCTGCTTAGCTTGCATGGCATTTCAGGACAAACTAGTGGGCAAGTCGGTTCTGGGGCAGATGGCCAATACCACAGCCATGCACTGTATCAACAAACAGGGTGGAGCTTGCTCCTCTCCTCTGTGTCAGGAAGCCCACAATCTATGGGAGCTCTGCATCCGCCACTCGATTCACCTAGAAGCGTCATACTTACCTGGCTCCCAGAATCTCCTGGCAGAGGCTATCAGCAAGCATTTTTTGACCCACAAGTGGTCTGTCTGGACAGACGTAGTGCAGAACATTTTCCAAGAGTGGGGAACATTCCATTCACATCGGACGTCAATCGGAAATGCCCCATTGTCTGTTCATTCCAGAACCGCAGTCTGGGGCCAGAGCGGACGTGTTCCTGACCCCCTGGTCGCACTAGCTGAGCTGAGCCTTTTCTCTGATACCGCTGGTCCATAAGGTGCTCCTAAAGATAAAGTGGGACAAAGCAAAAGTAATTTTGATCGCCCCATAGTGGCCGAGGCAATATTGGTTCATGATGTTGCTAGACCTCTTGATCAAGTATCCAATCTCACTGCTGCTGCTCCCGGACCTACTCACACAGAACCAGGGAGCATTGAGACACCCCAGTCTCGAATCCCTATACCTCAATGCGTGATTTCTCCATGGCTGAACTCTGGCGTGCTCTGGTGCTCCTCCCAGGTACAGGAGGTCCTGCTCAATAGCCGTAAGCCATCCACCAGAGCCATATACCTGGCAAAATGGAAGAGATTCAGTGCGTGGGCATCAGAGAAAGGAGTTTTGGCAACTGCAGCACTGATCCTGATGATCATAGACTACTTGCTTAGCCTTAAACACCAAGGCCTGTCAGGTGCCTCGCTTAAGGCCCATCTTGCAGCCATTTCAGCTTTCCATGCGGGTTCATCGAGTGGTTCTTTATTCTTGGACCATGTAGTGAAGCGCTTCCTGAAGGGCCTTGACAGGCTTTTCCTTCCATTCAGCCTCCAGTGGCCCAATGGGACCTAAACTTAGTCCTGTCCAGATTAACAGGCCCATCCATTCGAGCCTCTGACGTCTTGCTCGTTGCTGTACCTGTCTTGGAAGGTGGCCTTCCTGGTGGCAATAACATCAGCCAGAAGGGTATCGGAGCTAAAGGGGCGCACGTCAGAGCCCCTTTACACTCAATTTTTCAAGGATGAGGTGCAGCTCTGCCCTCACCCGGTTTTCCTCCCTAAGGTGATCTCCCATTTCCACACATTCCAGGACATATTTCTCCCAGTATTTTGTCCCAAACCCCATGCTACAGATGAGGACCGCAAGCTCCACACCTTAGATGTACAGAGGGCTTTAGCCTTCTATCTGGACCGGATTAGACCCTTCCACAAATCATCTCAACTGTTCATGGCAGTGGCGAACAGAATGAAAGGGGAACTGGTGTTCGCTCAATGCCTATCATCATGGATCTCGGCGTGCATCAAGCAGTGATATGCACTGGCCAAGGTCCCTGCCCCACGGGTGACTGCACACTCTACCTAGGCTCAAGCGTCCTCTGCGGTGTTTCTGGCGAAACAGCCCGTTATAGATATCTGCAAGACGGCAACGTGGTCATTGGTGCATACCTTTGCCACCCACTATGCGCTCACTCAGCAGGTGAGAGACGATGCAGTAGTGGGCAGAGCGGTTGTCCGGTCAGCGAGGGTGTAGAATTCCGACCCACCTCCAAGGTAAGGCTTGGGATTCACCTGAGTTGGAATGACACGCGCAATCACTCGAAGAAGAAGAAGAAACGATTATTTATCTGTAATTGGTGTTCTTCAAGATGTGTTGCTCATGTGCATTCCAACACCCGCCCTCCTCCCTTCAGCTGGAATTCTGGCAAGAAGGAACTGGGGAGGGAAAGGGTCGGCTGGTGTGTATCTATAGAGGGTCGCAGGTGCGCCCCTGGTGGCTGCAGCTGACTCTGCAGGTAGCCTAGGGGAAAACTTTCTGGTGATTCGTGCACTTGGCGCACAGACACCAGAGTTGGAATGTACATGAGCAACACATCTCAAAGAACACAAGTTACAGATAAGTAACCGTTTCTTTTCAAACATTTAAACACTTTCCTCTGGGCTTTACCTGCCCTAATGTTGCCTTGCAGGTTAACAATAGATGCATCTCAATCCCTTAGTCCCTTTGATTCATTTGCCTGTGATCTCCATCCCTGGCATTGGCTACTCACAGAAATTCCAGATCATTCGCACTCAAGAGTTCTATGTACCCTGGTTTACTAATATTACCTTAAACCACTGGTGCTCTGTGCACTTATAATAAAACAAAAGCAGGTTTATTTAAGAAAGAATAAATTTTTTATCTAGAAACCAGAGAGACTGATGGAAGCAAACATTGATAATACAAAACTAAATGTTGCTTTGTATCAGAAGACCTTTTTTTAAAGTGTTCTCTATTACATTTCTTGAATAAATAACTGAATTTTCCTTGAAAGTGTTCTAAATAGAGGGGGTAGCTCCACCCCAAATCAAATACATTTCAACCCGCTTCATATCATGATTTTCTTTGTTTGATTCTATATTATTCTTTAAGAGTAAAGAATTATTGCAATTTGCTGTTCATTAACTTAATTTTTTGGTATTATTTTTAGCCTTACCCAAACCTCCGGGAACTCCTGTGGTGACAGAAAGCACAGCAACAAGTATAACATTGACTTGGGATTCTGGGAACCCTGAACCAGTCTCTTACTATATAATCCAACATAAACCTAAAACCTCTGAGGAACTGTATAAAGAAATTGATGGGGTGGCTACGACACGCTACAGTGTTGCAGGGCTAAGTCCATATTCCGAATATGAATTCAGGGTAGTTGCTGTAAATAACATTGGACGGGGCCCACCCAGTGAGCCAGTGTCAACAAGGACCTCAGAACAAGCACCATCTAGTGCACCTCGCAGTGTACAGGCTCGTATGTTGAGCTCAACCACAATTTTGGTACAATGGGAAGAACCCGAAGAACCAAATGGCCAAATTCAAGGATACAGAGTTTATTACACCATGGACCCCACCCAACATGTCAACAGCTGGATGAAACACAATGTAGCTGACAGCCATATCACCACTATTGGAAATTTAGTACCACAGAAAACGTACTCTGTGAAGGTTCTTGCTTTTACCTCAGTTGGGGATGGACCCCTCTCAACTGACATTCAAGTCATCACTCAGACAGGAGGTAAGACTGCAGTATGGAAAATGGTTGAATAAATTAGTTACCTATAGAACTTGGGCAGAGAGTATTTGAGTGAGTGAGGGATTGGGAAAGAAATACTCCCAAGAGGTGTCCAAAGTTTTCTTTTTGTCTTCAGAAATGTTGCCCATTAAAAGGCATCATTCACAAACCTCCTTTTCTCCATTCCACGGCTCCTGCAATCACTTTAAAGTGGAGGACATTCATTATGTTTTAGCATCAAATCTTCCATTCCCTTTTAAAACTATTTTTAAATCTTGAACAGCTTTATCAAAGCAACGATTTTCTCCCTGAGACTGTCGTTGTGGAAATAGCCAAATGTTGTAGCCACTGCTTGGCTACAATTGGACCTCAGATTCTAAAAACCACACTGTTTGTCCAGCAGCTATCAGCTGACATTTTTACTGATCGTATCCTTGAGTTTTAATATTGATTCTATATGGGGTGCCAGATATTAGATCTTTTTAAAAAACATTTATATGGAAACATAAAGTGCTTATATGCTACACATAGAGACCTATATACATCTATCGGTGTATGTTAAAAATGTTTAAAGTCATATAAAATCTGTGTATATGCACACAGGAATACATCCGTGCACTTTTTGATTTATAAGCCCTCCCTTCTTAACTCATCAACAGAGAGCACTCTAGGTCTAGGTAAAACAAGATCACTATTTCTTTGTTTTATGTTTTCAGGTATGTTTTGTTGTATAGAGGACCTTTAGGACTATGAGTCAATTTTATTATGAAAACACGAAATATATTGGAAAGAATGATTGTGAAATAAAAAACCAGAATTTCTGGTGGGGCTAAACTACAGGAAGTATTTTATTGTAGATGTATGGAATAAAAACTTGTTATTGTTTACTATTCTAGAACAAGATGTCTGAAGTGTTTCTAGATCACCTAGAAATATATTATGCTACTTGTAAGTCAGTTGAATTTCTTAGCACCAGCAAAGTTTCTTGTAGTAGAAGTTCAAGGTCCCTCCATTTAAAAAGAAAGTCTCAAAAATATAACTTGAGACATTGGCTCAAACACATTTTGCTTTCATGCAAATTCATTGACTTCTGTGGAGTTACATATGTGTAAATGGAGAACAAAATCTGACCTGTTGTCTTGCAATTTCTGCATGTGCTGTATAATAAAGAGGAAAATGTATGTACAGTTTTTACATTTAAAATTATTTAAAATTAATTTTTTTGATTAACTTTTCTAATATACCCAATGGCAATGTGATTGATGTTTGTGTGTAGATTTAGCTAGTGACTGGCTTTTAACATATTTGTGAAATTTTTCAGAGGCCAGTCTGTGTTGCCATATTTCTCTCCCCTTTTTAGTTCTTAATGTGATAGATTGTATGAAATGGACAGACAACAAGCTCTTCAGTTTCTGTTCAAACAGAACTTAAAGGCCTGCTCCTGCTCTTTTTGAAGTCAGTAAGAATTTGCTATTAACTTCAACAAAGTAGAAGGAGCTGAGCCGGTCCTAAACTACTTCCTGCTTTGGTCCAGTTAAACTGACCTAAGTTACATTACTGAGAGGAGTAGTCATCTTAGGCGTTCTCCATGTATTCAAAGATTTCTGGCATCGCTTAGTTGTTAAAACTGGATCACTGAACATGCCCTCCTTTGCTGTTTCTTTTTGCTGCTTGTAACATGAAGAAATGATGGTGGTGATGCTATTGGAACGATTCTTAATGCAAGTGTTTTCACTTTGGGATCTAACTTGACCTTGCATTTTTATTTTTACACTGTCTCATACAAACAACAGTTTTGAGGGAGGAGAGACTTTTTAAAGCACCAGCCTGACAAAAAATTCACAGAAGCATACGAACATTTACAATTAATATGATAGAGGTAGGAAAGTGGGACTTCATGCAGCATTCCACCTTACTCCATCTCCAAACTTTGGTAACATTTGAAATCGGAAGCTAGTTCTGGATCCAAATTTTGTGAATGGTCCGTCTTTCTAATCATATTAATGAAAACTTCAGATACATATCCTCCCTCCTCTAAAATTTAGAATATTCAGATTAGGATCTGGGTTTTGTTACTTGAATCCCTCGCTCTCTCTGTCCATTTGTGTGTGAGAGAGAGAGAAAGAGAGCTTTCTTTGAATATCTCACTTTCTAAGCCATCTGAGTAGATCTGGTTAAAAAAAAATCAGTGAAACATTTTCATTGAAAATGTTGGTTTTCTAATAAACAATCTCCCCCCCCCCCCAAAAAAAAAAAAGGTGTCTGTTTTCTGTTGAAAGCTACCTTTTTCTCAAAAATCCAAGCATTCTGAAAAATGAAAAGTTTTAGATTTGGAACCATAATCTAAATGTTACATTTCAGCTCAGTTCTACATTAAACGGTGTCCCCCTGAGCTGGCACAGTACTTCGTAGGAGTAGTAGTTCAGGTACCTCATGCCCACAATCTTCTCTAAGGGCTGGACTCTGCAGCCAAACTACATTTTCCATGGTGCCCCATGGCAAAGGAACTCCCCAGGGGCATCACAGTGGTTTGGCAATAGGGGAGATTGTAGGCTTGGTAAAATATTTCAATCAGGAATCCCAGCCCACTGAATGGGGCTGGATCCTGCTGCTGCCAGCAGCCCTGGGTCTCTGGCCAGGGTCGGGGCCGGATCTTGCCACGAGTGGCGACCTTGGGTCCTAGCCGGGGCTGGTTCCAGCTCCTGCTGCAAGTGGTGCCTCCAGGACCGGATCCTGCTGCTCGCAGTGGCCCTGAGCCGAATCCCACCAGCCCTGGATCCTGCCCGGCACTGCCTCCTGCCTCAGCAGGGGAGCAGCCAATCAGGGAAGGCAATGCCTCCCTGTTCCTTTTATAAACTCCACCTCGTGTGAGTATCTGAATGTGTTGTCTTTATTGTATAATAAGCATCAACTTGTTTTGCCGAGCCGTTTAAAGGCCGTGTCCTCTTGTGGTGGTGTTCTTGCATTTCTTTAACTGTAATAGATCCCAGCAGATGGCATCCTGATTTCTTATGGTTTACAGTTGTTCTGATCTTTCATTTAAATCCTAGAAAAGCCTCTTGATCTCATATTATGAAGTTGTCAGCAGCAACTCCATAGTTAAGATTGCATTCAATTTTTTAAGTTGGGATTTCAGTCTGTTTGTCATTAATTAAAGCAAATATTTGACATAAACAAATGGAACAGACCTGCTGTTAAAGAGCAGATGTAGATTTGTGAAAAGTTTCAAAGTTACAATTAAACACTTTGAACAAGTTAAGATTTTAAAGGACTTTTAAAATAATTTGCTTTTGAAGAATATGGACTGGTATCTAACATGGCTTTATATCATTGCAATTTACAATTGCCTTGTTTTTAATACTTGAATCTTTTTGTACATTTAACATGCAGAGGTTTGTTTAAAAAAACACAATACTTATAATTATTCATCATTATAACTATATTTATGACATGGAAACAGATAGAATTTGATGAGATCTCCAAGCGTCTAACCTGGATTTTCTCCCACGAAAGCTCATGCGATAAATCAATTTGTTAGTGTTTAAACGTGCCACAGGACTCCTGGTTTGTTCTGTTTTTATTAGCTTCCCAGACCAGGAAGAATGACTCTGCAGGAATTGGGAGCATTGCAGGGAGAGCCAGAGACTTCATAGAGCAGGGTATTCTAAGAGGCATAAAGAAAATCCTAATTAAAAAAAAAAAAGGAAACTAAAATATAAAACACATGCTTAACTTAAAAGGAACATTACAGTTAGGAAATCATTTGCATATATGGAAAGGAAAAATTATAGGATGGTCAAATACCAGACTGTCTCTTAAATAAATGTAAAAGGAGAAAACATTATTACACATTCAACAAACCTTTACTCCAAAGTTAATGTGTTGGATTAATTTTTGGTTGTGTTTCCAATAGGAGGGCTGAAATGGAAAGAAAAAACATGGAATTTTTAAACAAATCATTCTTGTTGCCTAAGTAGTTCTATACTGTAGCTTCATAGACGACTAGGAAGTTGACTGACTGACACCTTTCATGAATATCTAACACACGAAAAATGTAATAATAAGGAAGTGTCTTGTTAAAATTAGTTTCTTGCCTAACTGTCAGCAGTAATTTGACTCCAGTTCCATCAGTCATTTTGGCATCATTGTTTTCCTCCCTCCCCAGTGTACCTCCCCTGTTCAAAAAGTTTTTTAAATGAAAATGAAGTCTAAAACCATTTTATTCACTCAAGGCCTTATAATTCCCTTTAATGTCAGGCATTAAGGAAATAGAAAGTGATGCTTAATGCCTCTGAAATGTTAAAAGAGAGAACAAGATAGTTCTGCATCATCCTGTCTGGGAAGCTGGATTTCTACAAGGCTTGGGTCATTCTTCCTGGTCTGGGAAGCTAATAAAAACAGAACAAACCAGGAGTCCTGTGGCACGTTTAAACACTAACAAATTGATTTATCGCATGAGCTTTCGTGAGAGAAAATCCAGGTTAGACGCTTGGAGATCTCATCAAAGAGTAGCAGCTAAGCACGAAGGGGGCGAGGTATAGAGCAGTTCCAAAGAAAGTGGCTGTTTCCTAAAATAGGCAAGGAAACTGCTGAGTAACATAATGCTGATGGAGGGAGCCATGTTGCTCTATGACCTAATGCACGAGACCTCAGTTCAGAAAATCCCAGCTTTCTTTACATATCTCAACATCTGGAGGGATAACCTTGCTAATAAGACAAGAAGCAATGGGCTTAAATTACAGTAGGGAAGATTTAAATTGGACATTAGGAAAAAATTCCTAACTGTCAGGGTGATTAACCTCTAGAATAAGTTGACTAGGCAGGTTGTGGAATCTCCATCATTGGAAATTTTTGAGAGCAGATTAGACAAACACCTGTCAGGGATGGTGTAAGATGGTTCTTGGTCCTGCCATGAGTGCAGGGGACTGAAATCGATGATCTCCCATGGTCCTTTCCAGATTCTGTTAGTCTAATATCAAGACAGACAAGGAGTCCTGCGGCACTTTTAAAGACTAAGAAATTTATTTATCGCATGATCTTTCATGGGAGAAAATCACACTTCATCAGACGCTTTGAAGCATCTTCAAAGCGTCTGATGAAGTTGGTTTGTTAATCTTTAAAAGTGCCACAGGTCTCCTTGTTTGCTTTGCTGAACTAGATTAACACAGCTACCCCTTTGGAATTTATCTAATATCAAGGTGTCTCTAGGTGAAGAGGGCTAGACCCTCTGCCTCCCAAAGTCAGATACTACAGTGATGGAAGAAGTGTAAGAATCTTCCTGACACAGAATGCAGAAATCTGCAAGAAATTCTCTGAGCTGAAACTCAAGTATTTCATGGCCTTTATACAAGTTTTTTCCATGCTGAACACAATGTTTTTTTCTTCTGTTCCATTTTCTGTTTCCTTCTCCTGTTCTGTCCCTCCACTTTCCTTTCTCAATTTTTTCTCTTCTCCTTTTAATCCACTCTTTCCCCCTTCTGTTTTTCTTTTATTTGTTCTTCTATGCTGCTTTTATATTTAAAAAAAGTTTAAATTTTCAGTTTAAAATAAATAAAGTCATAGCAACATTCTCTTTTTGCTCTATGTTTTCTTCATTGTCTTCTTGTGTTATCTCTCTCCATCTCATTGCTTTTATGTTACTTTTCTATCAGTTCATACTTTACATGCTTGGATCCCCATTTCCTTCCTTGCTATTCTCTTCTCTTACTCCCCTTCTCTTTGCCTGAATAAGTGAGTTAAGTGACCCACTGGGTAGGTACATGTGCTATTAAAAAAAAAGTGACCTGCTCAAAAATATACTTGCTCTGAGGCACTGAATTAATAGGTAGTTTGAGCCCAGGAATGAAAACTACAATCAAGAATGTTTGAAATGTGTAGCACAAATTACTGTGGATCTTTCACTTGAGTATGGGAATGTGAAATATCTGTATGATAATTTCACTGCATCAGTAGAATTAAACTGACCATATGCCATAAACACTCCCAGGAATAGTTCTCCTGGCCTTTTTTTTTTTTATTCATGCAAACTAGTTTCAAACATGTAGATGTTTAATATATTTTTTTAGTTTGTGTGTTTCATTGCACTTTAGCATTGTTAGCTGTTCATTAATTTCTAAAACAGTTAATTTACAGATGTTTTACAGTTTTGAGATTTTTGACAAAATGTGCTACACATTTTAATTTTGCTTTAAATGGACTATAGTTAATTACTCTTCAATATTATCACTCTATTTTTAAAACTGTAGAATTCTAAGGAGAAAAAACCCCTCCAGGCTTATTTACATATTATTTCTGTCTTAAGAGTGAGAGTAAAGACAGACACACGATAAATAAAGTACCTCAATTTACTTTTAATTACATTATGTACTGGGCATAGACAATGTAGTATTTTAACAGAAATGAATATCAAGTGACAGAAAAGAAAAGATCTGTGCACCATTTACTCAAGACTGTAAGGGCTTCTTTGGAACAACTTTATGAAATTCTCAGCAAACAGATTTTCAGTTGGTCCTTTCCAACTCCAGTCAGCTTGTAACTACTTGGTCTTCTTTCCTTTTTGCCACTTTTCCCAGTGAGTTTTGGGGCAGCAGCATGGAAAGTAGGGAGGACCAGACCTTCTTTTCCTCAAAGGTTCCAGCTCTTCCGGGAGGATTCCCAAGTGATCCCAGGTCAGCTCATCCTGGGTTGGCCTTGGAGTCTCCTCCCAATGGAATGTGCCCAGTATAGTTGTATAGGTACAATGAGGCAAAGGCTGAGCCCCGTGGCACTGGACAAGGGGTGCCCCCTCTGCCACCGTGGACCAGTTCCAGGTCCACCTAGCCCCTAGAAGTCGACCTAGGCGTCCAGTGTGGACGCTCAGGTCGACTTTGTAAGGTCCCCCCAAAGTCGACTTAAAATTTAAGTGTAGACATGCTAAGTCGACTTAAATTAATAAGTGTAGACATAGCCATGAAATGTGGTCATGAGCCTTCTCCACGTCTACAAAAGAAACTTACACAGCCCCTCAAGTATTTGCAAGAGAGCAAAGAGCAGACCCATTGTTCCACATCCAGGACAGAAACTGCATTATTCCTGAATCTGAGTTCAGCTACCTCTTCTCCAACACCCTAGCATAGGTTTTGCTGGGGAGGTTCTGAAGTGTTTTCCCTCTGCAACATCCCCCCAAACCTCCTCAGGCAAGAAATGTTTTGTCAGAACTCCTTTATGGCTATCTGGTAGTCATTCTCTATGATCTCTTCAAATTCCTTCCAGGCTCAGGGTTTCACTTCAACAACCACCACAGCCCTTCTAGCCAGCCAGTACCTCTCAATCATACCAGTTATCCAATTCACAAGCATTTCTTGGAAGGCCTTCTTTGCCTGGACAGCTTCCCTACCACGGGTGCACCAGCAGATCCTAGGGTTGATACCATGACAGCACCAGCCACCTTCAGGCCCCTGCTTTTTGTCTCTGCCTAAACAATTATCGCCCTGAACAAGGTCTACCTGGATTCGATGTCCATGACCTGCCCTGGAACGTAGGAAAAATTCTTACAAAAGTGGGAATTGAAGTCTTGCCTCACAGGGCTTTCCATTAGATGTTCTCAGGTGATCCACACTGATTGTTTGGGCTCACTATGTCTGTCCAGTGCTGTTTTGTGTGTTGGATCCAACTCGCCACCAAGTAGTGATCACTTTACACTCTGATCTTCTCTTCACATGGGTGTTCAGAACATATTGTCTTAAACAATTGATTATTGATTAAACAACTATAAAGTTGATCACTGACCTTTAGCCAAAAGTGCTCTGGTACTAGGTATATATATGAGCAACTTTCCATTTGAACATAGTGTTCCTTTTTGACAATCCACGACTAGCACAGAAGTCCATTAACAGCTCACCTTTCAGGTCCAGATCAGAGAGGCTCTTCCTCCCAATCACCTCCAGGTATCTCCATTGATCCCCACATGGCCATTAAAGTCCGTCGGTAGAATGACGGAGTCAGTAGACTGTACTCTTATCAAGAGCCAATCCCACTGTCTCCAAAAAGCTAACTACTCCAAACTGCTGTTAGGCACGTAAGCATACACAGCGATCAGGGCTTTCCTCTCGGAGACCTGAAGTCTCATCCAAGTGACCTTCTTGTTTATTGGAACAAACTCCAATTGTGCAGTACCCAGCCAGTGACTTGTGAGTATCCCCAAACTAACCTGGGGCCTCTCACACAGGGCCACTCAAGAGTGGGAAAGAGACCACCGTCGGTTGAGAAGTTTGTTTCCAGAGCTCCTGCTATGTGTGGAAGTGACCAACTATATCTAGCCAGTACCTGTCCAGCACCTCCACCAGCTCTGGGTCATGGCCCACCAATTCCCACATCAGTTCCACATCCCTAGAGCCAGTTTCCATTGCAAAGACCCAGTCTATCATGGTCCATCCCTCCTGCTGCCATTCTGGCATTGCACTTGGCCCTCACCCTTTGCCTCGCAGGTGGTGGGCTCACAAAGTGAGTCCACATCATCATTTTGGGCTGAGCCTGACCAGGTTACATGGGTGGACCTCCCATGAAACACGCACCTAACACCACCCCCTTGTCTGGCTCCAGGGGCGAGTGCAGATATCCCTAATCTGTGTCATGTTCACCTGACCATTTCCATTGCATGAGTATTTTAGCTTGTAACTCTTCCTATTAACTCCTTCATGGCCATCTACAGAACCTTTGAATCTCAAGCTACATTGCTAATAATCATACAGATTTCTGTATTTGCTTCTAGACATGTTTCCATGTGTATAAAGGATCAGGATAGGAACCATGGTCTCTAGAGGTTAGAGGATGGATCTGGAAATCAATAATTCTTAATTTTATAATCTGCTTTGTCAATGAATCACTGTGTGACCTTATGTTAGTTGCTTAACCTCTCTGTGTCTGTTTCCTCTATATAAAATGAGAATAAGAATAGACATACTTTCCAGTGAAGTTAAGAATCTTAATTAATGTTTTTAGGGCAAAAAGATGCTAGTGAAATGTTTTGTTTTCCAAAGATACCTGTGCTGTAAAAAATTCCCAGTATGTGTGTTGATCATATGTGTCTCCAGTGATAAGTTGGATTTGGTTTCGCCTCTAGCTCTGTCTTGTAGAACACACTCCAGCAGGAAGAGCAGTACAGCCTGCACAGAGTTTCGACAGCATATAATTGCCTTTCTTTAGTTGCTTTTTCTGTGTAGAGGAGATCAGAAACTGCAGGTACTTGATCATGCAGCTTGGCTTACTTTCTGTTTGCATTGTTACTGCTGAGCACCATTTTTATGGGCTAAAGTAGTGCCATGTATGTGTTACTTTAAAATTCCCGAAAAGAGTGAAAAAATTGTTTTCTTTTCTTAATTTGTATCCAAGTAGGGCTGTGCTCATGTGACATCTTGAGCTTCGACTTGTTCCTACAAGTATTAATAGCGGTATTGTACTGTTTGCGGTTTTAGTATTTTGTTTGTTGTAGCTCCCTCAGTTTTGTCGCCTCCCCATCTTCTCCTTCTCCTCCCACAACACTTTCAGACATTGCCTGAGTACAAATTGAAAATATCTGCCCCAAACTAATGAAAGTGGTGGAATTAAGTTTCACTACCTGGTTGGCATCCCAGGAAATTTTAAGTAAATCCCAGCTATAAATTGATAAACAAGGATTTCAAAGAGAAATCTTTTAGGAGAGAGATCTTGGAGGTGAGTGCCCAGTAGCATATGATTATTGAGAACCAAGAAACCTTTCTCTATCCCATCCTATAGTATTCTAGCTGTTATCATGGCTGCCTTATTGTATTAAATTTTTGTAGCTTCACAGAAAGAGACTACATGGAAATTGTGAAGCTTGAAGTGGAAAAAAAAATTCAGGGCCTGAGTGGATCACTTGATTTGTCCTGCATAAAAATGTCTTGATTATTTTCTGCAGCTGTCAGTTAGATTATAGACAGCATCTCTTACAGAGTGGCTTTGGCCTTTCATAAGTTTGGAGAAAGGAAGTCAGTCTCTGTGGTTCAGTTTTTTGAAGGGCTTATTGCTTCTAAAATCCTCCATTAGACAACTGTAATATCATGAAATTGCTATTTTGGTCTTACAAAACAGATGAAACCTCCTTTTGAACCACACTATAACTGTGAGCTGCAGTTTCAAACATGATGAATCGTATTATTTATGGCAGCAACTGTGGCTCACATGGTAAGTGATCATGAAACTTTAGGTTCTCTAATCTATTTTACGTGAAGTCCCACAAGGACAAGGTGATGTTACTGACTCTCCTTAGATTCCAGCCAGATATGGCATTGGAATTACACCATGATCACTCATTTACTCAACCGGTATTCTTCCCAATATTCATGCTTATCCATGCAAAGGACTTTCCTCGATGTCTGATGGTACTGGATCATACATTTTTGTTATGTTGAGCAGGCAAAATCCCAGTGAGTGTCTACCTGCCCCCCCCCCCTTCATTTGATACTATTACACTTGGAACAATCCATTTCAAAGAGAAATATGTCCAAATGGCTTTCTGAACTTCATAGCTCATTATTCTGCTTTGGCAAGCCTATAGTACAACTCCAAAGTCACTTTAAGCCAAAGTCATATGTGGTAGGAGGCAAATTGCAACTGTCACCAGCCTCCAGTTGGTTCCTCTCCAAGATAGCTGTAAAGCGGCCACATGAAACTCTGTGCTTACATAAATACAGCAATGTGACTTGGATTCAACATCATGACAGTAATGCAAGTTAGACCGAGTGGTACTGCTGAACCTTTTTCCCAAGTCGGGAATAGTCTAATTCTCCAAGTGCCCTGCTTCAAATCTGTATTTCCCATTAAAATGGTTCTTGTTGTTACATATTTACAGTGATTAGTCACTATTTGACATGATTTCCCTTTGTACATCTTATCAGTATTTTTCAAAGCCATCCTTGGAGCTTTTTAGTACGACAGGGTGGTCATCTATTATATCGGGTATCTTTTGGAGAAAAAGATAATTACTTTGTTTTTATTCTTGTTTGCTGAAGATTTATAGTTACATTGGGGTACTATTCACTCTGACACATTCCTTAAGGGTTGGAGAAAAGTTCTTTTTTTCTCCTATCCCATCTTTTCTTTCTATTTTGTCCTGTTTATTTCAGAGGGAACTGATGGTAGGCAATTAGAAGCTATTAAAAGTCTGTACAGACAAATGTACGTCTCCTGTTAGCTGGTGATCAACTTCTTTAAAGCATAAAAGTCAAATCCAGGCCAACTAGGAATGAGATTAACAAAGTGATTCTCTGTGGCACCTAAAAATCTACAGAGGCTAAGTATTACAAACAAGTAAATTTTATCTTTATTTCCTGCTAGACTGGTTTCTCCTTTTCTGTTGATGTACAAAATAAAAATACCTTAATGTACAGTTCTACTCTGAAAAGTGATTATACAAGAATTACTTCTTGTGTTGTTGTTATGACCTACTTACTATAGCTGCTCACTGTATATATTGAGAATCGTACCTGATTATTTTTCTGACCAGAGCAGTGTGTACTACGTTTTATTCCTGGAGCACAGCACAGCTATGGAAGAGTGAGTTGGGTTACATTGGGATTCCTCAACAGAATTCATAACCAAACATAACATTTTCATTGGGTTCCAAAGTTATTATCTAAGTTCTAACTTAAAAGACACATCCTGCCCTCGTTTACAACTGAGTAATCCCATTGTCTTCAGTGGAGATTCACGTCTGTAACGGACAGTCGTTTTTGACCTGAATAAACCCGATGATAAATGACACATGAGCCAGAAAAACCCTCCCCCCACATCACACCTCGACTATCAAATTCAACATTGCATTTTGAGGACTAGCAGTGAGAAAATACATCTTATGACAGGAAAATTGAAATAAATTGATAAAGATGTTAATTGATAAAAAAAGAAACATGGTGCCTCATGATGCCATTTTTGAAGTCATTTTTCCACAGTATAACCACACAACATGTCAACTTTTCAGTGTGTAAGCTCTTTCCTAAAGATAAGGATATGTTTCATTTCTTAATTGCTTGCTAGTTTAGCAAACCTGTTTTGCATTTTGAATGATATGTAAAGCTTTAGCTCTTTTTTTGGGAAGATTTTTTTGCCATCTTGTACATAAGTTGCTTTATTTCATACATATTTTTTTTGCCACAATTCACATAAACAGTTTCAGATGGTATAATAGTCTTCAGCTCCTCTCCTAAATTTTTCAAGTAATATTACTGTTAGCAGTTAAACATCAATAGTTCACTTGTATGATGGCAGCATTTCTGTGCTTTGTATATAGTTTCTGAGAAACTTTGAAATAATTTAGGATAAGAGGCACTATATAAAATGTAAGTTGGTAATATAGTACTTCAGAGTACTTTTTTTTTTTTGCTTAGTACCGTTTTCCTTAGTACAGCTAAATCAGTTAACTGTTTAAGTTTAGTAATTAAAACAAAAGACAGTATTGTGCCAAGTACTACAAGGGTTATTGAAAATATTTGAATAATAAAGTATTGAATAAGAGAAATAAATATGTGGTAACACTGTATAACTTTCCTCTTTAGTTCCAGGCCAACCGCTGAACTTCAAAGCAGAACCTGAATCTGAAACAAGCATATTGCTTTCTTGGACCCCTCCCCGCTCTGAAACGATTTCCAGCTATGAACTGGTTTACAAAGATGGGGACCAGGGGGAAGAGGTAAATGAAAATGTTACTTTTGTATTTCTCTAATGGAGTAAGACACGAAAGCCTACAATGGTTTAGAAGTACAAGCTTAGCAGCTTTCTTGGGATATGAGAATGTTGTCATTAAACGGTTTATTAAAGCAACCAGTTTGATGGCAGATTCCAAGCACTGTTACCAGCTGGCGCTCTGGCTATTGGCCAAGGGAAGATTTACTGGTGTTCATGGAAAGCCATCCATGAAGGTTGCTCCTAGTTCCAAAGGGGTAAGGCTAATTGAGGCTGTCCAAGCCTGTAGGGCATGGAGTCATAGACTTTGCTCAGCTCTTAGGAATGACACAGGAAGAAATCCTAGCCTCATGGCAGTTAATGGGGCCAGGATACCATCCATAAAGAATAGCTCTTTCTCTTAGTCAATAAATAAGGATCTTTTAAAGCATGGTAATTGGTACTTTTCAGTGTGCTTCAGGAAGAAATTACATTTTTCTAATTATAAGGTATTTCTGTTAGATGTTGTTTGCTCTTGTATATACAATTAGCATTTTAAAAGTTTCTTTGGCTGAACTAAATCAATCTTTTTTTCTACAAAAAAAAAAAAAGTCTTTTCATATTTTTTTCTGCTAAATTGTACAAAGCTGAATTCCAGTGTAAAAATGAGAGTGGGTATCTCAAAAGACAGCATGGCAATATGAGATATGCCAGTGCTCTCCTGTGTCACCACCTTCTTGCTGTTTTGGGAACACAGCAAAAGGTGATTACTGCTACTTCACTGAGTTTTGGTTTATAGAATTTCTTCATACGTACTGAAGACAAGTAAACACTCTCGAGAGGCTAAAAAGGCTGCTAAGAGGGAAGTTGACAGATCTGTCTTTTAATTTGATATGAGATATATGCCCCTACCTAAACTTGATCTATGTCCTGATCACAGACCCTTAATACTAATTATACCTTTGAATAATATGTTTCTTAAGATTTTGAATGCCATCTGTAAAATCCAAGATCAGCTGTTCTATTAAAGTCTTATTTCGCTGGAATGATAAGTACATATAGATAAGTAGATGAAGCTCTACTCATACACCAGTATCTAAGTATTCTTTTAATATTTGAACACAGTTAGTTAACCCCTTTTAACCATCAAGCAATATTTCTTCCAGCAGTGTTATACATTGGGCTGCTTATTTTAAAAATCCATTCCTTGTTTGTTTGTTTATTTATTTATTTATTGTAGGTAATAGCTGCACTTTTCTTTCATTGTTTAGTTAAGTTTGCTTGGTTTGAAATGTTACGTTCACATTTTTAAGAGACGTTTTAGACACATTTGTCCTGTTGGTGGTGTTATCAATGTCTTAGAGGGGCTCCTTAGACAAAATCCTGAATAATTATTTTTGGATCTTCATCAAGACATCTATTTCTCTTATTGTTTACCTTTTAGCAACGTGTTTCTGTTGAGCCAGCTACATCTTACCGCCTGCAAAGCCTGAAGCCAAACAGCTTGTACTACTTCCGTCTGGCTGCCCGCTCTCCGCAAGGCCTGGGTGCTTCAACTGCTGAAATCTCAGCAAGAACCATGCAGTCAAGTAGGTGTCTCTCCTTGCTTGCTTTATTCTGCTCCTTGTACCTGTTGAGCACACAACCAGATCAGCCAGTAAGACAGCAACAGGGACAAAGAGCCTGAGTGATATGGCAGCAGGACAGTGCTTACGATATATATTTATATAGATATGCTTTGGAGAATTATTTTTGAATTATTGGATTTTGCATATCCTTAGGAAAAGAAGCAGAACACCTACAGAATATCTAAAGAGACACCACGATGATGATATCAATCTGTCTTCTACATGCATTAGGCATATTAATGATCTGTACGTGGCGTGCCTGCTATCTAGTCATGGAGCCTTAAATTCCACCTGTCCAGCCTACTCATTTCCTGCTTCACCAGATCAATTCCATAGAATTGTTTTCCTTTAATGCAAACACTGTTTCCTGGAGAACATGTACGTTTGAAGGCTCCAGGACTATATGCAGTAACAGACAGGCTGATGACTGTTGTTATTCCTTCTAAGGTTTGGCTCATGTTTTTCTTTTTGACCAATCTTTGGAAGATGGGCACCTCATTATTATAAGTAATTTTGACACATACAAGAAAACTAACTTCTAGCTGACTATTCATGTAAATAATGTGAGTAATTTGTAGCACTTATCTGAAAAAATCTGATGGGGATTCCTATAGGAATTTTAAAATATTTAAATTAGAACTTAACCAAAGGAATCTTCTCCAGGTACTGGAGAATTGCATCACAAAGAGTCAATATAAGCAGTGAAATTATATCTTGTGTAATTCTTTCCATTACTGCTCTATTTTCAAGCTTTTCTCCATCATACATTTACATTTTCTCTAGGCTGACTGGTTTATTACTTTTAGCAAAGTAATGTTATTTAAACCACTAATGCAAAGCCCCATTTAAATTCTGGTTTGAGTCAGGCTGTTCTGGCTATTGTATTTAAACTGTCATGCTTTGCTTCTGTTTGATGAGATAGTAGTAACAATTAAGGTACCTGGAGAACTGTTGCTCTAGAGTTTGAGTTTTATGAGTAATGTGAACTTCCTGAGGCATTTTAAATAAACACAAACGACCCAATTATGCTGTCATTTGCGCAGCCCCTATATAAGATTCAGGAATAATGTCGTGGGGCTCTGTCATTTTAATTATGCAAAATCAGTATTTTGATACAGAGGAAAATTATTTTCTTTCATTCAGAACATTTCAGTTATACATGAGCTCATGAACATCATAAAAAGTGACAGGGAATTGTTTAAAGTATGGCTACAAGTTACATATTTAAGGTCCAATCATGTACTCTGTGCATAATCAAAATTGTCATTGATATCCATTTCCTAGTCATATAAAAATAAAGTAAATGGGACAGGGCTAATTTGAGGACATTACATTGTTTATAGCCTTCTTTTTTGTTTTACACATTCAAACAATATGTGAAAATGTGCAGAAGCCATTTATGAAAAGAAAGTAGTCAGACTTTTGTAAGAGATATACCCAGTCCTGCTGTCATTGAATTTAATGGAAAACTTCCAATTTACTTCCATGATACATGATCAACCTTGACAGACTTGGTTAACAGATTGCAGATGGTGTAAAAACCATCTTGCAAAGTAAAAGAGAAAGTGCATTTTGAAAAGCAATTACACAGGATAGATACATAATCAGTGCAATAGTTTGCATTTATTTAAATATAATGATTAAAAAAATTAGAAATATCTCATGGATACAGTAGATATATTCTCCAGAGTTTTTGTAATGATCAGTCTTGGTTTCAGAGAAAGCTGCTACAGAGGTTTCTGTTTGTTAGTATATTCTGAAGGAGTCGTTTCACTTCCCATTTAATTCCTGCACGAATTCATGGGATGTAGCTTAATAACCAGTATACCGGTAGTATATCCTGCATACTTGATCTGAGCCCTGATCATTGAATTTTTATTTTAAACAAAAAAGTGAATCTATCCCTTCAGTTCCTCCAGCTGTGAGTACACTCTCACTTATTTTCCTTTGGGAAAGTAGAATACCACACTGAGGAACATTAATTGATCAACATAGAAGATCTGTGGAGAACCAAAAGATACATGTTTAAATGCAGTAGGTCACAGCAGAGCTCTATAACTCTTCAGCTGCTTTAATTATCTTTGATGTGTCAAGAAAAAGATACTAGAATCTATTTGCTTTTCCTTTAAAGTATAGGGGAAGGACGGGGACACACACGCAAGTGCCTAAAATTAAATATAAGTGGTTTCACTGAAATCGTTAGGGCTACTCACATGCTTAAGTGTTTTTCTGGATCAGAGCCCTAAAGGGGTAAATGAGCTGATAGCCTCCTTTGGGCTCAAACCAGCATGGTCAAGCACTTTAGCTGGCTTCTTATTAAAGGCAATATTTGATCTAAATTATGAGTGCTCATGTGAAGTAATATATAGTATAAATTCAGAGCGTTGTACCTTTCTGCTTTGTTTTGCTAGGGAAGTCTTTTAGTAAGATTCAATAGCTATTTTGCTGACAAAATGTGCGGAAGTAGTATGTAGAAACTACAAAAAAAATTGCTGGCAGGATTTAATTCTTCACTAGCAAAGGTGTCTCCAAGAGAAGCTTAAAATAATATAACTGAGAGCTGACCTAGGGTAAGTACAAGTTACAGTCAGAATCAACAAGCCTGTCACTTTTTTTCCTGGTAGGTAAACCTTTGACTAAGATTTTCTTCATCTTCTATTGACTTTGCATGCTTACACTGTGTCGGCTACAATAAATGTTTGAATAAACATTTTCCATTTAAACATTATTTGTAGTTGACTTGATCTAGGCAGACTCAGTTGTCAAAATAAAACGGAAAAAATGATCTTTTTGAAGGGGGAGGATTTCAAAGGGGTTGGGGGTTGCTCAAGCAATTTCTAGCAGTTATTGCAAGTTATCGGTAACGTAGTAAAAGGAAAAGAATTAGTCGATAAATATAAAACTGACTTACTGTATAGGTTAAAATTTGGCAATAAATCCATATGTAAAATACATCATTAAAAATATCTTAACTTGCACTAATTGCAGACTTTATAAGATTAGATGAATAGACATATAAAAGTATCACATTTTGTTTTTATTTGAAGAAGAATTTTAATCGCAGGTACGTAATATTATTTTGGGGCTTCGTTTTCATGTATTTCCCCCACATTCTTTTTCACCATTTAGTTTTGTTTATTCATTTTTAGTTTTTTCACTTTAATAAGCCAAGGTTTCATATGGTTATCTGATGTTTTGCTTTTTAAGTTTCTGTGCATTTTTGGGGTTTTTTTGGTTGCCCTTTTTATTTATTTTCATTTTTCTTTTGTTCATGTTTTTTTTTTTCAACCACCCCTATCCTTTCACTCAAATCCTCCTTTAACCCACTACTGAAATTAGAGCCATCAGCTCCACCGCAAGACATTAGTTGCACGAGCCCCAGCTCCACTAGCATTTTGGTAAGTTGGCATCCTCCACCGGTGGAAAAACAGAACGGCATTATCACAGAATACTCAATCAAGTACACTGAGATTGATGGGGAAGATGAAAAGCCCCATGAAATTTTGGGAATTACTTCGGACACTACCCAGTACCTTTTGGAACGGTTGGAAAAATGGACTGAATACCGGATCTCTGTGACTGCCCACACTGATGTCGGACCTGGCCCAGAGAGCTTATCAGTATTGATTCGGACAGATGAAGATGGTATGTTGCCTCCACTACATCGGTTTGCACCTATGACTCTCTCTCGATCTGCTGTCTTTATATAGGCTAGCAATATTCTTTTTTTTTTTTCTTCTGATCCCTTTTTTCCCCAAATCGCTGTTATTGTCACCATTTGATTGTTTTAATCAAAGGTCCACCTTTGCTCCGTCAGTTTTGAATTTTTGTTTAAACACAAAGTATCTTTTTGTGATCAAATTAAAACTGCTTCCCCTTCAAACCTACTCAAGTCATTCTTTTTTCCCCCTTCTCACCCATTAAAAAAATCAAAGATCTCAGGGGGTGGAATCTTTCTGCATTTTTCTTGACTTTTTTTTTTTTTAGTCTTCTTTCTGATGAGCTTTTGTATTTGATTTTTAAAAATTACCTTCTTGTTCTTTGATTCATTTTTTTAAAAAAATTTGAAAACTGATGCTCCACATGTTTTTATTTTAAACATCTAGATTGTCAAATGTCTTCCATACCTGAATATAACAGAAGATGTCTTAATTATCAACCACCTTTTTGTTCCACTGCAAAAAACCCAAACCAAAACAAACAAACAACAACAAAAAAAAACAACCAAAAAGAAAATAGAAAATAGGGAAACTCTTTTTTTTTGGAAATTGTTTGGTTTTTTATTATTATTATTATTTTAATTACTAAAATATCTCTTTGTACTTTAATGCTTTGAGTATCAAAGCATCTTCCTTGGCTTTTGTACATTTTTACATGTTTTTCTATTTCTCTAATACTTTTTTCTTCCATTTTTTGCATCAGTCATGTTTTTTGATCTTTTCACTGAAAGTTAGAGCAGATTGGTTGAGCATTTTCATTTGTTGAACAATTTGTATTCTTCAAAGAAAACTTTAGTGGGTTTGCCCTTAAAGAAAGAGAGAGAAAGAAAAAGACTAAATGGGTGGGACAGGTACCTGTAATTCTCTTTTATCCAATGATGTTGTTCCAGTTCCTAGTGGTCCTCCTCGCAAAGTCGAGGTAGAGGCTGTCAACTCTACATCTGTTAAAGTGTCATGGCGCTCACCTGTACCCAATAAGCAGCATGGTCAGATCCGAGGATACCAGGTGCATTATGTGAGGATGGAAAATGGAGAGCCAAAGGGTCAACCCATGCTGAAGGATGTCATGCTGGCTGATGCACAGGTAACTGGATTATTTACTGTTCTGTTTATAGGTCACAGTAAAAATGCTACATTTATAAAATCACTATAAATAACGACCTGTCTTTTCCCCCATCCAGTTTGATCCACAAGCTGACATGTTTTCTTTCTATTTGAATAGCTTCTTTGGAATAGTTATTTTTACAGTTTCTTGGGCCAAATTCAGGCAGTCTCTTCAGCGTATACATTCATGAAAAAAGAATGAGCTATATTTATTGTGACTCTTTGTAACTATCGGCAGGCTCCATAAACCCATAGACTTCATGCTCTGCCTGTCCTCTGGAAGAGTGCCAAATGGCATCTGGGGCAGGTCATAGTCCATGCATTTTATCATGTGTGCTGTCTAATCCACCTACCAGAAATTTCAAACAATTCTTACTCCTGGCAGGAATCATCTGCTCAATGTTTTAATATCAGAACTGGAAATAGGAAGATTAGCAACCTGTTTTGGCACATTCAGTACTGCCTTGAAAGCACTGGCATATACCCATCTCCCCACTTGATCAAACGGGACCTGAATAATGTGTCATAGTTTTAAAACTCTCTGATGTATTTAAATAACTCTATACATCATTTAACTCAATAACTCAAGTAAAATGAGGAGTCAGTTTTAAAGATTTAAGGTTGCTTATAGTGCAAAATTCAGGTGCTGTGAAAGGCATTTGATGAGTTTTACAAATTATGGCATATGAGAGAAATCCGTGTTCTGAGGCATGTGTCTGATCACATCAAGATCCAAAGAACCTCTGTTGTTAGGATTTTAATAGTAGGGTTATACTTGCACTTTGTGGACTTGGAAATTACCTGAATTTATGCCAGTGAGGTATACACCTAAGGGAAACAAACATGGAGTCCTGTGGCACTTTTAAAGACTAACAAGTTTATTTCTTGCATGAGCTTTCTTGCCTGGGCATCATCCCACTTCATCAGATGCATGGTGGGATGATGTCCATGAAAGCACATGTGAGAAATAAACAAGTGCCACAGGACTCTTTGTTAGTTTTGCTGAAATAGACTAACACAGTTATCTCTCTGGAATCTGTTACCTAAGGAAAAGCTATAAACATTTGCACACACCTGATAGCAAGGGCTCATTTTGTGTGTGAAAAATGGGAAGTCATCAAATATAAACATCTTAAAAGAAAGTTAACAGTTAAATCTTAACCAGTTCTACGTTTCATGTTAGTAAATGGTTGCAACCCCCTGGATTTAAGAGATTAACTTGCAACTCTCCATATACATTTTTGGGGTCATTTTCTTGATATACCTATTCAAAGAATATTGTGCAAACTCTCGTGAGATCCATTTTATTGTTTTACATAGCTATTTATTTCTTTCTTTGGCAAAACATTGTACTCTCATAGTTTAAACAGCATGAGCCATAAATGACTATGGTTTATTACAAACTTGCAGTTATGAAGAAGAAAACAGTAATCATGTCAAGCTTCATTTCTCCCTTTCTCTTGCTCAGAGATACCTGTCTTCAAGCTCATGTGACTGTAGTTCTGACTGCATTTTAAATTGCAGAAGGTGGGAAGAGAAAGTGAGTGTGCAGTCTTGGCACTAAAACTCCTTAAATGCAAAAATCCAACTTGCTCACATGTGGATTTCCTTCAGTGTTTGGCTCTTAATTGCTAGTTGCCCTCTTTGTTCATTCTAACCCCGTAACATTTATATCCCTGAATCTGTGTTCTCTTGGAGTATGCATTGAAAAACTAAATGATGGTAACAGCTTCATTACTTCATTTCAAGTATATAGATTGGTGTTAAAAATCTAAATAAGTACACTGCTGTAAATTTGGACAGGCTACGATTGAAATGAAAATGAATGTAGCCTCATAGCATATGATTAGAAAAACAGACAGCCTTTCACTGTATCTCAGTGGCTATTATAGTACTGTCATAAAATATTATGGAGCAATAACAACATTCAGTACTAGGGAATATATAGTTCTTTTACCCTTCAAGGAAATGAAAGATACATTTTTTGTAACCCTCCCACCTCAGTAATAAACATGGAACTGGAAATGCCTAGCCTAGTTTCTTTAACCAGGTTTCCAAATGCTATCTGATTTTGCCAGCCAATTTTGAGGGACTTCTTGGTTTTGTTTTTTAATTTGTTTTTACTAAGAAGAAGAAAATTGCCTCCACCAGGCTACAAACCTCTCTTCATTTCTTTTGTTTTTCTTTCCAACATTCTTTATTCAATCAGTGGGAATATGATGATACTGCTGAACATGTGAGTAATTGTTGATTGATGAGATAAAAAGTATGTGTTGTTTTTTCACTTTTTTTGTAAATGTTTTTGTCATTTGCACAAATGCATGTACTAACATATTATTGAAGTTCTCATTCTTTTTTCCTGTGGATTTGGCATGGTGCTGAAATGTACAAAAATGTTGTGTGTGTTTGTTGGTTTTGATGGCTGTAACTAACTTTGCTTGGCAATGCAACCAAAGGAACTGTGCTTTAAAAGAAGTTATTACAGAATGAAAACAAAATGATTTGGATTTGCCTAGTTCTTAGCTATCCTTCAGGTTTTGTCCTATTCAGTGTGTGGTGTGCAGCAGAAGTACAAGTTCATCTTTCTTTTTGTTTGGAATATGCATCTATTTTGTATGCTTACCCAACCAAATGAAGGAAGCCAAATGCCTCATGTTATTTATGGCCTAAGACCTAAGTAATGTGTTCATTACAAATGAATTGCCTGTTTAAAAGACACCCAGGCATTTATTTATCCTTGTATTCAGTGGAATACAACTTACTCAAATGAGGCTAGTGTGTTCATCCTTATTTAAAAGGACACTGTCATTTATTTTGATTTTATAGTTTTAGGTTGTCACCATCATTTGTAATTGAAACTGCAGTGTCTTTCCTACCAACTTTGCCCTTTGGGTTGAATTCAGTTTGGGAATGAATTTTCAGATTTGTTCTTTTTTTTTTTTTTTTTAATTGGTGGCCTTTCACCCATCCCTTTTCATTATTACCTAGTAATTTTGGTACTCTTAATAATAAGTGATTGGAAATATAGGGCCAGATTCTAATCTCAGCTGTATAGTACTCCCACTCCTATATTTTGAGAAATCCATTTACTGTGGATAGTGTGGCCCATAATTTCATTATTAACTTTTATGAGGTTTGTGTTTGAAGATTATGGGATTACACATTTGCTATTTATTCTTGACGCTGAAGTGTACCATTCCTTGAGGAATGCTGAAGTTAGTGTAAATCCATTCAGCCACACAGAATTGAGGGGAGTGCAAGTTAGTCGTTACAGCTACAGACTGGAGGCCGAGATAGCTCTGACTCTGCGTGGATGACTGATTTATTCTTCAGTTTACCCAGCAACAGACTAATCATGCTTATTTGCCTGATTAGGGTATCAAGACAACTTTCTCTGTCTTTAGAGCGAGAAACAAGGCTTTATTTCAGGTGGCCTGTGTGTTTGTATATGTGTATGTCTGCTTTGTTTTTGCATCTACTACCCCGTGTTCTTTGTATCAATGAAGAATTGATCCCTAGTTTGCTTGAGGGGCTATGGAGTTTGATCTTGCAATCAGAGCCCAAGCATCATTTTTGGGGGCTCAGTACAGACTTGTAACATGGTGCTCCTGATAATGGGGGTCGCAGTTTGGGTTTGGCCATCTAGGGCCTCCAGGCCCTGGTAAAATGTACTCTTCTCTCACCACACCTGTGGGGGCCCTGCTCATAGTGCTGATTGGGTGGTTCTTTGCGATTTTAAGTGGTTAATGATTTGTAAAGTATTTTGTGGGTCCTGGGGTGAACAGCACCATAACAAGTATAAGTGGTTATGAAATTTGTCTCAGGGCAAATATGGTTTCTTGTGGACTGTATTTAATGTATTTTGAAATAGCTTTAGTAGTGTGGGTACAGTTGGAGCTCTCTGACTTATTGCTAGTGATTTCATACCTATGTCAATAAAGGCCAGTAACTTACTGGTCAAACTATGTTTCTTATTTTTACTCTTGGATTAATTGCACATTAGCTTATTGACGCTCCAGGCAATGCATCGCATGCATTCCAGGATGATTATTGCACTGGTCACATCATTCTGTTTTTGGTCAAAAGCCTTATAAAACTACCTGATGCATGCTACTCAGAAATGCCTTGTCTGTTTTTCTGAAATAATTGAAACATACTGCATTACAGAGTGGCACACTCACAAAACATTCTTCTGATACACTCCAGTGTGTGTCATCAATGCAGGTTGCACAAACGCATATGCACTTTATGTGATATGCAGCAATTGACTAGATGATTTTGCATTATGTTAGTAAGGAATGAATTTTGAATAGGTGTTCTTTTATTTCATTTTAGGAAATGATCATTTCTGGACTACAGCCTGAAACGACATACTCCCTCACTGTGACAGCCTACACAACTAAAGGAGACGGTGCACGTAGCAAGCCCAAACTAGTGTCTACTATGGGTGCAGGTAATACTCAGCTACCTCTTCATCTCTGAATTGGTTGTCTCTCAACTTGCAATACTTGCTATGGTATGCAGGCTGTATGGAAACCTTCTTTACTGCAAATGAAGGTGTTTGAAGAACACAGGCAGAGTTTGATTTGTAAGCAGATGGAGCTTTCTTTATCTGAACTTTGACCAGCCAAAAATGGAGCCAGACCCTATCCTAGTCCCTTCCTGCACTCAAGATGTATTTAAAAAAATGCTGTTTTAATTATAAACCTCCTGTTAGGTAATCTCTCTCCTGCACCCCATAACATATTTTATAAAAAGGGGAAAATCAGTAAGTGGCAAAGGGTATAATGAAGGATTGTCCTGACAGATGCCAAAAAATCAGAGTGGTCTGCAGGAAGCAAGAATAAGAAATGCTCTTCCACATGGGCTGTACCTTCCCCTCCCAAAAGAAAACCGTTTGTGAGGAACTAGACATTTAAAATCTGAGTTCCCCTTGTGAAGGAGTGGTGGCAATCTTATTTCCCTTATAAATTTTCATTTTCTTGGTTTTATAACAGGGCCATAAAAATATTCCATGTCTATCATGATAGCTCATAATAGCCCTCAAGCACTATTATAGGCTATCATAACAATAATGAGTGGATTATATAACTGCAGGAAGTCAAAAAGTATATACGCAGGCTGAGATTTTCAAAGCAGTGTAGTGGATTTAGACATATATCTTCAATAATGTCAGTGGATGATGTTGGGTCTCCTGTACTACTTTGGAAAATATCACCTGTAATGACTAGATTCATTCCAGCTTTTACAATAACTTCCAATCATTACTCAAGTCATGACTGATATACGCTGGATATATTTTAAAAGTTCCACCTCTCTACTGAATTCTATGAGTTCAGATAAAATGCAGCCCATACCTGGACCACTCTTGGTTCTGGGTTAGGAAGAGCAAAACTTGACCCATTACATTTTTCAAAACCTAGTTCCCAGCTCAGTGACTTCAAATGATGTTTCAGTGTATGGAACTCATTCCAGTCCTTAGCCAAATTTGTAGGATGTGGAATGTCACAGGCAAAATTTCCAGCTTCAGCTGCCGATTTCTTTCATTGAGCAGAGAAATGTACTATCAACTTTGACTCTTCCCCAAATTCCTGTCCCTCACCTTTTTTAAAAATAAAAAAACCACAAATCTCTCCAGCCACTTGGGAAAAAAAATCTGTAAACTTTCTGAAACAAAAGCTGTAATACAATTCCTCTGTTACGTGAACTTCCAAAAACAAAACTGGGCTTGGCTTTGTGTTGTCTTATGTCTGTGGCATTCTGTTATTAAAAAAAATGCACAAGTTTCCCTTTACTCTTTTTGATGCCATGGCAAACTGGTAAATGTCCACACCTGCCACCCTAAAATCTTCTGCACAAAAAGGAACTCACCATTTTGTTGCTCCATGTTTTTTTTCCCTAAAGGAACCTATTCAGACAATATCTTAGACCTGGCTACTGTTTATCATCTCTAGGAAGGAGGATTCTTTTATAGGTATTTAGAAAGAGAGTGATGAGTGTAGCACAGAATTCACAGACAGGTTTTAGACCCTACCTTTTCACAAGAATGGAGAAGGCAGGTGGAGGTATGATGCAGGTGTACTTCCCAAACTCACACACCAAAGCAAAGCTAGTAATTCTAATTTAAGGCCTGTCAACTTCTAACAGCTTTCATTTAATTGGGGGCTTCTACAAAGAAACTATCTAAAAATACTGCAAAACAAATAGAAGAACTCATTGGCTCATTTACACTTGTTTTAAATGAGGCATTTCCATTAAAGTCAGTAGCGTTACATCAGTGTAAAACTGGTGTTCATGAGAGAAGAATTGGTCTTCAAATGTTTCCCAGTGAAAACTCACCATATATGAAAAGATATTTTAAGGTAGGTATGAACCAGTTGGTGATGATTAACTGTTTTGCTGTGTCTAGTTTGTATTTTAAAAAGCATAGTTTATATTTATATCCAGGGAAGACTTGCCAAGTTTTTCTCACAAGTGAGGGCCTCCAGTAATCTCCATTGATAGTGTTGTAATGATATTTGGTTACAGTTTCCATTCCAGGATGTACTTTCCATATGGTATTCAGTTTTCTGTGTCATATCCACTTTTAGTATCAGCAATCTAATTTCTATAAAGTCCTTATACAAGCAAGCTACTGTATACTCACAAGTCAAAGAATTTAAATATTTTATCATGATTAAATAATACTCTAGCCAGGAGCTAGAAAAAATTTCTTCAGCTCTATTGGCACCAATGATAGCCCTATAAATTGTTTTTATGGCTATGTATTTTACAGTTTATCATGAATTACAAAAGCAGAATACAGCTGAACTTCACTCACACTTCACTAAGTGCATACCTCATTATTTGTACACAAAAGCTGTCAATCTGTCTTCATTTCTCTGCAAAGATTTGACAACAGAATGCTCTACTGAGGTCTCATGTTACTACGATTTCATTCATTGTATCGAACATGATGGGGAATTTCCCTGGTTTAATACAAAGTATTGCCATATATAACTAAGACAAAACTACACATATCAAATAAACAAAGTGAACTGAGAGCCATTATATATCTTTCTATATTGATATATAGGCTTCTCGGCCTATTAAGGCTAGGATCATATGTAGTACTGTGAATCTTCCGTCTCCATGTGTGGACATACGGGGATTAAACTATGTGCTGCACGGGCCAAAACTACATATTTGCTGTGTCTGTTAACTAGTTATTGCAGTGGGGCTTGTTTACACCAGTAGTGAATTTAGCTTCAAATGCTTAAAATGACTTACTATGCAGCAACATAAAGTGTTACTATTTTATCAAGGGATTGAAATACATGAGAAAAGTGGAAGTATTTTCCTGTCAAATTTCACTTGCCATGTCCACAGACACTATCCTGTCAGGCCCCTCATTCTTTAGTTTCCTTTTTGTTTTTGCTTTGTTCTCCTCACTGCTCCCTTTTTTACTTCATTCTCTCATTCAGTCCTGCAGTTCTTTCTCAGTGTCATAATTCACACTTGTTCTGTATATCACTATTCTTGCCATTTCCCTCTGACAGGAATCTTTTAGTTGGTCTTTTGCTTTCTCCAGATATTAGCCATTCTGCTCTCTCCCAAAATCTTTGATCCCCCAACACAGATGGTATTCAGTTTTGCAAGCTCATTTTGTTTCCCCCGCCCCCTCATCAGTGCAACTCTGAATCTTAGAGTCCTGCTGAAGTGCTTCACTCCCCACTGCATATGTGTGATATGATTCAGACAGAACAGAGAGTATGGGAGCCTATCAGAGATGAGACACTACAGGAGTAACTCCAACAGTGTGAGTGAGAAATTGCCAGCCCCATGAGTACAAGCCAGGGAATCAACATTACATACTATTCTTCTGCTTAGTACATACAGATTGTGAATATGTATATATAATAAAATTAAAACCTGCATGTATCAGGTTATTAAATTTTTACCTCATGATTTTGGTGACATTAAATATGGCAGCTTTGCCCTGAAGAGGCCTGATTCTCCCCATGTAAATCATTGTAATACTATTATTAGTGAAAGAAAAAAAACAGATCCAAAATTTATATTACCAACAAAAAGCCTTGATAAAATTTGAGGCTTATATCATATACTGTAAAAGATGAATGGCGCATTTGGGACAGAGCTGTTGCTTCTGGAGGACACACTGTTGTTGTAGTTGCAACATTTCATCACACCAGCTCAATTCCATCATTTTAAGACTTACTACTAATGGAGAACAAAATGTTTGGCTGTATTGCAATATGCAGTTTGGACTGTGTCCATTTATGTTTTCTCAGTCCAAATTAGAGCTTTGAAAAACCTTTGCTCCTAAGAGGAGTTAATTTACAAGATGCCATACAGCTCCTGTGCTGTACCGCATCTGACACTATACCTGGTAAAACAAACAAGGAGTCCTGTGGCACTTTTAAAAACTAACAAATTCATTTATCACATAAGCTTTTGTGGAGGTGGGATTTCTCCCACGAAAGCTCATGCGATAAATAAATTGGTTAGTCTTTAAAAGTGCCACAGGACTCCTTGTTTGTTTTGCTGAACTAGACCAACATGGCTACTCCTTTGGAACTTGTACCATGTAAATTTGGTAAAGGCAGCTTCAAAAAGCTTCTGTTATCAGTGTCCTGCTCCTAGGCTATTCTCAGCCAAAGAAGTTGTTCTGATCTTTTAATGGCATGCTGTAACTTGATGTTTCAGTAACATCCCATTGGATGGTTACGGAGATGGAATTTCTTAGAAATTCAGAGAATGTCCCCTTTGTAGATACATGAATTTCATTTAGATCCTTACTAAACTCATATATTATAAGATGTAGTCATCTCTGGATGCAGTCATTATTGTTCAGTACAATCATTGGGAAATTGTACTTCCCCAAAAAACTGATAAAAACCTGCATTGTCACCCTTGGTGCTATAAATAAATACAAGTAATGAAACTTAGATACTTTTAGGGAAAATGTTGTGGTAGAAAAAAGTTTTAATTTTTAAAAATTCACTGAATTATTAACTGAAGAGAAGACCCCTAGAGGACATGGTGTCATTTAGTACCCTTATGTGAAGATATGATGAGTATATATGGTTCCCAGCAATTAGGACATATAGGCTAATTTGTAATTTTTTTAAATTCTTTCTTTAGTGGTTAGGCAAGTGTTGCTGGCTTTTCTAGTCTGCTGGAAAACTAGCAGTAATTCTTACCTCTTTCATATAGGCATCACCAATCAAACTTTAAAAAGTCTTTAACGTAAGGGCTGTCAGAAGAATAAAAATGATTTATGACATAAATAATGTAGTGACAGCTTTCAGTAATCTCTCCTCTAAAAATTTGAAGGAGTTATTATTCGATTTTTGTGGACTCTTTTCCTCTTGTTTATGCTTCATTGGCTTCAATAATAGTTATAATACAATGAAAAATATGGCTACAGTATCATTCTTTGCTCTATAACTGACTCGTTCATATCCATCAGTGGGGAAAGGTCAGAGCTAATCAGAGATAGATTTCATACCACAGAAAGTAGGAAGAAAACATATACAGTGCTTAGGATCCTATTTGGACCAAAATTAGGCTTTAAAAATGAAGGCTATGTAGTAAATGGCTATAAAAGAACATCAAAATTCATATCGTATTGTAGACAGATGCTAAGACTTATAAAAGAAGTAATGAAAAAAGAGGTTAGCATTTGCAGAATTTTCAGCAAGTTGCATTCTTGTTCGCTTGTCTTAAATTCCTTTTGGAATTATTATCAGTAGTTCTAGAGATGACTAAGTTATTTTCTGGATTTCTGGTAAGTATAGGTGTAAAGGATAAAATGTTCATACTTGAGTTTTTAAAGATAGAAACCTCAGGCCCTGATGCAGCAACTGCATTCACATGGACAGACTCTGCTTCCACATGGAGCTCCAGTAAAATTAAAAAAAAACCTCTGCAAGGGTACTGTGCTGAAGCAGTTGCTAGATCAGGGTCTAAATCCATTTTTAGGCTCCAAAGTGGTCTGGATTTCAGAGGTGCTGACTTACCTTAACTCCCACTAGCTTCACTGCAAATGCTCAGTGCCTCTAAAAATTGTGCCATTTACTTTGTTGCCTAAATATGGATTTAGGTGCTTAATGTTAGCCAGTTGATAGAAGATTTATAAAGGCAAACATGGCAAATAGATATGGATTTCCCCTTAAATATGAATACTTTTCCCTTACCAGTGGTATAAGTGTCAGTTTTCAGGAAACAGGGCAAGTTGATTATAATTAGTAGCATGAAACGTACAGTTCAGAAGGAGATGAAAGAAAAGATTGTCTTTTTTGTTGTGAAAATTATCTACTCACAAGTTATCCTTTACATTTATACAGTCCATAATGTGGAATGTCAGACTTGGGTTGGAACAAGCTAATAGTTCGACATCATTGTCCCAATAATATTGTCATTGTTATCCTTTGCACCATTTTCATCATGTTTACATCTCTTAAATGCAGTGTTGTGTGCTCTTCTCAACCCCATTTCCCAAACCCAAACTAGTCATTGAGTGACGGCCTCATCTTTTTCTTGTGCATCTACAAACTCTCCTATTATAAGCTGTTCATGTATCTATTTCTGATATAATATATTGCTTAAGAAGGACAAACTTTGCAACCAGTCTGCATAATCTATATGAAATTCAAACATATGTGAATGAAGGGCTAATGAACAGGACCTGAGAGGATAATGGTCTAGGGGTTAGGATGGTAACCTCTGATTTGAGCAACCCGTGATCAAATACCTTCTTCACCATAGACTTCCTGTGTGACCTTGAACAAGTCTCTCAGTTCCCCACTTATAAAATGGGGATCATAGTACTTCCTGACTCGCATGGGTATTGAGAGGATAAATACAAATGAGATGGTAAGAGGCTCATGATATTGTAGTGACAGATGCCATATAACTACCTAAGGTAGAATTATTAGTGGTTTTGTGCTAGGACTGATAAGTGGAAAGCCCAATTGATGTACCATATATCATAGGTGTGTGTTCTCTCCAAATGGTAGTACATACATTATGCAAAGTCAGAAACCTACAATTTCTCCATTTTTTTTCACTTATAGACATGGAAGTGTTTTTCCCTGGATTAAATTAATGAATGCTTATAACAACACACCTTTTCACAAGCTAGTATGTATAAGCAAAGATGGGTATCTTCACATAGCTCTGTTCACAGCACAGTTGTTTGGAAGTTTTACATCACTTGTGTTCATAGTTTCTGTGTCCCTGAATGATTGTATTTTCTCTGTATTTGGAAAAGGAGGGGTGGGGATAACAAATAATGGATGGCTTAGCTATCCAAGTCTATTATAGTGTATGACTGAATAGTGCAGAAGAAAGAGGTTATTTCTGAACTTTTATAAGATAGTTATTTGAGGAACAAAGGGGGGGAAAGCAAATGCAGCTGTATTTCTATTTAACAAGCCTCAAGAATTAAATGCACATTTCCGTTTATATTTATCATCATTAAATAACATTGTGCTACAGTTCCAGGAAAACCTCGGCTTGTGATTAGCCACACACAGATGAAAACGGCTCTTATTCAGTGGCACCCTCCTGTCGATACCTTTGGCCCCCTGCAGGGTTACCGCCTGAAGTTTGGCCGCAAAGACTTGGATATGTTTACAACGCTGGAGTTCTCAGAAAAAGAAGACCACTTCACAGCTACTGACATTCACAAAGGAGCTTCTTATCTCTTCAAGCTTTCAGCTAGAAATAAAGTGGGCTATGGGGAGGAAATGGTAAAAGAGATTTCTATTCCAGAAGAGGTACCCAGTGGATTCCCTCAGAGCCTCCACTCAGAAAGCACCACCTCTACATCGGTCCAATTAACTTGGCAGCCGCCAGTCTTAGCAGAGCGAAATGGCATTATCACCAGATACACCCTGCTGTACAGAGATATCAATGTTGTACACCACCCGATTGAGCTCCCCATTGTTCCCGCTGATACCACTATGACACTTTCTGGCTTAAAACCAGACACTACATATGATGTAAAAGTACGTGCCCACACGATCAAAGGGCCCGGTCCATATAGTCCAAGTGTCCAGTTCAGGACACTGCCTGTGGATCAAGGTAGGATTTGTCTGCTTATGGCGTTGTCCTTTAAAGGAATGTCGGTCTTTGGATATCAGTGTTTTTGAAGCTGTAAATAAACTGATCCGCCCATTCATGTAAATAGGGTCGACCAACAAAAAAGGTAAAGTATGTAAATCTTAATATGTTTTGGATACCTTAGAATTCAGTTATCCCTTGTCAAGCAAGTCTGGCTAACTTCTGCACAATATTTGCAGGTAAGCAAAATATAATATGCTGAGATGGTATTAGAGGAATGAACTTTGTAAGAATAAGGTATTAAAATGGTTGTTTTAAGCATGTAGAAGAACTACAGTTCCATTTGTTTTGTCCTTAATGGAAAACTGGTTATTGGTAGTGGTGGAAGCTGCAGTGTAAATACATTATTTTTCCTTTTCCAGCAGTGTTTGCAAAAAATTTTCATGTAAAAGCGGTAATGAAGACGTCTGTATTGCTGTCCTGGGAGATTCCAGAGAATTACAATTCCGCCATGCCTTTCAAAGTAAGTTGTTTTCTAATTTGTAAGACATCAAGGATAAAATTGGAAAGTATAGTTTAGCTGGTTAAGCAGTTTTGGGTTGGTTCTTTTTGTCTTTTTGTTTTGGTTCTGCTGTACTTAAAAGTGTACGCTAATCAACAATATTGATCCAAGCAGTTAAATCAGTCCTTTGGCAATGTGAACTTTCCACTTTAGTATTTGTGTAGTGGCAGCATTCCAAACGTGGATTGATATTAGATATTACACATGCTGTGAACTCCTTGTTTGCTTACAGTGCAGTGCGACTACATTTTACATTTCCTAAACAGAGGAAGAAAGCCTATTAATTTTCTTCCAGAGCTTCTGCTATGCAATGTCTGTAATAGAATGTGATCACCTTTCTTCCTTTGACCCATTTTTTAAAAAAGAATCTGGATTCTAACTCTTGCATTCCAAATATTTATAATACAATCAGACAGATTTTAGTAAGTTTCAGCCATGCCTATAATTTTTTCTGCATCATTTAAATACGTATTGCCCACCAGTTGGAAAGGTCAACAAAGAGCAATATGTTATGAAATAAATGAAGCAGGAACTTTTGTGAGTATGAAAACTGATTCAGAAAACAAGGAAGTTTTAAGGATGAATAGATCTACATAAGCAGAAAGACTGCAGAAAAGCTTTGATGTAAACAGTATATTGAATGCTCAGCTCATTTGTATCAACATCATCAGAATTTTAAACATGTTAAAAATACCCGTCTAGTGCCACATGCAATATAATTGGGGACATTTTATTTTAAATAATTATTTTCCCCAGAAAAAGATAATTAAATTGATATGCTTTCATCCATAACATTTTAGACCATAAATGCTAATGATTGCCATTTTAAATTTATGGCTACGTTCATTTATCTTTTCAGTATGTCTGTACCAATCATTTTACAACTTTCTTTCCCTAATGATTGAAAGACCTTGAATTTTTATATCTATTTAGATCCTTTATGATGATGGAAAAATGGTGGTTGAGGTGGATGGTCGAGCCACTCAGAAACTTATCATTAACTTGAAGCCAGAAACATCATATTCCTTTGTTCTGACGAATAGAGGGAACAGTGCTGGAGGTCTTCAGCATAGGGTTACAGCAAAGACTGCGCCAGATGTACTGCGTACCAAGCCAGTCTTCATTGGGAAGACCAACTTAGATGGGATGATAACGGTGGAATTGCCTGAAGTACCTGCAAATGAGAATATAAAGTGAGTAAATGTTCCACACTTGGTGAGAATGGAAAATATTCTATCATCCCCAAATTAAGTCTGGTTAAATCCCAAAAAGGTATAAAAGGGAATTATTTTAGTGAAATTTCTGTCTATTATTTATTTGTATTACCATGATGCCTGGGAACCCTAGTCTTGAACCAGGATCCCATTCAGATAGGTAATGTACAAACATACACAGAACAAAACATAATAGTTTTAGGGTCTCCTGGAGTCTGATGGGCATGCGATAGACATCCAAATATGGTTAATTAAAACATAATAGGTAGAAATTATAGGAAGGCAAGTCTGCAGTTGTTATGGATCTAACAATTCAGCACCATTATTTCCTTTTGATACCATGACACAGCCTACAAAAGGTTGAGTTGGTCATGAAAGATTTATTTTCCTTTTTGGAAAGTTTTGACAAAGACAAAAAAAGTTTTAATCAAAAACTGAAAAAACAAAGATTCCAGACAGAAAGTTTTCAGTGAGGAGCTTCTTGTTTTTTGACCAAGAGCTGACGTCTTCTGCAGAAAGCATACACTTTCCGTAGAAATTTTCATTTAGTCAAAAATCCAGTTTTCCATCAAAAATAGCTTTTTGATGGAAAATTATCCACCAGACTCGGGATTTTGTTTTCTAAAGTATTAAGGTACAATTTTACTCTGATTCTGTAAAAAGACATTGTGGATTATGTGTTTATTGTCTCATAGTATTTTCCAGATCAAAAGTGCCCATGTATCAGTTTAGAAGTAAAATGATGTATTTTTTCTTCACTGTCATACCTGGAAACTATAAGTATCTTTATCATGAATCATTACCAGTAACAAAGATGTTGCAGATCAGCTTATGCCTTCTGTCACATTTGCACCACCAACTCCTACTGAAGCACCTTGCAAATCAGGCCTCAGACAGTGCAAGGCTTCGTAGAGGCTAAAAGGTTATTACAGGTACAATACTTTGAATGAGCTAATTACATAGGCAAGAATGAATTAAAACCAGTACCATTAAGGTAAGAACATAATCATGCCACAGGATCAGATGAATAGTCCAGTCAGCCCGGTATCCTGTCATACAACAGTGGCCAGTGCCAGATGCTTCAGAAGGAATAAACAGAACTAGTAATTATCAGTGCTCCAACTGAAGCATGGAATCAATAAGTGTTGTTCTCTGCTTCTGGTGATTCTTGTTGGTCATATAAGGTTCTCATGCAGGATGTGAAGGAAATGGGGAAGAAAATGAGCAGATCATTAAACGGGGGGGGGGGGAGGATGCAACGTGCCTTCTTTATGGTGGGCTTTTACTGTAGGCTTTGTGAACTGCTGCTCCCCTTTTTCATCGTTAGCATTCAAAGCAGGTGAGGTCAGAAAAAAATGACTTGAGGCATTAAAAGAGGATGAAAAAAATGAAAAATGTAGCCATTGTCATTAGAAAAAGGAAAAAGTGGTCATACAAATGTAGCTAAGGAAGACTGAAGATGGAGTCAAAAAGATATATGATGTAAGGCAATTATAAGGAGAAAAGAGATAGGGATACTTGGTAAAAATGTAGCAAATGACAGCCATAAAAAGACAATAATCTTTCTCACAAATAATGAAAGAAGTGGGAGACTATTTGTCATTTATGCAAACATGTAACTCCACTTGGATCGCTTAGTTGTTTGCTGGGCGAGTAAACCACCTCTTGGTGTGCTCACCACATGGAAGAAGGCGTGGACATGTGGTATAGGTTTTAACCAGTCTGCAATTTTATTAGTCAAATTACAGCCAAGTTTCCACTCAGGGACAGCACAGTGCAGTCATTTGCTTCTTTGGTTCTGAAGCCTATTTCAGCAAATTCCTGCACACTAAACACCTGCCAAAAGTTGTGACACTAAAATGACTCTCTCAGAGGTTCAAACTGTGATCTCCAAGAAGTGGAGAATCCCAGCCCTCTGCTTGCTCAAAACCCAACTCCTAGATTTTGCTGCAAGGAAAGTGGGAAAAAAAACCCTTTGTCAGTCTGTAGTATGGGGAAAAAATCCTGCCCAGCCACAAAGCAATTCCTAGCTTAGCCTCAGCAACGTAACTAAGGGAGGAGCTGATACTGGAAACCAGCAAACAGGAAGTGTCCCTCAGCACAGGGATAATATCATGGCTCCAGTTCTTGTACCAAATCCTGCAAGACTTTATCTCTAAATCTCAGGTCTAATCTCCCAAGATCTCAAACTTAACCTGGATGTGCTGAGGGGGACTAGAGATCTTGTGGACCAAGTCCAACCTGTCTTTTTTGATATTGTCCCATTGCAGACACCACAAAAACTCACCTCTCACTAGGCTTATGGCTGTCCATGAGGTGGAAAAGGAAGTTCATTGGGAAATGAAGCTGCATACAATACAATGGTTTAAAGCTTAAAAGCATCCTCCATCTGTTAAACATAACTTGAATTCACAGAATCATAGAATCTTAGGGCTGGAAGGGACCTCATGAGGTCATCTAGTCCAACCTCCTGCTAAAAGCAGGACCACTCCCACTAAATCATCCCAGCCAGGGTTTTGTCTAACCGGACCTTAAATATTTCCAAAGATGGAGATTCCACCACCTCCCTAGGCAACCCATTCCAATGCTTCACCACCCTCCTAGTGAAAAAGTTTTTAGTAATATCCAACCTCAACTTCCCCAGCTGTAACTTGAAACCATTGCTCCTCTGTTACTACTGAGAACAGCCTAGCTCCCTTCTCTCTGGAGCACCCCTTCAAGTAGTTGAAGGTTGCTATCAAATCCCCCCTCAGTCTTCTCTTCTGCAGACTAAATAAGACTTGTTCCTTCAGTCTCTCCTCATAAGTCATGTGCCCCAGCCCCCTAATCATTTTTGTTGCCCTCTGCTGGATTCTTTATAATTTGTCCACATCCTTTCTGTAGTGGGGAGCCCAAAACTGTATTCCAGATACGGCCTCACCAGTGCTGAATAGAATTCTTAAAGAGATAATAATAGCTGGTCTTTGGGAGGGAAGAAGTATCTCGTAATGTACAGTAATCTTGTCATTGAACTTTTTACAGTTGCCATTTGGACGTGATTAACATTGAACTACCATGATAATGTCTGTCCTAATACAAATTACTAAATATGGAGAATGTTAATTAGGCAAAAAGCAAAACTGATAAGAGTTTAATGGCATCACCATAGTGCATTTCAGTTTAACATTAATGGGATATGGGGACAAGTTATTAGGCACATTGTAATTGGTTAAAATTGTTGGGGGGCATAACTTTTGTTCTTCAGAGTCAAATAATGGGAATGAAAAGATACTGTAATATAGCTATGCAAAAATATTCTCATCCAGATCTAAATGGGTGTCTTTTTGCCAGTTCTGCTTCAGGTGAGAAATTTCTGGCATTTTGCCAACATCTTTGTACTTAGTAAAAACAGTTTTTTCTGCCTGAAAGCTGCAGTGTCTCCCTGTGAATCCCTCAAGGCAGAAAATTATGCAAGATCTGAGTCTTTGCAGGCAAGAATCCAAAGAAAAACAATTAAGAAGTACTTTAAAGCATTCTGCATCTTTGGTTGACCCACTTTGCCTGTTTTATATGTTACTGGAACCCTGGTAATGCAGTACATTTTTTTACAAGACAGCAGACATGGCATTGCTCCCCCAAATTAGGTCCGTATTAACCAGCCTGGGGGCCCCGGGCTGCCCCCCACTAGCTGGGGCCCCGCTCCCTCAGCATGGAGGCTTGTCGCTAGAGGGGGGAGGCTGGGGTCAAATAGCACTACTACCCCTCACCCACCTGGACAGTCTGGCCCTGGGGGTGGGGCTGGCTGGCATGCTGCACAGCCCCTGGTGCCACCCCCCAGGGCCCCAAGGTCTGGAAGGCTGCACCGGGGAGGGGCGGCCCCAGGGACACACCGAGAGCCAGCCGGCTCCACCCCCCATGCAGAGCAAACATGTGCTAGCCCACCCCACTCAGTCCCCGGGGTCAGGGTGAGAGCACAAAGCCCAGCCTCTGGCCTCAGGGCCCCACGCCCAGCGCTGGCAGGGCAGGAGCATTTAGTGCTCCAGTCCTGCCGACACTGAGTGAGGTGAAGGGGATCTGGATAGGGATTTTAGGGGCTGGAGCCTGGGGCCCCAGCTTCTAAAGTCCCTGCTATAATCCAGCCCTGCCCCAAATAACTGTCAGTGCTGCACTGATATTCCTTATAGAAGCTCCACATTAGAATTGCTTATGTGTGCTAAAAGTGTGCGTGCCACAATCTGCTTGGGTAATCCAGATTGTGTGTGGCAGTCTGACAATCGGAAAGCATGACAGAGAGTGGTAAGCAAGATAGACTCCCCTTGCATTGTATGCTTTAATAGAAATTCATGAATTTGAAGGGAAATGAGTGGTTATGGCACTTAAGAGAAGGTTTAATAGGGGTCATTCCACTAGTCAATGCATATGATAAATTTAATTCATGATAGCCCAATTAACTTGTTCACCTACTCAGCTGCAATACATTAGTGTTTAAAGTTTTACTCTCAACTGATTTTCTCTTAATTCTGAAGAAACTGCATTTTTAAGTACTGTAATAACTGAACACATGAAACAACCAAATCAGCGTTCACTAGGGATGCATGTCCATGTTACAAGGGCAGATGTATACACTGGTGAAGTTAGGAGTCATCTTAAAGTTGTGGCTGGGCAGATTCAAGGAATCCCCAGCTACTGTTGAGGCAAATAGTTGGAGTAAACACAAAATCTGTATTTAAAAATAAAAAGTGTGATGAAATTTGATGTGAAACTGAATACTATACAATTAGATCGCTTCAAAATTATAATGTCATTAAGAAAAGGTTTATAGCCATCTAATAGTTTACAATAGAAAAAATGATAAACACTGTAATCTGACTTGACTAGCTGCATGCTGTCCTGATTTAGGAAGTTAATTTTATTCCATTAGGTGAATAGATTTAGCTTATGATAAGGGGGCAGTCATAGCCAAGAAACTATACTTCTCCAATCTTTTTAAAAATGTTGATAGGGTGGCGAGGGATGATGGACATAAGATATTCCTAAAAAATGGGTGAAGCTTTTAGGGTGTTTAGAAGGGCATTATAGGGAGTACTATTGTTTCCCTCTGTACTCTGTTTCAAACAGTGTGCTTAATGTCTCTCTCACTGCATTCAGAGCAGAGCTGACTTTTGAGGCCTGCAAAGCCAGAAGCAAATCTCAACCTTTCTTTTTATTCAAGTAAGATTTTAGCCCTTTTCCTTCCAAAGACGGCAGTGAAAATATACAAGGAGTCCTGTGGCACTTTTAAAGACTAGCAAATTTATTTATCACATGAGCTTTCATGAGAGAAATCCCAGTTGGTCAGGTGCTTGAAAATGGAAAACTTACAGTACGGGAGGGAAAAATAAATACAGTGAAGTGTAATTCACAGGATCAGATCAGACTATTTCAGCATATCAAATAAGTTGTTTTGATTCAAACAGTGTGGAACAACATATAAGAAGGTGGGGAAGTTGAGACAGGTTAAGTAATGAGAAAGCCAGCTCATATCTCTATTCAAACCCAAGTTAACGATGTCAAATTTTCATATGAATTTTAATTCTGTAGTTTCTCTTTGAAGCTTTGATTTAAAGTTAACCTGTTTAAGTGCTGTAACAGACATGTCTTTTACAGAGAGAGAAGGGAGTTTGAAATGTTCCCCGATTGGTTTTTGAATGTTGCCATTACTGATGTAAGATTTGTGCCTATTTATTCTTTTGCACAGAGACAGTCCAGTTTGTTCAGACTATAAGGCCGAGGGGCGTTGTTGGCACTTGATGGCATATAATCACATCGGTGGATGAGCAGGCGAATGAGTCCTTGATGGAGTAGCTGGTTTGATTAGTTCCTATGATGGTGTCATTAGTGTAGATATGTAGATAGGCAGAGTTGGCAATGGCGTATATTGCAGAGATATTTGCCCACCTTAGTGTTTCTGTTTTATGGTATCTGTTTAAGGTTGTGATGCTGTCTGTAAGTGAGGAGAGATCTACCTCCCAATGCTTGAGAGAGTGAGGGATCGTCTTGTAAGATAGGCTGTAGATCCTTGATGATGTGTTGCAGAGGATTGACGTGGGGGCGCTGTAGGTGATGACCAGTGGTGTTCTGTTGTTTTCCTTCTTGGGCTTGTCCTGTAGAAGTTGTCTTCTGGGTACCCATCTGGCTCTGTTAGTCTGTTTCCTCACTTCCTCGGGTGGGTATTATAATTTTAAGAATGTTTGATAGAGATCCTGAAGGTTTCAGTCTATGTCTGAGGGACTGGAGGAAATGCGGTTGTATCTGAGGGCTTGGCTATAGACAATGGATCGTAGTGTCCAGAAGGTGTATATCCCATGTGGAGTGGTGTAGGCTGAGGTTGATCATGGCATGGAAATTGTTGAAATCTTGGTGGAATTCTTCAAGGGCTTCCTTTCAGTGGGTCCAGATGATGAAGATGTTATCAATATTGCATAAGTATAGGAGTGGGGATGAGAGCTGAGGAAGCCATATAAATGTTGGCATATTGTGTGGCCATGCTGGTACCTATAGCAGTGCTGCTGACTTGAAGATATAAATCATCTCCAAATCTAAAATGGTTGTTGGTGAGTACAAAGTCACAAAGTTCAGCCATGAGGAGTGCCTTCTTATATGTTGTTCCACACTGTTTGAATCAAAACAGCCTTTTCGATTTGCTGAAATAGTCTGACCTGATCCTGTAAATTACATTTCACTGCATTTATTCTTCCTTTCCATACTGTTTTTTCCATTTTCAAGTGTCTGACAAAGCAGGATTTTCTCCCACAAAAGCTCATGAAATAAATAAATATGTTAATCATTAGAAGTGCCACAGGACTCCTTGTTTGTTTTGCTGAACTAGACTAGCATCGCTACCCCTTTGGAAAGTGAAAATATGACTCTCATGCTCGGGCTGACCAAAGATTCTCAGGGCCCTTCTTTATAGCTGCACAAAGCTAGTCTTAGTCAACTGTGAAACCTGGTTTTAATGTTAGGGAGATTCCAGAACAGTTTATGGTTACCGAAGCTATTGCTGATGGTGCTGAGCTGTTTCAAGCTTCATCCCAGTGGATTAAGCACAGTGCTGTGAACCAGGGAATCTTATATTCGAGACCCAGCTCTGTCCTTGACTCCCTGTATGGCCCCGTTCTAATTATTTAGGCCAAAATTTCCAAATGTAAGCACCCAGAAAACTAGGCATCTGGGTAAAAATGGCTTGGTTTTCAAAGTTGCTGAGCACTCATAGCTCCCTCTGAAGTTAATATGGGTGGAGGGTACACTCCAGGCACTTAGGCTGTGTCTACACTTGTAAATTAAGTCGACTTAAGCTTGCTTAAGTCGACTTAATTTACCCTGTGTCTACACTACAGTTTCCTTCAGTCGACTTAAGGAAAATAAAGTCGACTTAATGAAAATTAAATCAACTTTATTAAACCACCTTTTCAGTAGACTTAAGGCTTAATTTGACTTTTTAAAGTCGAATTAAGCCAGTGTAACCCTGGGGTAGCCCTAAGTCGATTTAGGGCTACCCCAGGACTACACCAATGCCCTCCCTGCTGGGGGGGCACAGGAGGAGCCTGGCATGCATATCATAAATGCTATAATCCATAGGAACTATGTCATGTTTGGTATCAGTAGAAAGGTAGTAATTTGCTGGGAATGATTATATAGTTTATGTCTAGGAATTGTATTTGGATTAGAAGTTAGTTTAGTTAGGAATTTGGTGTTAGATCTATACTTTAACTTGTAAAACCATTGTGTCCTTAATGTCTCATCAGGTTACTCCCTGGGCCCATTGTAGCTGGCACATTCCTTAACATTAAGGACACAATGGTTTTACACAGCCGCCTGTCTCAGGCATTTCAATAAAAACACATACGTTAAAGTATAGATATAACACTAAATTCCTAACTAAACTAACTTCTAATCCAAATACAATTCCTCGACATAAACTATATAATCATTCCCAGCAAATTACTACCTTTCTATTGATACCGAACACGACATAGTTCCTATGGATTATAGCATTTATGATATATGAACAGAAAATAATATCATAAATGCTTCCCTAAATCCAGACAGCATCACACCCTGCCCACATGCCCTGCCAGGGTCCCTGTCCCCCTTTGCCCCATTGCACACAAGGGGTTCCCCCCCCCCCACCACCGTGGACCTGCCCAAGGTCTCGCTATCCCCTAGAAGTCGACCTAGGGCGTCCAGTGTGGACGCTCTAGGTTGACTTTGTAAGTTCTCCCTTAAGTTGACTTTAATTTTAAGTGTAGACACACTAAGTCGACTTAAAATTACAAGTGGAGACATAGCCTTATTTAGGTGCCTAATTGTGGAAACCTAAATGTGACAATTTTGGCCTTAACTTTCCTGCCTCTGCTTCCCCAGTTATAATTTTGGGCTAATAATAATTTTCTGCATCAAAGGGGTGGTGTGATAATTAAGCAGTTAGCATTCGCAAAGTTGCGTCACTGCTAGAGTACATCCAATTACATAGAAAACTCTCAAGCAGACAGGGGGCCTAGTATCTCCAAGAGCTGAGCTTATTTGCAAAATCATCCCTTTACGCTTTGTTTTCAAAGTTAAATCCTTTGCTTACAAGTAAGTGTAAGCAGCAGGAGAACAATCCCATTTATTGTGTAGAATGAATGAGTTAAATTTGGCAGTGCCCCAAAAAACTATTTGACTAAGCCTCTGTCAAAAATCTTCTGGCTAGCCCTGTTCTTAGTCGTGTGGCCTTGGTAACCAGGAGTTGCTCATCTTCAGAAGAGCAAAGAATGGTTTCACTGACCCATTCAATTACACAAAGGCTGATTGCTGACTCAAGAAGTCTGAAATATTTGACTTGATGCTTGCCCTTTCTTTTAGTTTAAGGTAAAAATTACTTTTTTCAGCCTCAATTTCTTGCTCCTCATTTGAGTGAGTTATTATTTCTGAGAGATTAGTCAGTTCTACTAAAGCTGTACAGGAATCAGGGATTTATTACTACTAGTTCTTCAATATTTCTGTAACCCCTCTTTTGGCGAAGCAGGCACAGCTAGCAAAATAGAAAACTATGGATCACCAGGGCCAGATTATCGGAGAGGCTTTAGGGGCTTAAGCCCCGGGCTCAAAAAGGGAGCCCCAGGCTCAAGCCCCTAAAACCTCCCTGATAATCTAGCACCCACCCAGTTCAGTGCCAGCAGGGCAGGAGCATTGAGAATGATCCTTCCTTGCCGGTACTGGGGGGAGGGGCTGGAGACAGAAGCCAGGCCTCGGCTCTGCGCTCTGTCCCAGGCCGACTGGCCTGCCCCGGGCGTGGGGCAGGATGGGCCAGCCCCTGATCGCTCGGCCCAAGGGCAGGGCTGGCTGGCTCCCAGAGAGGCCATCTGGCATGGCCTTCCAAGGCCCGTAGCCCTAAAGGCTGCGTTGGAGGTCCCCACCCCACATGCTAGCTGGCTGCCCCACCCCTCCTTCCCCAGGCAGATAGGGTCAGAGCGGGACTGGGACAGGAGCATCCTCTGGGCCCGGGGGCTCTGTGGTCGGGGGGGGGGGGGGGGAGGGAGGCGGGGGGGGGGGGCCCCAGGGGGGGGGGGGGGGGCAGCCTGGGGCCCATGGGCTGGTTAATCTGGCCATGCGGATCATGCATCCTTTTTTACAGGAGCAAATAAAATGATGCATTTTAAAGAAAACACATGAAGACCATGTGATTAGTGAAAGGAAAATCCCTTCTTAAGTGTTTATTTTTAAAGATCTTATTTGCAGCATTTTTTTTTTTAATTTACAGGGTCTTATGTAGCCTCCTCAGTCTTAACTTAATATGATCTCTTTTATAGCTCTTTCTATGAAGACATGTACTATAATGCTATAAGCATGTTATAGTCCATGTATGCTGGTTTTTGTTGATTCCCTTATAAAAGAACCCCTTCCCCCCATCCCCCCAAAAGTGCAGTCCTGTTATAACATAGAACTCCTTTATCTCTAGGAGCATTTTCTAAAGAAGAGGCCATTAGAAATGGGCCAATGTGTCATGCTGTCGTAAGGAGATTCAGATTTAAAAACTGGAATTGAGATGGCTACTTCATAGGCTGGTTTAGAGTTCTTTGTATAGGACTATGGAGAAGAAAGGATGGTTATGGATGCTCTGCAGTAAACTGTCTCTTACTAATTTCTTCGGTGGAGGATGTTCAACTGAATTCTTAGCCATTTGTAAACTGAACATACAGCACAGTGGCAGGAAGAAAAATGAACAATAAGCCATAAAAAATGGCAGGCCAGGATAGGTGAAGATTGTCCATGGTCAGTCAGCCTTATCTTCTATTACTAGACACTAATGGAAAACATAAAGATAGTTTGAGTATGAGATCTGTCACTTTTGGGGCAAAGAAAGTAGCTACTCTCTCCTGTCTGCTATTGAAACAAAGAATAAGTGGTTTTTCAACAATTATATTTATCAAGAACATATGTAATGCCATTCTGTAGGCTCTGTTGAATCCTAAGTTCTACGCACTAATAGGAAATGATAGACCTGCTTGATATATACCCTTGATTGGTGGGAGAAAATAAGGAGACAATGCAAGAACAAAAAATAAAAAAATGCTGCCTTATCTCAATTATACTAAAAAGCATAATTTACTGAAAAGTCTCTCTGGGAGAGGAGAAAAGGATGTTACCAGAGGAATGTTTGACTAATAAACGGGGAGTGCATGTGATTTTAAAGTGCTGAAGAAAGTCAAATGGCGGGGTTACATACTCCACTGTATTGAATGGTATACTAGGCAGATATTAAGTATTATTTATAGTAAACACTGAAATGTGTGTGTGTTTTATATATATAAAATGAATTTTTTATAATCTTAATCTTTAATCTTAATTCTTAGTTAAATATACGTGTATATGTGTGTACAGATATAAATGTGTTTTAATTCTCATTTTATGTAACACACAGAAACCTACCATTGATACGTAATCTTGTCTTAATTGTGTGTGTGTGTGTGTGTGTGTGTGTGTGTGTGTGTGTGTGTGTGT
>ML685841.1:9473260-9608729 GCA_007922175.1 Pelusios castaneus | reverse complement strand
TGTGTGTGTGTGTGTGTGTGTGTGTGTGTGTGTGTGTGTGTGTGTGTAAAATACTGCAGCAAGGTCAACAAACACATCATGAAAATATCTCATTCCTATTCCACAAGAAAATAGGAGAGGGGCATGTTGGTAAATGGACTCCTTAAAAATCCAGTAATAAGTTTCAGCTTATTGGTTTCCATGCATTTAGAATGCTGGCAGGGCACAAGTATCCCATACCTGTTATATTTAAAATGAGATAATAAACTGCAGTCAACAAAGTAGGCATTATAAAATACTATAATTATATTTTCATATAAATATTTATGTGTTTAAATGAAAAAGCAGGTAATTAGTGCAATTTGTTTGTCAAATGTTGTATCCTAGAATTTATCATCTGTTTATTTACATGAGAATCTGTCGTATACAAGATCCTTTTTGTGGTTATATATGGGAGATTTTAGCAACATTCCACATATAAAGTGTGCCTTTAATTCATCTCACTTCTCTCTCTCCAGAGAAGTTGGCTTTAAGCTGACATCTGACACTTTTGACTAATCCAGTCCCTTGGTTTAGACCTCATTGTTATCTATTACTTCCTTTACAGAGGTTATTATATAGTAATTGTGCCTTTGAAGAAGTCTCACGGAAAATTTATCAAACCCTGGGAAAGTCCAGATGAAATGGAATTAGATGAGGTACAGTATTTCTATTTTGACCATTTCTGTTGCTGTTTTATTAAGTAAAGAGAATATTTTAATGATTGAATCCCATTAATGCACTGATTTCAGCAGGTTTGGCTGTTTGGATATTTTGTCTTTGGATTGAGTTACCCTCTGGGGGCAGAAAAAAAGATCTAATTACTGAAATTAGAAATCATTAAAGACATTAAGTTTCAATAAAGCACACAAGCTGTCTGATCTTTGTTAGCTTTAATATTTTATTCTTTGTCTATTGTAAAGTGTAACGCAAAAGTGCATAAGGTGAAATGAGTTGTCAGCAAAACCTTAATCACCATTGATATGAACTCCAGTAAAGGTCTGGTTCATTAGTGGGCTGTTTGCTAAGGATGTAACAAATGCTAAATTGCAATTTGCACTGCAGTTTAACATTTGACTTACCTTGTGGTCCTTACCTGTTTCTTGTATACTGTAATACTGCTGATTGGGGAATGTTTGCAGTATTCTCCATTCTCTTAGTACTGTGTATTCAGAAATGAAAAACTGCATAGGAGAAAACAAATGTGTCACCAATTAGCCATATAAGGGACATACTCTGAAAAAGAGAGCACTGCGGCTTAATATCAGAAAAAAACCCCAAGAAAATACTTAATCTTTTTAGGTATAATATTACTTGTTGCCAGCATAGTATAGATTCCTTCTATGCCTGCATGTAGTTGGGGCAGGCTTTACTGAACTTAATCTATTCCGTCCTCATTTTTCCTGTCTGTAAATTGGGGCAACTGATAATGACCTTCTTTCTAAAGTGTTTTGAGATCTCTAGATGAAAAGTGCCGTATGAAAAATAAGTTTCCTTAGGATTATTTATATATCTGCCTAGGTTTTGAGGCCATACTCAATTCTGTTGTAATTGGTGCAGATAATATCCCAATATCTTCATGACAGAGAATTACCAGTTTGCTCTCTATTCACCTAATCAAAGGCAACTGAAGTACTCTGGAATCTTTCCATTAAATTCAACAGTCTTTGGATCAAGCCCTATATACTTTCCCTTCCTTTTAATCAGGATAAGAGCATTCTGTAATGGAAATGCTATTGCTTCTCCATAAAACAGTCATTCAGCAAGCGATCACCATACATATCCGTACTCCCACTGCGCAAATATGTTTTCTCTTACTTGAGCTCCAAAAAGCAAGGAAAACAAGAAAGTAATGCCTCGTTCTGAGTGTCAGTTTAGGAAAGCTTTTTCAATAATCTTGTTCAATAATTGGGACAGTTTTTAATTGTTTCAGAGACCAGAAAAGAAAATTATATGCAACAGCAGGAAAATAGTAATCCTTCATCAGAAGAAATGCAAAAGTTCTAAGTTACTCAAAGGAAGACATACATGGCATTCCTTGCTGCTGACTAAACAATTAAAGCCTGTAATAGTCTTCATTATTTTACTCACTTCTTAACCAGTTTACAGCATTGTCTTCTTTCTATTTTGGTCAGAATTGGATTAAAAATCTAGACACCACTTAATTAATATCTTCCTGTTAAAAGAACTGGTTGTAAAGGCTATCTTTGCTTTGTAACGGTCCTAGATAGCATCAAAGACAGTTAAATAATAAAATGTCCCAGGAAAGACCCATTCAATAATAGAAAATTGATTTACTATTACCACCCAATTTTAACCTCTAAAATCCCCAGTCAAATTCAGCAACAATAGCAGGTAAGTGTGGGTGCTGGATGACATTGAACTTTCTTATAATAAAATTCTATGGGTCTGTGCTGCAGATTCCCATAACAAAGGGTCATTTTAATCATTCTGCAAGTTGTGGTGCATTAATCTGTATAATAGTTTGCTAAAGAACATTTATTAATTCAGAAATATTTGGGTCAGGATGGGCTGTTTCCTACTTTTTACTGATATAATTGAGACCACATTGTAGAATTAATGGTGGAAGAAATAAGATACGCATTGACTGGAAAATGAAAATTATTTCTGATAAAGCCCTTGATATATCTTTCGCATTTGCCTCCAATACATGTAGTAACTCTTGAGAAGGGGGAATAACATCAAAAGCAGGCAGTGGCTGCACTTCATGCTTACTCATCCAATTTCTGATGCTTAAAGGGTTTTTTCCTACCTGGGGAAATAAGAACTTTATGTTGTTATTACGTTGCCTTTCCCTGACCAACATGAGAAAGCAATGACACAATAAATAAAGTGTAAAAGACACCTAAGAGAAGAAAACCCACCAAACTGCTAAGGAATCATTAGTCCTTTAAAGAGCTGAGTTAGGGGAATTTGTGGTATCATTTCTACTGCATCCTCAAACATCTAGGTTTTGGACATTTTGCATGGGGCCTTAGTCAATATACTAGATACCCCAAGTACTTTATAGAAATAGGTTGGCCAAACAAACCCCAGTAACAGGTTATTTTGGAGCAGTGATTTTGTAATCTAAAGTCAGGCAGACTGTGTCTACACTTATTTTAGTGCTGTGAACCTACAAGGTGTTAGGTACCCTTCAAAAGTGATTGAAGCCAATTGAGGCTCTTTCATTGAGCATCTTGCAAGAGACCACCACTAGTTAGACAGATATTTTGAGTCTGAAAGGTACCAGGGAGAAAAAAGTACTAGAAACTCGGATTGAAATGCAGGCTTCATTAAAGTTATTGGGTATATTGCCATTTACTTCAGTTGGACCAGAAATTCACCCAGGGTTATTGGTAGAATAATTCAATTCAAGTAGAATAAATAGTTATTTTGCATGCTCAGAAACCAGGACTTCATTGCTAGTTTGTGGCAATGACATTAATATGCCCATTAGATTTTGGAAAATACGTATAGTCATGAAGACATTTAATTATTATGTGAGTACATATGTCATGTTTGTAAAAGCAATGTGAATGAAGAGGCAGATGTTATCATTTGGATTGAAATATTGTTTAGGAGAATTTTGTTGTTGCAAGCAATAACAAAACAAACAAATATGCATGTCAACTCTTAAATGAATTCACAGTTTTTCAAACTAACCCTGATATAAAGTCGCAGTGGGGATATGTGGGTTGTTAATGACATAAGGCAACAACATCCCCTATATCTGAAATATGAATGAAAGCAGGGGTTCCCTTTGGACTGTTCAGTCATGTGATATAGATTTTGTAGACCACATTTCCATTCTCACACAGAGCTAAGTGTGGCTGGCCTCAACTGACCAACAACCACCTTCAGAAAGTCACTTGCCAAATGTGCAAGTGTATTATAGAAGCCAGCTGCCAAGCTGCCTTCAGCTTCCCCTGCCTCCTTAGTATATAACCAAGTTTTCTTCTAAGCAGTCCACTGCTGAGAGGGACTTTATCCTGCTTTCCCCTTCCCCAGCCCCTCTCACCCATTCTGAGAAGGAGGGTGAACACCATATTCCACACTCAGAAAGGAGACTAGGAAAGGAGAGAGAAATAGCAGAGTATTCCCAACAGCTGTGGAAAGGCAGGCCTCGGGGGAGTGATAGAAAACTTAGCAGCCTGGCATCACTGCATGTATATATTTTAAATTCCAAAGGGGTAGCCGTGTTAGTCTATTGTAGAAAGACAACAGAGTTCTGTGGCACTTTTAAAGACTAACAGATTTATTTATCGCATGAGCTTTCGTGGGAGAAAATCCCACTTCGTCAGACGCTTTGAAGATAGGAAAGTTACAGAGTGGGAGGAAATTAAATGCAGGGGAGTGTATGACATAAATCTGTTAGTCTTTAAAAGTGCCACAGGACTCTGTTGTCTGTATATATTTTAGGGAGTGAATGCTTCTTCAGAATCTCTCTAGTCTGTGCCTTGGGGGCATATGGATTCAGGAAAGAATACCTTGCTCAGCAGATCTGCTTCAAAGTTCTGCTGTTAGAAGCAACAGCAACCAAGGCTAATATTCATTGTTCAGGCATCTCCCGTCTCCTTTTTCTAGTGACTCTACGTGTACTAGTGTGTGTGAAACAATCAGACCTCACTTTTACACAAATGAGGGTTACCAGAAAATTATTCTAGATGTATATGAACTGAGAGAGAATATGAAAAAATTTCCACTGTGGTTTCTGAGATTACCGTACAACAGTATCGTTTTACAGTGGTCCTACATTAAACCTCAAAATTCAAACATCTTCAAATGTTTGGGATGTCCATTTTCAGATCAAGGAGCCCAATTCTCTACTCCATTACATTAATTTTTATGCTAGTGTAACTCCACTGAAATCAATAAAATTACACCAACCCAAAGCTTGTGCAACACAATGGGAAATCACGCCCTGTGTCTGAACTCCGCTCCTGGTCGTTATATTGATTTCTCTAATGGAGCAGAGCTAAGCCCAGCATCCAAACATCCCGAACCTTTAAGTAAGTTTGTGTCCAAATTTTGCAGATTTTGTCCCCTTTCAATTTTTAACCCAAGTTTAAAATATTAATGAACTAGCATGTTCACAGAAACAGAGTTAACAAACTTCTGTTTTAGTAATGAGTTATGTTTGTCATATGTCAGAAAAAGGAGTAGTTGTTTGTTTTGTGTGTTTTTGGATTGTTTACTGCATAATTAGGAAATACTTAGTCTAGTTTGGGGATGTTTGGGGATGGCAAAGAGAAATGCAACTGAATTATAGTGTAATGTTAAAGAAGTGGTGCAGCAAGAGCTTCCCAGACTAAGCATATTCTTTAAAATGAAAATATGCAGTAGAAATTGCATTTTTAATCTCTTTGCTGCTGATCTGTAACTTTGTTCTGGAGAACTATCTCTTACTCTAATGAAATAATGAAAACTTACCATTTTTTTTAGTTTTGTTTGAGTGCAGAAAAACTCAAAACAGCTATGTGACCTTGGAAGGATAATTGGTTGGAGACTGAATCTATTGTTTTTGCTTTAAAATAGGACAGTCAATAAGTTTCGTAGGTGAAAAACGAGGGAACAGATTTATTTAGCAGTCATCACTTGTCAAGCAGGAAAACTTTAGGCTATTTCTAAACAAATCAATTTAGCATTTGCCTAATGCCAGTATATCTAATGTGATAAAATATATTGAATAATGATTTGTCCATTTAAATAAGTAATTAATCAGTGGTTTTACCAGCTCATTTATTATAAAAGTTAATATACAAGCATAAATGAGTATTTAATCTTACTGCCAAATGCCCTGATGTATATTTTGGCTTGTTCATCAAAGCAAATTTTTAATGAGTTACAGGAAGTTTACATTTTAAAGGCAGGCTATACGGTTTAAGCTCCATTGAGTGTGTTAAGTTCCTCTTTGAGGGCTTGCTCATGTCTATTACATGTTGGTGGGGCAGGGTGTTCCACATGCACCAGTACTAGAGATTTTTCCCTCAGTGGTATTCATAGCAGCCTCTGGGACTGCATACATACGCACTGATATAAGGGACACTGCTGGCCCCTCGACTGTCTCAGTTCCTTCTTATCACCCATGATGGTGAAGGATGTCCTCTTGCCTGAGCAACCTCATCTAATCCAATTTTTTTTCTTGTGATATGTGACGGGGCACCTGCCCCTCACTGGCCAGGAAAGGGTTAAGGGAGCCCTTGGAGAGACTGCATGAGAAGTAGCCAATGTGAAGGGGCTGCCTGGCAGCCAGTTGGGACCCAGGAGGCCAGTATATAAGGGAGCTGCAGAGCAGAGCAAGGACAGTGCCTCCCAGAAGAGGAAGGATTGTTTGCACCATGACTGTCTGTGGGACTCAGCAGGGCGGAATGCCCTGAAGTAACAGCAGAGAAGGTACTGGAGTTGCAGGGATATGGCCCAGGGAAATCTATGGAGAAGTTGTGTGGGAGATGCAGCGGAAGGCTATCTCATACACACATCTGGCCAGGACCCAGCGTAGTGGATGGGTCTGGGACCTCTCTGCTCTGCCGATCGCTGGTGGCAGAACTGCAGTGGCCACAGCAGGAAGCGGCTAGAATGAAGTGCAGAATCCCCTGGAAGAGGGGAAGCACAGATTGGACTGAGTACAAGATGCTGAGAAGAGGAGCATCTGTCCGGCTGAGAGCTGATTCCCCAGATAGTCATCTGGAGGCACCAAGGTAGTGCAGCAGACTGTGATACATAGTAATAGTGTACGTAGTTAAAAGTTAGTTTAGCTGTTAGTTTACATGTTAGAGACAATCCCAGAAGTGGCCCTGCCAAGAGACAGATGACCAGTCATCTGGCGTGTCCTCAGAGCTCCAGCAATCCATTCAGGACCTTCCATTTGATGGTGCAGCCCTCTTCTCAGAACCAATGGACAGAAGACTGCACAGTTTAAAGCAATGGCTCCCAACCTGAGGCCTGGGGGCCAGAAATGGCCCAAGGGGGTTTCAAAGTGGCCCATGACTCCCTTCCTGTTGGCTGCAGAAGCAAGCTTCTGTGTAAGAACCCTGGTGGAGTGTGTTGCTGTGGAGCTTAAAACCCTGGTGCAGACTCCTTCCTGAAGCCAAAGGGGTGGGAGATCAGTGCTCCCCTTCCCTTGGCGGTGGCAAGAAGAATGGCAAAACACTCCACTAGGTCCATAGGTGCTTTGGTCCCCACTGTAGCCAGAGGGAGGGAATATCAGCGCTCCCCTCCTCCACCACCAGCAGAGACCAAAGCGCTCTGACTTGCTCCCTAAGCACTGGGTCCCTGCTGGAGCTGGAAGGAGGGGAGCACAGATCTTCCATCCCCCTGGCTGCAGAAAGGAGCCATTGTCTAGGGACCCAGATGTAGTGCACAGGGCTAGAGGACACATGCAGCTTCCTTGCTGCAATCAGGGAAATGGGAGATCAGTGAGGGGGTAGCCTCCTTGTTGAACTCATTCCATCTGGCTGCTTGGGGTGGGAGGCTGCTGACAGAGACTGGTGGCCTTCAGAGTTGTAAAAATGATATCTGTGGTTCTCAAGCCAAAAAGGTTGGGAGCCACTGGTTTAAATTATTCCAGAGCCACATTCTGTAGCCAAGATCATTCACCCTCTGTCCCTCTTGATCTTTATGAGGACCCTGTGAATGAGAGGTATTGGTGGGAAGGCGTACACAAGATCCTCTCTCCCCAGCCAATCGGATCCAGTCTCATAGGACCATGGTTGATTGCTATGCTACACCTCAAAGTAGCCTACCTGTACCTGACTGTGTGGATGCTATATGACTAAGCCTTGATCTTCAAGATGTGTTGCTCCTGTGCATTCCATGATTCATGACTTCCTTCCCCTCTGTCGGAGTTCCAGCAAGAAAGAACTGGGGGAATGGACAGTGGCACTTCTTATCCAGCACATATGCACATGACCCAGAGGGAACTAGAGATGGCCCCACAGATATCACTGAGGGAAAAATCTCTAGCACTGTTGTATGTGGTGCATACACACCTGACATGGAATGGACATGAGCAACACCTCTTGAAGAACAATCGTTACGAAAGGTGAGTTACAAAATGTTAATAACTATTGTCTCTGATGCTTAACTGTTATGATGGAAACTGGTCTGGATGTCAAGACTCAAGGGTTCAATTCCTGGCTCTTCCATTGCAGTACCGTCTGACTTTGAACAAGTCGTTCAGAAATTGATTTTAGTGGTGATAAAACTTTTATTGACTTCAGCTGGACTTGTTAATGATCTGTACATTTAGAAACCATGCCCTTAAACATTCTTTGGCTGTATTTACTCATCTGTAAAGTTAATTTAATTATACCTCCCTCACTGGGGTGTTTAAGAGATGAAAACTGTTAAAGAAATCCAATGGATTATTTTGTGAAAATAGATATTGTCAGTGTTTGTTTTTTGTTTGTTTTCTAAACATTATTACTGAGTAGTGCTGGAAAGAGAGGGTTTTTTTTTTTCATTTTGGAAAATACCCTTAAAAATTTAAATGTTAGTAATGAAAGCTCAGTTTCACAGGTTGAGATTATTTTTTATTTTCCTTCCTCAAAGGAAAGTTCATTTGATTTATTGGGATTCATTGTATTAAGTTGGAATGTGGCTGCTGCATATATATATATATATATATATATATATATATATATATATATATATATATATATGAAAAAAGTTTTTATGCAACAAATTGACTTTATTTTCATACACAGCATGTAATGCATTGTAGAACTTCATTCTGTAGGTTTTATCATCACTGAAATGATACCAGACATTGAAAATTGATCTAGTTAATCCATGTTTATAATCTGAGCAGTGCAGTTGCAACTTACTATCTGATCATAACAAGAAAAGGCAAAAAATGTAAGGATTACAAAAACTGAGATTTAGTACTACTGACATGCAGCATAAAATGAGGATAAATGGTATTTTGGGTAGTTCCTGGCACTGAATTAAGTTTTCCTATTAAACTGTCAATAAGTTACATTAATGTTGTTTACAGTTACCTCTCTCTCTTTTTTTTTTTCCTACAGCTACTTAAGGAGATAGTTAGGAAACGCAGAAGCATTCGTTTGGGGAGAGAAGTTGAATTAAAGCCATACATTGCAGCTCACTTTGAAGTTCTTCCTACTGAATTCACCCTGGGAGATAAAAAGCAGTATGGTGGCTTTGAGAATAAGCAACTCCAGAGCGGTCAAGAATACGTCTTCTTTGTTTTAGCGGTAATGGAGCACTCCGAATCTGTAAGTTGGCTGTATGTTTTTGCTGTTGTTTTCATTCCTAAGTCTACCTTCACTCCTTTCTTATAATATTTGTTTACATGATCACTTCCCTGTCAACTTACATAAGATCAACAACAAAAATGGTTAGGCGGCTGGGGCACATGATTTATGAGGAGAGACTGAAGAAACTAGGCTTATTTAGTCTACAGAAGAGAAGACTGAGGGGAGATTTGATAGCAACCTTCAACTACTTGAAGGGGTGCGCCAAAGAAGAGGGAGGTAGGCTGTTCTTGATGGTAACAGAGGACAGAACAAGGAGCATTGGTTTCAAATTACAGCTGGGGAGGTCGAGGTTGGATATTAGGAAAAACTTTCTCACTAGGAGGGTGGTGAAGCATTGGAATGGGCTACCTAGGGAGATGGTAGAATTTCCATCTTTGGAGATTTTTAAGGCCCGGTTAGACAAAACCCTGGCTGGGGTGATTTAGTGGGAGTGGTTCTGCTTTTTAGCAGGGGGTTGGACTAGATGACCTCGTGAGGTCCCTTCCATCCCTATTATTCTATGATTCTATGATCAGTTACCAACAAAGTATGTTAGTGCTTCTCAGAAGTCAGAGTTTTTCCCTGCTTATTTCTAGGGATCTTTCCAAGCTAGAAGGTAATTGTTCTGCGTGCATTTTAATGTTATTTGCTTTTGTAACTGAAGGGTAAAGATCACCTTTTATTAGCACTGTTCTGATCCTTTGCAAATTACAGGCCTTGCTTCATGAGATCTGTGATGCAACTACTGAGCCATGAGCTTCACAGCAGTATCTTTCACAATGCCTGGGAAAAAAAAATGTTTCTTTCCTGCCTGGGGACTACTATTGAGACAATGGTGTTTGATACCAAATTTTTTTGGAAAGATGTATCTAATCAGAGACATGCACAGCTAGCTTCTTCAATTATAGTAATTTGATACCAACTTTATAAGTGAAATGTAAGGAAGTTAAAAAATAATGCAATAAGGAAAATTCCTGAGGTGATTTAAATAATGAGTTGTCTCTTCCCATTATGTAATTCATCTTGGTTTTATGTCCCTTTATGCTTCAGTTGTTTTAGCTGCTAGTAACACCATAAAAAAAATAAACAAAGAAAGATATAGGATTGTGGAAAGATGTTGCTTCATACATTAACATCTGAACATGCAATATGTTGCATAGTGTCTTTCTAATTGGTTCCTAAACCTGGCAGATGCATTTGCTTGGCTTAACCAGTTAAACCTACTATAGCAAGAATTTGAGATCTATTCAAAGATTTTCAGTATCTGGCAATGCCTTAAATGTGTGGAGTGTTTGGGCATGGCTACACTGATGGTGGCGCTGCCAATAGTGTAGGATTGATTTTGCGCATTCAATTGCGTGTCAGTAAAGAAACACTCAGTCAAACCCAGGAGTAGTCAGAGGTCTCTTAGTAAGACGACCCCACCAAATATCATAGCACTGAGTCAAAAGGAGGGCATTTCCTGTCCACCCAACACAGTGAGGACACCGCAGTAGGTAGGCATTAAGAAGTCCAAGGGAGATACGCAAATTACTCTCTGTAGGTTGCTTATCTCCCTTCGACTGCCATCAAAATCCATGGCAAGTGCAAACCAGGGCTTTGTTCAGTTGAAAACAAGGAGGAAGTTCTGGTTAGTCTACTTATCACTTGTGGCTTCATTAGAAAATGGAACAACTGCTTTGAGAAAGTTCTAATATAGACCAAAAGTTTCTCTTTTCCTGTCTCTGTCTTACAGTGATTGCAAAGACAGTGTCAGTGGAATGGAAAATCTCTTAATTAATAAAAACGTACACACCATTGAGAAGTTAACCAAAAAAGGGAATAAATGATGATTTACACCTGATGATAGAAGAAGTAGTGCCCTCTTGTGAATTAAGCATAGGCTTCACGTCGTTACATCTTAAAATTGAAAAATAGGACAAGCTTTTAGAGAGAAAGTTAAATATCTGAAAATCTATAGTCACAAATTACCCTTGCTAAGATTCAATCTTTTTATTGCAAAGTTTTGTTGTTTCTTTAATTCTATATATTAATTTGCACTGTGATGTCTAACACTGTTGACTAATATAACAGAATGTATCTGTGACTTTTATAGTTCCATGTGCCTTAGAGGATTCATTGGCAAAGTTTGTTTTGCCATGGTATCCACAATCTACAAGAGGGATTTTGTGTGGTGAATAGTTTTGGATCTGGCCCTGGGGAAGGAAGGGGGCTTGAGTAAATGAGCATCTATATCCTATGCTCCATTGCTCTCTGTTTTCAATACATCTGTTCCAGAGCCTACTATAGAGTTTGAGACCTGAGATCTGGAAGGAGTATTTCCTCTACTCAGATAAAATACTTTCTGCACATTTCTCCTGCACAGAATTCTAAGCACTTGCACCTAATCAGCAAATACATTTGTCTTAAAACTCTAATAGTATATATAATACCTATAGGTAAAAGTAGACCTCAAGGATTTCATATCTCTTCTTTGTTTCAGCCTGTTCCCATACAGCAGTTGTCATTGTATCCTTACACTGTAATCATTAGTTTTTAGTTTCAGCATTTGCTTCTAGACTGTAGGCACAGTAATATTGCAGTAGCAGAATCTCCTGTATCTTCAATTAGGAGAAGCAAAAAAGTACCTAAGTCAAGGTTCCTTTAAGCAAGACTGTAGAATACAAATACTTAAACAACGCTTCATACATTAGAAGAAAACTTGTTATAAAATGCAACAGCAAGTGGTAAATGATCTGTGCTTGTCTATTTTGCAGACAAACATTGTCAATTTTTTATATTGTCAGTTTCTAAATTCTTTATTCACATTCAGCCCATTTACTCACTTAGATCACAAGATAATTGAAAATGATATTGTTGGTCAATACTATGTTATGACTCGAAAACTTTTAAAACCAATTTTAAGACGTAACCATTTCTGTACTCAAACTTTGCTGACTTATGAAATTAGTTAATGGTATAATCCAAAGTGAAATCTTTACACTTTAGGGTATAATTGCTAAGGCCTGCATTACATTGTGAAGTTGCCATCAAGTTTCCCTCTTCTTGCTTCATTAATGCAGTCACACTGAGGTGACTCCATCTACAGTTCGATTAAGCAAAAGTCTAAAACGAATAAACAGACTATTCTATAAACTGGCCTATCAGGAACCAAATTGTCAGAACCAGCATGGCTGGAAAAAACACAGGCTTCAGCCACTTCAGCTTAGTCTGGCAAAAATTAACCTCCTCGTCCTTTACCCAGCATTCATCCTTCTTCCTCTCTTCTCTGTTACCCTTGAGAACTCCCCACCCTTCTTTCCTGCAGACTCTGAATTTATCATCTGTGACTCCTCTCTCTCTCTTTTGTCCATAGCACACCACTGTCTCCACAACATTTCCATAATCGGTCCATTTCTCTTCGTTCTCTTTGCTTACACCTTTTCCCAGCTTTCATCGTATCTCAGCTACTGAAATCATTCCCCCCTTGAATACATGCAAAACACAGCTTCCAGAGTCAGCTAGCTTACCCACCATTCTGTCCATCTCTAGTCCCTCTTCATAGTCTTGACAGGCTTCCCCTTGTGTTCTGCCTCAAATTCAAGCTGTTTGTCCCTGCTTCCAAATCCGGGGCCCACTTAGCTCCTACTTAGCTCTTTTTCATTACATCTCTGCTCTTTCCATTTTGTCCCTTTTTTTCTGGCCAGGCTGCATGTTGCTAGAGCCAATGGACCAACAAATCCCTATGTGTCTCTCTGCCTTCCTGACTGTCCACAATTAATTCTATTCTCTACTCATTCTGTTATTTTAGACCTCTTCCAGTACACATTTACACTCTTGTTCCTGCTAACCCTCCCAGCAGTGCAAACAAAATAGTGACCAGACAGATCAGACACTGTACTTTACTAGTCAGTTGCTTTTTTGTTTTTGTTATTTTTGCTTTGTTTTGTTTTTCCTTACATCATCTCCCCAGTTCTTCTTCATTTTCTTTTACCACTGATATTGTGAAATCTTCTGGGTAGAGACCTTGTCTCTTCATTTGTCTATATATGACCTATCACACTTTTGGCATAATATAAATAAAATAATAAACTATTTACAGTTTAATTTGTATACTGTAAGGTTTGAAGAATAACAATGGGTATTATAATGCCATCATATTCCATTTACATTTATTTAGTTCTAGGACAGTTTCTGATGCCCATTATTTTATCATTAAATAGGATCATTATTTTTCTACAGACCATGTACGCAACCAGCCCATATTCTGATCCTGTTGTCTCAATGGATCTCGATCCCCAGCCAATCACAGATGAAGAAGAAGGCTTGATTTGGGTTGTAGGACCAGTTCTTGCAGTGGTCTTCATAATCTGTATAGTCATAGCTATACTTCTTTATAAAAGGTAAGTTTACCAAATAGTTCTTTTAAAACTAGGGTAACTTTTACATATTTTGAACATTTTAAGATACAATGGTGTCAGATAAAAAGTTGTTGTGCCCTATTCTACATGTTAGATTAATTCTACAGATTCTTGTTGTATTTTTTAGGGAATTTGGTTTAGCTTCTATAGAACTGAAAAGTTACTTTGAGTTTTCCTGGTAATTATAGTGATTTGGATTCACTCTTTGCTAACCTGATACAAGGCTTAAAGTAATGTAACAACATCCATATACAGTATTTCACCAGTTTAGCAAAATCCGCATAAATATCGTACCTTTAGTCAACTCTTTGTGTACACCGGGCCTAATAAGGGCAGCTGTCACAAGGTGCCATAAAACAGTGCAGAAAGGGTGATGTGGAACGCTGCTTGCAGACACTGATGCTTCAGGTATAGTAAAGCTTACCCAGATGAGCAAGTAGAACTGGGTTGCAGGTCCACAGTGGGGAAAAAAATATGACCAAAAAAGGGATTTACATAGACACAAAATGCTTACATCCCTGGTGTCACTAATGAGATTTAGACTGATCAAGGTACTCGGTGTAGAAGTAAGTGCTGGTGTCTTTAAAATTTTATATTTATAATGTTTTGGATCTTTTGACATTTCAGGGATTTTTGCTGGGTTGGTTACTCCGGCCGCACAGTCGCCGGTCCTTCTTCTTGACTGGACACCTCCTTCCAGTGGAGGTGTAGTTTTCTTACACTGCAACGCGTGAACTCAGGTCGCCCTGCCTTCTAATTTGACTGCGGTATGGGCTGTAAGAAGAACTTGGAAGGTCCCTTTCCATCGGGGTTCCAGGGCATTTTTCCTTTAATAACACTTCAGATATAACCAGGTTCTAGGGTATGACACTTCTGATCCGGGGAGACTGGCAATGCCTCCTTCACCTGCAAAGATATTCTATGGAGACTTTTAATCAAATCTAAACAATACTGAACAACCTAGTCATGAGTAAACTGCAGGGCTTTTGGGGTGTTATTAAGTCCGCGTGACAGGGGCATAGGTCTTCCCATTAGTATTTCATGTGGAGTAAGACCGGTTTTTCTGATTAGGTGTAGCCCGAAGAAACATCAATACAATAGGTAGGGCATTGAGCCACTTTAACCTGGTAGAGGCGCAAACTTTAGCTATTCTTTCTTTTAAAACCCTGTTTGTCCTCTCTACTTTTCCTGAGGCCTGTGGGTAGTAGGGGCAATGGAAGCACTGTTGAATCTTAAGGACTTGGCATAATTCAGCAAAGGTGTTCCTCGTGAAATGGGGACCCCTATCCGAATTCAATCCCAGGGGTATTCTGAATCTTGGCACGAATTCCCTTAGCAAGCATTTTGCTACGGCAGCTATATCAGCTCTGCGGCAGGGATAGGCCTCTACCCATCTGGAAAAAATGCATGCAATTACTAAAACATACTGAAAGCCATTACACTTAGGTAGCTGAATGAAATCAATCTGCATATTTACAGAAGGGCTTCATGGTGGAGGCAGTGCTGCCCTCTTGCTTTTTATAGGCTTACCCACATTGTAGGCCAAGCAAATAGGGCAATAGGAACAGAAGGCACTGACTTGGCTGTGCAGGTTTACAACAAGCCAATCTTTGGCCAGCAAGGTGGCCATTGCTTCCTTGCCTACGTGTGCTAGGCCATGATAAGTGATTAATAAATTAGGCAGAAAGCTTGATGGTGCAACAGGGCAGCCGTCCCTGTCTCGCCATATACCATCCAGGTGCTAGGTGCACCCTGCCTTCCTCCACTGAGCCTTTTCAGATTTAGGGGCCAAATCTTGCATAGTGCCAAGGTCTTTTTCAGAGATCTAGGCAGGAGGAGGCACTTCTTATTGTATTTATAAAGCAGCCTGGTCAGCCCTTGGCTAAAGCATTTTCCTTACTTGTTTCATCATTTTCATACGTGTGTGCAGCACAATGCATGACTGCTATCAGTAGGAGTATTGCCAGCAGATCGAGGGATGTGATAATTCCCCTCTATTCGACACTGGTCAGGCTGCATCTGGAATACTGTGTCCAGTTTTGGGCTCCCCACTACCGAAAGGATGTGGACAAATTAGAAAGAGTCCAGTGGAGGGCAAAAAAAATGATTAGGGGGCTGGGGCACATGACTTATGAGGAGAGACTGAAGGAACTAGGCTTATTTAGTCTACAGAAGAGAAGACTGAGGGGAGATTTGATAGCAACCTTCAACTATTTGAAGGGGTGCTCCAAAGAAGAGGGAGGTAGACTGTTCTCGATGGTAACAGAGGACAGAACAAGGAGCAATGGTTTCAAATTACAACTGGGGAGGTCAAGGTTGGATATTAGGAAAACTTTCTCACTAGAAGGTGAAGCATTGGAATGGGTTACCTAGGGAGGTGGTAGAATCTCCATCTTTGGAGATTTTTAAGGCCCGGTTAGACAAAACCCTGGCTGGGGTGATTTAGTGGGAGTGGTCCTGCTTTTTAGCAGGGGGTTGGACTAGATGACCTCGTGAGGTCCCTTCCATCCCTATTATTCCATGATTCTATCTCACCGGGAAGTTGGACTGCCTCTAGGAGGCAACCTACATATAGACTGTTCTTGATGGCCTTTCCAATGGAGGTTAAAAAAGTTTTTTCTTTCCACAGCTGCCCAAAATCTTGCACTACCCCAAAGGCATATCTAGAATCAGTATAGATGTTTACTCTCTTTTCCTTAGCTAGTCTGCTGGCCCTTTCTAAAGCAAATAGTTCAGTGATTTGAGTGGATTTCCCATTTTCTATCAGACCACTTTCCACCACCTCGTGTAGGGTGCAAACAGCATAGCCTGCAACCAATTTTCCTTTTATATCTTGTTGACAGGAGCCAACGGTATAGTACTCTGCGTCTAGGTTGGCCAGGGGCACATCTTGCAGATCAGCTCAGGGCCTTTCAAACTGTTGAATGACTTCTTTGCAAGAGTGATCTTCACCGTCTCCGACCATAGGCATGAAAGTAGCCAGGTTAAAGATATTTCCCTTCTCTATTCTTATATGCGGTGAGGAAAGTAACACAGCTTCAACCCCTGCTGCAGGACAGCCTCTACCAGTGGTGCAATTCCTTCTTCTGCCTCTGGATTTAGTGGATATTGCTGCTTCCTGGGTAGTTGCTTAGTTGGGTCCACTTGAATTTTAACGGGGATAGCACTCAGGATCCTACCTACTTCATTCTCATGTTGCGCCCACAACTGGGGTGGAACTGATTTTAGGAGTTCAGTGTGCCTCATCCTTGCAGCTTCCAGGTAGTCCGGTTCAAGGTCCATCTCATGAAGGACTGCCAAAACTTCAGTCTCCTTGGGTGCAGGGACTTCTAGGTGGATACCAGCCGGGGTGCAATAGATGATACAACCAAGCTTGCAGAGCAGATTGTGTCTTAATAAATTCACTGGACTGCTGGGGCTAAGTAGGAAGGCATGCTGTTCTTCCAGGGGACTAATCTGTACTTCAGCAAGCTCTGAGATCAGGTATTGCTCCACGTGGTTGTTTACTTCTACAGCTTTTACAGTGACTGGAGTGGGTTGTAGTGATGGAAAGTCCTGTACCTTGAGAGTGGATCAAGTAGCCCTGGTGTGGATAAGGAGAGGGGCACTAGTAGCAGATTTGCAATTGAGTTGATGAAACATGAGTTGCTTCTGGGCTTTGTCAATAAGTGTCATTGTAGAATACTTGAACTGCTGCAGGCTGCAGTGCTGGTTGATTGGTTGTGGTGATAGTGGCTGCTGGTGGAGGGGGCCATGCCGACTGCTGTTCTGGGCCCAGAGGACCAAAAGGTCTATTGGGGCATTGTGCTTTCCAATGCCCAGGCTGCTTGCAGTAATGGCACAGATTATTTCTGGTCACCCCTTGATCTGGCTGTCCTCCTAGCGAGGGTCCTCTGTTCCAGCCGCTTCCTCTTTCATAAATTCCAGATTTGGGGCCACCTGCTGCTTGTTTTAGTTCAGCCATCATTAGGCGAGTTTCAAGAGCCGCTTTCTTTTGATTTTTCTGGCAGTGAGTGGCTACTTCGATCAGCTTCTCCAGGTTTTCCTTTTGCCATCCCACACAAATACTTTTTAACAGTTCTTGAACCTCAGGCAACAGGCCTTGCACAAAGGCAGAAGCTACAGCCCCTGGGGCACTTGCAGTGGCATCAGGAATGCGAGAGTATCTCAAGAAAGTATTTTTCATGCGTTCCATGTAATCGGCTGGATTTTCCCCTTCCTTTTGTTTACACGCACTGATCTTAGCCCAATCTATCTTTTTCGGGCATACCTCCAAGATGGAATCCACTAGAGTCTGCCAGTGCGTTCTTATATCTGCAATTACTGTAGGGGCAGTTGCCGGCCACTGAGGCCCGGCGACTAGTCGCTGACAAAGCTCAGAGGGCATAATCAGCCTGAGCAGCTGATTCATATCAGCATGGTTGGGATCATAATATTTTACGGTCATTTGAAGCTGTTCCTTAAATTTTTCAGGGTCCTCCCGAATATTTGGAAACCCAGCCACCAGGTTTTTAAGGTCTGTGGGGCTCCATGGGACATGGACCGGCTCCATACCATTATGTCCCGGCACCAAGCGTAAAGGTGCCTGTATAATCTCCTACTTAACTTCCTGCCTTTGTCCCCGGAGAGAATGTTTAGGCTGGTAATAAGATGACGACCCATCAGCTAAGCATTGCACTTCCGTGTGCCTTTGGCGAACTAGGCCACGTGTTTCTCCTGCTATCTGGTCTGTCTGCTCTGGAGCTTCCTCCTCTTTCTGAATCACAGCTCCAGCCCCTGTCATGGATTGTGTATCAGCAGCACTTGGTGGTTGTACTCTCTGTTGCTGAGTGAGTGGAGGTGCAGAGGCAATAACATGAGGCACCGGAGGAGGCGGAGAGAGTGGGAAAGGGCACCCTGCATCCAGCATGTCTGGGCTAGCTCTCCCCTTCTTCTCCTCAACCTGCTTTTCTGTCTGTCTCATGTCTGGGCAGCTGTTGATACAGACTCTGTATTTTCCTGTCTTTGGCTTTCTCTAACTCCCTCTTTAGTTTTTCAACATTATCCTTTAATTTAGAAACATTTCCTTTTCAACTCTTTACTAGGGATTCTTTGTCCCTTTTTAATGACTCATCATACCACAAAAAATATGATTGCCAGTGCTTCTGGGGCACCTCGGACCTCAGAGCTTCCAAGGCTCCCCTTAAATGTAAGATTTTTTCTTTGTCAAAACTACTTTCTAAGGGGAACTGTAGCAGCGGATCATCCTGTGTATACCAGTTCCATTTGGATAAAAGGATGACAAGTTACAGGTCCATAATGAACATACATAAAATAACCTGGGGTGTCCACGGGGGGAGCGGCAACCTTCGTCTCGCCCACCCCTATTTCTCGTTCCCCACCAAACAATAAGAAGACCCAGGCTCACAGAACTCGCACTGCCCACTGAGGCACGGGTACGCTGCTCGTCCCCCTTGCATTCAAGATACCACTGGTCACAGCCATGAGGCTCGCAGTGGGCTTGGGGCAGCTAGAACTCACAGCGGCCAGCCTTGGTCAGCAGCGGGGTTTACAAGTGGATTTAACAGTTAGACTATCATAGTACACTTTCAGTCACTCACACTGCCTCCTCCCCCCCTCTCCCACCCAGAGTCCAAGGACTAAACAGAAATCTTATAGGTACCTTACAAAGGAGCCCAAGGCATCCGGTCCAGCTTTTGATGATCACACTCAGACAAATATGTCCGGCATCCAGGCTCTCCAGCATCCTCCGCTTTGGTGGGTTTTTTTTTTTAAATGGCAGCTGTTTGAATCTGCTCAGAGGCTTGGAATGTTAACTTAGATCCTTTTAAACCTAGTGGAGTTTTGCCAGAACTAATATGGACTGAATAAAAACTTAGCAAGGCACTCCAGATTTGAACCATAGTAACTAATATGCTTCTAAGAGGGAAAAAAATGGAAGGATTTAAAAAAAAAAAAAAGAAGAAGAAGAAGAAGAAGAAAAAGGCGGGAGGTGGGGAGAGAAGAAAGATCTGTGATGCTACAAAGTGCTATAAAGATTTTAGTACCCATTGTAAATAATAGGGTCATTGAAGCCTCCTAGCAATAAAACCTTTGTAGCACCTCACATTATCCTGATGAACACAGACAGACAATATATTTCTGGTATTTGGGATAGTTTCAACTATCTGACCTGTTGATGGCAACTAATAAAGTATTTTTCCAGTTCCACCCATCTGTAAAGACCATGCACTATGGATCTAAAATGAGCTATTCCTTCTAAAGCAAAAAAACGTATTTAGTACCTTATTGGAGAAAGAGTGACGATAACCTTACTTGTCAAAACCCTTCACAAATAATTTCTGATATTTTATTGTTTAGTTAAGTAAAACAAGATAAAAATCTTTTGTAATTTAGTGCAAGTCTTAATTACTCTATAGGAATATCTCATCCAATTAGCCTTTTTTATGAAAAAGAAATTGTTACGCTTAACTTCACTGTGTGCAGGTTAGATTAAAAACTTTTCTCCAGCTTGTAGCACACTTAGTAAAATTCAAAAATATATCCAGCATCTACAGACTCCTGGGATGTAATTGATTGTGGCATTATTTTGTAGGTGACAACCAAAAGGGAATGCAATATTAATACAAAAATGTTTTCTTCAGTTGCAAAAGATTCTTTGAACTTAACCTCGTGTCCTCCATTTATTCCATGATTAGAATGCATTAAATGTTTTGATGAGCTGTCATTTCCTAATTTATGTAAGCTATGTGTCCTCACTGTAAAACACCATTCCCTGAATCTTCTGTTGTCATGGTTACTCTTCTTGCCATTGGCCTACTAACATTTAACCTTTTTCCCCCTCTTTGCTGCATTAAAATGGAGCAGTAAACCTGACAGGTGAGAAGTGAAGAACAATTGCCCTCTATTTACACAAAAAAAAGAGAAAAAATGCAGACAGTTTATCATGATGATGATTTAAAACAGAATATCTGTCAGTCTAAATGAGCTTGGGCAGATACATATAAAATATAAAGACAGCCTAATAGTACTCTCAGTATTTTATAGAGCTTAGAGCACTGAAAAGACATGAGACATTCATAGCAATGTTTCATCTTTTAACTAAGAAAAGGTTTTTCCATATTTTATATTTTCCTCAAATACAATTTCAGGTGATAGCACAAATCGGTTTAGGAGAATACTTTAGTCAGAGTTAAATCACATCTGAATATGGCACCGCAGAGGAATTGGGCAATTATATATTATAATGGGGAGTCCATTAGCCTTTCAGTGTTAACCTGGATTCAGTCCTGATTTACAATAGGTCACTAGGGAAAATAAATTTATGATCTCAATTTAGTCCCTAGACTAGAGAATAGGTCTCCACATCATAAAACCACACACAATCTGATGCAACTACTGTGACATTCTCTGGTTTAGAGAGAGACAAAATTAGAATCACCCTAATTTAAAAAAGAAAAAATCAATCTACATCATTCTGCAATAAGTGCCCCAAATGCTCCAGTTTTAGTGTAACATTTGAGGCTATTTATGTTTACGCTAACATTTGCAGTTATTATTGTAGGATAGACTAATGGAATACTGTAGTTCTTTTTAATAGCACAATGGGGGAAGTGCTCTGCAGGTCAGAGCTGATATGAACTGGCAGAGCTATATGTGGAAAAATGTAAATTATGTCTATCTTTAGGCAGTTCTACTAGTCCTTCACTTTTATGAGCACCAGATATAAATAACATTTTTTCTTTACAGTTGAAAGAACTTACATTGTTACACACTTACATAGTCTTCAGAAAACAGAATACACAAATCACTGTAAAAACTTCAATGGATTTGGTAATAAACTTGGTAAAATATTTACCCACAATTTTGAATATGTAGTGAATCACCAGGTCAAAATTTGCAGATTCAGATCAAATTATTTCGTGTCTTGCTTCCTATTTTATACACACAATTTTCATTTTTTCTTGCAAGGAAAGGTTTTGCATGTTCTTAAAAAAGCATATGTTTTGAAGTTAGATTGAGGTCTTCTGGAAAAGTTGGCTTAGTAACTTTTATTTAATTACATTTTCGTGGAAATCTGTTTTCCCCCCTTACTTTATTATTATTATTATTAGTTTAAAGAAATGACATGTCTGAAAGTTCTAGAAGCAAGGGCATTGTTGCCATGGAGCTCTTCTGGAAGCATATGGTTATAGTAGAATGTTCACTGTCTGCCCACAAAAGGCCTTCTATTATGGCATTATTTATTTAAAATTTTGGATAACGCCTAAATGATTCACTGATGGGCACCGAATGCTCATTTAAATAATTAAAAGATGTAGAAATTGTGGTGATTGGGACATTTTACATTAATCCCTTAGGCCTCAATTTTGACACCCATGTATCCAGGATTTTATAATGGCATACATCACCAGGATATCTGAGCTATGCTGACTAGTACCAACTTATAAAGAGTTCCATTGATTTCAAGGAGCAAAATAAAGTGTGTAATAGTATGAGTCCTTTGGCAGTTTTTTATTTCGTAAACTTTAAAGTGATATCCTTGGGGGTACTCCTGGAGTGAGATACTACTGAATGGATGACATCCCAGCGAATTTTCCAAGTTTTTCACTTTCACCACCTTTTCTCCCAGTATGATTAATCATGGCAGAATATGTTTTATAATTGTATCTGTGACACAGTCTGATGTCTCTTTGGTTAAACCTGGCAACAATCTAAGGACATTGTTCCCTGCACAATCGTAGAAATCTGTTCCGATGAACTGTTTTCTTACAAATTGGATCTTTACGTTTGCAGGAGGCTAACTGAGGTTTAATCGGTTCGGTGACCCCAGAGAAATCTAGGGCTTGTAGCACACACAGCATTTTGATACCTAGCCATTTGACTAGAAGAAGGACCAATAAATGGCAAAAGGAATCACTGAAGACTTGGGTAGCAAATTATAAGACTTGGGATAAATCACCTAGTAGTGGGCACAACTTTCCTGTGCCAGGGCATTCCATGGTCATGCAGAAAATTCCAGGTTCTGTGAGTTGATGGGTTAGGATTATATTGGACACAGTACATTCAACCCCTGGAGAAAGCAGTGCCTCACATTCCTTTCAAGTGACTACTTGTTATCAAAAGACCTCTGGTTCCAGAGTGAGCAAAGTCTTCCCAGAATTGCTACAACCAATTGCCTTTGTGACTGAGGGGAGCTAAATTAAAAGAATGAGGGGGAGTCTCTGAAGAAATCTCTTCTTCATCCTTCTCAAAACAATTTTGAAAACCAGGCTGAGTTTCTTGTACCCTCACTGGAGAGAGAGAGAGCAGCCATTTTGAGGATTTATCTGGAGTATAAATTCAAGAGTCTTGCATCAAAACACTGAAACTATTTGATTTTCACAAAATTGCACATGAAACAATTTCTATTAAATTTCAAAAAATAAGTAAAATTTCTGTTAACACCCTGCCTTTGGTTAGTACAGCACCTGATCCTGGAAGTCTTCTGCATATTGAACTTCCACTAAAGTTAACAAAGGGTTCCATGCTTCAACAGTTTATGGGATTAAGCCACAATTTGCACAGGCAACCAGAGGGGAAATTACATCTCTGCAAATTTTGACCTGGTGGAGAAATTGTGTATCTGACAACATCGAATACATGCAAAAGAAATTGCCCACTGTCTTCCACAATAGAGATAACCATCGTCTTTAAATTAAAAATTAGCAGGATTCCCTCCTCTCCATCACTCTTTTCTCGTCCATCACGTGACACCACAACCTAATCAGTATTACTGCACACTGCTTTGCAACCAATACATAAACAAGGAAGAAGTGAAGTTAAGCTGTTTTAAGAGGGAGTAGAGCAGGTTCATAAAGGATTTAGCTCCATCAGAGCATAACTTAATCAAGAAAATGGCTCAGAGTAATTGAGAGAGTTGTAGCTATACTAACTCTTACAACTACCTCACCTCTCTTTCTTGATATTTCCCCTTGGCCACCTTCATCCTCACCTTTTTGAGAAAAGAAAGAGAAAAGAACATGCAAATCACTAGATATTCTGGAAGCCAATGTACTTCTGCTTCTCTGACTAGCACTGTCAGACAATAGGAGCCAATTCTGACAGGAGAACAATGAGAGAGAGAATACACAAAGATTCCACATTTTTGAGGCAAAGGGAAAACCTAGTGGGGTTTTTTCTGTCTCATATGTTCATTGCATTTACAGAAAGCTTTTCAGGACCACCAAAATGCCATTGAAAGACAAGGCAATCAGGTTCCTAACTCCTGTAGGTATCCCTGATTTGATCAGAAGCACCTACATCGAATATGTGGCTGTGGAAGGGATTGGGGCCCTGGATGTCCTGTGACTCACCCTATTACAGAGCTTAGATATTGCGAACAGAGCTCGTACTACCTAGAAAGTGAAAGGAATGGTATTATGATATATTGTAACCTTGAAAGTGACCAATGAATAAAAGTTATTCATAGACAGTACTGATGTGTGTAGATTAAAACATGAAGAGAGCAGATATAGCAACTTCATATGCTTTTCAAAATTGCATAATGAAGATTTAAACAAATATATTTAATAAGGCTGATTGGTAGCTAGCATTTAAGACACAGACAAAGTGATTTCCTGAAGTTTCCCATTTAGATCCCATAACAGTTAATTATTCTATTGCTTTGAATGATGAACTAGTTGAACAGGCTACTGCAGAATACAATTACTCCCGGCTGATGTTTTCATGTTTTAATTTCTTTTAACAATGTAAACCATAGCTGCCTTAACAACCATAATACACACAATTGCTTTATCTTTTGCATTGGATAGTGAATATTCTTATAAAGAAGCCCCATCCCATACAATTATAAACATCAAATTATCAAATAGGTCGGGTGTGTATTTGTATAGTTAACACTTAGGATCTTATTTGTGTGTATGTGTTTACTTTATCCATACAGGAAGAGGGCTGAATCCGACTCTAGAAAAAGCAGCATACCCAACAGCAAAGAAATTCCTTCTCATCATCCCACAGATCCAGTGGAGCTGCGGCGCCTTAATTTTCAAACTCCCGGTAAGGCACAGAACTCCTCCATTTACAGCTCTGTGACCGTTCAGGGTTTTGAATAATATTATTTGATTGCTACAAGAGTTGTTAAATGCTTAATTCTTTACCAAGTTCCTTTATACTGATTAATGAGATTTTGTGTGCATTGCTTACTAATAGTTTGTGAATCTTTTCTTCTAACTTCTGCAGTTTAAGAAAAATCTCACATTGAACATATGAGTCATTCCACTAAAAAAGACTCTATCATCATAAACACATTTTTTCCTAGAAATGTTTTACGTGCTATTGTTACAAGAAAAACAAAGAGTACTAGAAGAGACTGGTGGGCTAAGGCACTATTTTTCTCTATTTATTACTTGTGTGCATTTAACAGTATTTTCTGTACAGATATTCCCTCTTTCCACTGCAGAGTCAGATAGTCAGTTTCTTTTGTTTGTGTCTTCCAACAACAAAAAAGAGAAAAATAATTTTTTACATAGGAAAATGTAATTGCAAGAGAACAAAAATTGGAAGCAAGTCTCTGGAGTGAGTGTTTTCCCTGAAACCACTTTTAAGTTACTATTTTTTAAATTGACTAGATTTCCAGTTGACAGTGTCCCTTTAAGGGATTAGTTTACTAATATTATGGGAACCCTGTAATGGTGAAGGATGTTATTTATAGGAATCGTGCATATTTTTCATATTCATTGAGCACAAGCAACTGCCATATTACAGTCTCTTGAAGGGTACGTCTACAGTGGAGCCTTAGGTCGACTGTGCTGCATCCACATTGGGCTTTTATTAAGTTGACTTAAGTTCTTCCTTAAGTCGACTTAATAACACCATGTGTTACAGTTGACTTAACACTTAAGTTGACCTTATTAAGTCAACTTAAGCCAGTGGTGACAGGGAAGCCCTTAAGTTGACCTAATTGGCCTCCAGGTCCCCTCCCAGGGCTACCCACAATGCACCACTCCTCCATCGACCTAGTGCCTGCCAGTCTGGACACAGGTAGTCAACCGGAGTGTTCAATGTGGACTCTCTAAGTCAACTTAAAGTCGACCTTGTTAAGTCAACTTAACAGAGCCTCCCATGTAGACATACCCTTGAAGTGTCTGGACCATGCTCATTGGAGAAAACAAAAAGGCAAGATTAGCTGGAAAAAAATGCTCTTGTCCTCTAAAACACAAGCGGTGTGTGAAGTTGAAAGAATATATTAATATGTAAATATTCCCAAGGGATATGGCTTGTTGCAGAATATCTTTAAACAGGCTTTACCTCCATTTCTCTCCCTTTGGCATGTTAAATCTTGTTTTCTTAATTGGAGTAACTATGACAGCCAAGGACAGAATAAGACAATAATGTGAGTGGCATTGTATTTTTATCACCCTCATATTAATGGGTTGATATTTAATCTTTTTTAATATTGATTGTGATGTGGTTTAGTAGATTTTTTATTATCACTAGGGCTTTTTTTGTGATAGTACACAGGGGTACTGAGTTCCGGCACCTTTTTTTTGTGATGGTACTTAATAATATTAGTATTTAATGCTGTACATCAGCTCTTGTAGGCACTCTAGTTTCACCTCATTGCTCTGAAAAGAAGTAGACATGAGTGAATTTGGGCTCTTTTTGGGCAACAGCTGTTGATGTGGGATAGACAGTTTCCAGTGAAATTGGCTGTGCAGCTCCAATTCATTGATATTATTAGACCTGTCCCTTTGCAACAAACCCTTTTTGTAACATGAAAGTATGATTTTCGGGCGTTTGTGGATTGCAAATGAAATTATTATTTTTTTTCTCTCGTGGTAGCACCTCTGGGGAAAAAAAAAAGGAAAAGAAAAAGATTGGCAGTAGGGTGGGAGGAAGAGGGTTGTATATATTTTACTGAAAAATTTGCCATCTCCCTTATATAAAGGTCTTATCTACATTATACAGTTTTACACTGTCTGAACACAGTTACCAAAAATTGTATTAAATGACAGAGTGTTGGACATGTTGTAACAGTCAGCGAACACCAGGACAATCAGACTCCAGGAGGGTAGAATGATGTGAAGAGAATATATTTTTTTATTTATGTTTTTGTTTATTTAGATTATTGGAGCACCCACCGTGTGTTGGGTGCTTTCCAGTCACAGATGAATAGAAAATGTCTGCCACTGAAAGAGTACCATCAAAAACAGTCATTATGTTTCCTAATGAACTAATAATGTGGAGCAATTGAAAAGACAATTTTAATTTAAATTGAAATGTTTAGATCACCAATCTCTTGTTTAATACGGTTACTAACGGGGGCAGAGATCAAAATATAAATTAGACAATGTGAGGCAGAGCATCATTAAAAATCCCCAGTATTTAAGGGTCAAACACACCTGCAAAGTAGATAATTTAATAGTTGTGTTTCCATTGGAAGACAATAATAGAGTGAGTCGAATCATCTGTATTCAGAATGATAACAAACCTTGATAAAAGATAGTGGGTGGCAAATGCTTTGGCTGTTTGAAAGACTCAAAACCAATCACTTGTCAGATGCCCACAAAACAATTTTGAGAAAAAAATGTTTTTATCTTAAACCACAAATGTATTTTCTCTAAGAGAGGCTCAAGTGGGTTGTGAATTTTAAGGATTAATCTTATTGGGTTAAAATGCATTTGAATTGCATACTTTATGAGTAAAAACACTTTCATATATATCTGGTTTAATATAAGCATTTGAAAGCAACTATGTGAATTGGGGGAGAGAACTAGCTTCAATTTTCACCTCAAAGCTTTCTTATTTTATTAATGGTCAGCTAGAACTGATGATGAAACCGCTAACACAATAGGAAGATGCCATATGAATCTAAATTGCCAGACCAATAAAGATTTCACTTACCTATCACTTTCCTTCATGTTTTGCCAATAAAGAATAGTGTTGTTAGGAGAATTTCCATCTTATTCTGGACACAGAGGAACATATTTATCTCGTTTCACTCCATTGCAACAAGCAGAGTTACACCATGGATACATTTTGCACTGTGTCTTAACATAAGGGAATAGCCCACAGTTCTACATCTGAGAAGAAGATTCTGTTTCCATATGTGCTTTCCATACAAATGCACATTTCTTAGATAGGCCCATATGCCAGCAAGTGGGTCACATCTGTGCCAAGTTTTCTTTGAGTCAATATGAAAATGCCCAATCTCCCAACAGCATAAGGGATTTCATTTTATTAGTCTATCATTTTTTAAATGTGGAGCAGTGGAGGTAACGGAGAACCATATTCTTGCTATTCTGCATCAAATTTACTAGAAAATATTGAATTAAAATCATTAACCTTGCAAACAAGTCTCCAGTCACTAAACCACATGGACAGAGCCTGGTGGGGATGAGGGGTAGGAGGTTTGAAGCAGTATTTAAGTCTTCTCAAAAGATTTTATTGAATGAAATCTACAGAGGGGGAAGCACTAACTTATATAAAATGACTGATTTAAAATGGTTTGAATGGAATATGAGAGACCCAAGGCTCTCAGTAAAATTCCAATCTTCTAGTCATCTGAGGAACAGGATTGATTTATTCCTAACAAGTCACTTTTTCTTTTCATTTAAATACAAAATGTGTCACACTTGTAAGTAATTTGTGTAATTGGACACGAATTAAACTTTTATCTCATTATAGCACATTAGTTAAATAAAAAGATGCTTGAAAATCAAGAAAAGTAAAGAAAATTGTAACAACTCTGAATTCAAAGATGTACTCCTATTTATGTAAGGAATTCTTCACCAGATACTTATGGAAAGAGTTATTTAAGGAAGCTACACCAGTCTGTTTCCAAGCTAAAGCAAAACAAAATAAAACAGGTCGGCTGGAAAAGGGTAGAAAATAGCAAATTAAACAAAAGGAGGAAAGTTGATGTTTGGATTTATACATCTGACTTGTAAGCTAGCAAGGCTGACCTCTCATTTTATACATGCAATTTCCATTCATATTCATAAGAGTTATGTTGACACTGAAGGAAGAATAAAGATTTATCTCCTTGGGGAAATTGACCAGAATAGCTATTGTGGAATAGCTCCACATGGACATTCTTTTCTGGAATAAAATCAGTTCTATTCCAGAATCATTACTGTGCTTTGGAAATATTTTAATTATTCTGGAATAGAACTGATTTTATTCCAGAATAAGTGGCCACACAAGGAACTACTCTGGAATATCTTACTTTGTGATATATATTGTGGTTAATTTTTCCCTGTAGACAAACCCTGAATCTACTCTTCCAAGTATATTTTTACTGTACTGAGTCTTGATAAAGAATACAGGTAGTTCCAGTATCACCTGTGCTATGCACATCTCCCTGGAGTCCTGATGGAAGCAAAACTCCCAGTGACATCAGAGCAATACTATTGGGCCTTTAATACTTTGCATGTGCTGTACATACATTTCACATTTGTATTTCTACAAGTTTTTGATGGAAAAAAGTGCTACTGTTACTCGTTCTTAATTCTTCTGTTGATCGAAAAATTGCATGATAGTATTTGTTTGGGGCTTTTTTATGGTCTTATATCAAATCTATAAATAAATGTGTTTTTAATGATCAATTTTTATTAGTTTGATGCAGGCCTGTATTATAATTAATTTAATCAAGGTTATTGTGTTAAAACGATATGTCAGGTTTCTAAAATGTCTGTTTTTTAAAAGCAAATGTTCTGTGTTATAACAGATACATGTTCTATTTAATCTCTAATTTATTGTTTATTCATGAGGGGTTAGTAAACGTGGAGCTGCATTTACATCTTGAGCCAAGTTTCAAACCAAACGTGTGCTTCATAACTATATTAAAGCCACAAGAATACCTTTATCATCTGTCTCATAAATGCGTAAAAGCAAGAAAATAGCAAATAAAAGGTTCCTTTTGTATTTCGTACTCACTTATAGGAAAATTTACTCCAGTGCAGAGAGTCTACATAAGGCCAGATATCCAGTTAAACTCCACATTAAGGGTGAAATCCTGGTCCCATTGGAGTCAAGGTCAAAATATCCATTGACTTCAGTGAGATCTGGATTTCACCCTAAGGACTGAAATGTAGATTAAGTGATTCAGATAGCCTTTCTTCTGCCATCTGCATTATGGTGAATTTTGCCCTTATTCTCCCTATTGTGCATAAGTATTGCAGCCAATGTAGTATATTATGTCCTTCTTCATTAATGGTACATTTACCACAAACAACCAGAAGATATTTCCAAGTGTTATTAGAACTACAAGATCCTGTTTAATTCTTTTAGGGCTGACAATACTATGCAGTATAAAATCAGTCACTTTTTCCAGGCCTCTGCATTATATAGGCTCAAGAGCTGATTATGTATGAAAGTTCAGATGCAACTTTGCATGATGTTGTCTTAATTGATTTGAATCAGGTCCTTAATGTTATTTTAACATATGCTGTGCTTTAATTTTTTATTTTATTATTTGAATAAAAAAGCAAAGCAAAGCATGTCATTGGCATGTTATTCCTTTTGACCTACTAAGCATGTCAGAGGACCTGTTCAGATGTAGTTGCATTTTGTCTGTTAGTTATAATACATGTTCATAGCATATGTGGAATGATATGAATGTGTATCAGCAAAAGTGTGCATTCTGTATTGTAGGGACACCAAAATAAATTTGATCAACTGCATTTTGTGTAGCATTCTGTGAGTCAATTTCTGCCCTTGATGCAGAATGCGTGCTGAAATCAGTAGGAGCCTAATACATGCACCAGGGACAGCATGTGGCCTTAATATGTAACCATAGCATATATACCGTAAAACCTCTCTTTAAGAACTGGATGACTATTAAGAAGAGTACACATCTCTTTAATAGATGTAGAGAATGAGTGCATAGCAAAAGCTCTTCATAAAAGAACAAGTAATAATTTGTCACCTCAGTAATGAATCTGTTGTATCTTTAAAAAATAATTGCCCTACCAACTGCAATTACTTCACTTTATAAGCTGACTGTAAAATATTAGTTAAAGAACTATTCAGTTATAGGATCATAAAATGAGTCCTGATAGTAGTGTAAAAGCCAGCCACTTAATTTTAAAAGATATCTGTAAGTTTCCTGCTTAGAAAAGTTTTATCCCAACTTTCACTCTGCACCAAATGTGTATTACAAAATCTCTCTTTAGAAATGTATGATGAGAAATTTAAATGGCAGCAGGTGCTCAGCTGTAAAGGTGCTAATGTGTACCTCTTTAATGATGATTTTAAATAAGACCAGTTAAAAAACGACAAATTATGACTTGATTAATCAATAGCCTATTTATTTATGTGCGATTTTTGACTCTGTAAAATGACTAAATAATCATGCCCCTGAGCTAAACAATGAGATCCAAATTCATAGTGCTGTTGGCAACGACAGGCTCATTAATTAACAAACAAGACCCACCTTCTTCAGTTTTATGTCCTTTATGTTTACTGTAGAGAGATTGGACCTCTGGACATTTTCTTCTGAGTACAGTTTCCAGATAATGGTTTTGTTCATGTGAGACGTGTATACGTGTGTGTATGTTATTGATTGATTGATTGATTATGATGGCCTTCTACTACTGTTACTAATTTGTTTCCCATTTCCAATTGGCTTTACTTTTTACAGCTTTGAGCAGTAATTCAGTCCCCTACGCCTCTCTGATTGGCTCTGTGTCCTCCCTCTCTAGCCAAACTACCACTCAGTCCTTATATGATAATAACTCTCTCCCACGATTCGCTCGAAAAGGTCTAAACATCTTTGTCTCTATTATTTTCTTTGTTCAAGCACTGTTTTAGATGTACATCAGTCCACCTCCATTTCTGGATAAGTCTAGAGTTTTCTTGTGCCTTTTCACTCCCATACTTTTCATTGGGGTGCTTGATCTGGATCATATCAATTTAATTATTAGAAAAACGTCACCCACTCTCTCAAAAATCAATCTAAAGTAGTCCTTAATGTGACAAGTGAGAAAATGGGAAACTCCAGAACTGATGCAGATAAATGGAGTTTTTCAACCCAGTTTCATACCTGTAAATTCCAAAAATATCCCTATTATTCCTGGATACTCCCCTTAGTTCATTTGACTGGCAGCATGTCCTACTATCTATCTTTAATAAAACCTCACAGTGATAGAATCATTGTGCAGGTCGCATTTGACTATATGAATGTAACATTTTCTGTGTACTACAAAACTCATATGATTAGGGTCGGTGCTGCTGGTCCTTCCTATGTACCATAGTTTGTTATTTGGTGACTGGGATACTGCAAAAAACATTTTATGAAGTGACCATATCATAATTCCATGGTCATTTTGAACAGTGCAGTAGAAAATGCAAATTAGGTATCCCACAGAACATTCCTAAAATTCACGGTGACAGAGCAACCTGAATTACGCAACGTGGTTTCCACTTTGAGCCCCCTGTAGTCATCATTGTTTCCTTTTGTAATTTCAACAGATCCTGGGGCTCACTAGTTTAAATATTCTAGCCAGCTGTGGTTTCTCCCTGCAAGTGATTATACACATTTTTTTATTTTAGGAGTGGTAAAAGTAACCATGAAGAAATAAATGCAAACCATTTTCAGGAGGGGTCATCAAAACTAATTGGTTGGGAAAAAATGGCCACAAATCTTCAGCTGGCAGGCTGTGCTAGTTGGCCCCACATCTCTTTCTGCCTCTCTCTTCTTTCCTCCCATCTTCTTCTTCTTATCCTCATCTTTTTCCACATATATCTTTCACTTTCTCTTTTGCTCTGTATCATCATCAGTAGACAAAGATGTTTACACCTGAAGTAGATTGTATGTACATTTGGGGGTTGATAATGGGGTTTTGAAGTAAGATCATTTCAAGGTACTAGAGCAGCCAGATGTGTGTGTCCAGCTGAATTGTACAACCCCTGTCTCTACAATCTGCTACTAGTGAAAACATTTTTGAAGCTCTAATTGTCTGATGTCCAATCTTGTCTTTAGTGACTGTTATCTATAAGCAGTGATGCATGTTACTCCTGTCGTCCATAGTTGCATGTGAATGTCAGTCATCTCTAAAACTTCATAAAATATTAAAACTATTTTAAAATATTCCTGATCTGGCTTAGTCAGTCCTCCAGTCCTTGAAACATTGTTATTAGTCCTTTCTAACTACCAAGCTATCCATTTCATTTTTATTTTTATTTTATTAATTAATTTGGGATTTTTATTTTATTTTATACCATTTCCTTTGCAGGTTCAGGTGTCTCCGGTTACCCTGGTAACCTTCATTCTTCAAGTTAGTTTTCCTTGATTATGCATAAGTCACTTTGTTTTCTGTCAAAATACTATTCTTTCCCCTTTAGGCCTCCTTCAGTGTCCTTTTCTCAGCTCACCTTTCATCATCTAATTCAGTACAGTTTCCATTTCATACAGTGCAGGAGAAGGAGTTTGAAATGACATTAAGAGTCATTACTCAAAGCAGAAGTCAACATCAAGTCTAACTGTCTCATTTTTCCCTGCCTAGCTAATCTCATTGACTCATAGCACAATAATACTTTTTTTTACACTAGGAATGTTAGCTTTGGGAATATGCTTGGTGACTTTTTTTTATTTGGCTTCAAAGCTCATCTCTCCAAAGCATGTCCTGCTTTGAGTAACCCAAACTATCTGCCTGCTTCTTCACATACAACATCTTTACTACTTGCACATTTCTAGCCATTCTAACTACTCTATTTTCTAAGTTTTAGAATGATTCAATCTCTTTGGTTTATTTTAAATGCTGTTTTCCTTCTCTCTCTTTCAATAGGTATGGCTAGCCATCCTCCAATACCTATCTTGGAACTTGCAGATCACATTGAAAGATTGAAAGCTAATGATAATTTGAAGTTCTCACAAGAATATGAGGTAATTTTCTTAAAGTTCTCATTCTCACCATTCTTAATATTATCCCTGGTTTCCTCTTTTCTAGCCGCATTTGTGATAATTATACACCTGGATGATTTCTGTTTTACATACCATTAGAGCCCTGATGAGACAACTGCCTTTGTTAAAACGACTGATGTGCTGAGGGTGGCTACTTTGCTCCTAGGAGATATCTTTTCATAAGGATGTTTGTCACACATTCTTTAACAGTATTTGCACCAAGTAGTGTATAAATAATGCAGTGCTTGGACTATTTTGAATACACAAAATCCCGTTGACTGTAGTTAAGAGTTTCCAAGTTCTTTTCAGAATTCTTATGGATAAGGATCCTTCAGGGTACATATTGGTAAAACAGATACAATACCAACTCTAGAGGGATTTTTATGGCCCATTGTGTCTATTTTGTGTGGATTAAAGATTCTGTAATTCCCAAAGCCATTACTGATAGTCCTGTCCTTTTTTGTCCTGTCAATAATTCATAGACTATGGGCTGTAATGGTATGGTGGAATGCAACAGGAATACAGGGACCATTATGGGCTAACATGTCAATAATCCATGGAGTATAACTCCCCAGACATGGATAGACTTTGCAAACAGTAATGACCTTTAATGTCAATAATTTGTGGGTGAAGGGGCTTTGATAGCTTCCAATAAACACAACATCTCCTTCTTCAAAACCATTCTCGTCTGTCATGTCAAAAATCTGTGGATAAAGATTTTTGTTGAACTATTGGACCAGGAGTAATCCTTTAGAGTGGTTCTGAAGTGTCCTATCAGTACTGATGAATTAAGGACCCCATGAATAGTCATTGTTACAGTGCTTCCTTCACAGTCTGTCAGGTCAGTATCTTAAAACTCTCTTAGACATGGTATCCCAGAATGGCAATGAAGAAACCACTACTAGCTAGCTAGCCAGCTCTCTGTCATACACTTAGAATACTGTTGATACTGTATAAATAACTATTCTTATCTAATCTAAATATCTCATAATCAATATAATTTTCAATGTACCTATTTCTCTAGTGTTCAGGAGACTACAGATTAAGGATCGCAATAAGCCTTGACACTCTAGAGAGTAACATATCTCTGAGACAGAGCTTTCCAAGTTAGTATAAGTTAACCTTTCCATTTCTGTGGAGTGAATCTCTTGTTTATGAGAGGACAGACTGAAAGCACCATTTGTGAACTTTATTTTATAAAGGTGGGGAGGGGTTTGGACCTTTACATAATTATTTTTTCCTAGTTAACATCACTTTAAAGCTAACTCCAAAGGTTGTAATGAATAAATACCCAATGTATTTAAATAACCTTGGCAGGAAACAGTTATTGGATAATTACTTTTATAGTACAGAACTACAATTGTTTTTCATCTGATGATAAACTGTTAAAAACTACCTAAAGACTACTCTAAAATATAATCTCATTACTTCAAAAGAAAGTACAGCCTGTATGATTTGGAAAAATAAGTTTATTTGAACAGCATCTCAGGATTGCTATTTAATGCTACAAATATCAAAGGAGTGAATTTTTATTGTACTGTTTGAAACCATAGTGTTCTTGATTTTGGAGACTCTAGTATAGAAACAGTGCAAGCAGATATTTTATCTGTCATCTAGTATCCTAAACCTGGCAATCATTTTCTTTCTTGCTTAAAAACACCTGTTAAAATTCACAATAATGTCATTGTACAGAGTAAATTCTGAAATATGCATCTCATTGTCACTTTCTATTTCAGTTCATCTGAGTACAGAGTTTCATGATGTAAGTCTTGAATTCAAGCAGGGAAATATACTGTGTATAATAAAATATTTTGAATTTCTAGAAAATTGATCTGTTGGAAACTACCACTTTTCCCTGCACAAATACTCAACACTTTTAGCTGTGAACCCACTATATCTTCACTGTGAATAAAATAATGATTTGACTCCAAAGAAAGAACAAAAACAGAAAACCAGCCCCTCAGGCTGTTTTAACTTGGCACAAGAAGACAATCCCAACACAAATGTTCTAGAAGGATAAAGGAATGCACAGCTACCTTTAAGCTGTGTGCTACAGATCATCAGCACTCCAGCATCTAGCCCTTGGTGTTTGTGAGTTGTCATGATGATGACAGTTATGCTTCAATTCTGTTCAGACAATAGGCCCGATCTGAAGCCAGTGAGAGTTCTATGGGCGCATCTACACTTATAAATTAAGTCGACTTAAGCAGGCTTAAGTCGACTTAATTTAATCCACGTCTACACTGGGCTTTCCTTAAATTGACTTAAGCTGCTCCTTAAATCGAATTAAGGAAAAACTAGTTAGAATTAATAACACCTCGTTATAATTCGAACTAGTGTCTAAGTCGACTTTATTAAGTCGACTTAGCCAGTGTAGATGCCCTAAGTTGACTTAGTCGACTTAGGGCAGGGGGGACAAGGGAGCCCCACGTGGCTCCCAGGGAGAAGGGAGCCACTGTGGCTCCCTTGTCCCCTGGGGAGCCCCTGCTCCCTTCTCCCAGGGAGAAGGGCTCCCCAGCCAGGGCTCCAGTGGGAGGGGATCCCTCCAACCATTAATTCGACTTAGAGAGTCTAGTGTAGACTCTCTAAGTCAACTTAATAGGAGCAGACTTAAGAATTTTGTGTAGACTCTCTAAATCGACTTTAGAAAGTCGACTTTAGAAAGTCGACCTAATTTTGTGAGTGTAGACATAGCCTATAAGAGGAAGGATTTGGGTTCAAAATAATGCCAGGCTCTTAGTCTAAAATTTTAGTGTTTCATCATTAAAAAAGTCAACATTGCTATCGGATGCTACAGGTATTTTTTCGTATTCTAAGTATAAGGAAATTTTGTGGCTTCTCAGAAATTATTATAATGGCAAATGCTGGCTTTTTATAAATAAATAACACTATAGCAATTCACACTTTTGGATAGAATGTGTATCAAAGTACATAGTCTTGGCATTAATACACCAAATATTTCTTTAGCATATTGCAGAGATGATACATTCAGCTTTATTGGGCAATATAATATAACAGCCTTGCTATTTCATATTTGTACGTTCTTTAAATCAGTAGATCAGAACTCACGTTACTTTAGCCAGTTACAGTCAGTGCCCTGAGTTATTTTTCATTCTTGTATAGCTTCTGCCAGATATCAACAATTGCCTCTCCTCCTGCTACATCCTCTTCTGTATTTCTGCCCAGTTCTTTATTTAACACTCTAGCAAAGAAGAATAGGCATTCAATATTGAGTAGTTATAAAATCATCATTTAAGCATGAGCAGCATTAGTGAAGTCAGTTGTCCCCCTCATTATGCCCCGAATGTGCCTCAATCTTAATCTAGAGAGATCGCCTCTTCAGATCTTTCTCTATGTCCACCTAATTCATGGTCTCTTTTCCTGAGACAAGCATGTTAAGTAGTGTGGTTGAATTTTGTAATGTAGACAATGATGTGGACTAGAACTCTCCAACCAGTTTTACTTTGGGAACTGAACAGATGGTAACAATTCATTTTCTGTTAACTCAGAATACTCCAAGTGAAAGGTGCTATATTCTAGCGTCATTCTATTGAGCTATCCAGTCTTCTTAGAGAGAGAGAGCATTTACAGAAAAAAGAATTAAAATGATTGCCTGATAAAATTACCATTCCTTTTCCCAGGAGCAAGCAAAACCCCTTATTCTTATTTCCACTTTTTGAATAACAGGGCAAATGTGATTCTACTTTTCACAAGCAATTTCATGAGCAGTGTAAATTTTTTCACCCCGCCTTGCTTCCACTAACATTTCAAGATTTGTTTTTCCTTTTAGTATGTGAAAATTCTTAACATTTTATTGAAGAAGTTCTTCTGACCTGACTTAAACAGAGAAGGGATACAACTTCATATGAGCAGGGATTGATGTACTGATTCAGTAAAAATTCACATCTTCCTGATCATCAGCTCCTCACAAGGCTTTGAAATGCAGTGGAACTTCTTTAAGGTTGTGCTTCATCTGGATAAGAATGATGTCTTAGATAAGTTTTCCTACCAAACCAGCTTCAGCTACATCTCCCAAAAGGGTCCCTAATCCCTAAAACAAATTACTGTCAATGCATTATTTGCACCTCATATCCCATATCCAAAGACACCCACTCCTGGTGGTATCCCTATTTCTTTCTCCTTCTCATTTGCTCTTCCATTGTTCTTTTCCGTGGTGGGGGGGGGGGGGGGGGGCGCCCCAGGGAGTTCTTCTCCCTATTCCCTTTTCAGCTTCTCCTAAATCCAGAGATCTCCCTTCTTCTTTGTTCCAGCTGTCTCTTAGCCATCCTTAATCCACAGTGGTTCCCTGCTATCAGAAACAAGGGAAACATTAGAGAGTCAAAGATTTCTGAATCCAAGCTAGAGGCAGCTGACAGGAACAGTAGCAGGCCTAGAGAGAACCAGCTTCCTGATAAGATCTCTCCTGATAAAGTAAAACATCTATGAGAGAGACCTGTGCTGTAGAGACAGTTCTATTTTTTGGCTGGGTAAGGAGAAGTATGTAGATTAAAAATCAAAGCTTAGACAAGGTGTGAAAACCTACTGAACGTTAGCCCGTCTTGGCAATAATTTTTGCGCTTATTACTCAATATACAGTGCCTTTTAGATTGGCTGACTTTAACATAGGGTTTCAAGTATATAGTATCATCATTTTCAACTTGCTTAATGAACTTTCCCAGTGTTTAGAACTCTACATTATTCCATGTTCCTGTCTCACTGCTCTCTTGATCTATTCATCTAACATTTTCTCCCTGTTTTTACTGCCAGAGTTATAGGTGTCTTTTAGTGCAGAACTACAGCCAGTCACATTTGTCTCCAGTGCCTGTGCATGTCCCCTCACCTGCAGCAAGACCTCTGCCTGCTGGCTTGTATCTTCTTCATCCTCTGACAGACAAGAGATCTACTATCCTTTTGTCCCCACTAACAGCTAGAAGAAAGTGTTTCCCATTTGTCTTCATGCTAAAGCATCCCTGCTAACTGACTCATGTCCTAAAGTGAACCATCCTGCTCCCTGCTGGTTCCTGGCCTGAGGAATTCAGCAGGAAATGGGGAGGCAAACTGCATTGACAATACAGGCCAGGAGAGGGACTAGCTTTTCCCAGCAATTCCAACCCGTGCCTGCCCCCCAATATTCCTCCCTCTGGCCTAGCACAAAGCTTCCCAATGGCTACCCCCAAACCTTGGCAAATGGCCAAGTTCCAAATCAGAAACAAGTCTCACTTCTCTTTATGCTGTGTGTAATCCTGCCAATGGGATCTGGAAATTGTTGAATGGACAGAAATGTTTTTAACTGCACATCTCTCCTCTTCACACTGGTGATAGCATTATAGCCACAATGATGGGAGAGGTTGCAAAAACAGATACAGGCTCAATCCATTTCCTCTCAAAGCAGCAACATACACAATAATATAATTTATAGCATAAATTATATCTGTCCTAGGAAAAAGAAAGTAACTCCTCCCAGTTGCTTGGATCAGCTGGGAGGGACGTGTGATTAGCTGGCTGGGAAGAAACTATCCACTGAACATGGCATCAATGCAAGCTATGATGCCATAGATGTGGAACGGATCTCAGTATGGGGTATGACATCTATATGGGGTATAGGTTACATAGGGTATGATATTGATATGGGGTATGACATCTATGATGTCAGCCCAACGGTCTTTGGATGCTACTGCTGCCTGCCCATTTCATAGTTCTGCCTCCCCATATCTCTGAGGGAAATATGAGGTAATCATGCAAGACTCCTAAAGTCACATCTCCTTTCATTTAACTGTGCTCTGCTTGTTCATGTTTTCCAAAGAAGGACAAGTTTATAAGTGTCATAAAGGTTAATAATCTTCTTATTTAGTTGCCTGCTGTTTTATTGGTTGGCTTAGAGCTTTTTTGGACAAGGAGAAGATTATGTATTTTGTCTTCCTTGCTAAAAGTTAATTTCTACTTCACACAATTGTAATTGTTTACAATATTTTATCTGTTACACTGGTATCACATTTCCACATTACGCTTGTACATCATTTATGTCACAGTCTTCTGTTGCATTCACTAATTTAGAGACAAGATTTGTGACTCAAATTGATTATTGCAAACCTTTTGGGGTTTTCATGGTTTCAGAAGGAGTTTTCTGCAATGCAGACCTGATATGGATTGACAGCTGCTAAGCAGAAAGCTGTATTCACTTAGAATCTGGTCTTGTATCGTAATTCCTCCTTAGTTTAATATTTATAATTTAGTAATAGAATGGTGTCATAAAATAGCCTAAATCAACACATTAATATGTTATCTTGTGTACAAAACACTGAACATAATATTTTTCTATGGCTACATAGCACACAAAATATAATACTACACAATAGACTTGCTACGTTTTTGTTTACTGCCAGAATAGTTTTAGTCTGTAATTCAACCAAGAGTTTGGCATTATACTCTTAGTGCTTTAAGAAAGTGGATCCAGGTAGAAAATATTGTGCGGGTTCAGAGCTTGGTTTGATGTGAGAACCTCCCATGTAACATATACTAATAACAATAGTGCCATATCGGTGTGTGTGTCTGTGTGTGTGTGTTAGTTAGGTAACTGGTCAGAGGGATTATATATCATTTTAACGTTTCTTCTCATCATACTTTGTGGTACAGATTACAGTCAGCCCTTTTCTTTACCACTGAGTAACTGGAGAAGATGAAATCACATTCTGATTGGGTGCCAGACTGCCATAATGTTAGAAGACTTACCATAGTTTATCAGTATCAGTGGATCCAGTTTGTGCTGAACGGAGCATTTGTTTACTGAAGGAAATTTACCATTAACTTTTAGTTTTAAGTGACAGAGTGTTAATCACAGTGCTCCTAAAGTACAGTATATTGCAAAAACATATATAAATCCGTAGTGATATGAGACTATTAAAAAAATCTGAAGATGATCATCTGCTGAATAAATCCCTAGCAATGAAACATCTACATTTAATAACTTTAAAAATACAAATAACACAGACCAATATGCAAAATCTGTTTCTTCCTGGCAAAAATTCCTATTTCTGTTTTATCTTTATAGAACTTTTACATACTATAATATTGCAAATAGCCTATATTGGTATTCTATAATCTTACACTGTAGAATGTGCTCCAGTTATAAGGAAACAATTAGCATAATCAGTGAACAATGAACAATTGTCTGCCTTTTTATTAAAAGCACATATGCTCTTGCATTTACAAAGCTTGCTTAGTATTGGTTTCCACTTACAGTAGTATCTGAACCACTAGGAGAGGTAGGATTAAAATAGGTTTGCAAGAAAAACAGGAATTTGAAGCAACAATTATTGATATGTTATCTGTTTCCTTCTCTTGTATTAGAAATGCACTTGGTTGTGCACATCTGATTAAAAAAACATTAATGGTCCAAGAAAGGCTGTTATATTAGGATGCTAGTGTTTGGATTTATACCTATTAACTTTTTGTAAGAGAATTCCACATTTATATGGCCATTTGAACTGTTTAAGTAGCCAAATTACATCTGCAAATATTATTTATGTTTTTTATTGGTGTCCAACTACTAGATGAGTAGGTTGGGTAGGGAGGAGGTAAGAAATAGCTCATTTCCTTATACATCAAGAAAAGTAATTCACAGAGTGATTGTGCTGTTGGCTGTAGGTAAATCTGAGGATTTAGTAAAGATATTTAAAGATTTGCTTGTAGTGTTTGTTAGAGAATCTACTGAGAAAGTCAAAGGTGACTGGGAAGGTTAAAAGAGATATACTTCAGTGATATATTTCAGTTTCAGATATGGGTATTCTATTCTGATTAAAATGAAATGTAAGTCATAGTGTATCAGGAAAGTCTTCATTAATCATTAGTCCTTGTTCATTTGTTGTTGTTTTTTTTTAAAAAGCAGTCTTCACAAATTCTTCAAAGACATAATGAAATTTTAAATAGGGGTTAGTGTCTTGCGGGCAATGAAAACTCATTCAGTTTAGGAACAATTATGCTTTATACCATCTACTATATCACAGAGATAATCAGTGTTTTTTCTCTATTTGAGCACTAAAAATATTTGCATGAAACTAGGATGTTTATTCCTCAAGCATTTATCTGCTCCTGCTATTTATTTCCCATCTGAAGTGGTGCATAATCCTCTGATTTCAGTGTATAATCATTTCCACAGCAATCAATTGTGATATCACGGACAGAGGATTATATTTTTTTGTGAGGAATAAACAGATGAACTCTTAAGGCTGAGGAAACTAAAATACAGAAAAATGTAAGAGATAACAGTAGGATTGTTTTTAAAAGCAATATTTTTCCATGAGATATGAGCTTCCCTTTAAAGACAGATACATTTTCAGATTATTTATGAATCAGGAGACTGTCCTAAATTTTTTTCCTAGTTTATACCTTTCTGGTATATTTAGTGTACACCTTGTTGTTAAGCTCTACAATGATTAGATTTTACTTGTTTACGTATGCTTATAAGACTACTAACTTGGAATTTTATTGGAGATATCTTCATTTTGGGGAGGAAACTACAGTCAGCTGGGTTTGTTCTGATTCGGAAAACATGCACGTGTTAGGGTGTAATCCTTTTTGGGCTTCCTGGACCTTTATCGTGTAAGCATATGCCAGGCTACTTGCTCTCTTAGAGGTGTCTACATTGAAAATATAAATTAAAAGTGTATTCTTAACTTGGGTTAATTAACTGTGATTAAAAAAGAAATGAAGACATAGCAACTTGATTTTTAACTCAGGTTAACAGCTCAAGCTGAACCCCAGGCTCCTGTATTGACATAAATTCAAACTGATATGCTAACTCAGGTTAGTTAACCCAGGTTAAGAACACACCTTTATGTATTTGGCATGTGCAGTCTGGTCAAGCCAAGCCACGTTCTTATCAGCGATGTCCAAGGCACAAAGACCTCCAGGAAGCTGAGTCATTTTGCAGTTCTCAACAATATGTGTCATGGTTTGTGGCTGTCCACATGACGTAGTGGACTGTCTCTCAAACACCACTGAAATGCCACTGCAGCACAGTTTCTATGTTTGGTACAAAACTGGTTCACGTTTAGTTGGTAGTGTGGATTGTTGGACGGGGAGGGGCAGTGAATGGGAAAAGCTTTGCTTCATGTTTCAGGCTACAGCTTGACAAGTGTATAATTTTCCACTCTCAAATATTCAGGACATCATTGTAATTGAAACAGCCATTATCTATTGTATTTTTATTGATAATGTTTTGGTGTAATGTTTAAAAATATTCAATAGGAATTCTTCAACGTGAGTGTTCAGTGTCCACCTCTGTGTTTTGGACACAGCCCTGCATTTCTTGTATAACCCACATTCCCATTATGTGGGCACAAGAATGGAGGGCAAGCTGTTCTCCTAAGATTCTCTTACTATGTAATGTGCAAGCCCCAAATGTGTTAGGAAAATCTAATTCCATTGGCAAGTTGCCATGATAATGTATTAATGTTCATGCATTTAGCATTCATCTTTTGCTAATGCAATATGTAAATCTCATTCTATTAGCAAGTTTCCTGCATAATATATTAGCATCTTATTATAGATTCATCAGATATTTTGTGAATTTCTCATTTCAGTCAATGACATTGGTAAAAGTGGGTCAAGTTGTTCATTTTTATGGGCAGGTGACTAGGCTCAATAATTCTGCCTAGTTTATTTTTCTTGAAGTACTGAGATTTCTTGTTTTCACCATTCTTTCCATATTTTGTTCTTTAATCATTAGTTTCTTTCTAACCACTGGTGCTTTTGATGATTTAATATCATCTCAGTATATAGCACCCATGCTTCAGGTTGGGAAATTCTGAAGGAATCAGTGATCTTTCCCTTTCTACGGTCATGAATGCCCCACTCCTATAGACTTTGAAGAATAACGGGTACACCAGTCTTACCCTTCTCCTGATTGGTGGCATAGAAAGGCTGCATAGCTTCCTGGCACCCTGGGGTATGAACTTCCTCCAGGAAGTCTGGCATGTGCATCCTGTCTTTCTCCCACCTAGCAGAACTGCACGTTAGTATGTTGCAAGGAGAACCCTGATGGAGAGGGACAGGATTTGCCCCCTTATAAGTTGCTTAGTGGATTACTTCACAAGTTTTTGTTTTCCCTGTTCACAACGATTTCAACAGCTGTTTCCCATTATATCAGTCTCCCGTGACAAGCCTGTTTAGTGGATGGTGCATCCCTATAAAGAACACCTAAATCTTCTTGCAATAACAGAGCAGACCCATTTCCAGCAGACAACCATTTATAATACAATAGCTAGAAGATTAGTCAAAGCATGGGATGGTAATAACAGTATTACAGATATCATTATTTCATGTGTACAAAGCCTCTGTACTATATGGCTATGCTGCGAAGATATCCAGTTCTTTGTTAATGACAGCTTTATTGAAGACAAGCTTTCCAAATGAATCTACTAGAAATCCTATTAAAGTGCCATCCATTAAACCATTAGAGCACTCATTAAAACTGTTAGTGCAGACTTGTTATTCATGAGTTATTGGTCTTTCACACTTCTGAGATGTCTGCCAATACCGCTCTTCCCTTTGTTCCAGGATGGCTGTTCAATCCCAAGAAATGTAGATTCTCTTTCTCTCTCCAAAACAATTCTTTGTTTGGTCTTGGTGGGGCTACCAAGGGGGCAGAGGGAGGAATTGGGAATGAAAGAGTAAAGATTACAGTTAAGATATATTTACCTGGATTTGATAGAAATTGTGTTAACTATATCCATATGCAAAGCTAAATATTAATCAATGGATTAAGCCATCTGGCCTTACATCATAAAGAAGTGCACAGGGAGTATAATATGCTGCAGTGATGAACACATCCTGCTACACAACTGGTGAATGGCTGACAAAGACATCTGTTATTTGACTTTTTTCATATTTTTAAGCAGCTTTAGCTCACTTAGGCCTTAGGAAGTGACGGGGGAAGCCTAGGGAGGAAGGAATTCAGCAGTTGAAGATAAACTTTATATGTTGTGTGATTTAATATTTTATAAATGCTCATTTCCAAGAAGGCATAATAAAATGTTGAACTCTTTTTTCACACCATACAAGTAAAAAATCCATGTACATTCATATCAGCATCCTCTGAATGCAATCAAGTGTCCAAATATGTGTCTGAAACTTACGTGGATGGATGGATGAATCCATCCATTCAGAATGAGAGAGAGAGAGAGCACCTTTTGGGGAAGAGGAGGAAAGTGAGGGCAGAGAGGAATCCTATAATTCAGTCTCAAAACTCGTAATGTTTGTCAGCTTACTCTGCTGGTTTCTAGTTTATTTGTGAAGTATGAAAAGAAAAATACAAGTGACATCTTAAAATGTAAAGTAATTTTGACTGTACTTTGGCAACATAGGTACAGCTAAAAGAGATCAGACAGTGTGTCTCTTTCAATTAGATGAGGAGAGCCAATACAGTACATTATTTCCTCATTCTGAGACAGTGAAGTGCTGAAAGCAAACTTATTTGTATGTGAGCCACACAAAAGATATATGGAATACATGGAGCTACTGAATTCTTATTGGCCAATCATAAATGAAGCAGCCATTTGATTAATCATTTGTTCAGTTAATTAAATGTATTTATTTACTTAAGTTCATAACCCACATCCTGAGACATACCTGTAAACTGCTTCTTTTTATTTTGAAGTGACAATGATTATGCTGATATTAGAACTATGAGCTGAAAATCACTTGGTCAAGTTTTATGTTTATATTATATTATTTTTGCCATCTAATAGGATAAGAAATTTTATAACTTTTTTTAAATATGGAAAATCAGGAGATGTTAAGTGCAAACATAGTGCATTAAGCTTCCATATTCTCCTTCATTTTTTCAATAACAAAAGACAAAAATTGTCTTGCTGAGAACAGTGATGGTGCAAAAGTGAAAGTCCTTTTCTAAGTCAATGTCTAGATGAATTTCTGATCAGCTGACATGGGAAAGCATATGCAGCAAAAATATAAGCTGTCTGCCAAACGAACAAAAAAATCCAATTGTTCATCTTAACTGTCTTCTGTATTTGATCAATTTCACAGCAACAGAGATAAAGAATCAGAACCAACTGAACCAAAATTTCACTGTTCATTTTCTCTCAGGGGATGAAATATGTTGTTGTGGGGTAGCTGAAGTGGTATTAAATAAGGATCTTTAGAAGCAGACATACAGAAGAATTTCTCTCTGCAACTGGTCATGTTAAAAAGAAAGATGTGGGCTGTGGAAGACAAAGACTTGACAATGGAATGCTTTATTAATTACTGGGGAATGTGGAGTCCTTAAAAATAAACAAAACTAGTTCTGTGTCAGCACATAGGTTGCAGATCATAAATAAAATAGGGAGTTAATAAACACATGCTAGAAAATTACATTCTTTATCCTCTGGAGGAAAATAAAACCCTGTTCATTTCCCCCCACAAATCACTAAGAGATGGGGCAGGCTCACGAATTTTACCTCTGACTCCTCATTAAAACTTTAATTTGTTAAAATCTTCTTCATAACATAAGTAACACAAAAAGCAGTTCAGTAGGCAAGACAAATCACTGTACTGGTCTTTTCAAAACGAAAAAGATAGCTCACTATAATTCTATATTGCTGTCTGAAATCAAGGGGTTGAAGAATTTGCAACCCCATTTGTTCTCCTGGATTTTGTCCTGGATGTGCCAGAAAGTCCTGGATCATTTCATGCTGTATTTATTACAATTTCGCCAGTCATTGAATAGTGTATCTTTTTACTCTGAGGTAAAAAAAACAGATGCTTTACTCTTCTACCTAACACCTTCTCCAAATGACAGAAAATAATCTTGTAATATTGTAAAAGAATATGTCTTAAAGACTCACTGACATTCATTTGGATGCTATGTTCTCATTTATTCATGAATATATAAAGTTATTGTGCAACCAAGCTTAGCTCCACAGATGGACATGCTAAGGACCATCATGAGATCTGTTTTTAGCCTCTTAGAACTTTGGTTATGAAAATAATTTTGGCCTGACTATTGCTGGATCTACTCTGAAATCAAAGAAGATTCTTCCTCAAATATAGAAGAAAATTGGTTAAATTTAAATTACAAGATATTAAAAAAAAAAAAAAAAAAAACCCTTTCATTGGAAACGACTAGCATCTAGCAGGTGTATGGATGTACTAAGTTGCTGAGTTTAAGGTTTCTACATGAAAGTTGTGGGCTTTTCTACTAACTGTCCCTTGTAGTGGCTCTAAAAAAAGTGGCTCTTATTAGAACTGGCTCAACAAGAGAAAAGAATGAGTCAGTCTCTGAAGTTAAATGCTGATTCATGAAAGAAATTCTGTTCAGGAAAGCACATAAGCACATAGACTATAAGATCAGAAGGGCCCAATATAATCATCGAGTCTGACTTCCTGCACAATGCAGTCCACAGAACTTCACCTACCCACTCCTGTAATAAACTAACCTATGACTGAGTTATTAAAGTCCTCAAATCATGGTTTAAAGACTTTAAGGTACAGAGATTCCAGCAGCAAGTGAACCGAGCCCCATGCTACAGAGGAAGGGGAACCCCTCCCCCCCCCAGCCTTTGCTAATCTGCCCTGGGGGAAATTCCTTCCCAACCCCAAATATCGTGATCAGTTAAACCCTGAGCATGACAGCAAGACTCGCCACCCAAAGATCCTATGGCCAAGCATGCTTAGCTTTGAGCATGAGCAATAAGATTCAAGTATATAGTTTGCATTTAGCAAGTATTTTTGCACTTTCCTAAAGTGAGATGGAGAATTTTAAACAAGAATCTGTCTAGGCTGGGTTCTGGGAGGATCTCACCTACTGACACTAAGCAGATAAGCTCTTCAAGCCAGAAACTGTGTCCTTCTACTTGTTTCTACAGATGCTGGCACCGTGGAGTCCCTATCCTGATTATTATCTTTAGGTGCTACTGAACTATAAATAATAAGGAATAGTTAAGTAGCAATTTAGAGAGAGGCTCAAAGGGTCCTCTTGTATCTTGTCAGGCAACTTCCCTTAAAGGCAACCTGCAAAAAGGATTTGTTCTCCATATACTTGTATGCTAGTATTAAAATAATGTTAGAGGTAAATTGATAGTGGGCAGTGGAAATGACTGAAGGCTGAACGCCATTTCTAACTCACCACATTCTTGTGTGTCATTTAGTATAAAGGCTACAGTCTTGGATGTTTAAAATGCTATATGTCCTGCAGGAAGGGAGAGTGGATATTTTTCAGAAACTTGTTAATATTCATAGAATTCACTCTGCAGAATGGAAAATCTCTTGTGGGACAGATGTACTGTTAAGACCCCAGGAGTCTGATTATTCTTTGCCCTGCACCTTGTGTAATCATCTAGACAAAGAGACGGCAAAATGCTGCAAAATCAGAATAGCAGAGTATTGCTTTCACTTTTCATTGATGTAAATCAGTACACGAGGTACAGGGCAACGAGAGTCAGGCTCCATGACTGTCTAATATATCCAATGCCTTGAATGCTGGCAAGTTCCAAAGGGTAGCCATGTCAGTCTAGTTCAGCAACACAAGCAGTACTCTTGTATCATTTTTAAAAACTAACAAATGTATTTATTGCATGAGCTTTTATGGGAGAAAATCCCACGTCAGACACTTGAAGATGGAGAACTTGCAGAATGGGAGGAAAATAGATGCAAGGAAGTATAAGTCATAGGAACAGGTTAGACTGTTACAGCAAATCAAAGCAATTGTTTAGATTCAAAAAGTGGAGAACAGCATATTAGAGGGAATGAAGTAAAATGTAATAAGAAAAGAACCAGAAATCCCTATTTAAACCTAAGTCAATGGTGTCAAATCTGCATATGAATTCCAATTCTTCAGTTTCTCTTTGAAGCTTCAATTTGGAATCCATTTGCCTAACTACAACTATTAACATATTGTCAATGGAATGAGCAGGGAGATTGAAGTGTTCCCCTACTGGTTTTTTAATGTTATTTCTGTTGTCAGATTTGTGTCCATTTATTCTTTTGTGCAGAAACTGTCCTCCTTGTCCAATCTAAACTACTACTTTGATTTGCCGTAGCAGTCTGACCTTACACTTCCCTGCATTTATTTTCCTCCAATTCTGTAAGTTCTCCATCTTCAAGCTTCTGATGAAGTGGGATTTTCTCCCACAAAAGCTCATGCAATAAATAAATTTGTTAGTCTTTAAAAGTGCCACAGGACTCTGTTGTCTTTCTACAATAGACTAACACGGCTACCCCTTTGGAATTTGACAAGATTCCCTGTTTATTATATCCAGTGTGTTCAGATTCTTTGTATCAACTAAGCAACTGTGGCATTCAACTTCTTTCCTTTTGTCAGGACGATATTACACAGTAATTGAATTTTTTAAAGAATTGTTTCTGTTCAGTGCTTCAACGCTTATCTCCCACCTGATTAATAAACATGAAGTTAAGACATTCTTTAGACTCACCAAACAAAAATAATAATCCAAGGAATAAACCCAGAAAGATTATCTTGATTTATTTAATAAGTACCTCTTATATAAAAGTAGTTTCTGTAAAAAAAAAAAAAAAAAAAAAGCTAGGAACCAGGTTCTCCATTGAAGGTGGCTAGTTTTTGCATTGCATCTTCAGCATACGATGTGCCTAAAACTGTTGTAACCAACCCAGGGAAGATCACTCCTAGTATAAAGGTAATGCTCTGTTGGTGTTGTGTTGAATGGGGTCACTGACCTCATTTCACATCCCTGCTGCCAGCATAGCAAGGAAAGCTGAGCTTGGCAAGAGGAAAGGGAATGCAGCTGAGACATTCTACCTCTGGCAGATCTCCTACTGCAGTTTTAGCACTGTGTGGTCATTTGCACAACTAAGAGCAGTCTGCCATTGGGGGAGTGACCATGTAGCATCAGGATCCAGTCAATAGAGAGGGGAACTTTAGATAATCTTCGAGCACACACCCTGATATGAGTTCAGTTCATCTGGACACCAGGATAATTTAAAACATAGCCTGGCAAGATTTTTAAGAGCCAAATCATGACCCAGTGAGTGTGGCCACAAAAGTGAGAAAGGAAGAGTAAGATAGCCCACCCTTACACTCCTGTTCAGCCATTCAGGAACTGGGATCCAGTCAAATAGAGTTACGCAGATTCTGTACACCCACTAGGTACTTATCTCCTATTCAGATAGGCAGAGATTGGGTGAAGTCAGTGCATCAGCCAGTACAGCTGTGAGCAGCTGTTGGGAGGTGTGTAGTAAGCTCCTTCTAGTATTGTATAACTTCTGCCATGGAAGAAGGTGAAAGCATGGATGGAATCGTAGCTCTCATCTATTTGCTGACCTTTACAGAGGGCAGGCAGTAAAACCACAATCTTGCCATTACTCATATTTGTCCATTTTTTATTATCAAATGCACAATTTCCATATAAACCAAGGAAATACATTGTATCTTATCATTATTTCTCGATGATTTGCAGAGCCTCTCAAGCAAAGCTGATGGCATTGGCTGTTCCCCAACCAAAATACAAATATTTTCAAAACAGGAAAAAAGTTGAAAGTATTCAAAATTTAGTTAGCTAGTAGACCACTGAGTTTTATGAAAACATATGTGGTTAGTAGGCCACTTTAAATGAAGAAGTTAGAAATATGTAAAATATGTCTCTTTTAAATCTCTTGCTGTTGCCACAATTCATTGAACAAAATAACCAAAGATTTGTAGTTTCCGAGATTGAAGTTTGTATCGATTGTCGTACTAAACTTGTCTTCACAATGTAGGCTGTTGTATTTTTCATAGAAGTTGTGCTCTAGCTGAGCAAAATCAAGCTCGGTCCCCTATCAGACTCACACAATGAGTAATCTGAGAAGTCTCATGGGCATAATTATGGAGAACTACTCACCTCTGTGTTGATCTTGAGGTTGAAAAAGCCTCCACTGGACATAGTGCTTCTATGGTATCAAAAGGCAAAGCCATAGAAAGGTGCTGATCTTAAGCTTCAAGTCAAGCAGCAGAGCATTATTTTCCATGTTGTCAAGTTGCCACCAACGAGTAGTTCAAAACCTCCTAAAACAGACCCCTCCCTCCCCCATTCTTCCCATGGACCATAGAACATAGTTCATTAAACGTGTTTGCCGTTTCTAGTCAATAGTCAGAAAATCATAGATGTTCCCTTTGTGATCATGATTGGGAAATGTATTTGTTTGCTTTGTAATTCCTTGGAGTACTTCATACCATTGATAGGTGGACTACTTTCTTTTTACTGCCAGTAGCTGCCTATTTAAGGTTATTCCCTGTAGAGAATGAAGTGAATTCATGAATCATTCAAGGGAGAGAAATGTAAAAGCCTAGTAACTCAGAGAAACTTCTGTAATTATAAACCATATCAATTGCTCTAGACTATGTAGTAACTGCTGGGTAGAGTCATGGCGGTAATGCTTTTCAGAGCCTCCATTTCAGATGCATTTCATTGCCTCCAAAAAAGAGGGGTAGGCACTGATAGTTGAGAGGTACATAGAATTGGAGCACCAGTGAACATTGTATTCCTTTATACCAGTTGGTTTTTCTGTTCCAAGTCCATCCAGGTAAGCAGTAATAAGTAATCAATTTTTTGCTAGTCAGTGACACTGGGATTTCCTGACCTTTTATTTAGCCAAATTGAAGCTGTAATAAATTAGACATGTTTGGATTAACACTGGTATTGTTAATATTATGTGGTTTCATTTTACTCTACTCTCTTCAGTTAAGTCTATATCCTATAATTTCTGCTTTCACTCCAGCAAACTGGTTTATACTAGACGCATTTCTTACAGTCAAGAAATTAATCTAACTGACTTATAGATACTGATGGGCAAGAGCAAAATTAAAGGCAGTTCAGATAGGACAAGGCACTGCTCTTTAATTAATACTTGATCTAAGAAATTGGTGCAACGTTGGGATATATCAACTATGGTGTCATTCTCATCTTTTAACCTCAGCTTTCATTATGTTTCATTATAACTCAGCTTGACAGAATGCAGTGTGATGCAACAGCTTGTGAAGAGGAATCAAGAAAATTCTTTTCTTTTCCTCCCCCAATATTACTGTAAATAGCACATCTTGTTATAAATGAAGTAGCCAGATGAAAAGAACATTAGATGAGAAAAGATTAACAGTATCATTGAACTGATAGATTCAGTCTAGTTATTCTAATTTAATTTAATTTGGGCAGTTTGACACATCTCTAGTTGAACCATAGCCAAAGGGAAACAATTTAACAAGGGTTAAAGAGGAGTAATAATTTCTGAAGATGTTGAGCATCTGTAGGATCAGTAGATCTTTACAATATCTTACAATATGAAAAGTTAAACTCATGTAACTAGAAATCTTCATGAGTTTGGCACCTTCTCAATGACATCTTTAATTTCTGGATCATAATAATTACTTAGCTCAGAGTTAATTGGTTTTAAGTATTAAATCATAAAGCAGTGTTAAGTCTTACCATGTAGGTAAATTTAACCCATAATGTTCCTGGACATACTGCAGAATTTCTTCAGTCTTGTAACCAGATCAAGTTTTCTTTCAATGCATCATCAAGAAGATTGAGTGACAATGACCTTAATTGTTTCATTGATCTAACTTTTCAACCACAGTTTCAGCTGTATTCTTCAAATTGTAGAACAAGTAGTTAGGGACAGATTTTTAAAAATATTTAGGTGCCTAAAGGTGCAGATAGTGCCTGCTGGGATTTTCAGAAGCATTAAGGTGCCTAACTCCTTATTCCCTGTTGCCATCTCTCTTTTGATGCTTATATACCTTTAAAATCTGGCCCTTAATTATTAATGTCAGTCAACAGATTGAGTTTAACTGTAAAATCAATTCAAGGATCTGTCCTAGACTGATGATAGTTTTACCTTGTTCAATAGCTATTCAGGGCATCTTAAACTTTTACAATTCCAGTGCAACTTTGTATTTTATTTTTATTGTCAAGCTGAAGTTTGCCTATTTTGACAAACATATAAAGGACATCAGTATTTCTGTTAACCACAATGAAAGATGTCAAATTTAACTTTGGTACATGAACAATACCTATATAAAGAAGGGACTTTACAGTATTGTTAATATACTGGGACTTACTCCAGTGTTCAGGACTTATTTTTCCACAGTTGTTCTAATTAAAATGGTCCAACAGTGAGAATCAGTTTGACATTTTTCTCATCTTCAGGAAGGATGTATAATTTTCTGTAAGCCTATAAGATATTTCTAGAGTAAGCATCTTTTTCCACTACCATATTTCTCCCCAATGTGTTATATTATATAGGATCTAACACAAAGGGGTCCCCAGTCTCAGTTGGTGCATTTGGGCACTACCATGATGCAAGTAATTAATAATTTTTATATTCCATTTCTTTCTAAAGCATAATCTAGTATATGCACAAAATGTTTGCAAAGCACAGATGGATCTGAAACACATTGTAATCTATTTTTTATTCATATTTGTTTAGAAAATAAATGAATAAAAAGTATTTTGATAGTTTACAATTCAAAACATGGCTAAAATCTCAGAAAGCATGGTTAACTATTCCTCAGTGAGTACTAGACTTCCATTTCTATGTCCATAGTATTTTAGAATCTCTGTCCCTTCTTCCATATAAAAATACAGCTTCTCCTGTTTTTCTCTTTCGTATAAGAACAAATGAAAACTATATATGGAAGACACCTAATGTAACTGTCAATAGGTGTCATTCTGACAAAGTGCAGTTCTTTTCAGGCTGTGGATAAATTCTTTATGTCATGTAGTGCTATATGAATAATGTCTAACTATGTAGACTTTTTATAAAGCAAAAGTAAAACTGGGAGCATATTGTTTGTATGAATACTATTCATGTCATCTTATGCTTTTCAGCTAATAAACTTTCTTTTTATTTATTTTTTAAGTCAATTGACCCTGGTCAGCAGTTCACATGGGAGCATTCTAACTTGGAAGTAAACAAACCAAAGAATAGATATGCGAATGTAATTGCTTATGACCATTCTCGTGTTCTACTTTCAGCAATAGAAGGTAAGAAGATCTTTAACAAATTAAACTAATTACATCTTAAAAGCCTAAGTAATAACTTTACTTCTTGTCAATTAAATTAATAGCTTTAAATTCATGTAATAATCTTTTTTTCAGTCTTCATTTGCAGTAATTAAATAACATGAAGCATTAAAAGCTAGGCAAGGTTATATGTAGCAAGAGGGAGACTTCTTTCTCAACGCATCTGCTCCTTGTGTGTATGCCAAGTCTTATCTACTTACTTTTTTGACAAATATAGTCACTATTTTTTAAAATCCTACCAACACAAATCTTAGGAAGTGTGAGATGGTTTCTTGTCTGGCTCTCACATTATCAGAAAAATGAATAACTCATTTTCATTTGCCAGATCTTTAGTGCTGGTGATAACACATAAGCCAGAAAGAACACAGCTTGGATTTCTTGTCCCAGCGTGAATATGCAAAACTGGCAGTTAGAAATCCAACTTTTTACTTGTCAACTGAATATTTTTTTTCTTGGAAGCCATTAGGAAACAATAACTGAATTTCAGGTATTTGTGTTACTGGAAACTCAAAATGTAATTGCCTGTAGATAGGCATGGTAGTATAAAGTGCCACAAGACTCCTTGTTTGTTTTGCTGAACTAGACTAACATGGCTACCTTTTGGAACTAGTCAAAGTTTTAGTTGTAACTGTTGGCAGACAGCTTTCCAAAGATCTGGTCAACCTTGTGCTGAACTAAGCCATCCAAGATGATTGAATCTGTGGGGTTTGTCTAGTTTTCCAAATTCAAGTGTTTCCTGAATAACTGGAGTCCCTGATTATCCATCAGAGGATATTTTTCATTAGCCATCTCTCACTATCTATATAGGCTATTTCTTGGAATTAAGGCAGATTTTCAATTTATTCTACTCAGCTGAATACCAGTATTGGTGATGTCTGCTTTAGTAAGCTTTGATAGATCTTGTATATTGAACTGGCTTTAAAATTAAAAGGGCGTTCAGTCCTTGTATCCTGCATGCAAAGACATAGTTGCTTCATTCTGACTATTTATTCTATATGTTAAATTGTGCTGTGTTTTCATCTATTTTGTGAATGACACCTTATCTTTGGCTACTCCAAAAATGCAGACATGAGATATAGCTTTGACAGTATTTACAGGTGTTATCCATTCTTTAGTGTGCTATGCAGAACCAAGTAAATGCTCAGTAAAGGAAAACGCAATTCCACTGGTTGAGCTTTACATCTTTGCCTAATTTATTGCAGCTGCACATTGTATGCTTTGATAACACAGACACAGTTTCTCACGTCTATTAGAAAATTTTAATGGTTGCCTTGAAAAATTTGCATATAGTAATCATCTTACATTTGTTCCACCTATGGAGCTCATTTAACTGGTCTTAACTAAATTTTTCAGTGGCATCAGTTACATTTCCTCACATTGCTTTATAGAAATATCTAACTCAACACTGAAGAGTGAACTAAAATTAGAATAGTCTCTGCTGTTGATTTGATTCTCATGAAGTTGCATAGTTATAGTTTAGAACAAAAAAACAGCTACTCCTCAGGGTGCAATAAAGATAGGACTGGTAAATAGTGTTTAAAAAGCTCCAGTGATTGTACAGTGATGCTCTTCTGAATTGTGTAAAAGTTCTTTGGAACAAATGGTAAAGTCACAAGAAATGGTAAAGGTAACTAGTTCTAAAACGAAGGAAATGATTTTTCACTGGGTGTTGGTTAGGAAGGGAGTTGAGTAGCTGACAAAAGAAAAGAACAATTACTTTGAAATAAATCAATTTGTTAATTCATAAGTGAATTAAGAGATTACTGAGTTGGAAAGGCCTGCCATATCCCCTCAATAAATGACCCAGGAACTTTGGCTTTCCTGGAAATTAGTGTGTTCTGCAGATGGGATCAGAAGGGAAAAAAGAAAAAAATATACAGAGAAAAAACACTCAGTTAAATGAGGATAAGCAAATTATCCAGTAAATGAACTTTTTAAAATAAAAATTATGAGAATACAAGAAAAGTTCTAAGTACTGTGGCAAGTACAGTATTTGCAGAAAAGAAATACTTAAAAGGGATTGAAAACACATAATCACCAAGTGTAATGTTGATTTTTCTTTTTAATGGCATAAATAACCTGAGGAGGTTAAAATGACTAACTCTATAAAATTGCCATGGATCCTAAATGCAGAAAACATAATTATAAACATATGAAATATCAGTGACAGGTTTACACACACAGATAGCTTTTTGACCCGACTGGTGATTTAGCTACCGTTATAAACTTCTCAGCCCTCAATTTATGACAAGCAGAGTAACATAAATCAAGTATGAAATGCTAGCTTCTGTAAAAAGTATTTTACTTGAAATAAGCAATAAATTAACTATTTAACTCCCTTGTTTCTGAAGAGATTTTGTATAGGTATAATCTCTAAGTACTTTAATGTATCTAAGTTGCTAAATTTAATATACAAGTTTAACATTGTGTAATGTAAATAAAAATAAACATTCTTGAGAGGAAAATACATATGCTACCTAGTATTGCATTTGACAGCTGCATTTGTTTTCAAGCTATCATGGAAATGAATGCTTTTAATATTGATACAGAAATATTTTTCAAAGTGACACTATCCACATAGGCCAGGCTCAGAAGCTGAACTACATTACATTTGTTATAACCTCATCGGAAACATTTTCACTATTTGAAATACCTATGGGCCTCATCCAAAGCTCACTTGAGGTCAACTGAAGGACTCCCATCAACTTCAGTGGAGTTTGGATCCAGCCCTTTGTTCTTTCTAAAGTTCTCTACTGAGAAATCTATCCAGTTACAATAAAGGACTCCATCCCCAGCTAATAGCAGCAAGTGCCTAGAACCTCTTAATCAGGTTCTGTGGGGTTTTTTCCCATTTGTAATACTTAATGATTTACCCATCAGTGTAATGTTTGAGGACCTCACAAACATTAATGTGTTTTTCATTCCTGTGAAGAACTGAAACACAGAAAGGTAGTGTAAGGTATACAAATGTAGAACCAGGATCAAACTAAAATATCCCGAGACCTAGAAAGGTGCCCTAACAAGCACTATTAGTTCAACTGTGATAGCTTTGTTACTGTTGCTGTTACGGAAACTAGGAACAAAGCAACTGTCAGACTGAATCAGTTCCAAGGTCTATCTAGTCTCTGACAGTGGTCCAGTACCAGATGCTCAGAAGAACCCAGCTGTAGACAGATCTTATGCTTATCTTTGATAGCTAAAAATTGGCTTAAGACCTGAAGCATGGGGTTAAAGATCTCTTCCAAAAGTTTAACTTTAGCTTTTATATTCTTGTTATACATGGAAACATCAAATCCCATTTGGAATCCTTTTAAGTTCTTGGCCTTATTAACGACTTTCTGTGGAAAGCAAAAGAAACAAGGGGTCCTGTGGCACTTTTAAAGACTAACAAATTTAATTATCACATGAGCTTTCATGGGATAAAATCCCACTTCATCAGACGCTTTGAAGATAGGGAACTTACAGAATGGAGGAAATCAAATGCAGGGAAATCTATGACACAGGATCAGGTCAGGCTGTAGCAGCAAATTAAAATAGGTGTTGGGATTCAAACACTGGGGAATAGCGTATAGAGGAAGGTGAGGTCAAATTACCTCTTTTTCTTTGAAGCTGCAATTTGTTATTCATTTGTTTGAGCACTGCTATTAAGTCGTCAGGCATGTGAGCACCAATGTGATTTATGCCATCATGTGCCAGAAATGCCCCCTACTTTATACATTGAACAAACAAGACAGTCTCTGCGCAAAAGAATAAATGGACACAAGTCTGACATCAGAAATCACAACATTCAAAAACCAATAGGGGAACATTCAATCTCCCTGCTCACTCCATTGACAACTTGTTAATAGCGATACTCAAACAAATGAATAACAAATTGCAGCTTCAAAAAGAGACTGCAGAATTGGAACTTATATGTTAATTCGACTCCGTTGCCTCAGGGTTAAAAAGGGACTATGGATTTTTTTCTCATTATAACAGGTGATTTGGCCTCACCTTCTTCTATATGCTGTTCCCCAGTGTTTGAATCCCAACACCTATTCCGATTTGTTGTTACAGCCTGACCTGAATTTCCCTGAATTTAATTTCCTCCCATTCTATAAGTTCCACATCTTCAGAGCGACTGATGAAATGGGATTTTCTCCCATGAAAGCTCATGCGATAAAAAAATTGGTTAGTCTTTAAAAGTGCCACAGGTCTCTTGGTTTGTTTTGCTGACCTAGACTAACACAGCTACCCCTTTGGAAAGGAGTTCCACAGTTAAATACATTGCATATTATGTTAAAAAAAAGTCCTTTATGGTTTTGAATTTATTACTTTTTAATTTCCTTTAGTTAAATGTCACGTTAGAAGGTAAATCCAAGTTGGTTGTATTCATTTCACTTTCTGTCTAAAGAAAAATACCATTTGGAAGAATTCTGCTCTGGTGTGCAAGTTGAGTCTCATCTCTGTCCTCTCTTTGGATTTGTCTAGGAGGGGGAAATACAAGGAGAAAGCAGAATATCAGAGATGAGATCTGAGATATGGATCTGTGTAGAACTGAGAGCAGAAATTTGTCTAATATTTATTAAATACAAAGAAGAACATTCATTTTAAATGTCAAATGAGGGCTTAAAATAATGGAAAATAAAATCATTTAAAAATGTACATCCCAAAAAGACTTCCTGTTCTTGTTAGGTTTCTAAGACTAAAAATCTGTGATTGGATCTCAGGCAACTAGGATTGTTTAGTTTGCAGAATGAGATGGTGCATTGGAGTAAATCTGTGTATATAAGATAAATCTTGGGAAAGTAAAAGGCAAGAAACTGCTAATATTCTTATTTTATATTGAGTCACCCATTACCACTAAATCAGCATTTACTATTTAGAACATGATCTTTATCTGTAGAAAGTATTCTGACAAATTTATATTGTTAAATACTTACTGAACAGTTAAGGACAACTGCAGTCTGGTTACTCTTGCGCTCTGTCACATTGCAGTTGTTCTATGCTCTGTTCAGGGTGCTTTCCTCTCCCTTCCCATCTGCAAGCAATGTGCCTGAAATGCACAGGAATCATTGCACAATGGGGTAGCAGGGGAAGAGAGGTCAGGCTGAGTGTTCTGAACTGACTCTGAGGTGGCTGTCTCTACAGCAAAGCTGAGGAGAGTTATGCGGGTATAAAAATACTGGGCAGTGGATCAACTTACAACCCAAAACTGCCTGGTGAAGAAACATGCATGGGCTGAAGAGCCTGCTGGGGCTGGGAGGCTGTGCTAGCAGAAACAGTAGCTTTATTAATATTCCAAAACCATGGATAGATGATGCCGTCTATTCCCGTACACACAAACCCCTGCGTGTCCCTCTGGAGAACCCTTGTAAAATGACCATTGGCTTGCATTTTACACAGAGGTAAAGGATTTGGTCCTTTAGTTAATATAAATTCTGTTAGTGAAATTGTTTTTATTCAGAGTTAATAGGAACACTATGAATTTACAGTATGTCATCTAGCTATTAAAGTTACTATTTACATCCATTCAGGAATTCCTTTGCTGGGCATAATAGTGCTATACTGTAGATCATAACTCATCCTGTATGAGCTGGAGAACTGTTTTCTCAATAAACTGAATTTAATAGAGCCACGAAATTATCAGAGTGATATCCTCACATTGCACTGCAGTATTTGCTTTGCAATATCGTGTCATGACTCAGCCATCAAAGTGCATTGTTGTTATAGTCCTGGCATTGTGCTGTTATCTGTGGCTCTCAGTGGAATCCTGTTTAACGCTTAATCTCCTCTTTTTACTCTTCCCACCCTTTTCTTGTCTCCAGTCGTTCTGTTGACCAAATTAGAAAATTTGAAAGCTAGTGTAACTTTTTTTGTTTTTCCTTAACTCCCTTCCCCCCAGTCTTCTTTCCTTGGTGGTCTGTCCTGGCTTTCTTTCCTAGAGATGTTTTTCTGTCTCTCTGCCTTTTTGCCTTTCCTTTTTACTCATTTTTTGCCCTTACCTCCCTCACACCACTTATTCCTAGCCCCCACTTCTCGCTTTAATCCTTTCCATCTTTTTCTTGTTGTTTCATCTTCTTCCTTTCTCTTCTTCTCCTCTTCATGATCCCTTTCCCTGTCCCCAATGTTCAGTCATCCTGCTCCCATTCCCTTCCCATATTCTGTTCTCCTTTTCAAGTTTTCTTCTCTCTGCTGCCTTCTGCCCATGAAATATCTTATATCTCTTGGCCTCTCCCTTCATTCTTTTCCTGTTCTTTTCTAGTTGGATCAGCCCATATACTGTGCCAACAGTTAGTCTTCTCCAACATCTAAGTTTCTGCTTGTCCCTTTATTCCTTAAATGATGTTTCTTTGCAATATATTGTATTTTCCTGTCCCCTACTGAAAGTTATTGGGTTTATCAATATTTATTATTAAAAAGTCTCTCTTTTTTTTTTTTTTTTTTTGGCTGAATACTGCTCTTTTCAATAACTTGTAAATAATACAATGGTATTTATACCACAGCATTGTTTGAGTTTGGTAATCTCCTTACCAATATGTATTTTGTAACAAGAGAACCTTCTAAAAAACAATGCTTTTTGATTTGCATCCAATAGCAGTTTTAGTTCATTTCATCCTGACATAGCTCAAAACATTAGTCATTGATTTAAGCCAATAGTACAGTTTCATCAGCATTTTGTATTCATCATTACATTATCTCAAGTTAATTGTGTACAAGCATGACAGAATTTAATCCTATTACTTCAGATTCCCTTTTTATACTTAACAGCATATCTTTTAGAGATGCCTCACAGAAAGAAAGGTTTATGGTTTAATTTGACTTAAGTAGAAAGACTGCATAGTACTTAGCTTTTGTAAAGAGTTGAAACAATTTCATGATGTGATTTCAGTCAGTGAATAAAATGTGAAGTCTAATTAAAGCTATTTAAGATGACAACTTTCTTCAAGAACTCAAAGAAATAATGTTGAGGTCTGTATTATCAGCTCCATTGTGTGAGACCTGTATCTCTTGCCTGTATATACATAGAATATTGCTGCTTGTTCAACTCTCATTTTATTTCATATGAACAGTCCAGTAGTAAATCAATAATGATAAAGAAACTGTTTGGTTTTGTCCCTGTTATCTGCTTTGTATCTGAATTGTGTTATTGGATATAAAATCACAGAAACTGGAAGGGCCCATGAGAGGTCATCGAGTCCAGCCCCCTGCACTCATGGCAGGACCAAGTACTCTCTTAAATCATCCTTGATAGGTGCTTGTTTAACCTGCTCTTAAAAACTTCCAATGACGGAGATTCCACAACCTGCCTAGATAACTTATTAAGGTGGTCAATCACCCTGACAGTTAGGAATGTTTTTCTAATGTCCAACCTCAACCTTCCTTGCAGTAATTTAAGCTCATTGCTTCTTGTCCTAGCATCAGTGGTTAAGGAGAACAATTTTTCTTCCTCCTCCTCGGGACAACCTTTTAGGTACTTGAAAACTGTTATCGTGTCCCCTCTCAGTCTCCTCTTTTCCAGACTAAACAAACCCAGCTCTTTCCATCTTACTTCATAAGTCAAGTGTTCCAGAACTTTAATCATTTGTGTTGCTCTTCTCTGGAATTTCTCCAATTTGTTGATATTTTTGTTTCTCTGGTTTTTCACTCTGTGTGTGTGTAAAATCGGGCCGCTTTTATTCTTCTGAGATATATTGAAAAGCTAAGGTCTTTTGTGCTCAGCCACTCATAGAATGTTGCCACCACAATGCTAGAACCTCATGTCAAGGCGGAAGCTTGCAGACTTTGGTCACTCTTCTGCATAGAGGGAAGGACTGTTAGTACATGGATATGAGGAAATTGTTCTGCACTACCTGGAAATTCATTCTTAGACTGAGCTCTTAGGCAAGATCAGGGACACCATCGCTGGTACAAATTTTACAAGGGGAATGATGCTGAAGAGATCAGACCAGATTCTGTGTCCAGTTACACCAGTATACATCAGGAGCAAGACCACTGATGAGTTCCTCCAGTTTCACGGCAGTGTAACCAAATACAGAATTTAGCCTTCTGTCCCTTTCCTGACCCAAGTTGTACAGAAAACAGGCACAACCAAACCACTGATCTCTAACTGTTACACCCAAATTTAAATAACGGGGGCAGTTGCCTCAGTGCTTTTCGGTAAGATGCCTTCAGGCTATAGCAGCTAACGAAGGTTTGCAGAATTTCATCACAGTACAGTCAAACTGACTGGCATTTGAGTATTTTTGTGGCATTCAATGTGACATAGTGTTATCCAGTTTTCTCAGCTCGGAGTGTCATTATGGTCAGAGAAATGATGCTGTAAAACGACATGTTAGTACTGTCAATGGGCATTTCACTTTTGCTCAGTTTACAAGTTATTACTGTTTATTATGTATATAGTACAGACATTGTACTAGACACTTGGAAGAGAATAACGTGATAAGAGATCTGCCCTGAAGGGACTGTTATGTGTCGTGGGGAGCTGGCTGAGCTAGGGAGTAGTGTATATGTGGTGCATAAGGATGGGAGCTGATTGGGAGAATGAGTGAGGTGAGTTTTTTGGAGCTCATTTTGAATGTAATTGGTGTCTGTGTGTGAAAAAGATGTCTGGGAGACTAAATCAGAGGAGGTGTGGCCATGGCTAGGAGCGTGAGTCATGACGGTGGTGACGGCATGTTCATAGGTAACAAGAGAGAGTGGGAATGGTATGCATTGGGTTGGTGGGGGCAATGAGAGGATTGAATAGCATGAACCCGACAAATCCACACAGTCTGAGCAGAGAAGGCCAGATCTTCATAGTGTTGGCCTCACTGCACCACCCTTTCTTGAAACACATCACTGCTCACAGTCTTCTCCACAGACTGGAGTGCAGATGCACTAACTTAGTGCTACTTAAAGAAGAATTCAGTTAGAGAATTCTAGTGAAGTAACTGCTCAGATGTCATCAGCTTTGTGAGAGGGAAATGCTGCAGAGAAAGGGTTTGCCCATTCCTGTCCAAATGAGCCCCCTAACAAATTTCATGGAGAAAGTGTAGCAGAGAGCCTTTTTCTCCCAGTAAAAGTTGATGCAAGTGTGAGTGACAGTTCTGTGATACCTTCCATCTTCTCTTGGCTCTGTTAAAGCCCCTCTTCAAATATTTTTACAGGTTAATTCTGATTCCCTCTTGCTTTTTTTTTCCTGGGTACAATGGGGATTGAGCCTGGGAAAATCCCTTGTTCATACCATTTTAAATTAAAATGTTAGCCATTCTGGATTTTTAAGCAATGGGCTTAAATTATGGCAAGGGAGGTTTAGGTTGGACATTTGGAAAAAATTTCTGTCAGGGTGATTAGCCACTGGAATAAGTTGCTGAGGCAGGTTGTGGAATCTCCATCATTGGAGGTTTTTAAGAGCAGGTTAGACAAGCACCTGTCAGTTTAGGAGGGTACTTGGTCTTGCCATGAGTGCAGGGGACTGGACTCAATGACCTCTCATGGTCCCTTCCTTTACCAGTGCAATTAGCATTGGATTCAGAGTATTAGTGCACTGTTTGATGTAGAGTTTGCAGTACTCCTTCTTGCTGCTAATCTTCAGGCTGAGCTGTTTATTGTTGCTCCAGAGGCCAGTCATCCCAGAAGATCATTTTACAAAAAAGGATTGTTTGGATTTTTTGTTGTTTTTTTTAATTTTCAGGCTTTTATTTATAACATTTTGCTTCAAAGGGTGATACCAGACATCCTAATGCAATTCTAATTTATTCCAAAAAGTCTCGTAGCAGCCTGATTGAGTTTTTTCATTAATAATACCCAGTAGGTATAGATTTCTCATATTGGCCTCCTTCTTCTCATCCGTTTTGTGAAGATATGTTTTATTATCTTGATAAGGGAAGAAAAATGTGGCTTTGTGCCTAGCAGATGTATTTTTTAAGGCTATAGCTACACTAGAGTCTATCGGCAAAACTTCTGTCAATCAGGGATATGAATATTTCAGAGCTTTTCCCGCAGACGTAGCTTCTGCCGCACATGGAGGTGGTCCTTTTATGCTGACAGGAGAGAGCTTTCCCATCCACATTGAGTATCTTCACCAGATGCGCTGCAGCAACTCAGCTGTATTGGTGCAGCTGCGCTGATTCAGCACTGTACATATAGACATGGACTAAAGCATTGTCAGATTTCCACATCCAGGACTGTCACGAAAACATTTCTAATCTAGTGAGAGAGAACCCCAGATCCCATCCTTTATAAATGAAATGGATGCTTTTCAGGTATGCACAAAGTGTAGACATACTAAGGAAAACTACCCAGTGGTTACATGGTGTGGCCTTCAAGACACATGACTTTTTTAAATGTCTGGGGTGAAGTAAGTACGGTGTAAGCATCAAAACTATGACCCATCATCCTGAAAACAAGCAAGAGCAGATGATAAACAAAATTACTGAGGATAATGGAAAGAGAAAGGGAAGCCTCTTTTTTTAAAGAAAAGCTCCTAGCCAAAGGTACAACCACAATAAAAAAATTGGTGGGGACAAAGGAAAAGACCACATGAATCTTGCATATGTATTTAAGGAAGGACACCGTGAAGACAATAAGAAATTAGGAGGGAACTCTCATCCTCCCCATTTCATCCCTACATCCCCACCCAGCTTATTGTACCTTTTAGTGTTATGGGTGAGCACTGTATATTACACAGCTGAGGGAACGCTCTGAGCCAGTTCTGACCTCTATCTGAGGAATTTCAATGTGCAGTAAAGATGGTGAGGAAAACTGTTTTATTTCCCGTAGAAAATTTCAAAGAATCATTGTTTTCCCCATTGTAGGTTTGTGGGGTTTTTTTTGTTTTTTACAATATTTTTTCAGGTTTTCATGGAAAATCTGAAAACCAAACAGTTTAACACTGAAAAATGTCCAGTTTTCCTCAAAAACCTGAAAAAAAATTGTTGAAAGCAGTAAGTCTTCTTGTGACCCTGGGTGCCTGCGGATCTGAGAATGCTTTCTTCTCTCTTCCCCTCTAAAGTTAAGAGGTCTTTTCCTGTCCTGAGGTATTTAGTCCGCACTTCCCCCCTTTGCACACACATGTACACACGCATACATATATATTAAAAGCCAAATTGGCATTATAGTTGCAGTTAAACCAAATGCTGTTTACACAAGTTAAAAAAGAATCGGTATAACTTCCTTGAGCCTCCAAGGCCACACTAAGGCTACCCTAAAACATGATCCATAGTGTTAAAATCTTTTCCAAGTTATATTGGATCTTAATTAGTATTATTATAGGGGGAGTCAGTGGATGCTAGAATGCAGTGGCAGACTGAGTGGAGGTGTGGGGGGGCCCTTACCAATCCCAGCTCTGGTGCACTGCTGCTCCCCGCTGCCTGACGGTCACTCACCGCTGAACAGGAGACGGCAGGAGATAAGAGCTGACCTGGATTCATGGGGAGGGAGCGGTTTCCTGCTACAGGGGTTAGACTGAAAAGCTGCCTCTAGCCCTGAAGGAGTTGGGGAGGGCAAGGCTGGGGACTGCAACTGTCCCCCCATTGGACTCGTAGGGTGCGTCTACACTTGTAAATTAAGTCGACTTAAGCTTGCTACCCCAGGACTGCACCACTGCCCGCCCTGCCGGGGGGGGGGGCACAGGGGGAGCCTGGCTTGCCCCCCCCCCACAGGGCAGGGCAGGGCAGGGCAGAGCCCTGCCCACCCTGCTCCTATGCCCTGCCAGGGTCCCTATGTACAATGGGGCAAAGGCTGAGCCCCCTGGCACTGGGCACTTAGCTAAAGTCGACCTAAATTTCCAAGTGTAGACATAGCCCTAGAGCTGCACATGGGGACCCCAGCCAAGCTGCAGCCGGGGCTTCCAAGTTCCCTGACCTATCTGGAAGGAATGGGGTTTTTTCCTTCAGAGATGCAATGTGCTAAGTAAGGAAGGGGGACTCCTGCGGCTTGTGGCAGGGGGGCTGGCTAAGGCCTGGATGGAACCTGCTCCAGTGGGGGCTGTGAGCAAACCTCCCCCTCCCCCAGCAGCTACTCTGTTACTACTTCTGACATGCAATGGGAATGGCTGCTGCTGCCCAGCAGGGAAGAGAGAGAACAGAGCAGTGCAGCCTCATTTTCTCCAACCTCCTCTTCCCCCCAGTCCTCTGTTTCTTTCTCCTGAGCACTTCTCCCCACCCATGTTCTCCTGAGGTAAAGCAGTGAGCAGCAGTTCTCAGCATGAGCCTCAGGCCTGTATCTTCCTGACTTCTCCCACCCACCAAGAGTCCCATAGAACTGCCCCCCCAACACACAAGCACACAACGCAAGAGAATCATCATGGTGCCCTCCCTGGGCCCAGCCTCCACTTTGGCAAGGCCAAGTTGATGTAGTGTCCAGACTTTAAAATTATATCTGACGGGCGACGCTGGGAGACACCGGGCTGTGGGGCTGAAGCAACAGGTAAGTGTGTGGGGTGGTGCCATCCGGCCTGTGCTTCTTGGGGGCTAAGGACACAGGAGGTGCTGAGGTGGCCTTCAGCACACACACACCCCACTCCTCCTGCACATCATGAAAGACCAAACAGCCCCCACTCAGTGAGGAGTGGGGGGTGCGGCTGCCCCACCATAGCCAGTGCCAGGCTGCAGGGGGAGAGATGAGCACCACACACTGGGTAAGAGCAGGAGGGTAGTGGAGCCAAGACTTCATTTTGAAACCTCCAAGCCAATTAAATTAATTCGAACTAACTAAAATTAGTTCGAAGTAGTTAGTTCGAATTAACTAATTTTAACTAACTTTGGTAAGTGTAGACATAGCCTTTGAAATCTATTGATGCAAAGTACCACTGAAGAGCTAGTTCTTGTTATTACGTATTATAAAGATACAGTAGGTCTTCATGGTGCAAGACACACAACTTTTCTGTTCTGGAAATCTAAGCCCATGAAAGAACAATGGCTAATCAACTGAAAGAAATCACATTGTTAGAGAAAGGGAGAATTATGATCTCACCTAGATTCTATTTGTGGGACTCTTACTATGATCCTAACTTTAATCGCTGTGTATCTAATAGTTTGACACAGAATTGCAGGATTGCAGGAGACCTTCAGAGGTCATCTAGACCTGTGGTTTTCAAACTTTTTCCTTGGGCTCCAGTTAAAAAAAATCATTTATGCCTGAGACCCTTCAACTGCAACTTTGAGCAATGCATTCCAGTCTTTTGGTGGTGGCAGCAGAGGCCTTCATGACCCAGTACTTGAGGGTCTGCGGCCCAGTACTGAGTTCCGACCCGTGGTTTGAAAACCACTGGTCTAGACCAGTCCCCTGCACTCAAGTTAGGACTAAATATTATCTAGCATAAATTATTATCTAATTTTATCAGTAATTCCTGCCAAAAGGAAAATGACCCAGAAGACTCTTAGCTTTACTTTCATACTATTCTATTCTGATGCACAACTTGATAAGTTCCAGCCAACATTGCCAAAAGTGCAATAGTTTCCAACACAAAAATGGAAAAGAAAAAAAAAAGAGAGAAAGCAGCTGCCCCAAATTCCAAACTCTCTAGGATCTCAAAGTCATCAATTAAAAAAAAGTAATGACACCAAATCTTTCCCAGCAATACAAGTTGATCCAATAAAAGATATTAAATTGTCCACCTTGTTCTGGTAATAACACTGTAAATATTTTATGAATATGCTGAGTCCCTAACCTGTCTTCAGAAGAGCACACAGTCCCAGTCTCGGTTAGATCCTGACATGGCACCTTTAACTTCAGCGCGTACAGAATTGAACCCATAGGGTTTGGCTTCGTTTGCAACTCAAAGCAATAGCATATTACACATTTGAAAATACATTTCCTCCTTAAACATGGCAGTCACTAGGGGGCTTGTTTTTAAACCATGCCTAGAACCTTAGTTGTGTCAATTTTGATGGACTAAATGGGCCCAAGGAGTCAAAGGTGTTATCATTATCTTGTGACTGTCTAATATTAAAGAGTTTTAAACAGCTTTGGGGTTTGTTATACAGAGACCTCAGCTGTCATTGTACTTTGGCATACACACCATAAACAATTCTTTTATGTTTTCTTAAACATACAGAAAAGAAGGAAAAACAGTTGAAGCATTTGAAATGTAAAGAATTGAGTAAGGCTTTTAGTTTAACAATATTCTTTGTTGTCTTTCCCTTTAGCTGGATAGAGAGTTTTTAGACGATCTCCCCCCACTACCCGCCCAACAGTTTTTTAGATGGTATTAAAGAAGGCAATAGCTGTCTTTTGCAGCGGGGAAACTAGTAAAGCTGTGCTGGAGCAACTGTAGTTAAAGTCTGGTCCCATTTCATAGAAGACCAATCAACACGAACTCATACACAAGAGAGGAGAGAGAAGAACAGCAAAGACAGAAGATGCAGATTCTGCATCAGGAGTTCACGCTCAGTTGCAACCCTGCTGCTGGAAATATGCAGGCACAGCACGCCCATGATCTTATCAACCACTGAGGGATAGAGCAGATTGGTACCAACAATGGGCTATGTAGAGCATTACTTTTAGCTGCCTCTTTGGTCACAGCCTTACAGCAGAGTTGCAAAGTGTATCGTTTTGGCCAGCTAAGCCAGAAAGAGACATAGGAAAGAAGATATAAGGTAGGGAATAAAAAGGACACACAAGTGGGGGAGTGACAGCAGAGATCAAAGTCTCATGATCCCACGTGGTGGTCAGGATTTCGTCAAAGCCTGTACTGGTGGCGGATGTCACGTGGATCCCTTTTTTCTGGCCTCATCTGATCAGGACTTCCTTCATGGTTTGGATGACAAAGGGCCAACAGTATCACAGTGGAACCTAGGAGACAGTGGCTATGTCAGCCCATTAGTGAAGCACTCTGCTTACAGTCTACCTGTCTCCCTATCCAAAGTGGCTGTTAGCATGTTTTTCTCCCCCAAAGTCTTTTCATTTATAAACCGCCACAAAGCGAGTGTTAGGTGGTATAGCCCATCCCTTCGTTTTTTTGTCCAGTAGCTTTGAGCCGTTGATTTCCAGTCCCATGCTTTTCTTGCTTATTGGACATTATCTTTATATTGTCCTTGAATTATATCAGGTAGGCCTTTTCTTTTGGACTAATTCAGTCTTTCTGTCTCCATTTTGTACCTTTTTTCATCAACCTTTACAGTTCTAGGTTATTGTGATACTTTATGCCCTTTCACTCACTTCTTGATTTGAACTCACGATTAAGGTAAAATGAAGGCCCAATTATTACAACATTACTAGGAATTCCTCTGCACTATCTTCTTGTATTGCCCTACTCAGAGATACGCTAACCCCACTTACGTCCATTTGGAGCTCATTGTGTCCTCATGCCTGTATGACTTGACATTAATTCCTCTGAATCTCAGTGAAGGATTTTAGTACCTAAACCCGGGGTGAATCAACAGAACAGGACTGCATTTCCACGTAGGGTCTTAGAGCCTTCCAAGTTGTTATATATGAATTTAGTTTTATTCACACTTGTGAAAGATGATTATTTCATCCACATATGTTAGAGCACGTCCCATGATTTTTTGCACTTCGTTTCCAATTTTTTTTCCTAAGAGAAAGCCAATACTTAAATACTTCAATCCAGTTATGGGGAGAAATGCAAACAGCAAGCATAATAGTCTGAAACTATCAGCATCTTTCTCATATTAAAAAATATAATAAATGAAACCAGGAGAGTCTATAATTTTCCTTTTGATGAAGGAATCTTGTCGTCCCCAAGGAAGGAGACACAAGATCTGAAATTCAACAGAACTATCTTGGTACCCCGTGCAAAAAATGGAGTACTGCCCCACAATGGATCTTTTCCTGAGAACAAGGCAGGTAGTTTCTGCGCAGTCCACCATGGCCATTGAATTCACAAACTGGACATGGTCCCTGGCCAAAATGCCCGCATAGCAGGCCATGCTAATTAATCCAGTTAATCTGGTTATAATAGAGCATTCCATCCCCTATGAGTCCCAAAATTTACACACACACAATTTGTCCATTTAAGATTTGTGCAGCTGCTGCTGATTTCCTCCTAAATTAAGGGAGTTTATTTTTTAAAATAATTTTCCCTTTTTTTCCCCCTACTCTTTTGCAAATTAACAACATAGAGTGATAGGTTGCATTGAGAGAGGAGTGGAAATGTAGGGACGAGACAGCTGGCGGTTGATATCCCATTTGTCTCTTTCGACACATTTTATTGATTGATTGATCACCACTTTGGCAGAAGGATACCAAAACTGCTTGGAATAAATACAAGCATATATTCTAGTTGGTCTCTACAATTTAAGCAAAATAAAGGGTTCTTTCAGTTAATTTTAGTGCCAGAGCAAGAATCTGCACATATCTAACCTCTTTTTCCATGCCAGTTGACATCACACCTTTATATTAATTATTTGTTTATCATGTTTCAAATGGATTCATTAAAACATATGAAGAGATTAGTGTTCCCCTGTATAACAGAATGTCTCAGGAATATTGTCTGATGTGATATGACTGCTCAGATGTATTCATTCTTCTTGCTCTGCAGGCATACCTGGAAGTGACTATGTCAATGCCAACTATATAGATGGTTACAGAAAGCAGAATGCTTATATAGCAACACAAGGCGCTCTCCCAGAAACCTTTGGAGATTTCTGGAGAATGATGTGGGAGCAACGAGGTGCAACTGTCGTCATGATGACAAAACTGGAGGAAAGATCCAGGGTAAGAAAAAGCTTTATTGCGTTTGTAGACTGGGTGATTAAAAAAATTTTAAAACTTGTATCTGCTTTATCACTTACACAGATTTGTATCCAAACCTGCCTCTGCATTTTTGCCCAGTCCTCATTGTATATGAAATATTTTAAAAGGATAGTTAATAATTTATTATTAAATGGTCTATGTAATAAACTTCAGTTACAAATATAGAGCTATTACAGCCATGGGATTTTTTCTTAGTCTGTTTTCTAGTAACTACAAAACTTGAAATCCCAGTTTCTCCAGTCATTTCAACTGTTAAGTCCAAACTAAGCTGCAATATTGTATTGATGCAAATTATTATTTTCTAATAGAACCCTTTTTACATAAAATGATCATTGAATTTTGGTATAAATGTGGCCAGACTATGCTAGGCATAGTTCAAACACCTAGGAAGACACAATGTTTTTGTAATATTGAGGCACTGAATATTTTGTGTTCCTGTACAAAATGATGAAATATCAGTTAACGTATTATTTGGCACATTTTTATTCTGATTAAAACAATCAGAAAGTTGTATAAGTGAGTCCCAGCCTTAACCAGGTCAGTTTGGTCATATAGTAATTAGATATCAACTTTTCTAACAAGAACCAAATCAGAAGCAGAATTTTGATAAAAGTAAAGATCAACTCACACTTTTGGCCAGTCAAAAAGTTGGCCCTAATTGAATGTGAAATAAGCCACTTCTTGAACTTCAAACCAGTTGGTAAAAATAGTGCACATTTTTTGTTCTGTACTTGTTTCTTTTTTAAGCGTTGTGAAATGGCATATTTGTGCCAGACTTCTAGCCCAGTTCTTGCAGCTTTGGATAAGATTCAGATTAGAATTCAAGCTTTGGCTGCTTAGCTGAACCAAACATCTCAACTTCATGAGATTTATCCATCCTTAGAAGCAAGAGTGGATGATTGGAAGTGTCACTTACTGCACTAGAACAAGAATATGGGCCTGTCATCTTTTCATACGGAACTTGAGATATGTCACTGTCACACAGCTTTCGGATTTACAATCTGTTGACCACATTTTAGTTAAGATCATGAGAACTCAGCTGTGGATAAAATCATAATAAGGGTGTTATATTTGCACATGGGCTGCTAAAAGTTTGCCTTACTAATATATGCCAAAAATAGAAAAAGAAATTATCTGTCATGTTTCAACTATGAGGCCGTCACCAGGAATAATCTGTAAAGGTCAAAGTAAAATTAGTGAAAATAGTGGTGGAATGCAAGGTATGTATGTGATCATACAGGAAACAATGGAATGGATGAGTATCAGGAAAATTTAGCACAACTGTAATATTCAGTTAAAAATAAGGATTTTATTTTTTAATGTGAAAAGAATGGAAGGGGTCCACCAGGCTTGAAATAAGCCAGCAGAGTCAAACGTGTCATAGATATCTAGGTTGAGAAAAGTTCCTGGGGGTGGGGAGAGGTAAAGGTACTATCATACAAAAGTCTTTAAATCAGTAAAATGTAGGCTGTGCATCTGACCGGGTCATAGTTTATATATAAGCAGTTTATGTATAAGCTCCATTTTAAAAATTAGAACATTTTTATTTTAATGTAATGGTAGCAAAACAAAATCCACTGTAATAATATCTTCCTGTAATGACAACTTCTCTTCCCATATAGGGTGGTGCTGCTTATGAAACTTGAACTTAGTGAGTTTTGTGCTTTTGGTTTGAAGGCTTATGTGCAGATTTGGTCTCTTTCCATTTCAGCACCTATTAGAATTAAAGGTATATCAAGCAGTTCAGGCAAGCCATAGCAGTTAAATTATTGAATCAGTGCCTGCATGTAAATTCAACCTGCATTAACATCACTGCCCACATATGCCTGTTGGTAATGAGTCCATTGCAGAAGATATTTTTATCAGAATACTTTATTTTATCTTGACGCTGCAGGCCTTAGTTAGCCCAGGAATCGAAAGGTAGGCAAATTAAATTCTGCCCATTTCCTCACTTGTTGTTTCTCATAATAAAGTTACCTCTAAATGGCATCCGTGCTACTCTAAAGTCGGATGATAATGAGCAGTGCTTTGCAGAAGGTGGTGTTACTTAAACACTTACCATTTATCTTAACACTGCAGGTCGTTACCCCATGTACAGAAACTTGTTTTCAAATAACCAAATAAAATTCTGCTCATTCTCTTCACTAATTGCTTATTGCAGTTTCAAGCTAACTCTGCTGTCTGCTAACTGTATCCTGAAAAGAGCTGATCAGAATAATAATCACCTTCAGATATGATTTGCATTCAGTGGCAACACATTCCTTGAGTGAAATGAGAGTCCAGACAGTTCTAGTCAGTGGACTGTGTTTCTGCGTATTCCTTTCATTTATGATTTAGCTCAATCTTAATTCATAAACGAAAATAGTTGCATGTAGTTAGCCCAGTCAAAAATAGTCCATGTAACCAGACCACAGTACATAATTTAGCAGAATGGGCAATTTCGGTTGAAGGTGGAGCTTGCAAATGTGAAAATATGACACTTATTTTACCTCTTCCTCTCCTAAGATAGCAACTTCAATTAATGTCATTAATGGTGGTATTTGTGGCATAGAAGTGGGAATCCCTAGACTGGAAAAAAATATGATTAGAAGATTACTAAGACCAAATGAAATTTCAGAAATGTGATATAAACACTATTAAATGCTAATGAAGATTACATTCTTCCTCCTCCCCCTCCCTCCTTTGTTCTTTGTTCTGTTTTCCATCTCCTTTCGTGTCCTGGCAGCCCTAATTATTATCCCTCCAGTAAAGAAAGATCATTTCTCTCTGGGACTTCATCTCCTTTCTATCTTCATGTCTTCGTTTTGTTTACCTTGGTTTTCTCATTGTTGAGTCCTGCAGCTTGGCATCAGCCTTTTTAACCTGTGCTGCACAGATAAAGCATCTTTTTTTTAAACGGCATCTTCAGAAACAAACTAAGTTGGTTCATTAGTATGTGTTAGATGTCTGACTAACCTCAGCTTTGAGAACTTACATTTTTAACAGCTGAGAATGTCAAATGAAGATGTTACAGGGAATTAGTTATTCATTTGTTTGCCCATAGGGAAGCTGAAGAATAAGGAAAGCTCTTTCATTTATAACCCTTCACACTTCATTGTTTTTATTTTAAATGTCATCTCTGGAATCTCACCTGACCTAATCCAGACCTCAGAGAGGAAGCCAGTCCCATTACTCTGCTGTCATGCACATAATTTATATGAAAAAGGATTATATACACTTCAGTGCATGGAAAAGCGTTGATAACATATTTATTACATGCATGAGTTTAGCCTGAATGAAATAAAAGGAAAACATTAAGGGGTGAAAACTAGAGATTAGGAAAAAGCAGTTAACTGTTGCAGCACAGGAACACATAACACAATATAAAGCATTAATGTTATAGTGTGATATTTTCTGGGTTGATTCCGCTCCCTCTCCAAAATTTATATTTTTAGTGCCAGAACTTTTTGGTGTCTTGCATTCTCGGGGATTTCCATTCCATAGCATGCAGTCCGAATTTTTTCCATGCTGTATTATGTACCAGTCAACATATACATTGAGTTGAGCATCCAGATAGGGACAGGGGACATCAGTATGAAAGAAAAGGAAATGTTATGTTGAGCAACATTTATATTATCCACTATGTCATCATATTCTCCCCTCAAAGATATTGTTTGGGGTATGATATTAGAGCAGGTAATTCCACTGTAAGGTATTTCAAACCTCCCATTTCTTACTCTAATTCTTTAGTACAGACTCACTCTGGAATGTACTGGGTCAGCCAGAGTTCATTTATACTTTCTTTTCATCACTGTCACTGACAACATTTTCCTCCCTGGAGCATCACTAATGCGGTGTTCATGGCCAGAACCTTCTGTAACAACCCCCTCTGCTGAATAAGAACCAAATACACTAAAAGGACTGCAGCATCTGCTCCACGTACATGAACCTGAATTTAAACTTCTGAATTGATGAGGAACTGTTTATTTCTTATACCCATTCATTTCCTTCAGACATTTCCTCACAACTAATGGCCAGCTGGAAGAGTCAAGTGCCTATCACTTTTGCTGCAGACCCTTAAGTTGATCCTGCCAGTCATTAACTACCAGGAAATGGAGACCGTTACAAGCCACAACTACATACAAATGCAAACAAAAAATAATTCATTCATTATGTGGAAGTTGAACAACATGTTGCCATAGATACAGTGAGCTGTATGCAGAAGTAGTCTTTTCCTACATGTCAAAAGACCAGTACGAAAGCAGGATCATCTTTCCGTGAATTGAATAAGGAAATAATGAGCTCTTTTGTACCAATCCCATATTTGTTCAATAAGAACAACTGGGGATAATTAAGGGCCATAGGCTTTGCTTCTATTTGGTGTATTTATAATTGTTAAAGATAATTCAGTGCCTTTTTATGTGAACCTTTAGAGAATAATTGCATGTGGTCTCGGCAGGCAATAGCTTCATATTGGGTTATTGCTGCCCAGAATCCTCCATGGCACCCAGGGTTATGCTCCTCTGCCATCCTTTTCATTGTGCACTGAATCCATTAGTTTGCACCCTATCTCTCCACAGTCACCTATGGCAAAGCCAGGAGAGATTCCACTCTCCTCGGAGAAACCAGATGAACTTAATAATATGAAATATGTATATTCACTGCAACAAAGGCTGCCTTTGATTTGCAAGTGTTGTGTGTGTGTGTTTTGAGAGTTCAGAACTATATGTCATCCCTTCGGAATAGTCAAGTTTCAAAGCCATGTTAGTCTATTGTAGAAAAACAACAGAGTCCTGTGGCACTTTTAAAGACTAACAGATTGAAGAAGTGGGATTTTCTCCCACGGAAGCTCATCCGATAAATAAATCTGTTAAGTCTTTAAAAGTGCCACAGGACTCTATTGTTTTTCCCATCGGAATACCCACTTTGAAGTCCCGAACCTTTTGAGAGGTTTATAGTCCATCATACCTGTGAACAAAAATGGAGGCACTGCAGTGTATACACAGTATATGTCAAGGCAATTGAGAAGTAAAGGGGACAATCCATTTACTTGAGACTTGGAATTAGAATAAAGTTTGGTTTGATTTTTTTTATAAGAAGAGGGTAGTATTGAATAGTAAGTATCAGACAAGTTTTCGAGAAGTTCAGAAATATGGAAAGCAATACTGAAGAATGCTTGGCTGTGCAACAAATACAATATGCAATTGTTGCGCATATAGACCATTTAATAAGAATATCATTGAAGCGAATGGGTGGTGCACCTCCTTTCATGGGCATTCTAGCAGCACTGGGCATAATCCCCAAATTTTTTCTGCTCCGGAAGCAAAGGCCTCTACCCCATGAGATGAATTTCAACTTACTGATGGTAGATGTGAGCCTGTGTGAGCAATTTTGATTGCATCCAACAGAAAGCAGCCAGATCACAACTGAGGTGAAGTTTTGTTGTCTTGCCTGCCTGGAATACCATGAAGGTGTTTCAAACAGACACATAGCTGGGATACATTTTGAATGGGTTGTGGTACAGATAATTTTTATTTTGTGATTCTGGCCTTTTGCGGGGGAGAAACAGATTCATTATCTTTCAGCTTAGGTAGGTTTTCTGTTGGAAGCATATACAGCTTAGATAGGTGTTGTACTGGAAGGATATGCAACGTAAGTGATAGTCATCCATATCTGCACTAATAGGGTTATGGAGCTAAAAGAATCATCAATACTTTCATTCAGTGGTGTGTGTGTACTTAAAAAAAAAAAAAAAAAACAAAAAAACACATCGCTGTGGAAAAAATGGTGCTGGTACTCAGTACCCCTGAGTACCATCACAAAAAACAGCCCTGCTTTCATTTAATTATTCTTTGCAAATATAATGTATGATTGGAACACTAAAATGCATCTGTCTTTCACTCAGTCCAAACAAATTGCCAGTGGTTAGCGTACAAACCTTAGTTTTGCGCTATACAATATATGCTGTATGTTTTCATTTTGAAAAGACCTGCATATTTAATGTAATGTAAACAGGAGACCAGCCATAGAAATTATGGTTATTTACTGCATCAACTAGAAGAATACACATCTTTATCTGATAAGCCAGGGGTCTGCAACCTGTGGCTCTGGAGCCACATGCGGCTCTTTGGCTGCCCCCTTGCGGCTCTGGGCTCCCCCAACCACCGGGGTACCCTGCAGGAGGCCCATGCCTGGCTCTGGGCTTCCCCCAGCTACCAGGGACCCCACGGGCAGCCCATGCCAAGCTCCAGGCTCCCCCCCCCCCCCCCCGCATAAGGGGACCCTGCAGCAGAAATCCCGGCTCACCTCCCATCAGGAGGCTACATGCATTGTGGCTCTCAAAACACTTCGTTATTGAAGGAATTTTCAAAAATGGCTCTTCTTATCTTTTGGGTTGCAGACCCCTGTGATAAGCTATCTATAAATTCTCAGCTTTCTGCTCTCAGCAGCCATACTGTCAGGGCAGGAAGGATGTGGCAAGTGGCACTTCCTTCTTGCTGAATAGTACTATCATCTTACCTGGGAAGAGAAAAGTGACTGATTTAGGATGGTATACGAGTAACTTACAGATCAATAAGGAACTATCAGTTTGACTTTGTTCTCAACTCTCTGAGAGCATTGAGATGTGAGGAGGAGAAGGATGGATGGCAGTTAAAGCTACTAAAAAAACCTGCAGTTCTGGTAAAACTGTTGGTAGATCATGCATACACCAGATTCACAAATAGTAAATTTGAAATGTATAGGTTTGGTACTGCTTTTTGTTTGCTTATGACAAAATGCGCAACAAATGATCTGGTTATTGTTATATCACTGGAATTATTAGTTTCTGTTGTGAGACCAGTTCACCTTAGTCACATTTGCAAAACTCAACCATATGGCAGTCCAATAAGGGGCAGATTTTTGAAGGTACAAAGGGCAGGGAGCTGCTCAACTCCCACTAAAAGTCAGTGTACTTTGGGTATTGTGACTCCTTTAGGATTCTTTCGCAATCCTAAAGTAGTACTAACTCAGACCGCATTCACTAAAGAAAACATTTAGGAATTAATTGCCTTCCTCATGCTCTGTTATTGATAAAGACACAGTGCAAATATGAACAAATATGACCTTATTAGGTCGACTTAACAAAGTCAGCCTAACTTTTTGTAGTGCAGACATAGCCATAGACATAGAATCATAGAATAATAGGGATGGAAGGGACCTCACGAGGTCATCTAGCCCAACCCCCTGCTAAAAAGCAGGACCACTCCCACTAAATCACCCCAGCCAGGGTTTTGTCTAACCGGGCCTTAAAAATCTCCAAAGATGGAGATTCTACCACTTCCCTAGGTAACCCATGGCCACATATAATTCTCCACTGTCCTTGAAAGAGATGATATATATGTAAAATGTAGCCATTTTCACTTTGAGCAATTTGCACAGCAGTAATAGAGACTTTTTATTTTGTTTTTGATTTACATAGTATGATTCTGGGAAATATGCTGCTGTAGGAGAGAGATTCTCCTGCGTGCACATGTTGCATAGTTTCTGAGCTTTATCATCCTCCATTTAGTCCCATCTTACCTGTTTATATAATAAATGAGGATTATGGTGTCTTATCTGTCTTGATTGATTTTTTAAGTGCATTTTCTTTAGATCTGGATGTTGAATACAGTGGCAATGGAATATATTCCTAGATGGGTTTCCTAACCAGTCACTGAAAAAATCTGAGCTATAGGACCTAATAACCAATGTGGTTATAAGATGATCACTTACTGCTTAACATCCATGATGGTTGTTTGCTTATTGATTAACCACAATTGGGGTGCGTGACTCTCAAATGTACACCCCAAATTCAAACAAAACCCAAAGTGACTATTCTTTGAGGTTTTGAAGTTAAAAAATATACAACATTTTTGCTCCTGAGACAGCAAGCTTCCCAGATCAGATCTATGTGTTGAGGAGGATCTCTATCATGTAGGAGCAGAGTGAGTTTTATGAAATATTTTAATGGCAAGGGAAGCAAATCAGGTTATAATGGTGTTCCTATGAGTTGTACTTTTCTGTGCCTCCAGTTTAGTGGCAATCAGAATGGCACAAAATCTTGGGTTTTTTTTCCTTAGAGTCTTATTGTGCTACCCTTACTCACGCAAAATAGTCCTGCTGAAGTCCATGGTAATACTCTGTGTATGTAATTGCATCACAATCTGGCTCTTACAAAGCATCAAAGAAAATGACTGTCAATCTGAGTCTTTAAAATGACCATTGTAAGCATTTTACATTTGGGAAAATAATTGTTGATCCTTTTTTTCACATTGGATCTTTAAGGTCCTCTTCACTGACCACATGAAGTGTTTTAAAGAGATGTTCTAGCATGGATGCAGGAGAAATGTTTTTTAACATTTTAAATGTCTGGGTAGATGGCTGAGATGGATGGGACGGAGAACTGTGTTAAAAATATGATGCTGGGTCCAATCTTAGTTTGCGCTCATTTATGCCAATCTGTAGTGCATTTAGTTGTGAGGATCAAATTAGAAGTAATTTTCCAGATTTTCTTTTGAATTATCAATTAGTTATCTTCCAGTATTAAGAATTAATATCACTAATATTAGTTCAGATACTTTTATTTAAAAAAAAAAAAGTTGTGTTACAAGCTGTTTTTGCTGCATGTTCATTTGAATTGTTTAATTGCTGCTTTAACTTCTTAAAGGCTAGTATAGAGAGGACCTTAAAACAAAATGGAACTATGTTGCAAGAGTGCCTACTGTTCAAAAATTGAGCCCAGTTTTGCAACCGAAAAGATTTAGGCAATTTGAATAAATTTCAAGCAAGCATATAAACTTCTGGTTACGTCTATGAATTTGGCCTCTTTAATTTAACACTTCCTCACTACCATAAAGGATGAAAAAGAGTCTAGTAAATTTAAAATTCTGTATTGTCTATGTAGAGTGAATAATTCCCATAGCCAACATTTTCAAAAGAGTCTAATGAATTTGGATGCCCATCTTGAGACATCAAGAAGTGTCTGATTTCCAGAGGTTGGGCAATCAGCACTTTTTGAATATTGGGCTCTTTTAAACTGTCTCAAAGATTCCCCCCAAAAGAAAGAACCTAAAACTGCAAGTAATTACATAAAATCTTGGCCCTTATTTTTGAATGGGAACTTATGTGGTTGAATCTGTCATTTTATAGTTCTGACAAGGTGAATCAGTGGTGAAGTCTGACCTGATACTATTCAGATATAATCTCATCATAATTTGTTTTTTCTATTGAATGAAGAAATTAATACCTCAATACAAACTATTATAATTATTCAGCATTTCTATAGAAAGGTCTCTCTTTTGAAGAAATACTATTCTAAATCCTGCGTAGAAGTGAGCACCCTTATAAGTAACTGAAACAAAGCCATTTTTGTATAAACTGTTATTCTTCCCAATTCAAGATTTTATATGCTGTTCTTGCAGCAGGGGATGTACTTTATCTGGATTTGCCCATTGTTAGTTTGTCTTATTCCTGAACTTTATTTTGTCCCTGTAGCCTGAGGTGGCCTGCAACAGCTGACTCACGTGTTAAGAATACCCTCAAAGACTTTTACAGGCTGAGCGGTAGAACTTTGTACTGGAAAATTGTTTCTCTGACCCCTGTATATCAGGAATGTGTGTGTGTGTGTGTGCACGCTCATATGAAAATTTGCCTCCTTCAGCTCCGTTGATGCAAGCCACTATCCTCTCTGGTGTCTGTGGCTTGTTGAAGTGTGAACATCCATGAATATTCTTTAGTAATGTATGAAGATATTTAAACTCCTCAGGTCTGAAATGGTCTCAGGCTTCTCATTCTGACTGGAAAAAAAAAATTCTACATTCAATTTTCCTACAGCTTTCTTTTCAGTGAGTGCTCATAATAGCATGAAGAGCAAGGATTTGTCTGCTTTGTATGAAGCGCCTGAATTAAAAAAAAAAGAGTGTTCAAGTTATAAGAATGTGCCTATCATGATATTTATGTGCCTTGTATAAAAAATAGCCATATAACTGCATAATAAATGCGTTAATCTTTTGAACCAATGTCAGCTAATGTCTACCTTGATGTAAGTGACAGTTGTTTTGTTAGCATGATAACATGTCACCCAGCTGGGAGAGGTGAATAAAACAAAGGGATGTGGGTGGGGAATATTGTTGAATCTGTTGCAGGGTGTTTTGTTTTCGATGGACTGACCTTGTAAATAAATTGTTGCTACATGTACATTTGGAGGAGAAGTGCTGAGGGTCCACTTAATTAACATAAAGATCATGATAGGCACATTCTTATAACTTGAATAGTCTTTTTTTTTTATTCAGGCGCTTTCATACAAAGCAGACAAATCCTTGCTCCTCATGCCATTATGAGCACTCATCATTATTTATTTCATGTGTTAAAGGCTGTCAGCTTCCTTGATATTGAACAGAGAGGAAGAAGATAGAGTCCCTTCCTGTAAGGGACTTGCAGTCAAATTAGAACCATTCAAACAGGTTCAAACAGAACTGTTATGAAATAGGTAATGGCCACAGTTTTCAAAAAGTGACTGGGGTTTTTTGTGTCCAACATGAGTCACCTACCAAGGGCCTGATTTTCAGAAAGCGATGAGCATCTGCCCTCTGAAAATCAGGCCTCTTTTAAAGTATCTTGAGATGGGCACTAAAAGCATTATTCACTTCAGAAAATCTTGGCCACAACATTTAATATTCTGACTCTCTGCCAGCACAGTAGTGCTAGACAGTTAATATATAATATTTAATATTTTTTGCTATTGCAGTCCAACCAGAAAAACTTGTTTTAACCTCCCACAAAAATAAATCAGACTGGAAAATGGATAGGCGTCCTGGGAATTTAACATCTATGATCACCAAGCATGAGAGGCTGGGAGGCATGGGACAGCACATCTTTGAAAAATAAAACTTCTCATGTTGAGATAAGTGAAGAAGGAAAAGAAATAAAAGTCAAACTACTTTCTGTAGTACCCTTAAGTTACAGTTTCTTCGAAAATTCTAAACTTAAATCCATTCTGTTTCTTCTAAAAATCAATATTTGTATTCAGCGGCTCCCATTTTCAAATAACATAGGCACTGAACTGGAAGTAGCATATATTCCAGAGCAAGCAGTGTCCACTTCTAGCAGCCAAGCACAGAAACTCGCACAGGAAAAACTTCAGAACAGCTCCAAAGTGTGTGGTGCTTGGAGCAGAGGGATTAAAACATACCCATCTACCAAAACAAACAAACAAACAAATCCCCCTAATTTATTTTCATCAGAGTTCATTTGAAGAGAATAGTTTTCTACTTCCAGCGATTTCTTCTAATATCCGACGTGGAAATTTATTAGTGAATATTAAGAAAATAAGTATATTTTGGAGAACAAAGGCTTCAAGAGCATTTTCAATTAGTGTAGGCCCCAAGGTATGTACTCCTTACAGGAAGGTAAATGGCATGCTACATAATTGTACTGAAAATGAATTTCTTTCTCTCTCCAGATCTTTATGAGAGATATAACTATCAAGTTTTTTCAGTACACAAGCTCAGGCCTCCTTACAGGAAGCTGGTACTGCTTCTACTGATATATAATTTGAAAGGGGTAGATCCTTGTCAGGCTAAGAAGATGGGTGGGTGGATAGACAGACACATTCACACACATGCATTCAGTTTTCATATGCATTATACTAAAAGTTGTCTTAGCTTTATTCATACTTTTAAATTGAAGTTTTGAAAATTTGTTTCTTTTTTTATCAACTCAGAACATAATTATAGTAATGTATCTGTGTTTTGGTTGCAAAGGCCTCAAACAATGAGTTTAACTATTAAGTCTTTTAAATGTGTAAATATATATAGTATGGCAACTTCTGTGAATGAGGCAGGACTCTAAGCTATAAGCAGTCTTGTTAAAATTGAGTTAAAAGTGTTAGATTGTGTTCACGTTAGTGATAAATTGGATAGTCAATGAGTTAAGATACCTGGATTGAGTTAACTCAATTGGGGGGGAAAAAAAGTATCGTTTTAGTTAGTCTACGCAACACCTGTGTGACTTTCACCTTCTGTAGACATCTTACGAATAAATCACTTCTATTCAGGAGAAACCATCAAAATTAATTCTACCAAAGTTTCAGAAAGCTGCAAAAGGTGATGATTTCCTGATTTTTATTAATCAATGAATATTATACTCCATTAATTTTAAGAGTGTAGGAAAAATCAAATTAAAAAAAATTAAAAAGTAACTTGTTACTTTTGTTTTAGACCACCTAGTATGATCTAGGACATCACTTCCCATTTTATACCCATATCAAACATTTCCCATTCCCTCCCTCCCACCCGCCCGCCCAGTAAATTGTTTCCCGCAGGTTTAATTACTGAAGGGTTTTTCTTGTTTTTCATCCAAATAAGTGGCTCTGAAACAGTGATTTGTGACCATTAGGGTATGTCTACATTGCAGCAGAGAGTATGCTTCCTAGACAAGGTAGACAGACATGCTAAGTCTGCTCAAGCTAACATGCTAAAAACATCCGTGTGGTCATTGCAGAATGGGCAGTGGCTTGAGCTAGCCACCCAGGTATGGACCCAGGAGGTTAGGTGGGTAGGTATGTAACTTGGGGGCAAGCCCATGCTGCTACCTATGTTGCAGCATCCTCACTGCTTAGAAGACTGCTGGCTTCATGGGGTATGTGGTAGAGTGTTGAATTTGGGTGCAGGGTGAAACAGCTGAAGAACACCTGAGTGTTTTTGGATGTTCTCCCCTTCCCTCTATAAATGAAAGCTATTTGGATTAACACACATGACAGTTCATGTTCTTATCGGGAATACAGTGCAGTGTTTGTTTACATTACTCTATTAGGGTTTGATCTGACTGGGATCCAATTTGGATACAACTGGGCTCAAACTATAGCTTATTTCTTTATTGTATTATTCAAGCTAATTTGTAAGAATTTATTGCATAAAACTGTGCCTCGGTGTCAAATATTTAAATCTTACTTTATTTTTATACTATCCCTATGATTGGCTTAAAAAATCAACAGTTCTTTTTTCCCTAGCCTTTTAGATCTTAGATGATATCTTTAATCAAAACAAATTATCCTGTTTCAGAAAAGATAATAAACACATACTTGTATCATGCATCTGTTTTATACAGAATTATTTCAGCTTGTTAATATTACACTAAACAAGCAATGTTTTGAAATGGAAATTTCTCCAGATGAAATGGCTTGTGTCTTAAAATTTGATGGATGAACTCTTTCTATCAAACCATGTATTTTAAATGTCTATTAATGTAATTTTCTGTTATGTTTCATAACAATGAACTGAGAAGGAAATTATATTTTCCTGTAACTCACTTCATAGTTACTGGTGCTATTCTATTTATTTTATTCTCTAACCAAAAGAACTAAAAGACAAAGAAATCCAGTCTTTCATTGTGATCTATTTCTGTGCATACAAAAATATGCTTTAAATTAGCATCAGAACAGCTTTTTATATTGGAACTAATGTGAAACATTCAAAATGGATGCAGTATTGTGGGAAGATTTTAAAACCATAAATTCCTGGCAACATTGCATTACAAAAAAAACTGAAGATTATCTGAGGACTGAGGCTAGATCCTCATGTGGTGTAAATTGGTATAGCTCTGTTGACTTTAATGGAGTTAAAGTGGTGTGGAGTATCTATTCCCAAAAATGTAAAGGTAACCATAGGAAAAGTAGTATTAAGAGCCACAACCAGAAAAGCTATCTATGGGAGCATTAAAGTACATGCTTTGCACCAGATACTCAGCCTAGGTATGTTGACTTTAATGGAGTTGATTTATACTAGCTGATGGTCTGGCCCATAGTATAAATAAATATATTAACATATAAAATGAGTATATTATGTGTTTGTTACAGGTGAAGTGTGATCAGTATTGGCCAAGCAGAGGGACAGAAACCTATGGACTGATCCAAGTGACCCTGCTAGACACTGTGGAATTGGCAACATATTGTGTTCGAACATTTGCACTTTATAAGGTACATTTTCTATTCTGTTCTTCTTCCTCCCCCCCTCCCCCCCCCCCACCTTTTAAAGAAGGCTACTTTGGAGAAATCTCTTAAGTATTTACTTAAATCTTGATCCTACTGGCAACAATGAAGAATAAACCAATTCTTCTGTTATCACAGTGCATTTTTCTCCCAGTCTGGAGGTTCATTGATAAATATGGAGCTCTCACTGTGATCAATGGTTTAATTGAATGAAGATGTGGCTGAAGCACAGGCAGTTGTTGCTATGTTCTATAAACTATAACTGAAACCTTCATGTCACTTGAACTACAAGACCAGCAATTTAGAATAATTGTAATGTTTTCTCCTTAGCAGAAATTTGCTTTCTCTTGGTCCCCTCATGAGATTTAGCTGGCTTTCATTATTACGTGCAATTATGCCATCACTTCATTCCCTAGTGCTGCCATAGCATTAGACAGCAGTTGTGTCATGAGACGTTTTTATCCGATAGAATGGTTCAAGTGAGAAAAGAGAAGTGAGGCAGTTCCAGTTCACTGCCTGGCCGGACCATGGCGTTCCAGAACATCCTACACCATTCCTCGCTTTCCTGCGACGAGTCAAAACTTGTAACCCTCCGGATGCTGGACCTATGGTTGTGCATTGCAGGTAGGCATGGACTTTACTTCAAAGCATCTCAAAATATCACGCTGAAATTGTTTGATGATTAATGCTCCGTATGTTGAAGTATATGAATAATATCTTTTGTGCTTCTGGGGTTTCTTGGGGTTTCTTGTGTATTGGGATTGCATCCTGGCCATGCCAGAAAAGGAGTTGTTCTCAATGATATAGTGCAAGGGTTCCCAACCTGTGTCTCGGGGACCAAAAGTAACCAGTGGGGGCTTTCAAAGTGGCCTGTGGCTTCCTCCTGTTGGCTGCAGAAGGGAGCCACTGCCTAAGGACCCAGACAGAGCCTATTTCCTCATGGCTAAAAGACTGGTGCAGACTCCTTGCTGCAACCCAAGGGATGGTAGATCAGCGCTCCCCTGCCCCAGGTTAATAGGGGCATGACACAACTCTTTGCCTAGGTCTGTAGGCAGGGGCTGGGGTCCCTGCTGGAACTAGAGGAGGGGAAATCAGTGCTATCGTCCCTCAACTCCAGCAGAGAGCAAAGCACTCTGACTGTGTCCCTAGGTGCTGGTATCTCTACTGGAGCCAGAGGGAGGGGAGCACTGATCTTCTGTTCCCCTGGCTGCAGAAGGGAGCCACTGCCTAGGTTCCCAGGTAGAGCGCCTAGGGCTACAGTACATGTGTGGTTTCCCTGTTGCAGTCAGAGAGATGGGACAGCAGTGAGGAGGCAGCCTCCTCATTGAACTCCTTCCCTCTGGCTTCAGTGGTGGAGAGGGAGCCTTCTAGCAGAGACTGGTGGCCCTTCAGGGTTGTTAAAATTATATCTGTGGCCCTCAAGCCAAAAAGGTTGGGCACCACTGATCTACTGGGTCAATGACTTTCTGACTGTTATGATTGTAAAATGAAATGTTAACTATTTGGCAACATGCTTTTGGGAAGGTAAATAATGGCAAATAAGGAATCCAAGTGTAAACCTGACAAATTGGATGAATGTAGAGAAGGATTTTTGGTTTGTGCAATAGGAGCTCATTTTAGAATACATGGAGTCTGTGCAAAAGGAATATGCTATTTGTAAGCAGTGAGGGTAAACAGAGCTCAGTAGTTAACACAGGCATATTCAGAAGTCACTGGAGAAAAGGAAAGGAGCAGTGTTGTGTTTTCTTTTTTCTTTAGGCGTTGTATATTGGAGAAATTGTCTTCTGGTATTTTTGAGTAATAAAATTAACGTTTTCATGGTTCTAATATTGGACATTAAAACAAATAACATGAAGTCTAGAAAAGATAAAAGGGAAATGCTATTAAGAGTAAGAAAAGCCTGAATTCCAGACTTAAGTTTAGTCCTTCACTTTAAAATGGAGATGGGATGGAAGCACGAGGAATGTCTTATGCTGGATGCTTCATCCTGTGTAATTTTTAATTTAAGACTGGATGTATTTCCTAAAGGGGTGCTTTAGATCAAACGGGAATTAATTAAAGGATGTTCTATGGCCTGTGTTATGCAAAAGGTCAGACTAGATAATCACCATGGTCCCTGCTGGCCTTATAATCTATCAATCCAGGGAATGAGTGCCTTATGTCTGTATCTATCAAATCTGTTTGGATAACACAAGCGCAGCACTGATGCACTCTAGATGTTTGTATGTTACTATGTATGTAGGACACTGGTTCTGGAGAAGAAACATCCAGCCCTTCTTAGTTCGAAGAATAGTTATGATTCAGCTATTTGTGAATGAGAAATTTAAAGAAGAAATGAGTGGTGTAGGCTCCCATGTTTGAAAATTGTAGACGGGAGGAAAAACAAAGAAATTGCATTGAAAGAGAAAGTAATAAGAACTACCAACACCACCAACATCAGTACCTTCTACCAGTGCTGTTGAAAGAGACCTGGGATGCTGAAATAAGACTGGTCCCATTCCAGGTATAGAGTTATTGTATTGTGTTATTTTGCATATTATGCATTGTATTATTTTGCATAATATCTTTTCAGTGCTTTTCCATCAAAAGCAAATTACGAGCCCCACCGATTTTCTGCACTTCAGCTTGAGATACTTAGGCCATAATTTTTCAGAAATAGTAATGTCATTCAGTTCCCATTGGAAATGTTAATCTCTGAGGCTATGTCTACACTTGCTAAAATTAGTTCAAATTAGTTAGTTCGAAGTAACTAATTCGAACTAATTTTAGTTAGTTCGAATTAGCTTAATTCGAACTAGCATGGCCACACTGGAATGTTAGTTCGAACTAAGCAAGCAGTTGCTTAGTTCGAATTAGCGATCCCCATTCATTTCAAAGGCTGGTTAATTCGAACTAAGAAATTAGTTCGATTTAACATGGCCACATTGGTTAATTCGAACCAGTTAGTTTGAATTAACCCCTTAGTTCGAATACCCTATTCGAACTTATTAGTTTGAATTAAGGAAACCCTTAATTCAAACTAATTAAAACCTAGTGTAGCCATGGCTTTAGTTAGTTCCAATTAAGCCTCCTTAATTTGAACTAACTTGCCAGTGTAGACATAGCCTGAGCAACTATGAAAATCAGGCCTTGGGTATCTCAAGTTTGGTGCACAAAACCTTGATATACAAAATCTGGTGTTATTTTTCAGAGTTAGGCTGCCTGTTTTTATAGATTCAAGGTAACAACAAAAATATCATTTAAAAACAGTCATGGACCCCCAAAACCAGCCCTTTTAATGTTCCTAAGGATCCCACCATAAAAAGATGAGGGTTTAGTTTGGACCGCCCTTAGATGGTCATACTCATTAATATTTCCAAAGTGTTAAAAAGAAGCATCACAATTGAGATGCAGAGACTAGAATGCATCCACACAGAGGCTGCGTCTACACTGGTAAATTAAGTCGACTTAACCTTGCTTAAGTCGACTTAATTTACCCTGTGTCTACACTACACTTTGCTTAAGTTGACTTAAGCAGCTTGCTTAAGTCGACTTAAGGAAAATAAAGTCGACTTAATTAAAATTAAGTTGACTTTATTAAACCTCCTTTCCCTAGAGTCGACTTAAGCCAGTGTAGCCGTGGGGTAGCCCTAAGCCAACTTAGGGCTACCCCAGGGCTGCATCAATGCCCTCCCTGCCCCTATGCCCTGCCAGGGTCCCTGTCCCCCTTTACCCCTATGTCCTTATGTACAATAGGGCAAAGGCTGAGCCCCCTGGCATTGGGCAAGGGGTGCCCCCCCTACCCCCGTGGACCTGCCTTAGGTCCCCCTAGCCCCACAAAGTCGACCTAGAGCGTCCACAGTGGACGCTCTAGGTCGACTTTGTAAGTTCCCCCCCTAAGTCGACTTTAATTTTCAGTGTAGACACACTAAGTCGACTTAAATTACCCAGTGTAGACATAGCCAGAGAGAATAACAGTATTGTGTGTCGATTGGAAGTATTACTAGGAACTATAAATCAATGGAGGGTTAAATATTGAAGGATGCTCACTATTTAGAGAGTAGACATTAGTAGTACCTGAGTTACTAACCCTGAAGAAACTGTAAATGATAATCATTTTGTATGAAGATATAAGATGATACAGAAGACATTTCTGCCATTTATTAAGTGCCTTCTCAACCCCATTGACTAGTACTTTTAGAATATGGTCCACAGGAAGTAAATTGACAGTATTAGTTGTAGATTGTAAAATCAAAAATAATCTCATGGTGAAAGATGAATTTTCACAACACTCTAGGGAGGGAGGTAAATCAGTAGAATTTCCTGCATTTTACAGGTAAAGAAACAATGACACACCCACAGACATACCGTGAGGCCGGGGGAATAAAATGCAGAACTCATGACTCTTAGGGTGCGTCTACACTTGTAAATTAAGTCGACTTAAGTTTGCTTAAGTCGACTTAATTTACTTTGCGTCTACACTACATTTTCCTTAAGTCAACTTAAGCAAGCTGCTTAAGTCGACTTTAGGAAAATTAAGTCAACTTTACTAAATCTGGTTTAAAGTCGACTTTAGGCTTAAGTCGACTTTAGAAAGTTGACTTAAGCCAGTATAGACCTGGAGTAGACCTAAGTCAACTCTAAGTCGACTTAGGGCTCTCCAGGACTCTCCCACTGCCCTCCCTGCCGGGGGGGTCGCACAGGGGGAGCCTGGCATGCCTGGCCACCCTGCCCCTGTGCCCTGCCAGGGTCCCTGTCCCTCTTTGCCCTATTGTACCTAGGTACCATGGGGCAAAGGCTGAGTCCCCTGGCAATTGGCAAGGGGTGCCCCCCTGCCACCGTGGACCTGCCCAAGGTCCCCCTAGCCCCTAGAAGTTGACCTAGGTGTCCAGTGTGGATGCTCTAAGTCGACTTCGTATGTTCCCCCCTAAGTCGACTTAATTTCATAGTGTGGACATGCTAAGACGACTTAACAAAGTCGACTTAGCTAAAGTCGACCTAAATTTACAAGTGTAGACATAGCCTTAGTGCCATGGTTGCAACTATAAAACAATTCTTCTCTAACTGTAACTAGAGTTCTCCCAAGGTTTCAGTGAATATTGCAAATGGTTTTTGTTTGTGTGATTATATACCCCTTGCATTTTGCTTTGAGTTTCATGCTCATTTAATCCTTTTGTGGCAAACAGAAAATTCAATACGAAAGCAGCATATTTGCTTAGGCTCTTTGCATCATGGGGCATTGTGGGTTATAGTTTGTAGGAGTTTCATTCAACCTACCTACCATATGAGAAACTTTTACAGGTTCCATTATAAAAACCAAATCAAATCACGAAACTCGGTTTTAAAAAAGTGTGCTCATCCAGAGACTTTAAAATGTTCGCTTTCAATTTACAGTAGTGGGTTTTTCAGACCTAAATATATTTCATGTGAAACTGAGTTTATTTACGTTACTTTTGCACAGTTTCAGGTTTCTCTCAGCACCTTCTTCCTTACTGCCTCTTTCCCCCGGTTCAGTTAATGCATCTTTCCATTCCATTCTCTCCTTTGCCCTCTCTCCCAGCACAGAGTTCTTCTCACCAATCCCTAACTGTGGCTCATTCCCAGCATCAACTCCCTCCATTCCTGCTTTCATGTCACTGTTCTATGACTTCCTCCACTACTAATTTTTCTGTTCTGTTCAATTTCACCATCTTCTCAGTCAAACAGCACTGCTTCTAAAATCTCAATGGATTTTATTCCGACAGTTCCAGTCACCCATATCCCATTCTTGATCTCCTTCTCTTTTCCCCGGCTTGGTATTTGCAATGTAAAACTGATATGATCCAAAACCTATCATCTATACTTTTCTGGAGTAACTTTGCCATTGTGAGAGCATCCTTCTCCAGTCATTCTGACCTGATCACTTATTTCCATAAAAACATAGGAGTCACCTTACTGTGTCAGACCAATGGCCCATCTAGCCCAGTCTCCTGTTGTCTGACAGTGGTCAGAGCCAGATACGTCAGAACGAATGAACAGAGAACAAGGCAATTACTGAGTGTCCTCCAATCACTGCTTCTTGTTCTCAGAGGGTTACGGACACTCAGAGCATAGAGTCAGCATCCCTGGCCAAGTTGGCTGATAGCCATTGATGGATCTATCCTCCATTAACTTTTCTCATTCTTTTATGAACTTAGTTATATTTCTGGCCTTCACAACATCTTCTGGCAACAAGTTCCACAGATTGACTGTCTGCTGTATGAAAAAATATTTCCTTATGTTTGTTTTAAATCTGCCTTCTATTAATTTAATTGGGTGACACTTAGTTATATGAAGGGGTTAATAACACTTCCCTCTTAACTTTCTTGATACCATTTGTGTTTTTATAGACCTCTGTCATATCTCTCTTCCTTGTCTCTTTTCTGTCTTATTATCTATCCTTTTCCTAATGGTTCCTAACATTCTGTTAACTTTCTTGACTGCTGCTGCACATTGAGCAGATATTTTCAGAAAACTATGCATGATGACTCCAAGATCTCTTTCTTGGAAAGAGTCTTGGAGAGGAAGCCATTTTCCCTCCAATGGCTTCCTCTCACCTTTCACTTCAATTTCAAACTTTTCATCCTTCCTTTCAGAAGTGCCCTTCCTATACTCCTGTCTATTTCTCAATTCCTGTTTTCTTCGTTAGCATTGTTTTTAAATGGTCCTTTGTATTTCTTCGCTCATTCTTATCTTTTCACACTCTTCCATACTAAAGTAATGGTTGGAGTTCCCTCCCTCCTTTCATGTGAAAAGCTCATTCACTTCTCTTATGGGGGAAAAAAAATTTCCTGTCCAAAACTGCAAAGTTACTCCACCAAAGAAAGAAGCGATTTTGCTGGTGGTGCTGCTGTTCAGCTTGTTTTTGGTTTGTTTGTTGTTTTTTTTTTTTTTTTAAATCTTCATTGCTTTGAGCTGAGGCCATCGTAAGTTACTGCAGTTCCCTAATGTATCTGAACAGTATTTTCCATCTTATACAGAGCCAGATTGATTGTGCAACCCTTGCTTATGGTGGGTAGCACTTATGCAGTCCCACTTAAGTCAACAGAACTATTAATATACATTAGTACTACTCTCTCTGAATCTAAGATACACGATGGGACACTTAGAATGTAAGGTTATTGTCTTCGCCAGGGCTCAATAAATAGTAGTAATGATAGATTATGAAAATATTAATATAATTTTACAAGCTTTTGTTTTTATACATTTGTTAGAAGCTCATGAAAGAATTAATAGGGAGAAGCTGTGGATGCAGTTTTCCTTGACGCCAGAAAAGCTTTTAACACACTACTGCCAAAGACAAATCAGTTAGGCCACTAAGCACATATAGCACACGAGTAAGCTACCTTTTTATTGAATGTCTAGGTAAAATGCAGGTGTATGTGTGTTGTTCACAGGCTGAACACAGAGCTCCTTTCTCAGTTTTTACTCAGGTAAACTCTGAGTGAAATCAATGGGTGTTTGCCTGAACAAGCAATGAGTAACAACTAAGTAAGGTTACATCTACACTTGTTAAGCTAAGTAGACTCTGTTAAGTCGACTTAAAGTTGATCTTGTTAAGTCAACTTAACATTAGACAGCCATCCACACTGGCTTTAAGTCGACTTAATAAGGTCAACTTAAGCCCTAAGTCGACCTAAAAAGGGGAAGTTAAGTCGATTTAAGGAAGCACTTAAGTCAACTTAATGAAAGCCCAGTGTGGATGCAGAGTTCTGTAGGTCGACTTAAGCATCCTTAAGTCGACCTAAGTAGACATACCCTGGGAGTCTGAGGATTTGATCCTGTAAAAACAGCACACTAAGAGCTGTGGTAATATATAGGTATTGTAAGTGAAAATTTTCAGTGCATTTTTTCCCACACATTTCTACCAATCCACCTTAATCCTGACCTACAATCTTCCTGCTATTCCAGTCCAGCACATTTCTTAAACACAGATATGGCAATCACTGCAGATTTATTGGTGGTTGAGGATGTGGACAAACATCCTCTAGAGACTTGGTTAGATGAAGATGTACAGATTGATTTCAGTGTGTGAGGGAGAGACAATTTGAACCAAAGTCAATGTAGTTGAAAGGCTGGCTTTGTATACTTCAGTGCCATCAGTCCCCCTGGGATAGGCTAGTTGAGTGTATAAATAATTTACTTACATGGCTAAGATATAGTGTACTTATTAGTGGAAACAGTGTGAAGAGAAGAGAACTGACAACTGGAGTACCACATTGTAAACATTAGGGTGGATTCTTTTTTATGGATCAGTGACCAGGAAGGAGTTCTCAGTCCTAAATGATTAAATTAGCCATTGATACAGAATAGAAGGCGACATTCAGAATGACTTGACTAGATAAGTCACATGGTTAGATGAATGGTTTGTGCAGATCTATGTAGAAAATATTATATAGTGAGGCCAACACAGGAACAAGACAAAAAAAATAAAACAGAATACACAGTCCCCTCTCTGGTCAGTTTAACATCTGGGGAAGCGAAATATTTGTGTGCTATTAAAAGTATGCTAGCTCAGGCAATTGATGGTTTGGCTTCATGTGAAATACAAAGTTTGGATCTGATCATATTGCTCTAAAAGCATGTTGCAGAAATGTGAAATATACAGTACAGTAGTCAAGGATCTTAGCTACTCAGAAAGAGTAAGAGGGAGTAGGTATGGATTCTTTAGGTAATAGGATATTAATCAAAATGCACTCAATTCTGAAGGGACTAAATAGTGACATAAGGCTTTTGAAATACTGCCAAATACAAAACTAAGGCTCATCCACACAAAGCTTTTGTTCAAATATGACTATTTTGGTTAACAATGTGATTTCTTTTTTTCCAAAAAAGATACATTGGTCCAGCTACTAATGTGAATGCAGTTATACTGGTATAAATATGCCTCCTGTGCAGGAATAAGATGTACTGCTATAGCTACATGCATATTTGAGGGGTTGTATAGTTTTAATTGTATCAGTCTAGTTAAAGTGATACATCTTTCATGTGGAGATAAGTCCAAAAGCCACGAAAAAGTTAAATACATTTAGAAATAATTTCCTAAATAATACCACATTCCCTGATGCTTACCTGTGTAATATTCTATCAAAGACTGAAAAACAAGCAACATTTTTTTTAAGGTTTTCACTTAGGAGATGAAAAATGAATTAATTCAAGGGAAAACAATATTTTAGGATGAAAGAAATCTAAGCTTACCTTGATTGTACCTTATTTGTGGATACTGTTCATGATATGTATCCAAATCTTTATTGGCTCAATAAGAATACATGGTGTGATATACCTTGGTGACTGTCACCTTAGAAATACCTAAGCCAAATAGATGCTTCTTTATCTACAAAGAATTACATTTGAAACATTTATCCTTTCATTCTCTTTCTTGTAGAGTGGTTCAGCAATATCACAGCACAACTTCTGTCTCCACTCTGATGTGTCTTAATTTGCAGTTTGATTTTTTTTAAAAGGCATTTATTGTTTTAAATGAAAACTTAAACCCTAGGATTCTGCATTAGATAGACAATAATGTGTGTTTTAATGATAGTGGGGAAAGCACATTTTTATGTTTGAAGCTGGATTAGTGCAGTCAAACAGGTGCTAATCAGATCACAATAAAATTGTACTGGAGGGCATCTGGAAGCTTTATGCCACATTATTTTCAAAACATCACAGAAACGTTGGTACTTGCTTCAGTAACACTACATAAAAGCTTAACATGGAAGTGCAATTCATTTTTTTTTTTTAAATATCAGCACCATAGGGCATATCTTTGAGACATTTAGTTTAGTGAAGTTGCAGTATGTACTTTTCATTCTGTTGTGGCAAGCAGAAAAATGTGTGTAGTTTGGAGAAATGTCAGTTTGTGGTTTAGTAGCTCCTGGCCTTATGTACTACAAACACCTAATTAGCACATTAAAGACAAGTTAATTTTAACAAATAAATGTAATATGGCCCTGCGTATTCTAAGTCAAGTATCTCCCTAATTTTTGTGCAATGTAAAGTCTTCTAAACAAGTGTACTGTTTCCAGAAGAATGTTGCACATTACACCTAGTGTGTTTCTACTTCCTGCGACTCGATCATTCCAAACCTCACTACTACCCACCACCCAATCTTCAGTGTCTAATCCTAGCAGTGACTAGGTTGCAGATGAAGTTCTATCCTTTTTCATGCTGTGGAAAAAAATCCCTCCAGTACATATTCAAAAATCTCTCAAAGGAGATTGAAAACATTAAAAGCTTCCTTATCCTTTCCCTCCCTCAACCTTGAAAACAACTTAGAATACTTACTTTCTTTCCTCGGATGACTTATAGCACAGAAGAGAAAAAGATGACGATTATGGTCTCTAACACCGCCAGTGTGAAGTATTCTACAATTCCTGTACTTATCCCCCACCCCGTTCCTTTTCCACTGCATTTACTATGGAATCTTTCTTCCTGCAATCATATGGAAAGCTGCTACACGGTGGACTGTACTAGTGTAACCTTCGGGTGGGCTAAATTCACTTAGTTGCCCTTCTCCAGTGCCCCACAGAAATCAATCCCAACCCCTATGGGGAAAGCAGCTGGAGACCCAAGATCCAGTCTGTACAGGACTCACGGCGAAGCTTGCTCAGAGCTACACTCACACATTAAAATACTACTAAAAACAAACATAACAATGAACTTTATTAACTACTAACTAAATGAACCTTATCCTAAGAAAACAAACTACAATTAACCAAGAACAATCCCTTGCATGAAAGATACCCAAGAGTCCCAAAGTCTGTGTGGAGTTCACCCAACTCTCAGCTACAGTCTCTGTTCCAGTGTGGAAGATTGAGTGGCAGGAAATAGCTGTCCTCTTCTTTCTCTGCTGGGATCCTCTGTAGCATTACATGCAGGCTTTCTCTTCTCCTCTGCAACCAGCCCTCAGTCCCGTATGCATGTCTGCAAGGTCTGTCGCAAATGACTCCTTTACATGGAGAAAACATCTTGTTCACTCCTGGCTCAGCTCCTCTCCAGAACACTGAGCACATGGTCTCCCCTCAAGGCAGCTCCTGCCTGCTGTCTGCTCAGGCTGCTGCTCTCCAGTCATCTGACTGATCACACCAGCAGGGTACACTGTGGAGCATGCTCAAATTGCTACCACTCCCTGCTTCTGGAAGTTTCCAGTTGTTTCCAGTTGTGGGTCACTAATCTGCCCAACAACAGTAACCCACCCTCAGCAGGTCTCTCAGAGATAGCCTTTTCAGGCATATGGGTTACACTAGCTCTGGCCTATACACACCCCATCAGCAGCTTTAGGTCACTATATATATATATGTGCCTGGTCAGGATTCCTCTTCTTCCACAGGCTGGCAAAATCTTCATGTCTTTCCCTATCTCAGGGAAAAGCCAAGTACAGTGGTTGTCAAAGTTGCTTCTTCAGTTTAAAGACATGCATTAGATAGAGAGATGCCTGGCAATATTCCTTGCAATTGGATCCAAAGTAAAAATGTTTGAGACTTCGTGATATTTGAAAATTGTAACTATATTTCTTTCCTTCTATTCTAAATATATATGAATAAACTGTCTTTTTTAATTTTTGCTTCATACTTATTGTTTTGACAATCTCAGAGTCTCTACTATACAATATCTGGTGAAGACAAGGTAGGTGAGTTAATATCTTTTTTTGGACCAACTTCTGTTGGTGGAAGCTGTACAAGCTTTTGAGCTATACATCATTCTTCTTCAGTCTGGGAAAGGAAATCAGAGTGTCTGAGCTAAATACAAGTTGGGACAGACTATTAAGCATATGGGATAACTCATGTTGTAGGAGGCCACTTGAAATGAAGCACGCAGTAAGGGTTAGATTGTTAAGACAAAGGAGTTTGAAGTGGGCCGTTAAGGGTCAGCATGCAGATGTGTGTTACAAATTGTGGTAATGAGCCATGAAACCAGTGTCCCTGCTGAATTCGTGATTTCTAGTGTCTCTCAATGTTATGAATTTAAGTCCTCAGACTCGCCTTTTGAAAGTGTTGTGCAGGTTTCCTTTCAGGACAAGTATTGAAAGATCAGATATGGACACTGGTTTCATAGCTCATTACAAGAATTTGAAAGACTAACAAATTGCTTTTTAGTTTATTTGCATAATGAGGACCATTTAATAGTAACCTGCATGGTAGGAACAGGAACAGGTACCTGGATATTCCACAAATAGGAATAGAAAGGCCAGCTTCATATTCTCTACAAACTCAGTTTCTGAATTGACATATTAATGCCTTGTACTTTAAAGGCTCTCAAACTGATGATATCCTAGATTTTTTTGTGTGGGTCATGAAAAGAGTTCACATGCGTTTATCTGCATGTTGTTTGCTCAGAGCACTTGGAACTATATAGACAAAAAGCAGAGTATGAGTGTATACACCTGGAAATGACTACTCTCTTAAGCACTAATGATTCCTTAGAATGATTTTAATAAAGGATTCTAGATATTTAATCCAAAATTTTCAAACTTGGGTGACAAAACGTAGGCATCTAAATCCATAATTAGGCTGTTAAATAAGTGACTTGATTTCAGATATGGTAAGCCCTTCCTTCTCCCCATACTCTACTAAAGTCAACATGATCCGTGGGTGCTTAGCATCTTATAATATTAGGCCCTTATGTAGTGCCTAACTTTAGGCTCCCACATTTGAAAAATCTGAAAGTATAGGAGTGATAATTATTTATTATTTACACAGTCTTAGGAGTGTGCTAGTAGCCATAAGCACTGAATTGTGGTATTTTGACAATAAGTGTCAAAATGTTGGTAGGATGTCTCTTTATAGGTGAAAGCTCTCTGTCCATAATGGTATGAAGAACATCAGCAAATGGCATTTTAGTTTGAAGTTTATCGATTTTTAGGTTACACTAAAAGCTTAAAAAAATTATTCCCAAATTTCTACAAAAGAAACCATGATCTTCTACACAGGAAACTGGTGGCAGGGGATGGATCACTTGATGATCACCTGTTCTGTCCATTCCCTGTGAAGCACCTGGCATTGACTACTGTCAGAAGACAGGATACTGGGCGAGGTGGTCCAGTTGTCTGACCCAATATGGCCATTCTTACATTTTCTAAATATATTTTCAATTGTCTTCTACACTCTGCATGGTCTAGTAATTATCTCTAGAATCATTCATTAAATTTTGTTAATTGGCCAATAACAAATAATAGCATTTGTTCATTCAGATTCAAATCATAAAAAATACCTTCCCTGGGCTCTTTGATTAAATCAGTCCTTTGTTTACAAACCTGTCTGTGCCACCAGTGCTGTGACTGAGGGCCAAATGATCTTTTCATAATAGAGCTTCCATGAATGTATTAAGCAATATTTTTTTTCTGATAAAATTCATACTTTTGTAAATCAGCTGAGTAATAAAGAAAAAGCCATACCAGATCAGATCAGTAACCCAGCTAGTCCAATATTCTGTCTTTGACTATGGTAATCATTCCAAAGGGGGCAGGGAGAAGAAAACTCCTATAATGGACAACTTTTCAGTAACGTTTTTCCTCTGAACTGCAAGCAGCTAATGATTGGCCTACTGTATGAGGATTTCCATCCCATCTCATTTTTTTTTAACTATCTAATGTAACTGTGGATATTTTTTATGTTTATAATGCATAATGTTTATTCTACAGATCTGTGTCCTCTTTGCCTTAATATCTTCTGGGAGGTTGTTCACTCAATATGTAATAAAGTATTTATTTCCTTGTCTTTTCAAATTTCTTTCCTTTTAATTTGAGTTTTCATTTGTTCATGTATTTTAAGAAAAAGTAAATAGAGACAACTAATTTGACCTCTTTGAAATCTTCCTTTATTATTTTACACATTTCTACAATATTCCCTCTTATTCATCTATTGTCTAAACAAAACAGTCTCTTAGGAGATGGTGGTTGTTACCCACCTTCCCCCCATATTGCTAATAATTGTTCTTGCCCTTCTTAAGAACTCCTTCTATTTCTGTCATACCCTTTTAAAATAGACTTAGTAAAAGGTATAGGCCTTCTTCTTGAGCAGCTTTCTAAGAGGGGGAAGACGGCAAAAATGGTTCCATAGTTTGGCCAGGTTTTCTGCTGATTTGACCCATAGGGGTATGGAAGAATGCCTTGGCTTCTGCCTACAAATAATTTCTGCTGAATAGGTCCTATAGGAGATTAATGATCTTTCAGTGAATTCAATGATCTGAACCTTATTAAATGATAATAATTTAATTGTTCTTTAAACAAAAACAATGTATTTGCCACATGTTATCTCGTTTCATCTATGTATTTTAGTGCTGATAATTATTGCCATATATTATCGTGTTCTACGAGTCCTGTAATTTCCTTTGACTTATGCTGTAGTTTGATATATTATTTGATAAGCACTCTCAATGACTCATTTTATCCATATGTATTTAGTTAATTGGTTACTTTTTCCCCGCCCATGTTTATATATAATATAATCTATAGGGGAAAGGAAATCTGACTGCTTGCAGCTGAGTCTGGTAAAAGAGCAAATTAAGTTCTATTAGAGCCAACAGCTGTCCATAATGAATTCTGAACTAAAATTACTAGTGAAGAAAAGAATCTAGCCATCTGCAGGAAATGTGAAAATATTTTTATAACCCAATAGCTGAGATCTGGATAAGGGTACCACTGAGATTTCCCAGCTGTACCTACAGTGTATTCCCAAATATCCATGGACACACAGTACATTGGAACGCATTGCATCAACTTGGCTACACAACATTTTTGGCTGCATTTGCACAGGCTGTATTTTGATCTAAAGTAATCAGCATGAAAGCCCTCTTTTTCAAATCATTTTCCTGTGCTTCTAGAAGTAAAATGCAGTTTTAAAAATAGTTCTGTTATCTTTGTGTGGAGGCTTTCCAATCAGTGTTCCATTGCTTGAATATTTTTCTTTCTTTTTTTTAATCTTTATTTTTATAAATACTTCAGGGTCCCATTACTTGGAATCAGATTTTTGTCTGATTGTTCCTTCCAACTGAATCATGCTTTGTGTGGTGTTTTGGCACCTGATTTTTTTTTTTATTACAGTAGTATTCTAGTTCATTTTATGGTTTGTCCTGACACTGATAAAATATTGCTACCAAAAAAAAATCCTTTTTTTTTTTTTTAAGGTAATTTACCCCATATAATAACTCATATACTTTCAGGTCCTGTGGAGGGAGAGAAATTAAAGTGAAACCAGTAGGTGATCCACCACAGTTAAGAAATGAAAAATGTTTAGAATTAGGAAACTCTGTAGACCTGGGTGTCCACTGTGTCATAACAGTTTTTTGTCACTGTAACTGTGCTGAAATAAAAACCCGGCATAATGGAAAGAATCAGGCCCTGTGGGACAAATTCTTTCATTGGCAGATTATCCACAGAGACGTCTAAAAAGCTATTTATTCATTTCACTTTTTTAGCATTGTGACTAAGAATACACACAAACATGGCATGCTACTATTAAATGACGATAAATCTTTTGTCAGGGAAGTTGTGTTTTTGCATATGTTCTGTGTCTTATCTTATGTATCCAGTAGTAATATCGTTGTATAAGAACAGACACAAATTTTGAACCAGATCTCAGGCTGCAAGACTGTATTTTCCTCTTCCTTTGAAATGCTGCTAGGATTGTTGTGTATCAGTCATTCCACCTATGCTATTAACAAAAGGTAAAGAGTGTGAGGGTATATATCTCCATTTTGAGCAAGGGGTGTGAGTTCTAGTTCAAGGAGACACACCTTTTCTACTCTGATTGAGCTCAGCGTGCTAAAAGTAGAGTTCAGCCGAAGCAATTTAGTCACCCTAAATGTGTGCCTTGGATGGGTATGTATCCGAGGTGTTTAGCAGCTCACGCTGGCAGAGCCACACTATTTCTGGCAGGCTAGCTTGATTGGAGCTAGCACAAGTATGTCTCCTCATGCTGGAAATCACACCCCCAGCTTGAAGTGCAGCATCAGGTCCACGTCATATAGAGCAGGTGGTCTTCAAACCATGAGTCCGGACCCAGTACGAGATTGCAGAGCCTCAGGTACTGCCCCCCTCCTGCCACCGCTGGAAGACTGGAATGCATTGCTCAAGATGTAATTGTTGGGTCACAGGCATAAATGATTTTTTTTCAGCTAGGTCCTGAGGAAAAAAAAGTTTGAAAACCACTGATTAAGGGCTTTGGGAAAGGCCATGAGTTTGAATGGTATCCAGCATGGAGAGCCCCAGAGCAATGTATTCTCATCCTCTGTGCTTAGACATGCAAAAGGAGCACAAGATCGACTGGTTCTTCAAAACATCTCCCTCTTTTCCTTCATGTGCTAATTTGCTGCAGACACAAGAAAAGCGAGCTGATAACCCTTCCTTCATTTGATGTGGAGAAGATGGAGTGCTCTGTGTGTGTGCATGTTACTGGTACCAAAATCCATGAAATCCAGTGATGGGCAGAAGTGGGTAAAGGAACTGAAGATGTTCTGGCAAATATTTTGCTGTCTTTGAGGTGCACAAGCAAAATAGAGTAATTGCTGCCAGACTCCAGCAGTATATGTTGTATTCACTCACTTTTCCCCACTGACCTAACCTTCACTTTTATTAATACCACATATTTCTCTCATAACGTACTCACAGAAGGTCATCATCTGAATTTTACAACAACTGTTCACGAGTAGATTTGTATGCTGTTGAAAGAAACTAATCCTATTAAGGTACATTTTCAGAATTATTCTACAGATCAGATTCCCTTTCAAAGCGCAGTGTTAGTGAACTCAGATCTTTACTTCATTCTTCATTGGAATGCATAATCAAAATAATGCTTTGGGGAGGTATCAAATACATATATTATGTAAAAATACATGCTGAAACTCACCAAATCTTATGGGCAAAACAATAAGTTTTTATAAAATACAGTTCCTTTATTTGATACAACTTACAGAACCCAGCACAAATGAATACATAATATTGTATTTAAATGTTCTGGAAGATGAGGGAGGGCATCTATGGCCTATACCAGTTTGAACATACAAGTTCACACATAAATCCTTATTGTACAAATAAAACATCATTTCTGCTCAGATTGCTAGAGAAACTTCACTTGTCCTAGTTTCTAATCTTTCTTTTGCTGAATAATTGAGGGAGTTGTGTAATGCTTTGATTCACTTCATAAAATGCCTATATAAAATCTTCAACAAAAACTGGAATTTAATTAAAAACACATACAGGAACAATTTTTTTAAAAGCAACAATCATCTCTGTGAAGAAAAGAGAAGTAAGAAAACGAGAGGCATGAAACTGGAGTGGGGGGAACTTTTGTTTTTGCGATACTCTAATGTCTTTCACTCTATTCCATCTTCCTAGCACATTTGGCAAGAGCTCTCTCTTCCTTTAGAGCTTATGTTTTGAGGAAGGAAGCATGAATAATTAATCATACAATATTCATTCAAATCTGTAATCACATAAGAATAAGGAATCTCTCCAAATCTATATTCATCCATGCAGAGCTGGATTAACTGGCCTGGGGGCCCTGGGCTGCCTCCTACTGCACCCCCTCCCGCCCAATGTCTGGGTCCATTCCCCCCCCAGCATGGGGGGTCTGTCACTGCGGGGAGGCCTGGAGCAAAAGGGGGCTCCCACCCCAGCCAGTTTGCCTGCAGGGGCAGGGCTGGCTGATGCATGGTGCGGCCCCAAGTGCAGCCCCCCCAGCGTCATGGGCCCTGGAAGGCACCAGTTATATTTTGAATCAAAAGTTCTTAAATTTCTACTACATAATACTTACTCTATGCATTGACCTAGTGCTGGAAACTCACCACTTTCAATATAATAAATTAATATTTAAACAGTTATGTCCTGGAGCAGGCCTTCTCAAGAGACTTTCAACATTATTAGAGCAAAAAACTAAAAATATTTTTTCATTATGATTTATGCTTTTCAAAATAAATAAAATCTGATCACGCGTCCTCTTCTCTTTGAGAAGAACAGAATTAAACTGGGGAGATCCTGTGGACTGTACCAAACTCTCCAGGAAGGAACACTAGTCACCTTCTGAATATTTTTGCCCTTCTGTAAGACCTTTACCACAAACATCTGTGCTTATATGTGGGTCTAAATGGCTATGTCTACACTGGCAAGTTAGTTCGAATTTAAGGAAGCTTAATTCGAACTAACTTAAGCCTCGCCTACACTAGGCTTTCATTAGTTCAAATTAAGGGCTTCCTTAATTCGAACTAATAAATTCACTTATACTTTTCGAAGTAAGGGTTAATTCGAACTAACTGGTTCGAATGAACCCAATGTGGCCATGTTAGTTCGAACTAAGTGCTTAATTCGAACTAACCAGCACATTGAGCTCAGTGCAATTGACTAATTTGAACTAAGCAAGTGCAATGCATGGCACTTGCTTAGTTCGAACTAAAATTTGCTAGTTCAAACTAAAATTTGCTAGTTCGAATTAAGTTAATTCTAACTAACTAAAATTAGTACGAATTAGTTAGTTTGAATTAACTAATTCGAACTAACTTTGGTAAGTATAGACATAGCCAATATGTTTAAAGAAGCCAACAATGGAATTTCAAGAGCACAGAGAAGCCTTGTAAAGACTGAAAGAAAAATCTTCAGAAAGCTTCCATAAGAGAAGCAGCTTTGGATTTGAGAGTCTCCTGCACTCTATCCTGTGAAAAGCACCTGGGATCAGTAAAATAGGCTTTGCCAACCATGCTTTGAGTACAAAAAGATCTTTGCCTGTTCTGTGCTCTCCTTTAGGTGTCATTTTTTCCTATCCAGTTTAAGAAGTCTCACAATCCTCCATAGGAAACCATCATGTTTGTTTTCAATATACAATAGAGGTGGGAAAATGCGTAGTACAGGGAATAACAAAACATAACATTCCATATCACATTCTACACATGAGGCTGGTACTGTGCCATAATCAAAAGGAGAAACAATCATTTTTTTATGTACTTTCAGTTCATAAACACCAGTCTCTTATCTTATCTGAAACTGTAATATTCAATCAAATTATTCTCTCATATATATAAAAAATGGCCTAAATGATTTTTGGTCCATATGTTGCTATCTTTGTTTCCAATGAAGTGACCTGTGAAATTTAGTAATGATATTGCCTGCCTTTGCCAGATCATTGATGTATCAATAAAGGGTCAGCATTTAAACAACAACAAATTAATCATAAAAGCCAACCTGTTACAGTGATTTTAGTGTGGAATGGTCCCTTTATGCCTCTTAATTTTCCTTTTTTTGTGCACTGTAACTGCATCGCATCACGGGACATTAAGCATAGCTCAACTCATGGGACTGACTCAGTCGTGTTTTTAGAAATTGAAAACAAATGTTGTAACAGGATGAATGATAAAATGAAAGCAATAACAGTTTCCTGGTAGGCATGCTTGTTTAATGGATTGCATCGTCTTTCAGCATGTAAACACTGCAGTGCCTATCATTAACTAAAATAAGATTTTTGGTTTCCATTTTTAAGTTTGGCAGTAATTTCATGGGGTACAAAACACTTAAAGAAGTGATAACAAATATTAAGAGTTTATTTGTGGAATGATGCTCATTATCTAAATCATCATCTTAGTGGAAAGTAACTAGGAAAGATTATTTTGCCTTCAGGGTATGTTTAGGTGTAGACACAACATCCAATTCTGGAGGTGCTGAGTACCTTTCCCTTGTTTGAATAGCCCTCAGTCAGAGCTGAGATTGCTTAGTACTTTGTAGCATTGGGTCCATAGATTATGCAGTTGTCCTGTCTGGAAAAAATAAATCCTCTCCTCTTTCTTGCTTCCTTAGAGATTTCAGAATATAATAAATGGATTGAATTGTGGTGGCTTCAGCCTGCAGCTGGTGTTTTCATACTTTATTCTAAGACATGAGGGAATCAGCCTTGGTGCTTGGCAACCAAGACAACAAAAAGCAGATCAAACAGAGATGGTTTATCTGTTGTGCTGTTCTTACAGTGTTTTTGGTTGAAGGCTGTTGAAATGATGAAAAACAAAAAGCACAAATACCGTTCTTTTATTATCACCATGATGTGGAGCTTAGTTCTTCAGGATCAAAGAGAAATGCATGTTGTTTTGGAATTCTAATCCTTCAACTTGAGTCATGCAATGCACTTTGATACTGCTGAGCCAAGCAAACAAACAAACAAAAAATTATATAAGTGAACTAAAGGTTGATAAGGAAACTTGGTGATTCAGCCAAAATCATAGCTCCCACAAAACACACAAACACGGATTCCTAGAGTTCAGATTCTTAATGATCAAATAAGAGTGGCTAATGTCACTTCTGGGTAATTATGATAAACTTAAATGTCAGCTGGCTGTGTCACATCTAGTTATAAAAAAATCTCTTTGTCTTTGAAATCATTAACAAAGATGCAAGAGATGTTACTTTTTAGGGGGATGTAGCTGATGTAGAGTTTGTTCCTGCCTAGGCTATAGAATTAAGTTAATAGATGTACACATATACTAATTTTTTTAAATGACAGTTTCAAATAGCAGCATTTATATAGGGCAGCATTGATATAAGGTCAAAAAAGAGTAAATTATAATTGACTTCATTCATGTACCCTGGATTCCAGCTTCAAGTGTGGTATCAGGAAACTAACTTGCAAATATAAATCCTTGGGAAAGCCACAGATCATGAAGATTAAATGGAATATTGTCTCTAACCATAAATTCTTTTCCTTCTACAAGGAAGAGTGCAACTTAAGTAAATACCTTAAATGCAGAGAATGCATTTTCTTATTTCTAAGTCTCTGTTTAATTTTATGGTTTTAGTTTTCCTTGATTACTGTATTACTTTTAGCAGGTTGTAGCATAGCTTATACCTCTTTTTAGGAAAAAATGTATAGACTTGTACATAATTTTATATAATTATCCTGTTTATACAATGTTATTTTAATTGTGTTTGTTTCCTGGGGCTCATATGCAGTATTTCAACTAGTGAGTTACTCGCACTTTAAAATCAGATTCAGATTTCTAGCATCTCAAAAGTCAAGTGTGTTCAGAATAAAAGTTTAGATTTGGCCCATATCAATAAAAAGGGAATATTTGCAAGATTCAGATCTGGACTTGGGCTCAGATTTTAAGCATTCCATAAGTTAGAGATGTATAAGATTGGGTATTTTGGTTTCAGTTCCCCTTTTAACCTACCTGGGATATGATTCTCAATGATGAAGCTTAAGGTTGTTAAATGGTCATTCATCACTCAGGGCTTTCTGCGCTACCTGTATTTTCTATGGTCAACCTCTTTCAATCAGGATATCGTGACTGAAAGCCTGTTATGCAACTATTGTTGAACACAACTGTAAGATCTATTGAATTCCACAGGGGCTAATCAGCACATCTTTAATGTTGAGAACAGTAACCACAGAACAGAAGGATGTCCACAGAATCGTGTTTGTTATAAGTGGAGGATTGACAGGACTCTTGAGTATTTCTACATTGTGAGCCTCTGCCGTTGTTTAGGAATTTGATATCCCTCTGAGTTATATCTGTGAGGATCAGTCTAGGGTGTGTGAAAACACATGGTGTCTGAAATGTGGACAACCACTATGGGGCACTGAAGTACTGTACTAGAAAAGGGGAATTCCAAAGGGGTAGCCATGTTAGTCTTTAAAAGTGCCACAAGACTCTGTTGTCTTTTTACAATAGACTAACAGATTTATTAATCGCATGAGCTTTCGTGGGAGAAAATCCCACTTCGTCAGACGCTTTGAAGATAGGAAAGTTACAGAGTGGGAGGAAATTAAATGCAAGGGAGTGTATGACATAGCATCAGGTCAGGCTGTAACAGCAAATCAAAGTAGGTGGAATGAGAGAGGGAGTGGACTCGGACCACCTTGCTGCAGGTAGAGGATCTGGCATCTTGAAGAGAATAAATGTCTCATCATCTTGAGGCTGGTAGACATATCAGGGCCTCAGAGCAGATGGATATGTTGGAGCTTCATTATAGTTCAGCCCATCTGTGCCTTTGAATATTCTGAAAACTGTGAGGCAGATAAATGGTTGAAAATGTCAGCAACTTAGTAGAGCCAAGTACCTCATTGTGGGTTGATCTAGATGCATGATGCCTCAGTATTAACTGCTGTGTCAGCCCATCAGTTTTTTTAGTTAGGAACATTAGCATATTGATAAATGTTGATGCCTCCATATACAAGAATGAATTAGAGCCTTGGAAAAGTTTATGGCCTTCTGCAACTGGACTAGGAAGTACCTTCTGCAGTGTAGTGCTTTGGTGACTATTGCTTTCTGACATGGGTTTTATCATAATTAGCCATACTAATTGTTACCCACAGGCTAGATTACTTCAATAGTACTTTATATCCAGAGCCACCCTGGAAAACACATTTGTAGATGATAACACAACAGGTGAGCAGAGGAAGTGGAAAATGTCTGCACTGATTAAAAGTGCAGAGTGTTATGTGGGTGGTGGTTTGAAGCAGTTATGGCCAGTGGGTCATTTAAGTTCTATAAGTTCTAAGGTAACCTTGTATGTCTCACTTGAAAAGCGATCTGTCATCCAGCAGCACAGTGCTCACAAACACTATATTGGCGCATTAGCTCAGTTCTGAATGAGGTGGAAAAGAGCAAGACCTTGAATTGGTAAAAGCACTTTTACTCTCTTACCGGTCAAGTTCTAAATTGCTTCGCTTCTCAAATCTGACAGACTTGCAGCATGAGAACATACACCATAGGTACCAATGGTTGAGTAATTGTGGTAGTAGTTATTAGTACCATGAATCCCTTGACTATAAAATTAATTGTGCATTTATAGAAATATAGATTACACTGCATATCTTAGCTTTTTTACTGGTTATTTGCACAATCAAAACAGGTGCACAAAGAAGCCACAATCATAGGGAATGTCCACACTGGAGCCTTAGGTCGACTTAAGGACAGTTAAGTCAACCTACAGACCACCGTGTCCACATTGGGCACTTATTAAGTCGACTTAAGCACTTCCTTAAGTCAACTTAATAACACCACTTCTTATGGTCGACTTAATGCTTAAGTTGACCTTAGTAAGTTGGCTTAAACCAGTGTGGACGGGGAGTGCCCTTAAATTGACCTAATTGGCCTCCAGGCCCCAGTGCAATGTGGGATAGTTACCCACAATACACAACACCATCAACCTAACACCTGCCAGTGTGGACACTGGCAGTCAACTGGAGTTTTCAGCGTGGACTCTCTATGTTGACTTAACAAAGTCGACTTAAAGTTGGCCTTGTTAAGTCAACTTAACAGAGCCTCCAGTGTAAACATACCCATAGAAACTATGATACAAATGCTAAATATTTTGAAATACACAATCACAGTCAGTCTCTGCAGATTCATGGAAGTCAGGAGTGGCCACTAAATTAGAGAATAATGGTTTAAATCTTCATGCAAACCAGTCTGCTATGACAGTGTGTGCCATTTGCTGAGGTTTTCTTACAGGTCAGCCAAGAGTCTTGCCAAGATTAAAACAGCTCAAGTTTGCTGGAGTGCTTATTCTTACTAAACTGACAGGAATAAATTCCCACCTAGTCTGTTTTGTATTCCTCTGCAGATGTAAAACAGACTTATAAATTGTCTGCTAAGGTTTTCCCTGGTATAGTGGTACAGAACTGGCATGTAGCCAGTCTTACCCCACAAGTCAGAGCACCTGGTGAAATGTTCATATTGATGGCCTGGCTGGGTAAAGGTGTTGAGGCTAGTCCAAACTGCATCAAAATCCAACCCCAGGATCAGAAACTGAAGGGCATAAAGTTTACCTACAGAGCAGCTTGGACTGACCAAAGGGATGGGTGCACTATGTATGGCATTCAGTTTTACTAACACATGTCTCTCTTAATAATACAGGGGGAGATAACAGCAATTTTGGTGACTCGTAAATAATGCAGCACTATAAAATAAAGTCTGAATTCTTTGCATAATTGGACAGTGCCCTTAAAAAATGTAACCTGTGATCTTTGTCCCATTTGGTGAAACATAACATGGCTACCCCTTTGGAACTTATAAAATTTCTAGAAGGCGCTGTTCTGTATGTTCTACAAAGTGGTCAGCACCTTCAGCTGCTTATGTTGGGCGGTGAGGAAACTCAGCTCACTCAGAAATAGGGTCCCTTTGTAACTGGAGTTAATATTAATGCAGGAGTGAACATCCCAGAGTCATTCCCATGTCTTAACCTTTGCAGTTATCTGAAGCAGATGCCATAGAAAAAAGATACAAATTGCATGAAATAAAACACCCCTTTCCTTCACTTTTTTGTATCCTATATTTGGTTCTCTTTTAGTGCTGGAGTCGGCAGGACTGGCTGCTTCATTGTAATAGATGCCATGTTAGAGAGAATAAAGCATGAAAAAACTGTGGATATTTATGGCCACGTAACTCTAATGAGAGCCCAGAGGAATTACATGGTTCAAACAGAGGACCAATACATCTTCATCCATGATGCATTGCTGGAAGCAGTGACATGTGGAAATACCGAAGTGCCAGCCAGAAATCTGTATGCATATATTCAGAAGCTGACACAGATAGAAACAGGAGAGAATGTCACAGGAATGGAACTGGAATTTAAGGTACTGTATGCAATGGGGAGATAAAATGTATTGGGGTAACTATTCTGGGGTGCTAAATCCTACACCAGTTGTTCGCAGGAACTTTAGGGATTAGAATTGAAACTAGAATTTTTCTCTTCTCCTCCAGATCTTTTATGTTAGAGAGGGTTGGCATTCATGTTCATGACATCATTTAATATTTTTAATAGATATAAATAGGATGTTGAAGATGTAACATGGTATTAAAAAGCAGATTGTAAACATTTAGTTTAGTTAGAATGTATGAAAATAACCTTTTAAAAGTTAAATGATTTTTAATCAGCCAAAAGAAGAGATAATCAAATCAGAAATCAGTCACTGAAATTGTTGGATTTTGTCATATTTTTTCCTCGATTTATTTTTCTCTGTTGAACAGCGTCTAGCTAGCTCTAAAGCTCATACTTCAAGATTCATCAGTGCCAATCTTCCATGTAATAAATTCAAAAATCGCCTCGTTAATATTATGCCATATGAATCAACGAGGGTATGTTTGCAGCCGATCCGAGGTGTAGAAGGCTCTGATTATATCAATGCCAGTTTTATTGATGGATACAGGTACTAAATGTTGGTGTGTTGTGATGTGAACTGTCTAAAACTTTATGAAATTTACATATGCATTTATATAATTGTAGTAAATTGCAACAAAATTCAGGACAGCATTTTTTGTACACATGAGACCATTCAATGTCGGTTTTCATTTTTAATTAATGAATAATAGATTCTGACCTAGTTTTTTGGGGAAAGAATTCTGTCTTAATAATGATGCCTGACTTAAGCACAGGAGTTCTGCTAAGTCAAAAGGATTGCTTATGTGCTTCAGCTTAGTCATATACTTAAGCACATAGCTAAGTTGGACCTCAATTTCTTCCTCCATTAAGAGAGTCGGGGAAAGAATAGACAAGAGGGATTTATCCCACTGAAAGTACAGATATCCTGAGATCTGAGTTGACCGTGTTGAACCCATTGAGGCCAGACACGTGCACCCTTGCAGCCATTACACGCAAACAGTTTCCAAACCCCTCTTACCGCTTACCCCATTATAACATGTTTCCTTGAGCCAAATGCCGTTGTCTGATTAATCCAGTGACATCATAGCACAAGCCATGAAAGAGATGCAGTGCGTAAATGCTAACGCTGCTTGGGGTAGTATTAACTTCCGCACAGATAGGTTTGACTATCCAGTGCGTCAACATACTACAGAGAGGGGCTTCTTTTTATCTCCATCCTTAAATCTGCATGGAGCCAGCAGGGTTCCTGTGAGAGCTGGAGCGAAGAAACACTCCTCAGAATGATTGTTTGCTTTTCTGCGCACCAATCCCCCACTGCAGATTCTGGCAGTTTGGCGTCGTCCACCTATGGGAGGAAAAGAATCGTTGTTTGATAGGGCAGTATTAAGATCACATGTGGCAGCCCACACTATTCTGAGGGGTTTTTTTGAGGCCACCCACTTTTGGAGGCAGTGAGTTGTTGAATGTGTTAAGAAAGAAGCTGCTTGGTGCTATAATTCATAAAACTAATAGATTGTACGACAGTCATTCCTGCAAAATGAAGCAGCACAACTAAGTGTTTCTTAAGTGCTTTTTATGACACACAAAATTGAGCTATTAGAGTTACATTAAAATTTAAATAATAATGATAAAGACATACATCATAATATTAACAGAGCAATTTCCTTCACAAAGTTTTAAAAATAAAAAATGCCATTGTTTGATTAAACAATCTTAATAGGTTTTTAACGTGCTTACCATTAATAATTTATACCTTTTCCTGGCTTTTCCTATAACTGTGTCTCAATATGTTTACATACAAACAGAGTATTTGAGTGTCATCACTTTCAGGGTTTTTTATTTGTTTTCAATATAGGCAACAAAAAGCCTACATAGCTACGCAGGGACCTTTGGCAGAGACAACTGAAGATTTCTGGAGGCTGCTTTGGGAACATAACTCCACAATAGTAGTTATGCTTACTAAACTGCGAGAAATGGGCAGAGTAAGTATTGCTTTGATATCCTTTACATTTTGTTCCTTTGGGAGGATTCATACCTTACTTTAAAATCCCCAAAGAGCAAAAGTCAGCACAAGGTCACCACCTTCTTTTCTGTTTTCAAATAAAAGAATATACTAAATAGCACTATTGTAGATTTTAAGGTGTTGGATAATAATAATAATGTATATTATAATATACTACTAATAATAAACTTATTATAATAAAGGACATGCCAGAACTAGTGTTCCATCTGTCAACGTAAGTTAACTTCAGCTGATTTTGTCTTGTTTTGAAATTCAAACATGCCGTAAAAACATTGCAGTCTCTTTACCTGTGATGTAAACAAGGAGTCTGGTGGCACTTTTAAAGATTAACAAATGTATTTATCATGTGAGCTTTCATGGGAGAAAATCCCACTTCGTCAGACACTTAAAGAAAGAAAGAAAGAAAGAAAGAAAGAAAGAAAGAAAGCTAGCTAGCTAGCTAGCTAGCTAGCTAGCTAGCTGGTGGCTGATTGCAGCCTAATTTATAGTGGGCAGGTGTTAACCCCACACTCCCATACTGTGCTGGCTACCATCACAGGCTGTGTCTACACTTACAAAAGCTAGTTCAAATTAGTTAATTCAAACTAAGTAATTCAAACTAATTTTAGATAGTTCGAATTAACTTAATTCAAACTAGCATGGCCCCATTAGAATGCTAGTTCGAACTAGCCATGTCCATGCAGAGTACTTGCTTAGTTCGAATTAGTCAGCTGCATGAAGGTCAATCTGCTGATTAGTTCGAACTAAGCAGTTAGTTCGAACTAATATGGCCACAATGACTTAATTCGAACTAACTATTTTGAATTAAGGGTTAGTTTGAACTAAGCAATTGAATTTATTAGTTCGAATTAAGGAAGCCCTTAATTCAAACTAATGAAAGCCTAGTGTGGCCAAGGCTTAAGTTAGTTCGAATTAAGCTTCCTTAATTCAAACTAACTTGCAAGTGTAGACATAGCCAAAGGTGACAGTAAATCCACAAATGTCAGCAAAAGCCATTATTCATAGTGTTTAAAGTTGGTGGGACAAAACTGTTTTTCAGTATCATGACAGAAATTGTGACTGATGCCAAGACCCACTTGCAGGGCTGTTTGGAGCCATTGGCAATGTGACGTGCCAGGGCTGTACCTTTTTTATGGACAAATAGAAGAGTGTAAGTTTTAGTTCTGTCAGTAATGGCACTTTTCATGAACACTAAATTTGCTGTAATTAAAAAGGATTATAACAATCTACAGTGAAGGAAGACATGGTCATTTATAACATGGATTTGTACTTTTTTTTAATAGGAAAAATGCCACCAGTATTGGCCTGCAGAGCGTTCAGCCAGATATCAGTACTTTGTGGTGGATCCCATGGCAGAGTACAACATGCCACAGTATATCTTAAGGGAATTTAAGGTCACAGATGCTAGGGTAAGTTAACTCAACATAATTTTGTTCTCTATGTATTGAAAAGGAGCCCTGTATTTTCCTTTTTCTTTTGTTAGCATTACCTTCAAGGCATTCTTGATTCCCAGTCCTAAGCAATAGCCAAATAGAAAAGAAAGATAATAACATCCTTGTAAGAGAACAACTGGCTGTAATTCAAACATAACATCTGGGTAGCACAACTTTTGGGAAATACTGTATAAGTATTTGTGCTGAAAAGCATTAGCTGATTAGAAGGCCCATGTTCCCATTCATTTCTCTATCCCACCCCCTATTTGATCCTTTTTTTGGAATTTTCATCACTTCCAGCTGTAAATATGTTGTTGTTCTGCACAGCCCCTTAGGTCATGCACCTTGGAAGGTTAATAGGGTGTGATTTAAAAACTGCAGAGCAAATAGCATTCTTAAGAGAAGCTTGACAAGCTTTGCACATTATAATTTGATTCTTGGCATAGCTTACTCCGTAGTGTTTTAATATGTCTGCAGAGAAGAGCTATACAGCCATGACCCTGGTTTGCTAATTTCCATTCTGCATTTCTTATTTGGACTGCTGAGACCAAGATTCAGAACTGGTGGAAGATTAACTGTATATAAACTTATATTTTTTAGGAATAGCTTTGACAATTCTCATACTGTAATTTTATAACACTTCATATAGTACAGTAGGGAAACCCCTACCCTGATCCATTTCTGGAAGCACTGTCGCAATAGTGTTGATTGCCGTAACATAGTAGAGTGCTGTACTTTCAAGGAATAAAACAAATGATCACTTAGCGCTCTAATCAATACCCAAGAAATCAGACAATTATATGGGATCCAGTGTTTGATAATGGTCTTTTGAATCAAGAAGATATAACATGATATGGAAGTTGAAGCTAGACACATTGGCTTTGTCTACACTAGAAAAGTTAAGTCGACTTTGTTCAGTCGACTTAATAAGGTCAACTTTAAATCAATTTAAAGTTGACCTTATTAAGTTGACTTAACAAAGTCGACTTAACTTTTTTAGTGTAGACATAGCCCCTTGTTGACCTTATTAAGTAGATTTAATGCTTTAAGTCAACTTAATAAGGTTGATTTAGGAGCTAATCCCCGTCCACACTGGCTTTAAGTCGATTTAAGGAGTCAATTTAAGGCTTAAGTCGACCTAAAACCAGGTGTTATTAAGTCGACTTAAGTTTTCCTTAAGTCGACTTAAGGAAATGCCCAGCATGGACGTGGCTTTGTTTAGGTCAACTTAAGCCTCCTTCAGTCAACCTAAGTTGCCAGTGTAGACGCACCTATTCAGACTAGAAACAATATGCAAAAATTTAACAGTGCGGGTAATTACCCATTGGAACAACTTGTCATGGTTGTGGCAATTTTTATATCGAGATTGTGTATTTTTCTAAAAGATACGGTCTGGGTAAAATAGGTATTAATTCAGAACTGTCCTGTGTCCTTATTTATATAGAAGGTTGGGCTAAGTGGTCACACTGTTACCTTCTGGTTTATAATCTGTGAATCTATGATTTTCTTCTGTTGTTATGACTAGGTTGCTGATTCTAACATAGACTACAAATAAGAGTAGATTAGATACTCAAAAAAGTTAGTTAGGTAGCATTTTCACTAACCAGAGGGCACATTAAGACTAGAATTGGGCCAAGGAGACTGGAATTTGATTTTGCAAACACAGAAACAAGAACAGTTTGAAATGGTTTCCACTTTATGGGAACTACCAAAATAGAGTGAGGTCCGCATCAATAATTTCTCTTCTGATCTATCTCTAATTAACATTGCTAGTGAAGGAGTAGCTCATAGCAGTTTTCCATTGCAAGACTATCAGAAAGTCATGAAAGCCAATTTAAATACCATCTTGGTGCTCTTCTTTGTAGATAGTTAGTAAAATCTTTCTTTTTCCTCCTCAGATGGAAAATATGCAAGTGACGCAGGTGACCAGTCATACATTACAGATAATGAGTAGCAAAGAGTCAAAGATGTAGTTGAAAAGAATAGTTTATAAAAAATCCTAGGACAAAATACATTCATGTGATGTTCATCAAAGAGTTTCTGGATAGCATACACCTTTGAAAACATCAGTCAGGATCAGTGGATAGTTTCCAAACTGATCAAAGGACAAAAGTCACAAATAGTTTGCCTGGTTCTAGTATGAACATACCTGCTAAAAAGTTAATTGCTTACCACTTGCAATGAGAGACAACAGAGTCCTGGGGCACTTTTAAAGACTAACAGATTTATTTATCGCATGAGCTTTCATGGGAGAAAATCCCACTTCGTCAGACGCTTTGAAAATGGGAAAGTTACATTTTTCCAATCCTGTTGTACCACCTCATAGTCCCTTGTAATGTTTCCCTAGTTTTGAAGACAACAACGCCCCAGTGGTATTAAATGACTAACTGACAAGCTTAGAGGAGGGTTGTATGGTCTGATTTTTCAGAAGTGTTGAGAACCTGCATCTCCCATTGACTTCTCTGGAAGTTGTGAGTGCTCAGCAGTAAAATCAGATCTATTCTTTTCTCATTGTATGGAGTGCTGATCTGCCTAACTCACACTAACAGTAATGGAATTCATGTAACTAAGTCACTGGAATATTCAGAGCAGAATAGAGACTGCATTGTTGCAGCCATTTTGCCTCCCTTTGATTTGCAGTGTCTTTTGTAACTTGATAATATCATCAGTGTAGGTGTCAGCAACAGAATTTGATATGGAGCTCTGTGTTATTACTGCATTGCACAGTGAATTGACATAAAGTTCAGGTAACCTTCACTGTTCCAGTGTATGATTTCTGAATGGTTTACACCCACTACCTGTAAACTTCAAGGATCATCAACTTGGGGCAGTTTCATGCAGCGCTAATCTATTAGTGATACCTGTTCTTTTATATGTTATATTATATACTGTATAAGCTCATCAAAAGGTACTTGAAAAGCCCTGTGCAAGGCCAGAGAGAAGTCCCAATGGTCAGCCAATCACTACTCAAAAATGACACGTGAAAAGAAATCTTGACCTCTTTTGCTCAGCACAGCAATCTGGAAATTCAGATGATGAAAACAGCAGTTTTTACTGTGTGTAAAAGGTTACAAATATTTTTAAATTGAGATTTTAATAAGATTTTACACTTGGAAATTGATTGCTATTGGGAGATATCTCACCAAAAGAAAGCAACACCATTTATAATGCCAGCTGCATGAAGAACATAATTTAAGAAATTGTAGACCAGTTCCCAATCTGGTTTCATGTTACTCTAACGTCTTCAGAGTGATTTGATAGTAGCTAATATGAAAGTTCAGTTAATTGCTATTAAAACAGGAGAGGAAAAAGTTTTACAAGCCTTTAGGCTGAATCTCCAAGCTGTTGGTATCCTAAAGAATTCCAGTGTTCAATCAAACTGACCGCTGCTCTAATCAGGCCCACTTTAAAATCAAATGTTTATCAACAAATACGTTTCATAAAATAGAGATGGAAATTAGTGATCTTTCCAGTGGCTGCCTAAGCAGAGTTTTGTCTTAAATTAAAAGATAGTGTTGATCCAGTAGATTCTCCATAAGTGCAGAACATTAAAGGACTGCTGTCTCCCTCACTAGAAACTAGACAAAATTGTGCTTATCAGGTGCAGATTTTGAAATATGTATTCATTTTAATTAGCTGAAACCAATTCTTCATCACTAGAGAGTTCATTGTCATTGAGGTTTTTTTGAGGAGGACACTAAGGATTGGGGAGTGGCTTAAAAAACATCTATATATTGATTCACCGAATTTTAGTGGGAGTGCTATGTACAAGATCCCTGTTTTTCACACATATATGTGTAGGCCTGAGAGGTAGAAAGCTGAAGTACTAGCAGAAAAAATAGAAACAAGTGATTGCTTTTTGTTTTGTTTAAGTTTTTTAATTACCTGTGTTTCAGCTGTCAGGACAGTCATGGCTAAATATTCTTTTTGGGGGGGTGAGGGGAAAGGGCATTGGGGGAGGGAAAACTACTCCTGCCTCTAACTTCCAATCTGCTTTTCAGGGGGTCCTTCAATTATTTAGATGATCCATGGATTTCACTCTGTAAAAGACCTTTTTAAAGAAATGTCTTCTGGTGCTAGTTTTTTCTTTCCTCTCCTGGTACAATGCCTCAGTTACTGTTTAAAGACATGTGACATGGCATATGTTGTTTCCATTATCATGGCAGGGAAGTGGATGCCTTCAGGAAGTGCAAAGCGTCCAGAAGACATGAAGGTTAACAGCAATAGCTCAATTTGTGTCAATCCATTTAAATGTCACAATTTATACAGATTGGCAATCCTCAAAATCAGCAAGCACAACATCTGAGTATTTAAAACATCCAGATTCCTTGGTATTATGTAGCACTGCGTTTTGCACATACTAGATTGGCCATAAAAACAGGCATTGAACATGAACTAAAGTCTGCACATGTCTTTGCTGTTTGTGGCTTTATTCCGGAACTAAGACTGCTTCAGAATTATTCATCTTTAATGAGCAACAATTCTAATCTTCCTTTAAGAAAGTAACCACCGGGGACTGGATAGCACCTGTAGATCTGTACTGAAAGATGGAATCCTCCGTCTATGGGGTCATTAGTTTTGAGTCTAGTCTAAGTTGCTAGTCACTGAAAATCATTGTGAGTCAATGAGTGTTTAGTGTTTGTGAAATGAATGGGTGGTCTCAGTCTGGCTCCTAATGGATGTCTGCATCAGAAAAGATCACAATCACAACTGGCATTTTTAGCAGCAGTCTTAACAGAGAAGGCAAGGACTGAAGAGGAATGAACTAGTTTCTTACCTGTAGAGAAACTCCAGCCACCCAGATTGAAGCACATTGGCAAGGTAGTATGGGGAAGCTTGTATTGCCACTGGCCATGCTTGCACCTGTTTTCATAGATTTCAAGGATGGGGGAATCACTTTGGCCATCTAACCTGACTTTCTATATAACCTGGCCATAGAATTTCCCCAGATAAAAAGAACATTTGCATTTTCTGGGCTACAAATCAAGCACTTCTCATAAGCACTTCTTTTAAAAAAGAATGCTATCAATTAACTAGCTCCCAACTTCTTTGTCGTCAAACTCTCTTTTTCCAGGATCTAAATGTCAGACCACATCCTAGCCGATGCTGAGAATAATTTGAGCACTGTCATGGTTAATGAAATTGCCCTCTTATGTCAATGCAGTATAATAACTGCAAAACAAGAGGAAAAACAAGCTCATCAGCATTGTGATTTGAAGCATCTTAGTAAAAGTGATGTTAGCCATCTTTGCTGTTTGCATTCCCCCCACCCACCCCCCAATTTATGTTTTTCATAATTGCTGTTCTGGTTTGCTGACGGACTGACTTTCTACTCCTGGAATATTCTTTTGTGGTATATCATGTATGTCTTTCATTAAAGGATGGCCAGTCCCGAACAGTGAGGCAATTCCAGTTCACTGACTGGCCAGAACAAGGAGTGCCAAAGTCAGGAGAAGGATTTATTGACTTCATAGGCCAAGTGCATAAAACAAAAGAGCAGTTTGGTCAGGATGGACCCATCTCTGTTCATTGTAGGTAAGTAAAAGACTTCAATGCAGATTGAATTTTTTTTTAAATTCAGAACGTATTTTAAGATTTAAAGTTGATGTTAGGGGTTGCTAATTGGTGTAAAAGTGAAAAGAATGACTTCCCAGGTGAACTATCCACAATGTAGTAAAAAAAATCCAATACAAATCCCTGTAATTCCCTATATCAGTAATTTTGGAATTCTTCTGTGATGAAATCCTATTCTGACACTAAAAGTGCCCCTCAAATAAGAGCAAGCGTGTGATTTTTTTTTTTCCCCTTCCAAATTATCTTTGCCATTGGATTAAAAACAACCCTGGTCTATGCTGCATTCAGCACAAAATGGGAAGTGCTTTTCTACAGGGTAATATACCTAGGTTTGTTTTTAATACTAATGAGCAGTGAGACCATTATGGTGGTGATGATTATTACATATAATCGTGCTAGGTGTCCTTGAGCATAGCAGTTTACAGATGATAATCAAAACAGGCCAAAGAAAAAGAATAGCTACATTAGGAAATAGTAACTGTAGTACTCAGGCTATATCTACACTAGAATAGTAAAGTCGACTTTGTTAAGTCGACTTAATAAGGTTGACTTTAAGTCGACTTAAAGTCGACCTTATTAAGTCAACTTAATACGGTCGATTTAGGCGTTAATCCCGTCCACACTGGCTTAAATCAATTTAAGGAGTCAATTTAAGCCTTAAATTGACTTAAAACTAGGTGTTATTAAGTCGACTTAAGGAACAGCTTAAGTCAACTTAATGAAAGACCAATGTGTATAGGGAGTAAGTTAGGTTGACTTAAACCTCCTTAAGTCGACCTAACTTGTAAGTGTAGGCACACCCTCAGAGACTATGTCTACAGTAAAGTCAGTGTTTTTTGGCTGGTCAGGTAAAAGCTCAGAATCTTCTTCCATGCCAAAGACAAGTAAACAGGTTTGATAGAGGGTATATATAAATAAGGACTGAAAAGAAAATATTTTAGCCCTGCCAAGCCCAACAATAGCCCTTGGTTGCATAACAACTGCTCCAATGCCTTGGTGGACTTTAGTAGAAGCTGGGACCTCTGCATGTCCCTAAAAAGGAAGTTTAAACTAATGGATCTGTAGCACCATCTAAATCTCTCCCTCGCTATGTCCCTAAATGCCCACTACATATTACTAAGAAGAAGGGCATCACAGAGCAGAGATCAGTGCTGCATAGAGGGTAATGAATTATCTTTCACAACCTCTCCAAGATAAGATTTCTCAGACGAGAAAACAAATGGTGGGCTCTTTTTAGATATGTCCAAGCTCTGCCCAGGCTCGATCTTGAAATGAGATGCCACTTACACTAAATTATGAAGATCCTGCATCCACTGTAAGTCAATGGCATTGGAAACACTGTCTTCAGAGGGAACAGGGTCAGGCCCATGATCATACCTCTTCTTTCTTGGGTGCCTTGTAAACTGCAAAAGAGTTAACATGGCTGGCATGTAAATTGTTATTAGAATTGTTCAGAATCAACATCTTATCAATATGAATTGGAGCAGTTCCCACCTATCTCAAAGCTATTGCTTCAGGCTCTTTGCAAACTCTTCCACTGCTACATAGCTCAGTCTCACCTTTGTGGCCCTCTTATAAAAATTGCCTGTGATCTGTATTCTTGACCTGTTTTCAAGGGATTTATTTGTAAAGTGGGAAGCCAGGGAAATTCCTCACCCTCTGAACTTCCTGCTCCCTGGTTCCCTCTAATTTTCCATCCTTCTATATATTTATGTGTGGTTTGCTTATCTATATTACAGTAAACCACTATGACTCAGAGCTATACCACATTGGGTGATTTCTCCTTCTCTAGAAATTTTACAAATAAATCAATTTTTAAAACTTTCTAACCTCATTAGGCAGTTAATTAAAATGTAGTTAGCTCAGCTAAGGGCTTTTCCTGAAATTCAGGCTCAGTAGTGGAAATAGTGTACTACTGTAGGACCAGCCCTAGGTATATGCCAGCTTAATGGCCACACAGGCTCCTGTGCTTTTAAATGGTTCTTTCTTAGTCAGCATCCCCTCTGAGCAGATATCCAAGATCTTACACACCCCATGTTACCACATTTGCCCATAACCTTGGGGTATGCTCATGTATTAGTCAAGTTCCAAAGGGGTAGCCGTGTTAGGCTGTTGCAGAAAAACAACAGCCACAGGACTCTGTTGTTTCTCATTTATTAGGGTTACTTTCCTTTGGGGACAGGGTTGTCATTTTTCTATATGGAGCTTCCAGCCCCAGATTTAAATAACCTGACCCATAAATACACATTCACCAATTCACAAAGTGCATCTAAGCGGACTGGGTTTATCAGCACTCTCAGTTGACCCCTTATATGTCCCTGAACTCAGCAGGCTGGGTTGCACAGCACTTCTCTGTTGCTACCCTTATATACCCTGGCACCGCAGTGGACTAGACTTGAGCATGGCTGAGTCAAAAACAGCACTTTTAAGCTGCTCCCCTTATATACCCCTGGAATCAGTCAGGCTGGATCAAAACAGCACTTTTCAGCTGTTTCCCTTATATGCCTCGGGTTCAGCACATTGGTATCCCCACTGTCACTTTACAATTGCTCTAGTAGTAAACGCTTTAATGAGCAAACCTTACAGGATTTTGGCATTCCAGGGATCTTTGGCTAGGCTAGGTAAAAGAAGCATTGCTGTAGAGCAATCTAGGGAAGCCCAGAACACAAAGGAGTAAATGAAGTTTGGAGAAAGTCTGGCAACCAGCTTGATTACGAAAGTTACTTTATTGCCAGGTATATAAAACTTATGATAATAATTATAAAAGGAAAGAAAAATACCAAAACAGTTACAATATTAATAACCATACAAAGAGAGGAAAACAAACAGTTACAATATTATCCGTTTTCAATTGTAGTGTTGGGGAAATTTAGCCCAAGTTGATTACCAAGATCCGGTTTAGAGAGTTATATTTGGATTACGAAAAAACGGAATGGGGAGGGAGTACATGTCTCACCACTCAGTGTCCCAGGCTGTTCAGCTTAGGGTCCTGAGTGCTGGAGACTGGCAGAGTCCCCCACCATGATCACTCAGGAAAAGGTGAAGTCCTGTGGAACTGATGCAGCTTTTGGGTCCAGGCATCAGAACAGAATTTTGAACTTGGGTCGGGGTTTCTTATGGGTAAGAAACAAGGGTTCAAGGCAGACCACTAGGATTGTTCTGGGGTAAATAATGATTTAAGGGAGTATATCAGAGTTGTTTTGTATAGGTGGACAATAGGAATTTATCATTCCTGGCTATGGGTGGTATTCCTTTAAGGAAGTTCATATCAATTAAAGATCTATTGACTAGAATTGGTCTGATAACTGCTGAGCTGGGTGTGTGCAGGTGTGGGTTCATTAGCCTCAGGAGCAAAGATGCCCCATCATGCAGTGTTTCCCTGCTTCACCAATCCCAGAGTTCAGTGTGGTTCCTGTCTTGGAGCTTGGTTCTCCATTCAGCATGCTAATTCTGGTTCCATCCTTGATGCAAATGGCATTTGTTTGTTTTTTTTCCTGCTGTCCGTTCAGTGTGCTAATGGCTCACAGCTTTGATGTAGATGAGGCTAGGGGTGTTGCCCTAATTCCATCACCCTTGTTCAGAGAGATTTGGGTGTGTCTCCCACTGTCTTTTCATTGTTTTTGGTTTCTGGTTCAAGCAGTGGTTGGGGGTGAATCATAGAGGCTGGATACTATGCACAGATTTCCCCAAGAACACATAGCTAACAAGTAACACCTGTGGTTTTTCTAACACAACCAACCATTTAAAGATAAATTCTTGCCCCCTTGCAAAAACTTCCCTTCTCTCACATTACTGTATGCCCCTAATGAAAAGCACCCTTCCCACCCCTAAGGAGCTATCTTGGTTATGGAAATCTTTTACTTAGCAGAGAGACCTATGAATAACATGGCTAGCTCTTTTATATACTGTCATAGCAGAATTGAGTTCACTGTTTTGCTTGAGACTGACTGTATGAAATTGATCTTTAAAATGTTGTGCACTTGCACTTACATCACTGTTACTACTCTTTAGAAATCCTAAACATCTTTTGTTGAAGAGATCACACTCTGTTTAAATATGCTTGTCAGCTTCAGCCCCAAGTAAATGAATCCATCCATTTTCTGAAGCCTTTACCCAAGCGTTACACTTGCTACTTAATTAGGATCTGAAAATGTGGAGATTTTTCCTATTATTCAGTGTCTTCCTCATTAACTAACTCTCCAGATGCTTGCTTCCTTCTCAAGAACACAACAGTATGAATTAATTCCCTCCTCTTGCTGCTTTAAAAAGTTATAAATAGTTGTCTTAAAGTAATAAGGATTCAAAAAATATCTCGTCTGGAACTCATCAGAGTTGTTTAGAAGAGCCATCCTTTTTTGTTTCAGTTCTCAAATCTGTTGTATATGAAGAAGAAGCTTTGTACTAGGTAAACCACCCTTCCTCTTCAATACAAGTTATATTTTTTCACATATGCCATACTGTGTGTGTGAATATTGAAACTGATGTTAAGTTCTCCATTAAACTGTAAAAGCAAAGAAACGGAAAGATAAGGCTGGTGCACGGTCCCTAATTTACTCTTACGTGTTTCAGGGGTCTCTGAACAGGGAGAAAGCTCAAATAGCATATGTAACATATAAACAAGTTGAGATAAGGACAAAGAGGTAGCCCAAATTCTGGCTTCCCTTTCTTGTTTTCATTTCCAGTTAAACTGTTGGCAGGCCAGTGAACCCTCTCATTTTCCCCTACCACACATTGACCACTATACATTCTTGGTCACAAACAAAATCACTTAAAATGCTTCCTGACTGTCCAATTTTCATTGGAAGTACATTAGTGCAATTTTGAATTTGCCAGAGAACAGTCATTTTGTGAATGTGTATAATTTCCACACAGACATTTTGCTTATGGAACCTTTTCCCATGTAGAGTATCATGCACATATGGTATATCATATCCACAGCTAAATATTCAGCCAATTCTTTCAACATTTTAACTGTCAATTAACATTCCTTTTTTATTGCAACAGTGCGGGTGTTGGGAGGACTGGAGTATTCATAACCCTGAGCATTGTGTTGGAAAGAATGAGATATGAAGGCGTTGTAGATATCTTCCAGACAGTCAAAATGTTAAGGACACAACGGCCAGCCATGGTACAGACAGAGGTGAGAAGAACGACATACATATGCATTGACTGGGTCAGGCTACATAGCTGGGTGGATTGAAAAAAGTGAGGAATGGCATATGGTGAGAGTGGGGCTTCCACAGCCAGGGATTTAAATAAAAGGTATACATTTTGATTACCCTTTTAAAATACTGTAGCTATGTATGTAGCTTACGCAGAACATTTATGGCTGTATTTATGCTATTTCTCTTTCTATAAATAAGGAATACCACAGCCTGGGAAATGTCTATTTTAGTGGTGACTGAATAAGATATCTGTGTGAACCTATTTTCTAGAAGACACTTGAGATGAAAACATCACCCATATCATTTTGATCTTTTCCTTCACAGTAGTGATCTATATTCAAAATAAAGGACCAAAGTTTTGCCTGTGGTTAAACTCATTGGCTTGTGTGCATTCAGATGGCAGACTGTGCCCTGTGGATTGAATCTGAATCTATAGTGTTTCCATGGTTGTTCAGAGTTCTTATGAAATGTAAATGTGACTGTTTGGCATGAAAACATTACATCCCTCTGAATAAAAAAAAAATTTTTTTTCCCCCTGGGACTCTGTAAAGTCAGTGATCTCACTGTCATGAAGGGCACTCTAGTCAGGTGAGGAGGGAAGTCTTGGGTGGGGCCAGCTAGCTGGTTGTTGACCCCTGACTCGGGAATCATTCCAAACAATAAAGATCACTTATACACATGTTTAACTTTAATCAGGTTCTTATATCCTACTTAAGTTAAGCACATGCTGAATTGTCCTGAATTGGAGCCTTCGACTCAGCTCTGAGTCAATAGATCATACCCATACAGAAAGGGAGAAGGGGGAGGGAAAGCATTTTTGGGACCTTATACAGCATTGAGTGCTGGATACTAGCTATTAAAATGTGTTTATGATTTGAAATTTAGTATTGATCCCTGCAGTTCACTGTAAGAAAATGACACTTGTTCAATAAAAATTATACCGCCTTTTTACTTTTAGTGTTTTACACATGCACACACTCTTAAAATGGAATTAGACCATTTTTAAAGTTTTATCACTTAGCCGAGTCACCCACAGACAAAATTGAAGAGTAAACTTCATTTATTTTCCATTACCATTGTTGTTTTAGAAAATGTACATCTAAGCAATATGAAAAATATCTACTTTCTGTCCCATTAGTTCCTAGAAACAAATTTAGCATAGAGAAAAATAGGATTTGCAGAGCCCACATAAATACAATGCTGGGCTGTGCAGTGTATACACTTTCTCTCTCTCTCTCTCTCTCTCTCTCTTACTACTTCAATTTACATGTGGATGATGTACTTCCACGCCAGGCTGAAAGCAGAAGTCTTCCATTCACTGTGTTATTTTCATCCCAATGTTTGTAGAATGGAAGTCTAGAGCTCAGTCCTGCAAGATGCTGTGCACTCTAGTCCCAATACAGCTCATGAGTAGTTCCATTGAAATCACTTTGGCTACTCCTATGCTTAAACTTAGTCATGTGCTTAAGAACTTTTCAGGACCATGACTGAAGTGCTTGCACCTTGCAGGATGAAGCCACTAGTAATCATGGAAAATTAGATAAACTAAAATGGGGGTGTTGTTATATGGCGTGCTTCCGTAGCAGCCATTGAATTGTGATCTGAGTGAAACTGAAACCCATGTCTGTAGGGCTGTAAGCCTGCCCCCTAGTCTGCTTTGGTATTTTGCAGGGATTTTAGAAACAACTTTTTTTCTTTCACATTAAGTGGGGTTACAGGTTTGTTGCACTCCAACATAAAAAGACTTCTGCTTATGTGTGCAAATGAGATGAAGTGTTAGGAATAGGGTTCATGCTGAGTATTAGTAAATCTCAAGCCCCCTGTACTTCCACACCTTTGTTTTTAGATTCAGAGGATAAAAGGGGCTGTAGGTCTTGTGTGAAGAGACTTGATGTGAAGTCTGAGCTGCATCATGTTAATGAGGCACTCTAACTACACATTCCTCTCTCCAGCCCTAATTCCACTGGGAAGGAATAATTTGGTAACTATACAGCAAGGCAGGATTGGGGTCCCCCTATGCTTCCTGACCTGCATATTAGCTTGTGTTTCTCCATTCAGCATACCAAATCTGGCCTGTGAGGAAATGAGACCTGAATGTGAGGCTTTAGTCTATTAGTCACTGTAAGGCGGTCGCTCCACCGGCCTCCTAAATGGAGAGCGACTGCCTTTCTCTCAGTTAAAGCCGTCTCTGGCCCCTCGGGCGGGGCAGGCAAACACAAGAGCAGGGAAACAATTCAGGTGAGGTTTAGCAGGGGGGGGAGGGGGACGCAGGCCCACCCAACTCCACTGCGTCCCAGCCCAGGGCCCTGGTGGCAGCAGGGGTTCTGTCTCGTAGCCGGCGGGGTCCCAACTGCAACACGCCAGGTCAGCCCCTAATTCCAAGTCCCCTGGGCCGCATCCTACCCCTGGCCACAGTGGACCTGCTCCGGAGCTGCCCTGGTCTCCTCCTCCGGGTAGTCACCCAGGGGTAATTCACAAACTCCCTCGGTATCGTCGGAGGGTGGTAGTTCTGCCAACTCCACGGACTCGTCGGCCAAAGGCAGTTCCTCCAAGTCACAGCCCTGCAGGGCTGTGCCGTCCTCACAGCCCAAGGGTGGCTCGTCCAAGTCCTCAGGAACTGGTTGGGTGTTCTGGGTCTGGCAGCTCCTCGGACCACTGGGGCGTGGGCAGCTCTAGGAAGTCTTCCAGGTCCCTCCTGCAAGGCAGCAGCCCCCAGGTCTCTGGTGTAGCTCGGTCTAGGCCGCCATTCGGGCCCCAGGCCGCTGGCAGGTTCTCGGCTGGCCAGTGGTATGGCTGGCGCTGTGGAGGAAGCAGATAAGCACCCTTCCCCTTCAACTGCCTAGCCCTAACTGAGTGCTAGGGCTTCCCTTTTATACATCCTGCCCCGCCCCCTTGCTTCCGGCCTGCGGGACTGGCTGTTTCTGGCTCCGCCCTCCTAGGGGTGGCTTGGTCCTGGCTATTACCTCCGAGGGAGGCCACACCTCTTCACTATAGTCACATTCACTGAGATGATATTTGAACATTATATTAGCAACTTTCAAATAGTATGAAATAAATCTTAATGCACTCCTCTGAGACAAAGAAGCTTTTTGCTAATCCTCTTGTACTCATTCAGAACAACAACTAACGCTCAGTAAATAAATATATATTCACCTCACAAATAAGCAGGGTCCATCTAAGGAGAATGTTATTGCATTAAATGGGCCTCTCAGCCCATTTTTTGTTTACTGTAACTGAAACCAGTGTGTTCTGTTGATATCAGCAGGAGGATATCACTGACCTGCTCTGGCCTCTGTGGGATGTAGTGTATTCACAGTCTCTGATTAAATTAAAAGACAACAAACCGGTATTTATATTTTCTTTCTCTATTTCTTCCAGGATCAATACCAGTTCAGCTATCGAGCCGCACTGGAATACCTGGGCAGCTTTGATCACTATGCAACGTAAAACCCCCTGACCCATCCTGGATTTTTACTGAAGGCCCTTTAAGATCCAGAGAGCCTCTTCTGAGCCATACAGTGTGCTTGAGAAGTACTTCTTAACTCCTAGCAAAAGACCAATTAGTGGGAATATTAAAAAAAAAAAAAAAAAAATCACACACACACACAAAAATCCCCAAGATTCCAGGTGGACCAAGAATTCACAATTTAATAACCTAACCTGAAAATATAATAAAAGAATCCTGACTGGTGAGGCATCTGAAGGATCTCATTTACAGATACCTCAAGGATTCAACTTCAGTTGAAATTAAAGGGAAGAGGAAATTATTGCAAAGAACCATCATCTTATTCAGGATTGTATGATTGTTGCAAAGATGAATCTTGAGAGTACTGCTGTTCGGTGCAAGATCTTTGTGAAAAGGCCAGTACCTGGCTTCTTAAAACAAAAGGGACTCTTTGCTTCAACATCACCCCTTCCCACCGTAAGGCTCATAATAACACTTTAGCGGAAATGGGGGAATGTTTAAAAAGAAAGTCCTTGATTTAGTTTTTTAGTATTGTAAAGATACTGCTGACCTGTGCTTCATTTTTAACTGTGTAAAATTTTTCCTTTTTTTAACAGGAGTTTATCATTTGATGAAGTGAATTTAAAAAAGGGGGGGGGTTGCATAACTGTCCATTTTTTGTTTCAGAATTGTAGTTTTTTTAAGCTGTAGAACTGTTATCTGTAATATCTTGCTGTAGAAATGTTAAATAATTTGAAACATGCACATTTTTGTGCAGTCCTATCTTTATCTACAGTACTATATTCTGATTAGATATTACAGTTTGGTTTAATTTCATGTTTTAAAAAGAAATACTCATAATCAGTTAATCAAAGTGGGGCTCTTGGTTTCTTTTGGAATCAACAGGGAGGCGCAAAGTATAAAGCTGCTGCTAACAAACACACATACAGACACACACATACACACACACACCTACCTTTCTTTATATAACTGTCTATCCATATCTCTCTCTATATATTCACAGAGATACAGACAGATAGATAGAAATATACACGTACACCTAACTATATATCAGTTCTTCCATGACATGGGTTCACTGAAGTGGTAGGAAAGTTTTCCAGAATACTACATTCAACCCATTTGGTACTTTTTAAAACATTTCTGCATTTTCAGGGTCCATAGCTTTTGGTTTTTTTTAAGAAGGGAAATGAGGAATGCACATCACTGATATTTTGAACCTCACCCCAACTCAAAAAAAGAATGTTTATATACAATTTCAAAAATACATACACACATTATGTGGTTGAGGCTTCCAATGAAGTTCAATATTTGTAACACTATAGTGCAATAACAAACCATATTATTAAGTACAGGAGGTGTGCATGTGAGAAAGGTCAGTGCATATCCCTTTAGGAGGGGAGACTATTGTAATATACTAGTTGTCAAGATGTTTTAAAAATGTATTCAATCATATATTGTCTATAGTATGTGCTATGAAATTTGCATTTATGATGTGTAACAGGGCAAAGCCAAACTCACATTGCTCTGTTAATAAATTAGAAATATTTTGTGGCATACAGCATTATTAAGAAATGCTGGTTTTTATTTTTATTTCACATGTAGAGTGCCTTATATTTGATGCCTATTTTGATAGCATTTAATTGTTTTCTTTTTTCTGTATTTACATTAGTTAATTCATATCTCTGTTACTCTTTTCAATTAAAGCATTATCTTTTTAACACATGTACAAAATCACTTTGAATAATATGCATTCCTAGTTTTTAACCCAGTATGGGATGTAAATAAATGCAAGCCCAAAACAGCTGAGTAGTCAGGGCCCTTTGTCCTTTCACAATTCCAACAACAGACATGCCCGTTACTTTAAGGTTCCTTCCAAATTGGCTGTCATAAACCACAGTGTTGATGATTATGGTATTGCCATTCAGGTGTTGCACTAGTAAGAAGTAATAGTTGTTCTTAGCAGTACTCATGCATCCCTTTTGTTTTGAGCCAAATCCTGCTCACTGTCCACATGTCAATAGGCCCATTGAAGTCAAATTATTGACTGCAATGGGACTATTAATATGGGTAAGGCAAATAGGATTTAGCCCTCAAGAGTGTTTTTTAAATGACTTTAGGTTTCCATTGAGAGAAGAAATAAACAATACAAACGATTTTCTGAGATTCTTTATAGGAAGCCATTTACAGCGGCCCAGGTCTGTCGCACTTTGTACCGTGTCAGCACACAAAAGTCAAAGGAATTCTTTCTTTCAGGTGTTAGATAAGAACCATACATATAGTTCAACTGTGTTGGTGTAACATACAGGATTTTTTGTTATTCCACATTTCCCATCATGAGTAGAAAGAAATGTATGAAAGACCAAACACTAGCAAGCATTGTATTTGAGCACTTTTGTAAAAAAAAGAAAAAAATTACAAAAAATATAAATATATATATAAAATAATAATAAAAGTATTATAGAAGGCTACCTCAAGAATGAGATTCTATAACTTATATCAGAACCAGAGAAGAATGTGCACTATGTTTCTTTTTTCTTCTTTTTGATTTGTATCTTTTGAAGAATTATTAAAGTGCCAGGTTACATAGTGCAGTCATGTTCTTTTAGCCAAATATAGTCAGACATACACACCATTTTAGAAGCATATAGTAGGGAAGACTGTTGCACACCAGAGCTGTTAACAGGTCAGAGTTTTTTCCATGAAACTTTTGCAAATCTGAAAAAAAAGGGGGGGGAACTCAGAGATAAATAGTGAGCAAGGAAAAAATACTGTAGGATAAATAAGATAGCAAATATGCCCGTAATCATGCTCTTCAGGAGTTGTTTCTAAAGATAACTCTGTTAGCATCATTGATGTGCATTCCACTTTCTGTACACTAATGTATAGTCATTCTATAGTTAATTTAAAGGAGAAGCATCTTTATCTGCATTTACCATAATCTTCGAAGCTTAGAATTGGTTTCATCAGCATAACCAGTACGGTGCTATTATTTACCTATGTATGTGTAGTTATGTATAATTTTGTAATTAGTTACAATGGAAAAAAACTCAAAATATATAAAAATGATTTGTACAGAACTTTATTTTAACTCTTTTTTTAAAAAACGATTTGCATGGCTAGACAATGGAGAGGCTGGCTGGGGGAAGGGAGGGGCCCTCTAGGGAGATCTGCACTTTCTATACCTTTGTACTATGCACTGCCCTATTGATTCTACACCCAATAATGTTATTACTTGAACCCATCTGTAAGAAACTGCTTATGAAAATCCACTTGCGTGTATGTAAATAACACAGGACATATAAAAAAGGGGGAAAAGTGTTTGCAACAACAAAAAAATGCAACTGCTTTTTTTCCTTTTATTCTCCCTTCCTTCCTTCCTTCCTTCCCTCTCCTCCCCCCCCCCCCACCCCCCTTTCTTCCTTTCTTTTTGGTTGGTTGGTTGGTTGGTTTTTTGTTTGGGGTGCCCTGATACTCCAGCAGATATCAGAAGGCTACATCATCCCCATCTGTCATGTGGCTTTGCCATTCAAGCTTGGAGTGTCTTTACAAACATAATAAAAGTTGTGTTCTTTGCTCTCGTTTTGGATGCATAGATTGAAAAATTATAAAAAAAAAAAAAACCTTGTAAAATGGCTTGTTTAAAAAAAATACAATTACCTCTAATTAGTAGTACGCGTAAATGTTTTACAGAATGAAAGGCGTGCTTTTTATTTTCTTACTTCGTTACATTGGTGGCGAAAGAAAGTCTGTATGAAAATCAGTTCTTTGCTGACACAAGTTCCATTTGTTACAAATGAATTCTAATAAAAATGTCAGTGTTATGCAACCCTGGTCCTCTTTTCTTAAGCAGTACTTCTGGAATCCAAACAGTTTGGGGTTTTTTCTTGGTCACAGAGGAGTCTAACTGAAACTGTATTCATGAATCTTAACTAGTAGCAAGGCTGTGAAAAATTTATTTCCAGATTAGCAAATATGATGTCCCCGGTGATTTTTTGAGCTATGGATGGCAGATTCTCAGGTGATATAACTTGTCATTGTTGCATAGACTTTAACAGAGCTATGAAAATTTAAGCTTGTTGAACTGGCCCACTATATCTAAGGAATTGCTTCAATTGGCTTAAGACAACTACTTCTTGGCCCATACTTAGGGCCAGTTCTAGAAAAAATAATGAGACATCTGCAGTTCTTGGCAAATTATAGGGGCAGAGTGGATTCTTGCCACTCCTCAGTATTTGGTTTCTAGTTCCTTAATTTCTGGAAAGAATTAAAAACATTCCATCTTCATTGGTCAACTTGTGGTTATTTGAATAGTGGCATGCAGTTCTGACAATTTTGTAATTAATCTCTGCACTGAACCGTATGCTTTACTGTTGTAATTGGGTACAAATATGGGTCGCTAAAATTGTATAAAAGCAGTATGCAACATATCTGCATTATTTTACCTAAAAAGATTTGGGTAACATCATAATGTGTAATGGGTGCAGGTTCTGTGAAGCATATCTCAGATTCCAAGGGTCTGTCTTCACCGATGGTGGCAAATTCACTTCCATCAGATCAATTTGTTGGAATCGATTGAGTGGAAGTGGAGAACCACTCAATTGATCCAGAAGTCAATTTAATAAATCCACCCCCTGGAACAAGAATAATGCTCTATGTATGGAAGTGAATTTCCCATTGAAGTGACGATGTCATGATAAGTAGAGTTAGGAAGTCGATGCATGATTTTCAAGCCACTCTACGTAGTTTGTGTATCGCCTGTCGACTGCTGCCAAATTTTGTGTTAAGTGTAGACCAGGTATTACGCTAGTCCTGTGGTTTCCAACCTGCGGTCCATGGACCACTGGTGGTCCCCTAGGGTACTGCAGGTAGTCTGTGGGAGGTGGGGGGAGATGATGTAATAATATAATCCCTTCTCTTTAGGTAAGTGTTATCTTTTCCCCACTGGTAGGCCTTCTACAGTTAAATGTACTGTGATGAGTGCAATATGTTTATGAGCACAATAAATCATTACAAATAGCTGTGTTTTTAATACCCCTTGATATATTTTTGACTCCCGTCAGCCACAGACGATGTTTAAAATGGCTTGTTTACATGATGGTCTGCAAAAGCCTTCAATGATGATGTAGTGGGCCACATAAAGAAAAGGCTGGGAACCGCTGCACTAGTCAACTGATAATGGCAAAAAACACTGCAGCCTCTCTGTGAGGTTTTTTTTCCTCTCGGTTTTTTGTTGATGTTGTTGCTGTTCATTGGGGTGTTGGCTACTAAGCTAAACATACTTCTTACATTTTTTATTTACTGCTGCAATGACATTCAAGTAATTTGGAGCACGTCTACACTGGAGCTTTAGATCGACTTAAGGATGGTTAAATCGACCTACAGACAGCTGCAGCCACACTGGGTGCTTATTAAATTGACTTAAGCACTTCCTGAAGTCGACTTAATAACACCACCTCTGAAGGTCGACTTAATGCTTAAGTCGACCTTAGTAAGTCGACTTAAGCCAGTGTAGATAGGGAATGCCCTTAAGTCGACCTAATTGGCCTCCAGGCCCCAGTGCAGTGTGGGACAGCTACCCACAATGCACCACTCCTCCATCGACCTAGCATCTGCCAGTGTGGACGCTGGCAGTCGATTGGAGTTTTCAGTGTGGACGCTCTAAGTCGACTTAACAGAGCCTCCAGTGTAGACGTACCCTAGGTGGTTACGTTAACATACAACATGGCTCCCCACATCTATGCACACACACACTCAGACTTTTGAGATTAAAAATAAGTCTTCTGATTTTCAGTTTTAACCTATAAACACCAATAAAACACCCTAATACCAAAAGAAAAGTAATGGCCGCCTTGGGTGGCTAGGGCTTGTGTGGAAGTGCTGTGCACACCCAGGAGCCCTGCAGCTCCAGGCTGACAGCCAGAGTTCTGCTCTCCTTCTTCTCAGTCGCACCCTCATCTGGAGATGGTGGGGTTCTAGTTGTCAGCCCAGGGAGGCAGCAGTAGTTCAGTTGTAATTGATCGTTATATCTACTGAAAACAAATACTGGCTAATACTAATTTGTAAATTGCCACCCTTAGAACCAGGGCCTCCACATGAGGGGGAAGGTACACTTTACTGGGGCCTAGAGAGCCTGGGTGGCCCAGCCCGGGCTGCAACCCCCATTATCGACGGGCCTGTGTTACAAGTTTGTACCAGGCCTGAAAAAAATTATGCTTGGACCCTCCTTACAACTGTGTTGCTGCTAGGATAGCGCTGCCTTCAGAAATGAATCACAAATCAGCATACACTACTATTCCAGACACAAAAGAAGGTGGGGGGGAGGGGCAGCGGGAAATCAAATACGTTTTAGAACCATTGAGCTAAGGGCCTGCCTACATAGAACAGTAATGTGGACTATGAGGATATGATTTCTGAAGCCCACACTCTCACGGTCATTGGTCCATGCTGACCCTAATGGTGCACACTAAAAGTTCCTAGTGTGCTTTAACATAGTGATGTTTGCAACAGTGCTACATTAATGTGAACTAAGGACCACTATGAATAGATTATGTACTATAATGTGTAATGTATATAATTATATTACCATAATGAGTAATGTATGTAATGCTTCTTACTCTTTACTGTTATAAACAAAGAGAAGCCTCCCTCGGCACCCAAAACCAAATTTTTGGACAGCTGCAATAAAACTCAAAGAATTGCTAAATATAACTCTCCCCCCCTCCCAGTGAAATTACTAAATTCCCCAAACCAGAAGGCCCGTTCATAAGTATGCAGCTTGACATTTTTTCAGAGTTTGTGTGTGAAATTCCTGTTTCAATATTAATATTAGACCAAATAACGTGAAAATGTAATGGGTATTAAACTGCATTAGTTGCAACAATGTCACTTCCACAAAATATTGTAAGTACAGAATAAAAGAGTATCTCTGGCATGCTGGTAAAGTGACTAGAGAATCAGCCACCGATAATCTGGAGTAAAACATCAGGTTAATGTTTTGAAAAGGACAGGATGTATTATGAAAATATTTCTAGTTAGTGTTAGATAATTAATAAAATATTTCTGAATTAATAGTATGTGTTTAAAAAAACAAAGGATTTGAATGATGTATGCTGGTATTCACGTCCCAAAGCTTTGCTCTTGCAATAGCTATTCTGTTTTCACCTAAGGCTATTTTTGCCCCCTTTTTCTGGCTATGATGGTTGTTACCAAGAGCCAGCATGTTTCCATAGCCTAACACAGTCGGTATAGACTGGTGAAAACATCTGCAGACTAGCTTCACAGCAGTACAGAATGATAACCTGCAAATGATACACGATAGTGAATAGAGATAATTTTGCATCATCGCTATAAATAGGGTGCTTTTGACCCCACAATGGATTCAGCTTGCTTCTGTCACCAGAATATTAAAAAAAAATGTCTTTATTATTATAGGCAGAACAAGCAAACAGGCTTTCCTTGCCAATAAAAGTAGTCAATTATATTTACAACTGTCTTATTGGATCTGGAATATAACTATTTTATGTCAGTTCCAAACTGCTTAGAAATGCCTTCCCTTCTCTGCATATTTAAGAAAAAAAGTACAAATGTAAGTGTTCCTTTGTTGGGGGGAAAAATCCAGATACATGGATATTAATAAATTAAAGCTTTTTACAGTTTTCTTCTTGTTATTTTTTGTTTGTAATTTAGTAGCACTCATGGGCTGCGTCTACACTTGTAAATTAAGTTGACTTAATCAGGCTTAAGTCGACTTAATTTACCCTGCGTCTACACTACAGTTTCCTTAACTCAACGTAAGCAGCTTGCTTAAGTCGACTTAAGGAAAATAAAGTCAACTTAATAAAAATTAAGTCGACTTTATAACACCTCATTTTAATTCGACTTAATGCTTAAGTCAACTCCCTAGAGTCGACTTAAGCCAGTGTAGATGTGGGGTAGCCCTAAGTTGACTTAGGGCTAACCCAGGACTACACCAATGCCCTCCCTGCCGGGGGGGAAGCACAGGGGAGGGCAGAGCCCTGCCCACCCTGCCCCTATGCCCTGCCCACCCTGCCCCTATGCCCTGCCAGGGTCCCTGACCCCCTTTGCCCCATTGTACCTAGGTACAATGGGGCAAAGGCTGAGCCCCCTGGCAGTGGGCAAGGGGTGCCCCTCCCTGCCCCCGTGGACCTACCCTAGGTCCCCCTAGCCCCACAATGTCAACCTAGGCGTCCATTGTGGACGCTGTAGGTCGACTTTGTAAGTCCCCCCAAAGTCGACTTTAATTTTAAGTGTAGACTCACTAAGTCGACTTACTAGGTCGACTTTAAGTCAACTTAGTTAAAGTCGACTTAAAATTACAAGTGTAGACATAGCCAAAGGCTCTAACAGCTCAGTTCTGCATCATGTTAGGGGACGTACAGACAGTCCTTCGCCAAACACCTTTTGCTCCAAATAAAAGGCAGGAATGGAAATAGCCACAGAATGTTTAACTGACTTGTCCAAGGTCTCACAACAGGTTAGTGGATGGAAGAGGTGAGGTAAGAATTTAGGTCTCCTGTTGCACAATCCAGTGCACTGCACACTGGACCACAGTGCCTACAGGAGCTATGTCGCACAGTAGGCACCATGTTCCAAAACGTACAGGCTAAAACAGTGGTCGGCAAACCGCGGCTTGCGAGCCACAAGCAGCTCTTTAGCCCCTTGAATTTGGCTCTTGCTGGTGCGAGCCGTGGTCCCTTTAAATACAGACTGCTGCTGGGGAGAATCAAATCTCCCGCCCTGAGCATGCGCAGACAGAGCGTGCTCAGGGTGGGAGCGGCCTGGCAGAGAAGCAGCTCTGCCGGCCGTCCCTGCAGCTGCGAGCCTCCGGCCAGGTAAGGGGGCTGGAGGGAGGCCTGGAGAGTGGTGGTGGGAGGAGGAGAGTGTTTGGCGGGGGCGCGACCAGGTAAGGGGGCTGGAGGGAGGCCTGGAGAGTGGT
>ML685841.1:9417017-9468941 GCA_007922175.1 Pelusios castaneus | reverse complement strand
CCCCTAAATTGACTTAAAATTTAGGGGTGGACATGCTAAGTCGACTTAACAAAGTCGACTTAAAGTCAACTTAGCTAAGTCGACCTACATTTACAAATGTAGACATAGCCATTGATTGTGGAGGTTAGGTTTCAGTCTATAGGAAGGGGTTGGGGTTAATTGCTATGAAATGTACAGTACTTATGAATGACGTGATTTCTTATGAAATGGGGTGAGGGCATGAATCACAGTATGGATTGATGTAAGGAAGTGACTGAAGCATGGATTGATGTAGACAACTGGATTGAGGAATAGTATTAGCTTACTAATTCCTAACTGTCCCTGATCATGTGTGTGCCTTTCTTTGAAACTCATTCTATGATGTGCTATAGTAATACTAACAAACTTCCTTGATAAAATAAAAAAATTACGTATAAACATATAGAAGACAAAAACAACAGTCCACCCAATGGCAGGCAGACCAGCTATCATCAACACACCAGTAACAACAGAATCTTACAAGGACAGACGTTCATGAACAAGTGTAACAATGCAGAACCTCGCTGCCTCCTCTGTTTCCTGTGCTCTTTGTGCAAGGGATTTGAACAGAGTCATCCACAAGGGGCCCACAGATCTGCATCTGGTTGCTCTGGCCAGGTGCTCATGGCCCATCTAGCCATGGAGTTCTCCAAGTTGTTTTTCTGGACAGCACCACAGGATACTTTTGCAGCCATTAGGGATAAACATCTCTTTTTGCTGTACTCTGTCCTCCTCCGTTAGCTGCCATTCCTGTTCCAGGACTGACTGCAAAGCAGGTGAGGCTAGAGGGAGCAAAGTTGCTTATGGCATACAATCTGCCACAGTGCATACATGCTGCTTGCCAGGGCTTCAAATCATTTTTGCTTGGCTCATAGAATCGAAATCCCTTCCACTGCTTTATCAATAAACATTAAAATGGAGGAGCCAGACTCAAGGATGGCTTTGGTTCCTTCCAGGTCTGTTGCAGGCATCATGGTGGACTGATCCTCAAACAGCTCAACCAAATATGGCCCTAGGATGTACTGCTGATGATCCTGGTCCAAAGCTTCTGGTGGGACCAGTTTCAGCAATAGAATCATTTTACTGTCCTCAATTGGCGCCTGCTGCTGTCTCCTATTACACCTCATACTGGATTCTGGGGCCAGCAGGGAGCCATCTTGGCTAATGAGGTCATCATGTACTTCCATTGGTTTGGTGCTTGACACAGCAGAGAACACCATCAAGTTCCTCATAAAATTATGTCAATAAGTGGACACTGAGGTGCAGTTCTAGTCACCCTGTACTCAGTCTTGAGCCACCTAATCCATTTCCCCATCAGAAGCTGAGACTGATCAATGAGCGTCTGTTCATTCCTGCTGAATGACCTGCCATTGGCTACTGCTGGAAGATAAGATACTGGGCTAGACGGACCATTGGTCTTACCCAATATGGCTATTCGTATGTTCTTTTTCACTGCACTGATCACAGGTCCAGCAAATTGGCACCACTGTCAGGTTCTTCACTATTTATTGGTAAGTGTGGGCATTCCTTGTACTCTTATTAATGTGCACTGGTTTGCTGGTGTCACACCAGAGAGTTACCAAAATCTGGCTGTGCGCCTGTGACCATGAAGCAATATGCTTGGCAAATGATTTCTTCTGTTGTCTCCATTGCAAATACAGAAGGCTCTCAGCGAGTGTGTTTTCAGCACCATGTTCTGAAGACAATGGAAGGGTTAAATACTGACTCACTGAGCTGTATTACATCAGGTGATTGGAGGGGCAGGAGGTTGCTGCTTCCATTTCCATGGAGATTCTTGGGATAGGAAGGACAAAGGAAGTTGGCTCATAGGATTGTGGAATACTTTTGGCAGACTCCCAAAGCGAGGAGTGCTGCAAGCAATAGGGGTCAAGAGTGGGTCCTGGCTCAGGTTCTCAGACCCTAGCTCTGAGTACGAGTCAGACAAAGTTGTGCATAGACAGAAGAGGGCTAGTGCTCAAACTTGAGTCTGGACTTATATTACAGTGCAAATTTACCTTCTCTGTGCTATTGTCATCCAAGGTTCCAACTGCTCCTTTTGCCTACTTTTTCTTTTCAACTTAAAAAAACCACATCCAAAACAAGCCAACTTTCAGTAATACATAGACGTTGCAATTTTGCAAGCATACATCTTTGACTAGTGTCAACATTTTGAGTCTCTAGCTCTTACCGTGCGACGTATCACTCATTTTCTTCCTGGGAAGGTGATATATATGAATATAGTTTTCACTTTCGTCCATGCAATTTGGACTTGATATTTTTCCTCCCCAACACACATGAAAGAAAAACAGAGGAAAGGTTCAAAAAGTGTGATCATCTAGTTTCTGCACCTTCTTATCTCACCACCACCTTTACTGATTTGCCTCAGGCAGAAATAATCTACATTTGCTTAACGCTGCAGATGTGATGTTTCAGATTAGTAGAGCTATAAGAACTAGCCGTACAATGGGAGGCTAGCTTCATACTCAGTTATGGAAGAGAGAATTGTGGCATCTCTCTATAATAATCCAAGAGTAGTATTTGATATGTTCTCCACAAATAGTGTACTCTTAATAAAGAGGACTGAAGGCAAAGTGCCTCATTTGCAACCTGTCATCTGCCCAGAATTTTCAATTTCACCTGGCACAATAGCTCATTAAAATGATTTTCCAGCTGAAGTGAGATTTTATGATTGAAAAAAAACCCTCCCAATTTAGCTGCAAGTGTGGTACAGCAGGGTGTGTTTCATACCTTTCACTACCCTTTATGTCTCTGTTTATGATCCCATAGGCTCTGTGAGTGGAGGGGAAATTGATATTTTAACAGTAGCTTGCTCAGGAGCTCTTTGGTCACTGTCTGGCCTTATGCTTGTGCAGTTTAGAGAGAAAATTAATTGTAATTTCCTTAGAGGTGTATGTTTTGCCTTGGTTGAAGGCTCATAGGTTTTTTTTTTTCATTTGTCTAAGATGAAGCCATGTCCAGAGGCCAAAATCAAGACTAATGCAAGCTGAAGTCTTACACTGCCTAATTAAAGCATCTGCACTATGCTCTTTCACCGTTGACTGCCTCTGACAAACAAGCTCCCAGAGCACCCAGGATGTGGTGCTTTGCAGATTTTGTAGGCCTGGCATTCCTGATACGATCTTAATTGAGTGCACAAAATGCTTTTGTTTGTGATGCCTTTTTGCTGATTTTGCTTAGTACCTCTTAAAAAAATACCTGCATGATATCAGAGAGGAGAACAAAAGAATGTACTAGCTGGCTGACTCTAATAGGGGATATCACATGAGATGCCTGTGTTAAATAATCATGCAGCTGCATGGGGGCAGGGGTCCCCTCTAGACCATACTTCAGGGCATTAATGCTATTCTTTCCCACCCACAGTCTGTGGCACATGACCAGTTCTCTTAGTAAACAAGCAGGTCTGTGCCTCTGTTTCCATTAAAAGTGCAATCTGAGTGAAAGCAAAGATGGTCTGTGGCTCATGCAGTCTATCCAGATTCAGCTCTTTAACACTGGTCTCACCGCAGGGGGAAGGGTATATTATCCCTTACTAGTACAACCCCTCCTCTTGGGACATCCTGCTTTGCTCCTGATCTGTTCAGTTTTGAGAGCAGAGTCCCCTCTGCTGACCTGCCTCTGTTCTCAGCAGCTGTCTGTGCGGTAAACCAGCCCTCTTTTGGGTCACCACCCCTTCTTTTGGCAAGCTGCCCTTCTTAAGCATCCCCTCCCCCCCATACTTTACAGATGCACCTCACTAGTGCTAGACAAGGCCCAGAAGGACTCCCCAGGCTCCTCACCACCTGAGTGAGGGTGTGTGCCTTCATGCTCTGCGGTGTGGTGTCTGTATATCTTCATGTATTCATATGGTCTCTTGTTACAGGTGGCTGAGCTTGCTCAGTGAAAATGTAAGGAAATCTCAACTGGTGATCAGTTAATCTTGGTAGGTGAAATTGGGGAAGTATGCTAAGAAATAAATATCTTATTTTAAAGCCTTCAGGGGCTTCAAAGCTACAACAAATGTCATTCTAATGCTTTCAGTAGCGAAAACAGGGAGACAGAAAGGCCTTTTTTCAGTGCTTTGTTGATATTTTTCTTTCAGTTGTGCAAACCTTCCAATGGAAAATGGTTCAGCTCTAGAGCGTCAGTAAGGTAAGTGACAATTCGCTCAGTGAGCTATTGGCTTGGCATCAAATGGTGATTATAGAAGATACTTGTGGTTGTCATTTTATGTCCACCGATATAAATTTTGTGTACATTGCATTTGAAATTTGTGGAAGGCAGTGGGAATGCATTTTGGAAATCTGCTCAAAGTTTTCTCCTCTTGTGCTATTTTTAACGTGCAAAAAAGGGTGAAAAATCCTAATACTATATCACTTCCTGCCCTAGGGTATGAAATCCACTGAGTAAGATGCTTTCTTCCTTCTTGCATGACAAGGGGAATTTTAAATGGCCAGGACTGTGTAATAGCTATTTTTGCAATGAACAAGGCTAAAAAGCTCCCATTTAAATGAGGGAGCAGATCTCAGCTGGTGTAAAATGTCATAGCTCCATTGATTCTGAGGTATTAATTTAAATGGAACTATGACAATTCATGCCAGCTGAGGATTTGTTGTTAGATTCTGACCTTATACAGCTCCTTTCAGACTTCAGTTGTCCGTAAGTCCTTGATAAATAATAAGGCTGAGGCTGGTGGTTCAGTGATTGTGAAAGCAAAAAGAGTCATGGCCACAGGATGAGCAATAACTCTGATAGATCCTGGACCCGTTGAGCTTGTTTTGAGAGGGGGAATGTTGGCCAGGACAAGAAGAATTTTTTCTTGCTACTTCTTTCAAAAGTTCAGTGGGCTGTTTAACTTCCATTTGGACAGATAGCTAGCATACCCAAGCAGAAGGGTCATCAGTGCAATGTTTCATATGAAGGCTGGCCAGTTGGCCATGAGAGAGTCTCTCCATCCTCGGTGCTACAGTGTAGAGACAGCATTTTATGGTGCAAATCAGGGGCCTTAAGGGGCTTGCAATCAGGCACACAAAATCACTTTTTAAAATAATGGCCGGTGGTCATGAACTATATTCGAGATAGTTTCAAACAAGACAGTCAATAAGCAATGTGCAATGTGCATGCTGTATTTTTTGTTATCGTTGGGCGCGGACATGTGCGGCAAGCATGTCCAACTTAGTGTGCTTCTGGAAAAGTAAAAAATCCCACTGGAGGAACAGTTCAGTGTAGCTACTACTGTTGGCCCCTCAAGCACATTGATTGTTCTCCGCGTAGTCGCTGCACATGCACTGAACTGAGATCAGAGCTGAGCTCATTGTGAAAGGGCACTTTTGCATGCCTAGAAAAGAGTATATTTCACAAATGAACAAGCTAAATGTTTAGCTGATGTGAATATCTAAATAATCCCCAAAAGAGATGTCATTGACTATTCCGTTCACACAGCCTAACCAGCACAGTTATAAATGAACTGGTCCCATGAGCAGGAGTAAGAATGCATATTGGATAGTTAATGAATGAAATGGCAGTAGCCTCTACCATATGCTGAATAAAGAGCAGGGAACCTGGGTTTACACCAGGGGTGGGCAAAATACAACCCATGAGCCAGATTCGGCCTGCCCGAAGCCTCTCTCTGGCCCACCACCCCTTTGCCCCTACCCGGCTGATGCTGAGCCACAGAACTGGCACTGCTGCTGCGCTGCCCCCTTCCACCCCCCTGGCCGGAGCTTCATTGCTTTGGGGCCAGGGCCAGTGCTGCATCCCTCTGGGGTAGTGCTGTGCCACCCCCTTCTGGCGCTGCACCGCACCTGAGCAGGGACCAGCACTGTGGCACTCTGGGGCCAAGGCCAGTGTTCACTGCCCCCTCTGCCCCACCGGTCCGGCTTTCACTCGTTGTGGTCCTTCTGCCCCCCAGGTTGTCTCTTCCCCCACACCAACTCTCCCCCCACCCCGGGCTCTCCACCCCAGCCTCAGGCCGGCTCTCCGCTGCCACCACCGGCCCCCTCTAAATATTATTGGCCACCCCTGGTGCAGTACCTGGCAGAGACTACCATGTGAAATGTTAAACTGATGAGCCTTCTGTCTTACCTGTTTCAAAACTCCTTGAAAGTACCTTCCCTCTGAAAATCAGACCCTTGTAAGGGGTCTCAGGTTGGGCACCCAAAAACTGAGATATCCAAGATCATTAATCATGTCTGAAAATCTTGGTCAGAATGTAAATTCCATACACATGCTGGAAAAAACAAAACATGGGGTGAAATCTTGCTTCCACAGAAATCCATGGGAGTTTTACAATTGACTTCCAGGAGGCCAGGATTTCACTCTGAACCTGTTCATGTGCATAGACAAGAAAGAACACTCTACCTAATGGTGGCTTTACATGTCTTCACCTAACATAGAAATGCAAATAAAACAGCCAGAATTCTGATAGCAAATGCCTATTATGCATGCAGTATAATTGTAGTCAATGTTGGTCCCAGGATATTCCAGAGAGAAGGTGGGTGAGATAATATCTTTTATTGGATTAATTTCTGTTGATGAAAGAGACAAGCTTTGAGTGGAAAGCTTTTCTTTTCCATCAACAGAAGTTGATCCAATAAAAGATATGCACCCCACCTTCTCTCCAGAAAATGTACCTAACATTCCAAGGGCTGGGAAGAGACTCATTTATGTACAATTTATATGTAGTGTATTTCAGATGGAACAGATACTAGGTGAAGAATAGCATCTACTCATTATAAGTAATTGAAGTACAACTAGTATTAATCTACTAATACAAGTTTATTTTCACTGAATCAGACTATCAAGTATAGTCGTGCTTCTCAACCTTTTAAATTGCAAGTACCCCCTAACATCTGAAAATTTTAATAAGTGCTTCCCGAAGCCTGAGGATGCCCGCTGCCTGGCATCAGCTGGGATCAGGGGAATCAGACGGCTGCCATGTGTACCCCCCAGAGGTATGCACAGCACAGGCTGAGAAACTACGATGTATGTATAGTCAATTGTTTGTTTTGCTGAACTAGACTAACGCGGCTACTCCTTTGGAACTATGATGTGTAGTATGTGCACACAGCTATTCACAATGTCAGAATTTTGTTGTATTTCACTAAAGGGAAAGACAAGTCATGCTCTGAGGTGATGACTGAGAGATGACACCATTGGAGACAGGCAAAAGCTAGATCCTGAATACTTTTAGCTGTATCATATTCTTTGTCCAAGTATGCGAGCTAAGGAAACAGCCAAACTTTCACTGAAAACAATGGGAAGTTTGCAGTGGGGGCAGACTCAGTGATTAAAACACTTCACTTTAAAATCACAGGGCATGACTCATAGATTCATAGTTTTTCAGGCTGGAACTGACCACCATGTCGTCTGATCTGACCTCTTGCGCAGCACAGACCATAACTCCTGGATGAATGAGAACATATTGTTTGGAAAGATATATTCTTTTCCTCATGAACCCCATATTCAATTCAGTATCAGATAAAAATTTCTTTCTTAACACAGTCACCCTTGAAGCTGCCCCAGACCAGAGGTTGGGCAATGTTGTTCTACAAAAACAGTTAAATAAAGGGATGAAGACAATTTGCGAAGATTAATACTTTTACATGTTCAGGGCTGGAGCCTGCAGTCCTGATGCACAGAAATCTACCTCTGAAAACAGTGGGAGATTTAGATGTGCACTAGAAGCAGAAGCAGGATGGGGAATTAGATGAGCTTATTCACTCCACCCAAGGGTTGGGCCAGCTGGTGCACAATGCGTTCTTCCAGGTCCCATGGCCCTGGCGGGGCTGCAACAGAGGCTAAGCCACATGCCAGTTGGCCCCGTCCTCAAGGGCAGACCGGCTGGAGCAGGGCTGGGCAGGAGTGCTGTCTGGCCCCAGTGCCCCCCAGTGACGGCTGCCCGCAGGCCACTATGCTGGGTTAGGGCAAGGATAGTTAATCCGGCCCTGGACTGAAGATATAGGGATGAAGTTTATGTAAAGATGGGATATTTTTGTCTATAAAAATGGAGACAAAGTAATCCATAGAAAATAATAGTTTGTATCCAGGGAGAAAAGTCCCTTCAACTATCACTTTTTGAGAAAAGAGGAAAGGTCCAAAATAATTGCTGATCGACTTGTAAAAAAGAATCTGAGCAAGTGAGAATTTTATCAAAGCAGAGCAGAGAAAGAAAATGATTAGAAATCTAAAAGAGTGGTCCAGTCATCTCAAACCTAAAAGAAAGCATAGTCTAACAGAAACTCCTCCCCCCACCATATTTCAAACAGAGCATGTTTCTACACAGTCTGCCATTGCATTAAGGAATGGGTGACTTCAGACCAAGGTTTGCATCTGCCATTGCAGGGTCTCATTGGCAGCAGAACTACTGAATTTTACACCACAGAAAAAGAAAGGCTGCATTTGAGCAAGAGCTGCATATTCCTGTGTGACAGAGCTGCATGGCAAATGCTAAGGGAGAGTTAGAGAATCTATGCTGCATAAATCTTCCCCCACACTCTCATCAAGGGTGCAAAAGGGCCAGAGGCAGCTGGAGTTAATAATATAAAGCAACCTTTATGGCTGATTCCCCCTCCTTCATCATCCTGCAGATCTGCTGAGGCAGATTCCCAGGCTAGGCATTAGCATAGCTTATACTGTAAAATTTGGCCTATATTGTAAAATTATGTATCTTTTCAAAAAAAATCAGTTTTATCTTAGTTTATTTGAAATCTTCCCTCCACTGCTCTCCTGGTCTTAAAAGGAATCTGAAGTTCAGGTTCTGGACAACTGATTTCCAATGTAAGACCTACATATTTAACCAAAAACAAGGAGGGGGAAGGGGGGAAGAGCCATTCCACTCTTCTAATTCTATACGAACTATGAGGTCCATTACTATCAACTATTGCCGTCAGTAATTTTGTCACATTAGATCATTAAATATTTGGTTAGAATCAATGTTGTATGAAACAGTTTCACAGCGTTTAAGGGAAAAAACTCACACTAGGGGATTCTACAGTAGTTACACCAAACCCTGAGCATTGCTGTAATAATGTACCTTATTGTGTAGAAAACAGCAGCATCCCCTAACTGGTCAGGACTCCTATCCCTTGCTCCTGCACGTGAGCAATTTGCCAGGAAGAATTTGCTGTAGATTTCTGTCCACGATGCAGATGTGCCTCAAGAAAATATTTACTGTAGTTTTATACACGGGACTTTTTTTATACATGGGACTTTTTTCATGGGGAAAAGTGTGTGTGCATATATATAGATATAGATATAAAATCTCACATGAAAAGATAGTAAAGGTTATGAAATAAGGGCCACGGAGTGAACAAATTTGCTTGTCAACCAACCATACACATTAAATTGATTATATAATTTAACTTCTCTGTTCTGTTTGATAACCTCCCATTAGTCTTGCTCCCTCCTACCTCATAGTCAATTGTAAGCTCCAGTAATGGAAGAACATATTTATGTTCCTTTGAATTTGCAATTTTCTGCCATATGAACTAATAGTAATTTGCAATTTCTTTCACCAAGGGGAACCTATTACCCCAGGAAAAATGATCATCCATGCTTCAAACATGTAGTTAGTTTAGTTTATTTATTTATTTAATGGCCTCACACAGTTTCCATAGCCCAAGAATTGTGACTTTGGGCTGGAAACTACTGTTAGGTTTAATATAGTCCCAAATCACTAGGCAACCTGTTCCCTTATCCAAAACCCTGCCCTTTGGGAAAGTGTTAGATAGTCAGTTGAGAAATAGAGACTGTGTTTATTGAACACAGCATAGGCTGCTGAGGGTAAGGCTGGCAGTAGCTGTAAAAGCTGGCTACTGTATTTTAATACCACCAACAAGTAAAGGACATTGGAATGAGAGCATTAATGAAAATTATACCATAAGAGTAGAATGTCAGCCAACAAAAATAAAAAGATCCCCTCAGCCATGACACAGTGGCTTCAATTCTCCAGTCACACCTTGTGTTTCTCACAGAAACCACATCCTGGGTCAACAATCCCCTTGGGAAAACACAGCCTTAATCATGCAATAAATAAATGTTAGTCTTTAAAAGTGCCACAAGACTCCTTGTTTGTATAGCCTTAATCAGAGACTGAGTGGCTGAGTCTTGCATCCCTCATAGCTCTAGCTCTTAATCAGCATGTAGCCATGTCCTCCATTCAGTCATTTAAGATAGCCATGCTACAGTAACATAAGTGCTGTTAAACATTCACACAACCCTTACTTCTTAAAGCATAAAGCAGGTAATGACACCATCCATCTCAAACCCAGCAAAGGCAAAGACCCTATTTTGTTTTCCTACCACATTTCCCTTGAAGGACTAACAATGGATCCACAAAAGCTATTGGCTCTCTCCAGGTGGAAAGCTTCAAAGGATGTAAGAGGTGGTGTTCAGTGGGTTTTCGTGTTTGCCAATTTCTACAGGCATCTTATCAAAGAATTTTCTTACCTAGCCGCTCCCATAACTGCACTCCTTTGGAAGGGAGTCCCACTGTGTCTGATTGCCAGAGGCACAGCTTGTATTTGATTAACTAAAGAGATCTTTTTACTTTAGCTTCTGTTGTCAAGCACCCAAATCCTGCCAAGCACAGAGTTAGATGCTTCAAATTTTGTCACCACAATCATTCTATCACAATACTGACCTGCATAATCACTTCCATACCTGTACCTTCTAGTCTCAAAACTAACAAACACCTTCTGAGAAGTATTATATCAGGGACAAGGATTTACTTCCTATAAAGGCAGCATCTGAATAATGGAAACACTTTTGGGAGTTTAGTTCCCAATCCAGGTCCTTACTGGCCACAAGAATCTTAGTATCTCTGAACAGCTTGTAACCTTAACCAGCAACATATTCGCTGGTCACTTTTCTTTGCTAGATTTTACTTTGTCATCACCTACCACCCTGGATCATGAGATGGCAGGGTAGATGTCCTGTCTCACAAGAACTAAGCTACCAGGTTTGAACAGTTCTTACAGCTACCATTTTACACCCTTCAAATTTTATTCAAGGAACAACAAACCAGGCCTGATATTCTTCATCTGATCCCTGATTCCCCAAGATTTAAAAGCTATTAAGATCTGTCAGCCCCAAGATGCTCCTAATGTTCTGCCTAGCTCAGGATTTCATTTGAAGGACAGTCCGCTTTATTGTGGAAGTGCCTTTACATGCCAGAGGGTCACCTCACACTCGCAGTATTCAAGATGCATCATGATATGCCAGCTGCCAGCCACTTCAGCTGCTTCAAAAACCAAGACCTAGCATTACAGAATTTGTGGTGGCCAGGGTTGATTACTGATGTTAAGTGGCATATTAGTTCATGTGATCTGTGTATTTGGAGCAATTTCCTAGATGCCAAACCATTTAGTCTTCTCCAGCCTGTATCTAGCATTCCCAACCCTAGTCCTTAATGTCCTTGGATTTCATCACAGAGCTACCGCATTCCCGGAGTTGCACTGTCATCCTCATCATCGCTGATTTTCTCTCTAAGATGTGCATTTTATTTCCATTTGCTTCCTCCTAACCACCCAGAAAATGGCCTGCCCTTTTCTAGATCTCATTTTCAGCTTCATGGGCTGCTGAACAGAATCGTCTTAGAATGCAGTTTGTAATTTACTTCCTATTTTTGGTGCAAACCCTGGAAATGCTTAGAATGGAAGTGCTCATTCTTACCTCCTCAGCCTATCACCTGCAGACAAGCAGGCAGACAGAACCAGCTCCTTTAACAACATCTCCGTTGCTTTCTTAATTATTGGCAACTTGATTGGACTGTCATCCTCTCATATGCGGACTTAGGATACAACTCACCTATACAGCCACCTGACAGCTTCTCACTGCTCCTGCTGTAGCAGATGCAGTTGCCCACCTTCCTCATGTCCACCAAGATCTTGCCAAACAACTGGAAGTAGGCATACAAAGTCATGCTGAGCCACACTAACCCTTAGGAGGTGAGGGTAGGTGACCCTCCAACAGCCTCAAATCCATCCACTTTTCATAAAAATTGGACCCACCATTGCCTAAACCCCTTTAAGATTACAGAACAAATTAATCTTGTAGTATTTAGGCTCCAGTTGCTGGGATGAGTTTTCCCTCTGTCCCTTCTGAACCTTACTAGGAGAATCTATTTCCTGGCTACTGCGCATTATGACCACCTCCCTATAGACATCTCGAGCCAAGAGAATACAAGGTCCAGGAAATCCTAGATTCCAAACACAGTTGAGGCAGATTCTATAATCTGGTGGACTGGGAGGGCTATGGACTGTACAAATGATTGCAAGATGAAGTAGAAAACATCCATGCTCCAAAACTCATATGTGCCTTCCATCAGAAATACTCCCTGAAGCCAGATCCCCTCGTTTCTAGTAGATACCTTTAAGGAAGGGGATGGTTCCTGTTAGGGACTTAGCCACCAGCAGAGCCAGTTTCCTGGCAACCATCCTGCAGCTGGCTGGACCTGACAGAAGCTGCCTGCTCATGCTACCTGAGTGGTTGAAAGAGTCGGCATGCGAATATTTAAGTTCAATAGCAGCAGCACAGCAATCCAGGAGTTTTCTAGCCAGAAGCTGTGTTTGGTCCTGTCCCTGCCTCTGATGCTCAAGCCTCCAGCTTCTTTCTAACTCCTGGCTCTGACAGTTCACTACGCCTTCCGACTGCAACTTTGGTTAAACCTTCAGCAGGTTTCTGACTCCCAGCGATAAACTTCGGCTTTGCTCTTGGGCATGTCCCATCTGGATTCAGCTGTAACTGGCATGCTGGACTCTTATTTCTTTCAATAGGCAAGATCACCCACAATTTGTTTGCTGACAGGAATGTTACATATTTTCATTCCTTGCTATGATCAAGGTACATTCCACAAATTTGGCTTTTATTCTTACCAGTTGATTTTTTTGGAGAGGTTGAGGGAGAACAATATTGCTTTCTCAACCTCACAGGTAAAGAGAAAGCAAACTTTGAAACATTCTAGAAACGGAAATCCTAAAGGATGAGTTGGTTTATGGCCTAAGTTCTTCAGTTTCTAGTCCATAGACCATTTTATTGAATCCTGTGCTTGCTTTCAAAATGATCTTTTAAACTGTTCATGAGAGTATTTTCAGAGGCTAGCCACATAAGTTTTCTCTCCTTTTATTGGGAACTAGTGCATCATGCAGCATTATCCAATGAAGGATCCGTTGGCAAAATTAGAATCCAGCCAAATGCTTGAATATTTTTAAATGGCTGGCTGAATACAGTGATCATCTGTCAATTTCTCCATTGAATTGTTAGTGAGACAGACTTGTGCATGTTATTTGAGACAGAAAATTAATTGTTTGAATTGCTATCGTTACAGTTATGATCAAGGGTAAATGTTTGGAAGTTACTCTGCTTCTTGGACCTCCTTTATTTTTATTTTTTCTCCAGAATAGTGCTTTTGACTAGCAACAAGTCTGAAACAAAGCTTTAAACATCAGTTTCATTGTTTGGTTGAAGAGAGGTGATGCATCAGTAAAAATCAACAAGTATTTTGCTTGAAGTTACTTCCATAAGACTCCACTGCTAGAACTATAAAAATGCAGTGCTAGAAAGGAACGTGTGTGGTCATGTACTAGTCTCCTGTGCTGATGTCATTGTGACCGGGCTAGTGATTAACTTATTGATCCTTAGAAATGGGGATTTACCAGAAGCACACTAATAGGGCCTGATTCTGATTTAAGTTAGATGGGTTTTATGCTGGTAAACTCCACTGATAGCAACCGAGTTACTGCTGATTTAGTGTTGAAATGAGGTCAAAATCTGGCTCACAGTTTGTTAGAGCTAGTCAAATAAATCATTGTGCATATATCAGCTGACACATTTAGCTGTGTTTGCAAATTATTCATGAACTAATCCTGAAGTGTAATGATGTGTGTGCTATTTGCAGCTATTCACCCAATAGATTATTATGCAAACCCATTTCAGTCTATGGGTTATACACCAACTGTTCACTTCTGCTATTCATTATTCCTGCTGTCTGACCAGTTGCCTAAATGATATAGCACTGTTGCTACTCCCTGACTGGCTGGCTGAAATTAACAAACAACAAATAGGCGTTTTTGAAAACTTTATCCTATGTGACTTAGGTGCCTACATCTATTGAAAATCAATAGGAGTTGGCCACCTAACTCACATATACCCTTGTGACAGTTTTAGACATAGCAAATAACTTATTGCCCAGTGCAGAATTTGGATGAATAATCATTGCAAATAAAATGTATTAAACTTGTTGCATCCAGAAATATTTTTATGAGTAAAATGCATTTTGTCTGAATAGCCATAAACCATGAAGGATATGACACCCTTCTGAATAAATAAGGGAGTCATGTGCCATTTTAATTCACAAAAAATATTCCTAGATCAGTTTTGGTTTCATACAACCTACTTTAATAGTTATTTGTATCAGTTGTGGAATATCCTGCTGAAATCAACAATACGTAGATTTCGGCAGACGCTGAACAACTTGCTTAAATCAGTTTTCATTGGAGAATTAGGGACCAGAGCAGGCGAGGGGGAAAGAGAAACCACAACTCTGAAAAGTAAAAAAAAAACAAACAAACAAAAAAAAACCCTACAAAATAAATTAAAATTAACAAAAACCTTTGTTATAGGATGGTGAGGGATTATGATGAGCCCAATTTAAATTAAAATTTCAGAATGCCTTTTCCTGCCAGTACCAATGGTATTAATTTATTTCTTATAAGAGATTATGTCAGACATCAGATAAGATTAGAATAGACATATTTCTTTATTTCTTCTTCTCACAGGTATAGCATGATAATAACATGGGTAAAAGGGATCCTTATCACAAGATCTTTTGCTAAATTCCAGTGTAGCCATTCTCCCTCCTCCTCCCTCCCCCCCTCCCCCCACCTTTTCCCTTGCATGACATGAAAGACTGAGTTACATCAATGGTAATCAGTTACTATTGCCTATCGTAGGAATATTTTGTGGGTATGAAATTAACTTTTTTCACCACTGCGTATGTTGTTAATACTCCACTGAAATTCATCTGACTGGGCCTCTTCTAACCCTTCCTGTCACAATTGATTAGATTTTGGGGCCAAACGTTGAAGTCCTGCATTATCACAACTGACAGAGGGATGGTGGTCCCACAAGAGCCTGTTTGTCACATTAATAAGCTATATTGCCTAAATTTGCATAAAATAGTAAGCCCACAAGCCAAACTCTCAGTTAAACTTCTTCCTTTTCTTACAACGAAGTCCCTTCTATAGTAGAATATGGATTTAACATCCTAAATGTAACTTCGCTTATTTAACACTTACACAAATACAAGTGGATCTTCCTATGTGTCCATTAAGAATATCTGTTTTCAAAAGTCAGTTCAGCTAATCATGAAGCCTTGCCGCTTTCCAGTCCCTGGCAAACAAGATCCCAGAACCAGGGAGCATTGTAAACACTTTCATTTAGTTTGTGTTGGGTTATTGTTTCTTTTAAATCACAGGTGTGAAAATAAAATACAAGATGGAGTAGTGTTTGATGACTTCACACTCCTCTCATAAATCAAAAGTGGCATTAATGTAGTAATTATATTTTCCAAGTCACTGGCCCATAAAGTGGATTACTGCCCTTGGGTATTTAATACAAATACAGAGAATTATTTACTTTTGATAGGTTGTAATTCCATTGGGTTTTTGGTGACATTTTAACAATAAGACCTAGGGACTGGATGGCTCAGGGTGTTGATTCTAGGGCAAAGGAGTCTTTCATTCCTAGGTCACAATGTGAGCACTACTGCACAGAACTCATTACTATCTGACAGCTGCTGTGCAATTCTCTTAGTCTAGTTCCTACTGGGCAAACATTCCCATGAAAATAAACAAACAAACACATCACCACAACTGCAAAGATGCCAGGGATTGGAATGGAGTTGGAGGCTGATTTACTATTCTCTTCCTAGCAGAGGTCCCTCTTTGGTTGGGCAGTGTGGGAAAACTTGCACTGCTGATCCCACAATGGCCTGTTTTGTGGTTTAGACCATGAGTCACCATGGTTATCTGTGACAGAGCTGAGCAAATAACTGATTTTTTGGTTTGCAGTCAATTTGATGACAAATGCATTACAGAACCAAAGCCATATTTAAGACTGATCCAAATATATAGGGAATTTCTCTTTGTCCTGATGTGTATTTCTTTGTTGCTGACAGAGACACAGAGAGGATTTTACATGTAAATACACAGACAGCTTATTTCATGATGCAGTGAGCATTTGCCCCCACCCACACCCACACACCTTAGTTTAAAATATATTCTCAAACAAACAAACACTACTGGATAGAGCCCTTTACTGCAGCTATTGTATTTTTCAGCAGTTTATTTTCAGTCATCATAAGGAATCCATGCTTCATTCAGATTCCAACTCCTCTCCCAGCCAACCTCACCCCACATTTGACTGCTGTTTGGTTTTGTAACTTTCTGTTTAGAACATGATATTTTGTTGGTTTTGTCTGGTCGGGCTCCCATCCTTGGTTTTATTTTTCCCTGACATTTTATTATCTTGCACAGAGGTCCAAACACATTCAGTTCAGAAAATGTTTCGGCTCTTGTCTCAACATCCAGATGGAATGAATTGTGCAGAAGGAATAAATGTAGTTAAGTGGTCAAAATGTGGTTAACTAAGTTACCTAGAATATTATGGGATGCAATCATGCTCTACTACTCCTTTACTTCCTGTTTTATGTGTGGCACATTCCTTCCCCTCAACACACTCTGTTTTGCCCTTGAATAAACCTGAAAGTTGCTGGCATGCAGTACTGTGAGTCAAGAGAGTTGTTGTGGTTGCACCAATTGGTTGGTCCTTTACAAAAATAAGACGGTGAGAATATTTCCCCCATAATGAGTAAGAAGCCTAGGAAATGTGTATATATGCAGGCTTGATATAGCTTAATTTCCAAGTGCTATAGGGCCAGTACCTCAGCTGATGTTAGCTGGCAATGCTCCTTTGAAGTTAATGGATTATGTCAATTTGTGTCAGACAAGGATTTGGCGCTAAAAACACAAGAGTTGGTAAGGTTTGTTGTTTAGTTTTGGTGCTGTTGTATTTCAAATTGCTTTGCTAAGATTTTCACTAAGAAGAATTGCTGATCTTGGCCTTAATTGCTCTGATAGGTACTCAAACTCCTCTGTGTACTTACTGCAGTCCCTCCTCCAGCTCTAATGGAAAGAAAATGGCTTGCACATGATATGGCTTTAATTGTTGCTTTTTTGTCTCCATTTGATGAAAGATTAGTCCACAGAAAGTGTAGAGTAGCCCATTTTGCCTTAGGCAGAACTCTGATTTTTTTTTGCATTGTTCTTGGAGAAAAATCTGTTAATATTTAAATAATGTGGGCAGATGGACGGCACGTGTTAATGGAAAGGCATCAACCTAAGCTGACTTTTTCTGGAAGCTGTATGCAACTGAGGTAAGAATTTTAAATTATCATTAGAACCAGAGAATACTTTTTTAAAAATTGTATATTTGTTTGGGTTAATGAATAAGAATTTTGGAGGTAACATCCTTGTAAGTTTTCCTAGATCCCTACACCAGGATTGTTGGTTTATTTCCTAGGGTTTTTTAAATTCTTTAAGTGAGGTTTTCTCTTGCATTGTAAGAGAGGAACCAGTGAACTGCTGCTGAGGCTGATTAAACACCAAAGCACTTAATCCTTCACAAAGGCCTTTTGTTTCTTGTACATTACAAAGTAATAAAGAATATAGTTGTGCTTGTACAACAGCCTGCTCCTGAGGAATAACAGGAAGAAAGTGAAGAGAAAAAAGGTCCAGTCTGCTTTCACTGAAGTCAAGGTGATCTTTGACATTGACTTTCTGGGAACAGGCATATGCTGCTATTATAGTTAATGCTGTTAATTCGGGAATGATCAATACGGAGGGATTTGCCAGGCATCCTGCTTTGGTAGGTTTTTGCCCAGTGTTATTCAATAACTTTTTCTACAACCGGAAGAGAATATAAATTACTGCTGATAAAGTTTGCAAATGAGACAAAGATTGGTGGGTGAGTAAATAACTATGAGAACAGCTGACTGACATACAATGTTCTGGATCACTTAATCTGGGAACAGTAGCACAACAAGAGTTTAAATATCCTCAAATGCAGGGTCATACAATTAATTTTAAGAAAAGGGGGGGGGGGAAGGGCCACTCTAGAGAATGGTGACCTTGAAAAGGACTTAAGGGTCCTGCTGGATAACCAGCTGAATAGGAGCTCCCAGTGTGATGCTGGATGAACATATAACCAGGAATATCAAGAAAGAGTAACAGAAGTTATCTGTGTTGTATACTGCATTGTTGAGTTCTCTGTTGGGAAACTATGTCCATTTCTGGTGTCCACATTTTAAAAGATTGTTGGAAAAATTGGACAGGGTTGAAAGAAGAGCTACAGGAATTATTTGAGGTGATTTATGAGAGACTGAAGAAACACAATTGCTTTAGCTTTTTGAAGAGAAAATTAAAAGATTATTGCTCACAGCTTATAAATCCTTATATGGGGAGAAGATGTCAAAAGCATACTCTTTTTTATCAGTCTTGTAGACAAGTACACAAAATCCAGTAGCTAAAAGTTGGAGGTAGAAAAATTCAAACTGGAAACGAGATGCAAATTTTTATATGGCTGAGGGAAATTAACAATTGGAACATGTTACCAAATGAGGTAGATTCTCCATCTCTTGGAGTCGTTAAGTCAATTTTAGATATCTTCTGAAAATATATGATCTTGTTCAGCCACATGTTTTTGGGTTTGGTGCAGGATTTTGTTATTGAAATCAGATTAGATTACTTTAAAAATAATCTATATAACAAACTTTATGAATCTCTTCTTTAGCTGTTTCAAATACATAATTACCAATGGTTACTCCTACTGAAGTTAAGGACAAAGCTCATGTTGACTTCAATGAGATTAAAATTGGCCCAGCATTTCTGTTCACTTTCCTTTCATTATACTTCTGGAAAAGGATGCTTTATCTACAACAAAATTCTGCACTAGCCTTTAGATTAGTAATAGCCAACATTCAAAAACAACAGAGTTTCCATTAACTTATGTAGCAGCTCAATGTTTAGTCCTAAATGCTTAGCTGCAAATCTGGAATAGAAACGTCCATTTCCAGCACTGCCAGAAATGCAGAAAGAACAGCTCATTTGAGCAGTATCCCAGATTAGGACATGGGACATGTGCATGCTAAAATGAAATGTGGAGCCAAAGAACATCAGACATTGACTTGTGCTGGGATTTGTATGAAGGTGCACAATCCAGGGGAATTTAAGGAAAACTCTTTGGTGCATAATGCAAATACTCAGTTTCCTTCTTCTTGGTGAAACCTCATCAATCTTGTGTGGCAACATGTGTCATTGGGACTGCACAGAGGGAGCAGTTTGAACTTGTTCTTTCAAGGCGGATGTAAATAGAAAAAGGGCCAGTCAAAAATATGAGCCATATGGAGTTAAAATAGCATCTTTTATTTAAAAATATTAAATTAATTTCTTATTTAACTAAATCCATTCACGCATTTCTAAACCAGACTCAGAAATATGTAGTTCAGGTTCTGAGAGTGTATATATGGCCAAAGGAAATCTTGGCTCTGGACTGTCAGTCAGTTGGACAGTTTTACCTGCAATGACATGGCAAAGTAACTTCCCTCTTTTTATCAGGAACATTGGCATAATCCTGATCTTTCTTTCACCAGAATTCCTGAAGATATCAAGGATTCACAGGGATTGTGGTTGCCTTCAGTATAGCTCCTTTGAGCTCTGAATTTTCTGGTAGGTTGTGGTAATCTTAGGGATGTTTCTGGTCTGGGACATGGTTTTGGAAGGCAAAATTGGTGGGAGAGTCTTGATGTGAAGTGTATTATGACTGACTAGCTCCAGATGCATTGATCATTAGTAACAAGTCACAGAATGCCAAGGATAACAGGGAAGTGAGGTGCATGGACCAGATTAAACACTAGGACCATTCAGTCACCATGATGGGTGGTAACTATCAAGGGTGACATCTAATGAATAACTGGGTTGGAAGAGAAGGAGTCATTAATAGATCCACCAAATCAGGGAAGTCTAAGTACATGAAACTGTTGGAGACCCTCAAATCCATGACTGCCCTCACCTTGACCTCTAATATAGGTGAGATATTGTAACTGGAAGGGGAGGGTGCTGGCAAGTGTCCATCCATAGCCAGGAACCCCATAGACAAAGACAGGTTAAGTTCTTGGTGTGAGGGTGGGAACACAAATTCAGCCCAGATCCCCTCTTTGTGGCTGAGACCTGAAGTCTTTCTGCTTGAGACAAGGCTTTGTTCTTTGTGGTATATCCCACAGCACAATGTCCAAGTGCCCCACAATATGGTCATAGGTCTGAAACACAAGACTAGCTCTTCTCTGTGTCAGAGAAGCAAGGCCAAACCCAGCTGACCTGCTCAGGCTCCTGTGACGAGGATGCGGAAGGAGTAAAGAACCTGACTCTTTCTCCTGGTGGCATTCAGCCAGGTGGTCATCAGTACTGATACACTCCTTCACCAAGACAAGCTGGATGGCAGCTCCACCCATGCCAGCTCATCCAAGATAGAGCATGTCAGAAATGGTAGAACTGCACTGCCTCATTCAATTTAGCACCTGCTGCCAGACCCTAGAACTCAGTGGAGAGACTGGCAAGGGCTGGAAGTCTCCAGAAGGGGAGATATGCAGGCCAGGCCCTCCCCATGAAGCAGAATAATAAGTCCTATTTTTGTCTGGTCAGGAGACAAATGGAGGTCAAAGCATGGACAGGAACCAGCACAGTTCATGAGAGTTGCCCTCAAGCTTATCCACATTGGACTTGCCAGCTCCCTAGAAGCCAGGGTGGCAGATACAGATGGAAATAGCTTAATGGCAAGGCTATAACCTGGGCCTGTTTGGTATGCAGGAATCTCACAGGCTATATCTACACTTGTCAAAATAAGTCAATTTTGCTACGTTGACATAACAAAGTCGACTTAGCATGTCCACACTATAAATTTAGGTCGACTTAAAGTCGACCTTGCCAAATCAACTTAGAGTGTCCACACTGGACGCCTAAGTCAACTTCTAGGGACTAAGTGGACCTGGGAGTGGTCCATGGTGGGAGAGGGGGCACCCCTTTAAAAGTGCCATGGGGCTCAGCATTTTCCCCATTGTATTAAAGTACCTGGGGACTGAGCAGGACAGGGACAGGGATGGGGTGTGGAAGCAGGGTGGGCAGGGCTGTGTCCTGCCCTGTGGGTGGGCATCCCAGGCTCTGGCTGTGCCAGGCACCCTGGCAGGGAGGTCAGTGGGGGAGCCCTGGGGACCCTTAAAGTCGACTTAGGGCTAAGCCACGTCTACACTGGCTTAAGTCGACTTAATAAAGTCAACTTAGCCAGTAAGTTGACTTTAAACTAGGTTTTATAAAGTCGACTTAAAATTTCCTTAAGTCGACTTAAGCAGCAGCGAAGCTACAGGCTGGAAATGATTTAAGCAGCCATTAGACTACTGAGATATAATATCAGCCTGCTGACTCCTGCAGCCAATCACACAGCTTCTATCAGGACCAGCTGCACTCATTAGGTTGCCATGAGATGGTTCTGCTGCAGGCTAAGCCTCTGATAATTCCCTACATTACACCCATCCATGTACTACACCCCTGCCCTGGAGGGGACACATTTGCAGCATTTGCAAGGCACGAGAGGGAAATTCAGGCCCCTTGCACATTCAGATCTTGGCCTCACTCCTAAGACTCAGTAGGTGGTTCTATGGGGTGATTACTTGTCAGCTAGGAACCAAGTTGAGACCGCACCTCATTTCACATAGGCCATTCAACAGCCTTCAGCAAGTAACAACGTTTTCAGTCCCTGCAGATCTTACTGGATTTTAAGCAGTGATGCAGAGATGGAAGGCTCCATATGTCATAACTAGTCCATCCCCTGACCACTACAGTCCCGTGAACTCAATATTTGCTGTTAAAATAACATCGTGTTTCAAAAACACATTGTCTCAATCATAATGCTTCCTACTCTCTTGATAGTTCATCCATTGCAGGGAATGTGGACATTGTTAACCTTGTATACACAAGTATTGGCATGCACACACACACAGCAATGGATTTAATTGCAGGTGTGAGGTGGGAAGAATCCTTAATGCTGCAGTGAATTTCTCCAGCAGCAGAATCAACTCTCAGCTCCTCTTTCCTGGGTTCACATCTGGTTTGCTGTCACACTGTGGGATTAGCCTTTTCTTTCCTACGCTGCATTACCTGCATAATGGCATTAACCCTGTGAAATGCTGACAGGAGAGAACTGTCTTTTAAAAAAACAAAAAACATGAGCAGCAGAAGCTATGTCATTTGGAGAAGCGCTGCTGCCCACATAGCACTATGCACAGTAGAATGTGTGGCAGTGTAACTTTTTTGCTGTACACAGACTAACGCGGCTAACCCTCTGAAAAAGGTGTAACTTATGTCACTCATTGGGGGAGTGATGTAAGTTACACCCCTTTATACCTCTGGATGGCTATGTTTACACTTGTAAATTTAAGTCGACTTCACTAAGTCGACTTAGCATGTCTACACCTAAATTTAAAGTCGACTTTGGGGGGAACTTACAAAGTCGACCTAGAGCATCCACACTGGACGCCTAGGTCGACTTCTAGAGGCTAGGGGGACCTAGGGCAGGTCCACGGGGGCAGAGGGGACACCCCTTGCCCAGTGCCAGGGGGCTCAGCCCTTGCCCCATTGTACCTGGGTATAATGGGGCAAAGGGGGACAGGGACCCTGGCAGGGCATAGGGGCAGGGTGGGCAGGGGTCTGCCTTGCCCTGTGGAGGGGCATGCCAGGCTCCCCCTGTGCCCCCCCCCCGGCAGGGAGGATAGTGGTGGAGTCCTGGAGTAGCCCTTAGTCGACTTAGGGCTACCCCAGGTCTATACTGGCTTAAGTCGACTTGAAAAAGTCGACTTAAGCCTTCGGTCGAATTAAAATGAGGTTTTATAAAGTCGACTTTATTTTCCTTAAGTCGACTTAAGCAACTTGCTTAAGTGGACTTAAGGAAACTGTAGTGTAGATGCAGGGTAAATTAAGTCGACTTAAGCAAGCTTAAGTTGACTTAATTTACAAGTGTAGACGCAGCAATGATATAAGTTTTGCTGACATACAAGGTAGTGTAGACATAGCGTAAGACACAAACTATATGGCATGAATCCTCAATCCACAAACTCATCCGCTGAGTGAACGGTTGACCTTAGCTGATCATGAATTGGAGAGCTTGTCCACAAGCTATATACTTGCTCTGAGGTTTTAGAAGAAGCAGGTGCCCTATGGGTTTGGATCTTACACCTGCACTTGAGTGCCTCTGGCGTACTTTTGAACTCCTGAACTGGGGAACAGCCTGAAGGATGTGCTGCTCCATGATGTACAATTGGTTCCAGCCTCATCTCTCCCTGTCTGCACAGAGACCAGCAGAAGGGCAGGGCAAACACATACTTATGATCCCAAAAGCACAATAATTTGAAACTTGTTGGGCAAATGAATTATTCGATTCAGCTAGGAAGTACTACATCTGTGCTGGAAAAATTAGCAAATCGGTCTTCCTGTCTGCAAGGAACTCCAGTGGCAGCTGGCGCAGTGTTTGTCCTGCTTTTGGCACCAGTCATGCAGAACTCTGGGGGAGAGCGAAAATGAAGCCAAACAAGAAAGGGGCCTGAATCAACCAGTTTGGAGAAAGAGCAGCACTATTTTTAAGTGGTAATACTTTTCAGCCCTTTGGGTACATGAGATAAGGTCAGGTTCCATTTCTTTTTGAACTTGTCTGACCCACACCACACATGGCTTAAAATAAATCCTGCTTGCCAAAGTGTTAGTAAAACACAATAGGGCAGATAAACCTACTCCGCTCACCTTGCTCTTCTGCGTGACAGAAACCAAGTCCTGCCCTCCCTACATACCCTCGTTAGCCAGCTCCCAGGATGCTAGGCTCCTACCTCCTGAGGAGAAAGCTTCTGCTTAGTGCAAGTGATAGTTAGAGACTGAATCTCAGCTCCCATCAATCTTTTCTGGATGAGGACAAAAGGGGAAAGAAGACTGTGGGCAGAGAGTAGGAGGAAAAGAGATTTAAGGGGCATAGAGGAGACCAGTGAAACTTGGGCCCAGTCTACACTGCCAGCAAAATTCAGCAGCAGCTGACAAGAGTTACCTAAGCTACACAGAGTAGCTTGCATAACTCCTGTCAACTTCCTAACTCCCCTTTAGCATGCCATCTTTGCTGAGCTGCACCAATGAGAAATATGTTTCCATCAGCACAGCCACTTGAGGGGGTGTTTTTATTAAGTCAGTTTCTGGATAGACTAGCACATCTTTGCTGACCATTCAGTCAATCTGGAAAAATCTATCTGATGGTAAATTTGCTGCCATCAGTATAGACATGGAGATGACTCAGAAGGAGGGGAAAAGAAAGAGTGAAAAGGATGGTGCATTCTTATATTCGGGAGGAGGGAGAATGGGATAAAGAAAATTGGCAAGAAAGCTAGCTGGAGAAGGGGGAAAGTGTAGAGAGCAGTGTCTGTATATGAGGGAGAGGAGGATGAATAAAGTATGACTGTCTAATCATTCTAATGTAATCTATCTAGATATTTATTTTGTACTCACTGCTATGGTATCTGAACACCTTATAAAAATTACTTCAAGCCAAAGGAAAATTGGTGGCTCTGAGGTTTTTTTTTATCCTTTCATGAACCTATAATTACTCATTGTTTAAATACTCATTTGTTTCATTCTAATGTATTTATTGTATGATGGCTAGACTGAAGGGCCATGTTTTCATTTCATCCGAACTATTGTAAGATTTATGGTTATTCTGGATTTTTCTGATCGTTACGTTTTCATAGTTATCAGAACACTGAGATGAAAGGAGCACTTCCCAAAGCAATTGGTTCAGGTTGCCAGCAGACTCAGACAGACATCCCTGTATATCATACAAGATGCAAGTGTAGAGTTCAGATAGGATAGCAGAACAGAAATAATTCCTCTCACCATCTCCCCTGAGTATAGCTCTGTATGAAAGTGGCATGTGTGAGAGAAATCACAGCACTAGTTTAAGCCCAACCAAAAGGGTCCCTGACATACAGTTACATACTGTATAAAGAAAGTAACAGAAATCTGCAGCTTACTACTGTTTTAGGAAGTAGGTTTAATGGTCTAGACAAGATTTAATAGCTAGATGGCTGTTGCAATCACTTAGGCTATGTCTACACTACAAAAAGTTAGGTTGACTTTGTTAAGTCAATCTAATAAGTTGACCTAAAGTCAACCTTATTAGGTCAAATTAAAGTGGTTTCCCTGAACGGGGACTCATTAAGTCGACCTAAATGCCCTTAGGTTGACCTGATAAAGTGGACTTAAGAGTCCACCCTGTGCTTAGGTCGACCTAAGGAGTTGACTTAAGGGCTAGGTTGACCTAACCGGAGGTTCTTATTAAGTCGACATAAGCTTTCATTAAGTGGACTTAAGGAATTTCTTAAGTCCACTTAATGAAAGCCTGGTGTGGACAGGGACTAAGTTAGGTCGACTTAAGCCTCCTTAAGTCAACATAACTTGCAAGTGTAGACATAGTCTTTGTCTCACTCAGTTCTCAGGGAGTCACAGAGTTCTGTGTGTATTCCCATGCCTCGAAGTATCAAAAGAACATATAATGTCTGGACTGGGAATGTATCATTCATGTGACTATTTCACATGGGGCGGGGGGCAAATTCATCCGTTGTGCACTTAAATGGAGAAGAATTTGGTACTTGGTGTTTGTAGACAGGTGCCATCCCAGGGTACCCCCTCATTGCCTGGTATGGCCCAGCAGGCACCTCACCTCAGTTTCCCTGTGAGGTTCCCAGAATTACTCATTGATGCCAAGAGTCTTTAAAATTATATTTCCCCTCTCCTGGGATCTAATTTATTAAACACCATTCAGATCACAAGAGAGCTTCCTTTATCTCTTCCTTAGTTTCAGAGTCCTCCTTCAAGGGCCTGTGCTTCGAATCCTAGCCAACGAACTTTTCTCCCCTTAAGTTCAGGGGTTTCACAGTCCTCCTTCTTGTGCCCTGTGTTTCTGAGTCCTGCTAATTTTCACCCCCAGGTTCAAGGGTTGCACAACCCAGGAGCTGTGGCCTGACTGAATTCCTTCCCACACCCTGCAGCTAGCTTCAGAAGCTCCCTCTGACTAGTCTTGGTGTCTCCTTATGATATACCTGCCTAATCATCCAATTAGCTTCATCTCACCAGGTGGGTCTAACTATTCCCAATAGTCTGCTCTGCCTGAGATAGAGAGGAGTCTTGCCCTACTCACTTTACAAGGCTTCTGGTGCAGGCCCTTAAAAGAAAGAAAGAAAGGTGTAGCCTTCCTGACCTACAAACTCATCTGTCCTTAAGGTGAGGGGTTTCACAAATCACCTAAATGGCCTCATGCCTTCTGTTCCCAGCCATTGAGTGCTCCCCAGGTTCACACTCTCGAATTGTTACTTCAATTATTTTCTGTCCATCTATCTGTCTCCTTGAACAAATAGAATGGAGTAACTGGCCTCTCACACTGGCCATTCAGGCCAGTACCTCCATTAAACTATAAATAGAGCCCTGCGCAGATACAAATATGTTGATCCACATCCGATCTGCATCTGCAAGAAATGGTCCACAGATATCCATGTTTTATCTGCGGATGCAGATATAATGCGTGGATATCCGCAGATTTGCAGGGCCCCTCTGTTCGGCACTAGTGAGGCCGCATCTGGAATACTGTGTCCAGTTTTGGGCTCCCCACTACAGAAAGGATGTGGACAATTTAGAAAGAGTCCAGCGGATGGCAACGAAAATGATTAGGGGGCTGCAGCACATGACTTATGAGGAGCGACTGAAGGAACTAGGCTTATTTATTCTAAAGAAGAGAAGACTGGGGGGGGGGGGGGATTTGATAGCAAACTTCAACTACTTCAAGGGGTGCTCCAAAGAGGGGGGAGCTAGGCTGTTCTTGGTAGTAACAAAGGACAGAACAAGGAGCAATGGTTTCAAGTTACAGCTGGGGAGGTTGAGATTGGATATTAGGAAAAACTTTCTCACTAGGAGGGTGGTGAAGCATTGGAATGGGCTACCTAGGGAGGTGGTAGAATCTCCATCTTCAGAGATATTTAAGGTCCAGTAAGACAAAACCCTGGCTGGGATGATTTAGTGGGAGTGGTCCTGCTTTTAGCAGAGGGTTGGAATAGATGACCTCATGAAATCCCTTCCAGCCCTAAGATTCTATGATTCTATGGCTATGTCTACACTTGTTAATTTAAGTCGACTTAGCATGTCCCCACTCAACAATTAAGTCGAGTTAGAGGGGACCCTGCCAAATCGACCTAGAGTGTCCACACTGGATGCCTAGGTCAACTTGTAGGGGCTAGGTGGACCGGGGACAGGTCCACGGTGGCAGGGGGGGCACCCCTTGACAAGTGCCAGAGGGCTCAGCCTTTGCCCCATTGTACCTTGGTACAATGGGGGCTGAGGGGGACAGGGACCCTGGCAGGGCATAGGAGCAGGGTGGGCAGGGCTCTGTCCTGCCCTGTGGGGGGGGGGGGCACGCCAGGCTGTGGCTGTGCCAGCCACCCTGGCAGGGAGGGAAGTGGGGAAGCTCTGAAGCCCCCTAAGTCAACTTAAAGTCAACTTAGGGCTACTCTGCGTCCTCACTGGCTAAGTCGACTTTCTAAAGTCGACTTAGCCAGAAAAAGTAAACTTAAAACTAGGTTTAGTAAAGTAGACTTGAATTTTTCTTAAGTTGACTTAAGCAGCTCTTTAAATTGACTTAAGGAAAATGTAGTGTGGACGCAGATTAAATTAAGTTGATTTAAGCAAGCTAAAGTCGACTTAATTTGTAAGTGCAGACACACCCTATGATTCTAAGTAGGTGTCTGCTAATATGAATGTCCTTGCAACATGGGACACTATGACCTTTTAAAAGTCATCTTTAACTGACAAAGAAGGTTTGCAGCATTTGTATATACATGTAGAAAAAAGACCCTGAAACTCATGTTCTTCCTTTTCATTTGTACACCTGCTGGTGCTACCACACTTCAAAGTGTCTTTCCTACCTCAGAAGAGATTGGTAATTCCTCATGATGCCCTGAGAGTGTCTGTTTTTGTGACCTCAATTTCTGCCCATTACAACTGATAAAATATCTAATGAAACTGAATCGATTTGTTTTGTGAAATCCATTTTTTGTTTGCAGTAATTACTATAAGCATTAGACTGTAAGAAGTGCGTACTATAATGTAGTGCTCAGGTGTACTCAGTGAGTTGAGACTAGGTAAAATAGTTAGAACATTATTCAGCAGCTGCTGTCTCTGGAAAGTAGTCATGGGTGCTAAGCACCATTTAGGGATATTGCCAATGGGGCTGATGAGACAGCAGAACCAAATAATCCTAATTAGATAATAGAATGGTTCATGAATTGAAAAGAGCAGGGATTTAAAAGATTATTTATCTGTGTTGTGTTGTATAACTGGGCATCAAAGAATACAACATTGAAGAAGATGGGAGGGAAGGAAGGACAGACAATACTTAGCCTTCACTAGATTCCGAGGAGATACATAGGGACATATCCTCAGATGCTGTAAATTAGCATATACCTAGGAAGTTCTGACTGTATTGCTGACTGAAGCTCACTTTGAGTACGGTATATGAGCACTGTCCACATCTTCAAAGGTATTTTGGCTCCTAATTTCCACTGATTTCAATGTTTAAATATCTCTGAGGATTTAGGTTTATATCCTTAACTCTACGCCATTAAAGTCAATGGGACCACTCCACGTTAAAATTAGGAATGTCACTGTGCTTAAGAATCTTGCTGAATTGGGTCTTTGTGAATGACTGAAAGGTTCTCTGATCTTCTCCAGTACTACTTTCACTGTACATAGGAGTCTGTCCTAGAAAAGCAACATCTTGGCAAAGGGGTAACTAATGAAGATGAACTAGAGAGACTATTTTACTAGAGAGACATTCTGTCACCTGGGAGTTGGTGACATGTTTTAGGCTTGCATGACTCACCATTGTACAAAATAACAATGTTGATACTGCACTTTGCTGGCAAAAATAAATAAATAAATAAAAATCTGCAGCTGGTAAACTAGACCACAGTACAATCTCCATTTCTTTGTTCTTGGTATAATGGAATTAATTCCGTTTTTTTAGTGATGAGACGTTCCTCATATAAATCCTGCACTTAAATTGTCAACATAATTCAACAACATTAATGAGGAGTGAGAGTAAGGAAATATACTATAGTTTGCTTTGCTTCTACCCTGCTGACTCGCCTCATTTTTTTGTCATTCCCCCTCTAGGATGTGTGTTATCACTGACTGATCTCATTTACAATTGCTTGGCTTATTAAATGTGAAACAAAATTATTAAAATCTCATGACCACTCTTCAGTCTTAAAAACTGAGGTCTTTATTAGACCTTAGTGATAAATGGTTTTTCCATTAGCTGAATAACTCTGAGAGTTCAAAATTTTTGCTCATCTCAGATCAGGATGAAAAGTCAAAATCTCACATTTTCATGAAGTGAAAAATTGATTTTTGTGGGGGGCTGGGAAATCAGGTCAATCAAAATATTTTGCTTAAAGTATTGTTTTTGTTTCAGTTTTGACTTTTTTCTTCTTTAAAATCTAATCAGCTTACATTTTGAAACAAAAAGTTATCTCAAATCAGAAAACCAGAGTTTTTTTCATTTTGAAAAGATCAAAAGAAAATGCTTTGACAATTTTGAAACATTTTTCTAATATTTTCTTGAGTCAGGATATTTGTTGAAACTAACCTTGATTTGCAAACAATTTTGGCTTTGATCTGCATATTTCAATAATAATAATTAATAATAAAAAGACTGCTTGCCAAAAAAATTCCCAATCAACTCTAGGCTTCATGTTTAATATCTCATATAATTAGTTTAGCTTAGCCAAAAGCTGATTACCAAAAGCAAACTGATGACATAAGTTGAATGAACACATAAGTAGTGGGTAAATATTTTCTTTTCTTCTATTATTGATGGTGCCAGTTGCACCTTATCTGTGTAAAACTAATCTCGCAGGACCATCGGCTGTAAAACAAATTATAAAGGAGTGGGCTAAAGAGAAATCTTTAAATACCCGCAATTAAGAAGCAATGGGTTGAATATACTTGGCTTCCTCTCTGGATAAAAATCTGGTGTCAGTTTGGGTGGATTCAGTTTGGCTATGGTAGATATTTTGTTTCTCCTGTTCCAAAATGTAAACAATTTGTTGTTGTTGTTTGCCTAAGTAAGAAAGATCCAAGTTTAGAAAAACATATTGTTGGAGATTTAAGGGCTGAGATTCATTGTCAGAGCAGTATAGCAAAAGCTCGCCTAATGTAAGGGAGCAAACTCTGTCGTTATTCCTGCAGTCATACCATCATGTATTATGGTGTGTAACAATCTCACACATCACAGATTGGGTAGTAAACAGGATTAAGTTGGGTCAGTACCATACCTGGATGCCAGATTTCTAAAAAAAACCTTTGGGAGGTGGAGTTAGCGATTCACTAGGTGGCACCGACGTTTTAGTCTTTTCTGATCCAGCAGAGGCATTGTAACTCACTTCTTTCACATGAAGTACAATCTGAGATCATCACAAATAGTGGCTATGCTACATTCAGTCTGAGAAAGATGCTTACCTGAAGGCAGTAGTGGAATAATGCAGAGGAAGGAGAAGACTAGCCAAAATTTCCCAAGTTTGGGTACTTAATTTAGAAAACTCAATCCATAAGTTCTTAAATAAATGACCTTACATCGACAGGTGATGACCACCATGACCTCCCCCTCCCCCCCCCGGTCAATATCTGTGGACCATAAAACTAGTGCTAATATGGCTCAGCACCTCTGAAAATCAGTCAACTTAGTCACTATAAGAACTGCAGTACAAAATTAGGTGCATAATATTAGGCATCGATGTGATATGTTGAGTATCATCCAGATGAGTAAGGTGGTTCTAGCACTTCTTGCCCTGTAAATCTGGGGTGTCGTAATGCTGCGGTCATATCCCTGGCACCAGGAGTCTGCCCACCATGCTTCTCACTAGCCTAGTTACACCTTGCCAGGTGACACCGACAGCTCCTTCAGTCCCAAGTCTCCCCAGATCCAACCTTCCTGAGCTTTATCGAGACACTTGGACTTTTCTCCTCGGTTTCATCACCCCCCGACAGTGTGAAACTATTCACTCACACACATCCTCACCCCTGACACTAACTCCCTTTAGCTCCTCACGCCACGAAGTTTGCAGGACAGAGACCTGACTTGGCCAAAAGCAAACAAAAGATTTATTCAATAGAAAAAACAGATTCAGAAATGAAATGGTAAGAAACAGCAAACATACAAAGTTACACAGTGAAGAAACATAATAATGCAATGTCAAGCTTTACCTCAAATCCCTTCTCTAATACAAGTTACCCATTGCTTTTGAATTCTTTCCCAGTACACACACTAGCTACAAGTGGGATCCACATTTCAGGGATAGCTTCCCGCTTAGAGGTTATCCCTCAGTTTCTGAATACCTTTCACTTCAAACTGTCCATTTTTAAAGGGTTTGCAGGTTTTTTTTTCATCAGTCACTATGGATATTCAAAGGGGGAAATCCCCAGTTCTCTGAATATCTTCCCATCAACTCCCAGCCAAAAAGGAATATGCTATAGCATGATCTGAACTGCCCAATATTACTCTGACACAACAGAGTTTTGCTGTAATACTAATCTAATGCATGACTGGGTTGTGATAAGTAGTAGAGAAATAAATTAGGGAATTCCAAACACTAATATTTTTCTTTTGTGCAGGTATTCTAATTCTATCTTCTCAGCAACCACAAATTTTGATAAGTCATTTTGCACCCATTTAGGATACCTTAAGGAACTGAAAGAGGGAGGACCTGAAAAAGACAGTTCCCTTCAGAGGAACATCTGCTCCCGCCTGAACTGAACCTTGAAAAATTAGGCTAAACTAAGATTGTTTGATTATCAAGCTCTTTTATAATCTTTTTTTTTTTTTTTTAACCAGAGGAGGGTTATTTACTTTTAAAAAGATCATAAGTTTGGCTAAAGACGTATTCCTAGCTACCTGATCTCAATGGAAATTCAGGTGAAGGGATATTTACTGTTAATCATATTCAAAGTTCCTGCTGACAAGTAATAATTATAATTGGATTAGCCTAAATACTCTTCTATAAATTAGAAAACACAATGACATTTTCAGTTTTAATTCCCATGTTACCCATTTTAACTGGGGAACAAATCCGCAAGTGCATTGGGTATACTAGGTACACAGAGAGAAAAGGTGTATTTTGACCATTCATAAAAATGCCCAGTTCACTGAAGTTTACCTGTGTTTTTAATGAACACTAGCCCCATCAACCAAACTAGATATCCACAATGAACAGCCTTTTTATGACAGATCTACAACAGTTCTTAGTAGATCATATTGATCTTCCTAAACTTATGCATTGCTATACCTCTATTTAAAGTTGAATCTAGATGCAAGCTAAAGTGTTAGTCAAAGCAATCTTTGTTCTCAGAAAGCTTTGGAAATAACAAAAAAAGCTATATTACTCTTTCATGTTAAGCACTCAAAATTCAAGTTATACTGAAATTAAGATTAAACATGCTGCCTCAGTTCTGTCCTGCTTTGCATTTTAATAATTTTAACTGTGTGAGCTCATACTTGTTACGGACGTGAAACATACTGCTTATTACATTAAAAATATTTCATACAGTTTTTTGTACATCAGATTCTGTGTGGCATGTTGTAATATTTTATTCTTTTCTCATTTTATTATGTTGTCATAATAGTTTGGTATTATGTATCACTATTAGATTACACTTTGATATCAGAGTTTTGTATTAATTTGAGCATTTTATTTATTGTGTCAACAGCCATGTACTATTTTTCTTTTCAACCAGTAACATGGACCTCTGCAAGTGCACTTCAATGGATTAAGCAGTTAACTGTGATCTGTCCCAGGTGATCTCAGCCAGTCAGGTTACTAACCTAAATGTGGGTTGAGGGCGCTTCCATTGGACTATTCTTACTAGCTACAAAATCATTTTCCATTGGGAGTACAGGCAGGGGAGTGAAAGTTTAGCATCTCTTGCTTGTGCTACTCTGCCTGTTGTCCCCATCGGTATCACAGAGCAGCTTCCCCCACCACATACCTTCATCCCAATCCACTTGTCCAACCCAGGCCTGACAATTTAGCTTCAGGGCTGGGAAACACAGACTCAAGAGTCTGGAACTGGCTTAATAGCCCCTTGGAGTAGCACGTCCCTATGCTCTGAGATGTTCTCGGTCTGGGCAGTCCAGAGGGAGAGGTTGGAAGATCCTACCTGCTATTCAGCACCAGTCAGACATTCTATATCCATCACCTCCTTTTACTGAGACCCCACCCACCAAAAAAAAATCATTCTATGATGTAAATCCATCATCTTTTTCACTTGCAAGAGCCTGATGGATAGGACGAGACCCAGCTCAGTTATATTGATGATACTGCATGTCTTGGACTGAAAAAGTTGAAACCACCTTCATCTATTACTGATATATGATATACCACATCAGGTTCTTATACTAATAGCCATCACAGAGCGCTTGATCATTTGGCTATGATAAAGTGTAACATCAGAGACTGGCTTTAACCAGAATACTGAGAATCCAAGATCAAACTAAGGTGCAGACTTTGTACTGGGCTCCTTTTATTTCATTATGGTTGACACCAAAAGCCTAAATATGAACATCAACCAATTTTACAATGGTTCAAAATCTGAATTTTGCAATCTAACACCATTTTAATCTGTTATAGCTCTCTTAGGAGAACTATAATACATCCATCCCTTGAAACGGAATGATCTAATTAGTTTTTTCCTTTCCCTATACTCTCAAGTAATAAGTGTTATAAATTGTGAAAGTATATTATAATGGCCTTAGTAGAAGAAGACCATGAAGTAATCCATTCTTACTGGGCAAGAGTAAAGGGAGTTACACAAGTCAGGCCATATGAAAATATTTCTGGAATTTCAGTAGGGGTTCCTATACACAGTGTTTCCTGGAGGAATAACTTACAGCTCCCTGTGGGCAGAAAAGAACAATAGAGATTTTGCAAACCTAAAGATAATAGTGGATATATAGAAAGAAACTATATTGTCCTTTTTAGAACATGGTTAATCAAAATCTCAGTGTACACATACATACTCGGCATTCAGATAAACACATTTGATCCCCAGGCATAATTTAATGTCCCATATGCTTACTACAATTGAATGAAATAAAGCAATTTATGAGACATAGCAACAGTGTGAGGATACAACCTGGGTAGCTGGATCTTGCTCAAGGACCTCTCCCTCTCAGTAGTGGCCTTGAAGTTCACCCATGGCAAATATCTCCTACATCGATGAAAGCTATTACCATTTAAAAGGCAAACTTTAACATAATAAAAATTAGTTATCCTCAAAGAGGATTAAGCATGTGCTCAAAGCATAACTTTAGACAGATGAAGCTCTGCAAATTTGCATGCACGCATCAGAGCAATAACAGTTAACTGAAATGCAAATAATCAAAAACACATCACTGAGCAGCCTGGGAACACAGCCACAGGCTACAGTATTGCAGTGGGAAGTTTATATATCAGTCAGTCTTGATTCAGCTGATTCTTGGGCCAACAGTTGGCTCTAGTTCCCCTAGGGAATGTGGGCCATTTTCCCATGAACAAAGATTACAGCATCCTCAGAAGGCTTTAAACATATCAGGCCAGATTCTCAGCAGTTGTAAATAAGGGTAGCTTCATTGATTTCAGTGGCACTACATCTGTTTATATCAGCTGAGGGTCCGGACCGTGCCTAAACTGAGAGGTGATGCATAAAGTGCACATTAAATACTCAACATAAATAGATTGAAGGGAGACTATCACTGGAGACTAATTAAAGCCCAAATAGAAGTCTGTAACAGGAAAAGCTACTAACAGGAATCTGTAAGTCAAACTTGCCTCCCTACCCCCAACTTTAATGTACATATTTTTCTGGTTATTTGGTATACAGTTTGCTGTGATGGGGTGTCTGCCACACACTGGCATTTTAAAGGGTTAAAAGCAGCCCTAGGATGACTGCATGGGAGATGGCCAATAGGAGAGAGCCTGGGAGGAACACCCAATCAAAGGCCAGCAGGCCCATATAAAAGAAGCTGCAGGCAAAACAGAGTGGTTACTAGAGCTCAAAGAGGGAAGGCTGTGTCTGTTGCAGGCAGAGGGTGTTATTGCTGAGAGTGAGTGACAGCAGGCTGTGGGGAGGGGCAGAGAAGGTGCCTAGGGCTGGGAGAAGTGGCTCAGTGGGACAGCAGCAGGGAAAGAAGGTTGGGGTGCATCAGGAGGCTGCACTCTACAGAGTCTCTGGACTGGGACCCACAGTAGCACAGGCAGGTCCAGTTACTTCTCTCCCTGCCCCCAGCCACTGAGCAGTGGCAGAATAAGTGGCTATGGGTGCCACTGAAGAAGCAGTGGGACTGAAAAATGGCAGTAGCCACTGGGAAAATAGCTGGACTCCTGTGGAAGAAATCCTGCCCTGGAAGGGGAGGAAACAGGGATTGTGGCTTGGTTGGAGGGCTGAGTCGTGGGTTCTAACGGCTGCGGGAAGGGCTGCAGGCTAATTCGGTGGAAAAGTGATGGTGTGCACACTGCAGATTTGGGCATCAGCTTGAGCTAATCCCCAAACAACCAGCAGGAGGTGCCAGTCTAGGGGTGAGTGCTGTGAATCTGTTCTTAAATGCCCACATTAATACTTACTTGTGTTCACTGACTTACTGATCTGTAATCAATATTGCCTCTGAATTTGGCCTAGACATACACTATGTCTTATAACCCGTCTCCCAACATCAAAACATCGTTTTCATATAGGACAGCAAACTGCCATAGTCGTCCCCATTCCTTATGCTCTTTTAATCTGCTCACTAATTGGCACCTTCTCTTTAGTACGCCATGCCTCATCAGCGAATGTTAGTAGCCTGGAAGTCAACACATTCTAAGACCTGCTGCAGTCAATGGCCCAATGTTAGCTCTAGCACCCCATGAGTTAAAGACACTTAATACTGGTTTGAGGAGGTCATTGGAAGATTTCTTTCCAATAAAAAGTGTGTACAGTTGTCATGGGGTTCGTGCTGCAATCCAAACGAGTAAGGGGCTGTGTTACTACTTGCCCTGCAACCCTGAATGCCTTACAGTGCTTTGCTGCTGTAGTTCTCAGACTGGGATGCTTCCAGCCAGCTCGCAGGCATGCACATTTCACCCTGAGTTTCCTGTGTCCTAGACAACCCTGGTTCAGCAGCTCTTTACGCCAGCAGCCTGTTTACAGCCCTTTCTTTGGTAACAGACTGTGAAGCATAATATTAATAAGTATCCATAATTCCTTATGTCATGTTAATGCATAAAATTCACAAGTGTGTCATGGGCTTTCATAAACCACCTCATCAATAAAATTTTATAATACAGTTACTTTGTATACATTCAACTACTTATCACTTGAACTTCAGATACTCCCCTACCGAATCTTTATAGCCCAAATAAAGTTTCTCTTCCCTGCTGGAAGCTGTCTCCTCCCTCTGCTTATTAGCTTCATAGCTTTGGTTACTTAATATGTAAACAGACCCTTATTGTCTTTTCCAGACAATAGAAAAAAAATAGATATTCCTTTGTCTGGTAGACACATTTACAAACTCCCTTTGGTATGCTTGAGTTAAACACATGTTAGTTATAATTCCAGCATATATATATGTGGTGTATATTAAAAAAAAAATATATATATATATATATATATATATCCCTAACAAATATTAATAAGTGAGTTAGTTTTCAAATGATACTGCATAAGGCATATTTTGTACACATATTATTACAGTAATGTAGGGTGCAATACAGGGTTACTTAGAGTCCAAACAGCTCACCATGTAATCAAAGCAAGTCAGATACCAAATTGGCAACATAGATATCATAATTATTTGTTCTGGGTTTAAAAAAGCAAAATATTTTCTCTATAAAACAAATTACATTAAAATATATAATAAAAAAAATTGAAGTGAAATGTTTCAAAATGAAAAATCAGAATATCTTGCTCAAAAAGGAATGTTTTCACATTGTTCAAACTCTTTTTGTGGTTTTTCTCCAAAGCAAAATTTTGGCTAAATTGATATAATTTTGTGAAGTGTTTTGATTTGACAGAACTGCATTCTTTTCACAGAAAATGGTTTTGTTGCAGTTTTTCCAACTAACTGTGGTGCCTACTATGGATTCTATAAGGAATCCTTAACCATGACCTTATTTGATTCATTTGGTGCAGAAAGCATAGCATCAGGCCACACGTTAGCAATCTCCAGTTTTGTCACTCTCATTAATTTCTTCTGCAATTTATAAGAAATGTCCTCTTGGATAGTGTGTGTCCAAGTGGAATTCAATGTGTGTACTCTAATATTTAAAACCCTAATTCCATAGTTGTGCTGAAAATCATAGATCTAACAGAGAAACTAGATTATCACTTATTACAAAACCCTATAACCCATAGAGGGAGAAGCATTCTCTGGAGTTGTCAGGCCATGGTCCTTGACACACAGACCACAGTTTAACTTGCAACCTTTGTGGAGTGAGTCCTAAGGAGCACTGTATTTGCATCAGTTAGTTTGGGTTTGCTTAATTTTACCCTTTGCTGTGTGTCCCTTTCCAGCTTGGAGGACCTTAATACAACACCATGTGATTTTGAAATCCCTTACAATACAAACTAGAAATACATCTAATGGCCATGCAAATCTCCAGCTATAGTGTCAAGCTTAGGTAATCCATACATTTGCAGTCTTGGCAATCAGGCTTTGAACAAAAGTGTGTCCGTGTGGTTTATGGAGATGAATACAAAATACATTACCTTGAAATATAAGGATTTTTAAAAAATGACCCACAGGCTTCATTTGAAACTGGATTACTCAGTCTCACATCTGTAGTTATAAATCCTGATCATGACCATAAATCAAGGTATAATGCAGTTTAACTGCTGCAAACCCCCCTTGACAATGTATTGATGTCCTAAGATGTCAGTACTTGACCAGATGAGTGGAATGCACAGCCCTGCTTGTTAATCTGAATTTCAAATACATTTTGCTGATAACCTGTTTCTGTGCATTTATGTCAGTTGAGATGCATTGCTAAGCAATGTAAGCCTTCTGATTTTTTTTTATAATTTATGCAAATTCTTTAAATACCCATTCTGTTCTCAGAAATCAACTGATAGAAAATATTCCTTAAATTCCTAATTTGTGTGCTAAAAGGTTTTCTTTCCTTCTCTCTAATAAGAGATCAGCTTTAGCAGTAGCTAGACCTTAGTCTTTGAAATTGATCTTCTGGTATTTTTCCTGAGAAGAGATGTCACAATTCAATGAAAATTAAGCTGCTTCACATAGTGGAATCTGATGGTTCAAAACTCAGCACAAAATAATTTGTTAGTCTCTTGCAGGATTAATAAAAAGAATGCTATCCACAGCTGTGCAAAATCTGAATAAACAAATGTAACTGCATAGCAAATTTCTTCAAAGAATCTTAATAAGAGTACCTTCAGAAGGAGGCCATTAGAAGTGACAGACAATTACAGGTCAAAATACATTCCTCAGCTTTGCTCTAGCGCTGTTATTTTTCTATCATTTTGGTAATTACCAGTAATATCCTCATATATCACATGCTATCATACTAAATGCTTTGTTGATTTAAAAGGGTCATTTTCATAAAAACTGCTTGAAAGAGCAGGATGAATAGCAGTTATTAAAATATCCTTTTTATTACTTTTTCATGCAGAAAGAAAAGTTAAAAAAAAACCCACACTGCTTGTTTCAAATACAATACTAGAGAGAGAGAGAGAGAGAGGGGCAGCTAGTGATGCCTATACTTAGGAGTGCCTGACTGTCTATTATGAGACTCAGCTTTTAGTTGTTTATAACTTTGCTAAACACTAACTATTTGGGCAGAAATTTTCCATGATGATTGTCTGCCAAGGGTTTTTTTTTTTTTTCCCCTTGTTTGGTCTATTTATGAAATATGGCAAAAATGGTGCCCAGAAATTAAATAAGGAAAAATACATTGTTTTGCTCAAACAAATTTGGCAACCATTTCATCAAGAAGCTTGAATACCCATGCTCTGGAGTAGGAGCTTCAAATTTGGCAGTAGTCTTTTCCTACGGTCAGGGCCATCTTTTTGCTGTCCCCTTGAAAATCTGCCCAAACTTACCCAAGTGAAAGCCTATGAAAAATCTCTGTTCATACATGCTCAATAGAGATGTTTTAGAGCGTGGCAGTAAAATTCTCAAAAGTTTATGTCTCTACTGAACATGCTCCATAGCTCAGGGCTACTGGAACTGAACAGGATTTTCCCTGTTACTGCTGTCCCAGGAACCAGGCACAGGAAACAGGATTTAGGGAGGCTGTCTCTTCCGTGCTCTCAGGCAGCAAGGAGAAGAGCAAGACAGGAGCCAGATTTACTAGAAAGCAGAGGAGCTGGACCTGAAAGTTGTGGCAATGGGGGAGCCTGTGGCAAAGACAAGTTGGAAGGGAGAGAAGGGATCAGGCTTTGTGGGAAAAGACAAAGATAGATACAACAAAACTCCGTGTCCCTCAGAGCATTCCTCTGCTCTCAGCAAATAGCTGTGAAACCATTAGCAAAATGTGTGCCTCATCTTTCTCTATGATCTGTATAGATATTGACTATTTACTTAGTGCTTTCAGTTACTCTAGTGGCAGACCTGTGGATGTAAACTTTCTAACCCTGCTGATGAGCCATAGCTATATATAGCTATATATACATACCAAAAAATGAAGGAACATAAGTCAAATAACAATGCACAACATGCTTTGGATTCATGTCTAATTTTAGAAATAAATCAAAACATCTTCATTTATGAGTGCCTGAATAAATAAGTTCCTGAACATAACTCTTCCTATCTGGAAGCTTGTAAAGAGAATAGTCTCATTATTACTGATATTTCAGTCAATGCAAAACTCCTATTAATTTCAGCAGGCTCCAGATTAGGCCCAGTGTCTGCTCTGCTTCAAAAAGCCTTGTCTATGTTTTCTAGTTTCTCACTATGGCTATGTCTACACTTGTAAATTTAAGTTGACTTTAGCTAAGTCGACTTAACTAAGTTGAATTAGCATGTCCACACTTAAATTTAAAGTCGACTTGGGGGAAACTTACAAAGTCAACCTAGAGTGTCCACACTGGATGCCTAGGTCGACTTGTAGGGGCTAGGGGGACCTTGGGCAGGTCCATGGTGGCAGGGAGGGCACCCCTTGCCCAGTGCCAGGGGGCTCAGGCTTTGCCCCATTGTACCTGGGTACAATGGGGCAAAGGGGGACAGGGACCTTGGCAGGGCATAGGGGCAGGGTGGGCAGGGCAGAGCCCTTTGGGGGGGCATGCCAGGCACCCCTGTGCCCCCCTGGCAGGGAGGGCAGTGGGGGAGTCCTGGAGAGCCCTAAGTCGACTTTAAGTCAATTTAGGGCTACTCCAGGTCTACACTGCCTTAAGTCGACTTTAGGAAGTCGACTTAAGCCTAAAGTCAAATTAAAAGGAGGTTTAATAAAGTCAACTTAATTTTCCTTAAGTTGACTTTATTTTCCTTAAGTCAACTTAAGCAGCTTGCTTAAGTCAATTTAAGGAAAGTGTAGTGTAGACGTGGATTAAATTAAGTCAAATTAAGCTTAATTTCTAAGTGTAGACGCACCCTATAATAGCAAAAAGAACAAGAGTCCTGTGGCACCTTAAAGACTAACACAAAGTGGGTTGGAGCCCACAAAGCTTATCCCCGAAGAAATTTGTTAGTCTTTAAGGTACACAGGACTCTCATTGTTTTTGCTGTACAGAGACTAACATGGCTACCCCTCTGGATATTGTTACTATAATAGGTTTAGCTGTTGTTGTTATTTTAATGTAAATTTTGTTTGTCCTGAAAATATCAGGTTCTCTCTGGTGTGATACACATGGTCCAGTAAGAATTGAAAATCCAGGCTTATGATCTCTTCTATAGCCTTGAGTATATTCTCTCAAACTCGTATATGATTTCCTATTTCTTCAGTTTTCATTCTTTTTGTCTCTACTTAAGAATCCTCCTGTCTGCTCAAGAGTTGTTAGCAATATCCACCAACAGGTGACCATGGTTTCTTTAACAGTGAAAAAAAACCTTTTCTTGGGGAAAGGCAGAAGTCATCCCAGGATGAAATTCTCCTTTGTGCATAAGCCTAAATTGTGTGTAGATTTTTGTGCAGATACTCTCTGAACTTGAGTGCGCTTTATTCCTAAGGAATATACCATGTTTCGTGATGTTCGAGTTACAGACTCTTTGTCTTCCCTAACCTTGAAACTAAATCTTAAAAACAACCTCTTCTCCTTCTAAAGGATCAAAATCATCTTCAGCTCACAGGCCTTAGTTCTCATCACATGAAGTCAACAGGATTATTCACATGCTCAAAATTCTGCACATATGTAATGCTTTGCAAGATTGGCATTTTAGTGAGAGAAACTCAGGTGAGTAGAAAAATTAAGCACCACTAAATCTCTGATCCTCTGAAGATTGATACATGTGCATAACTTTATGCCCAATGATCAGTCTTGTTGAAGTCAATGAAACCACTTTCCAACTAACTTTAAGCATGTTGACTTCAACAGGAGTAGGCATGTGCTTAAGTTATTTGCTGAAACATGCTACAGTGTATGAAGTTAAGTTTTTGCAAAGTCACAGGTCCGACATACGCTTTATTTTGATGGCTTGAGAGACTTGTGTGCTAAATCAATTTTGTGCAAAGAACTCACAGTTCTTATTTCCATTATCTTGAGTTGATTATTAGCAACAACCATATTATAAAGCACTTTGCCAGCTATCTGTGTGAAAAAACACTCTGTATGGTTATATATCCCAAAGTACTTTATAAATGCAACAATCTTTTTTTTTTACAATCTATGCATGAGGAAGACTTCATGAAATGCAGTCCATTCTGGGGGTGAAATGCAACTCTAATTAGCATATATAAATTTACGGCCGGAATGGAAAAAGAATACTATATCCAATTAAAACTGCCAGGGGGAATTTAGAGAAGAAAAATTCTGGAGTTTTCATTTGAGTTTACTCAATTAAAGCTCAATTATATACTTCATTTAAGTGTTATGCAGATGTTATTAAATAGTGTGCCATATCTAAGTAAGGCTGATGAGAATGAGTTGCTGCAGAAAGATTTGCCTAGCTGAAAAAAAATGGGAAAAATGCTGTTGAATTAATAAGACCTGCTCTGCCTGCGTCTGAACTTATGTCTCAGGCATTGATATTGATTTTTTCTCTTATAACTAGTCTGCTACTGCAATAAATAGGAGTAATGACTTCTGTAGAGCAATTCCCATCTTGCATTACAACATACTCCCACACCTGTATGCTTACTTATGCCTCAATCTATAAATAGTAATGCTTTCAGTTTTCACTTAATTTTAAAATGAGGTTCCACACTGAAAATTGACCATGTATAGATGACATTGCCTATCAATTATTTTTGGATCAAATATGCTCATTTTACAAGAAAGGAGATATGTTTACTATGTGCTAGTCCTGCACACTTACTTTTGAAATCTGAAAACTTGTCTGTGTGCCTTCTGTTTCTGCAGTATCACTGCTACTAAGGATCCAGTAGACCAAGTTCTGCTCCGAGTTACTATGCCAGAACATTTGCCAAATGTATTATTCAGCACATTTTGTCAATAATTAATCTGACAGATCACACTTTGTGGACACATAGTATTTGCTGAATAATGTATTCAAGGAACAATAGTAATATTAATTAAATATCTTTTAAAATTAATATTTGTTTCCAGTATTCAGCCAGATCTACATGGTACCAATCCATTGGGCCTTATCTTCTTAGGAACACAGTTATGACTTAATTCTACAGGTATAAGTGAAAAGAAAATTTGTTCCATTGCCTTTAACAGGGACACACAGGTATAAATGACTCAATGCTGGGCCCTAAAATTGGATGTATTGGCTTTTGTGCTTCCTTTGCTTCTGTGAATGGAGGGAAGGATGAGCCTGAATCTGGCTCAGATGCTTACAGAAAGTAGGAGAGAAATCTGACAGCATGCTTCCCCCTTTCTCCCAAACATCTGGAATCCTTGTTGTCTTTGTGTAGCTTCGCAGCATTTCAACTCACTGGACTGCGCGGGGCCTACTCCACAGTCAGCGAAATTCTCTGAGAAATTCTGCCCTCTCAAACTCACAGAGGTAAACAATCCTCAAAACCAATGAGATTGCTCACACAAAACAGTAGGCTTTTATCCTATTCCACTGACTTCTTAGATTTTAAGGCTAATGGTCCTCATTAGATCACTTACTCTGAGCTCCTTATAATATAGTGCTGCTGAGAGGCTGGCCCTTTTAAATGAAATGGGTCCGGCTCCCATGTGCCAGCAGGTGTTCTCAGTCTAGACAATTAAGAAGGTGGAAGATGCTGGAGTGGTGATGTATGCTACATTGTTCGACTAGATGTTGTGGGATTTGCAATGGGGTCCTAATGGGTCTATATTTGGGGACTTGTTTTTAACGATCATTTGCACTATGTTTTTGTAATTAAGTAGCCCAAAGGAGGGGTATTATGGAGTCAGGCAAGCTTGTGCAGAGTCCTTAGGGGCCTGAGAAAGTAAGTGAGACGGTAACCCTAGTGTTGGGATGCCTAGGCAGACAAGGACTCACTCACACACAGACTATGGGATTTCACCTAGTTATCCCTATATTGTGCCCAATAATTTGTGTTTGACTTAATCATTAGATTAACATTATTGCTATTCTTATCGTCTATATATGAACCTGATGATTAATAAGAATCAAAACTGAGTTCATTCTTAATGTAACAGGAGGTTGTTAAATTTTAGCCCAAATATTTAGGGTTTGGGGAGTTTTTATAAAAAAAAAAACAATCAAAAACAAACTAGAAGTGTTTTTCTGACTTTCAAAAGAAATCCCTTTAAAAAATGTCAGCTATCGTTTTTTAAATCCAAACGTTATCTGAGTACATAAGTGCTTCTGTGATCAAACTGAGACTATAAGGTACACAAGAACCAAGCTGACTATAAGCAGAAAGTGAAACTGATCATTCATTTATTGTGTGGCCGTCTGTCATGGGAACATTTTTAGGGTTTGTGAGATCCTTAGAGTATGTCTATAGTCTATAGAGCAGTTAAACACCCATGGTTGCCCCATGACTTGAGCCTTCAGAGCTAAGGTTGTAAAATTGCAGTGTAGACGTTTGGGCTCATTCTGGAGCCCAAAGTCTGGGACTATTCTCCCCTTGCCAATTCCCACTCCCCAGGCTGCAGCCTAAGCCCAAGCTCTACATCACAGTTTTGTAGGCCCATAGTCAGAGCTCCAGAAGACTGAGACAGCTGAATCAGGCCAGCCATAGGTGTTTAATTGCTGTATTAGTCTTCTCTCTTACTGTGTGTGGAAGGTTTGCTGAATTGGGTCACATGTGAAAGTAATCAATGGCTGATACAAGGTGGTTACTAAATAAGAAACTGAAAAGACCTCAGTCATAAAGACCTCATAAAAAGCTTAATTGCAAGCTGCACTTGGCAGGATTTTTTTCAGTGCCCCAAAACATTTTGCCTCTATGCTATCCTTCCGTGGTGGACTAGAAAACTTTTGCTAAATTAAAACTTGTTTGTAAATATCTAGATTAGGAAACTTTGGAGTTCTTAGTTCCTCTGTCATAATTAACAATGTTTCACAAAGAAAAAGAATCAAGAGAGCGGGTTAGAATGGAATGCATATTTCCTGGAGAAGGGTTCAGTGCAGATCTGGATTTTGATCATTGTAACGTTATGAGTGGTATGAGTTTGGGCCATAGATCTTTCAAATCTCTGCTTATGGGATGTAGTGTTCTCTCTAATACTGGTAGGAAGTCTGCAGCTTACATCCCCCAAGAGCTCTGCTAGCATCTCAAATTGTGTTAAAATAGTGTGTCAGGGACAGTTTTTATAAGCAATGGATTTTGCACTGCCTCCCATATTATTTAAAACAAAACAAAAACTTACAGAACAGTGCCAGGCATTTTAAAAACACCATCTTTAGATTCAAAGGACACCCTGGCATCCTTGAAGAGCAAGGCCTTTGTTAACTGCATAGCTGAGAAAAACAGTCGTATTTCAGACACCTCCTGTGCCTACCTCCTTCTCCATCGCTTCCCACAAAAAAACTGTAGAAGACCATGACGACTCAGGTATACATTTTCCCCCTCATATACACAATGCTTTTCATTCTGTTGCTCTGTTGAAATTCATTCCTTCTAATTGTATTTATTAACCTCCTGTGTCTTTAGCCCTTTGTGTCTGGCATTCTGACCTCAATACACACAAAACCATTCTTTCACTCCAGCTCAGGAATTCACAGATGGAGACATTAGCACTTGCATAACTTTTGTCTTGTTTTTAGGTGGGGAGGGGGGGAGAAGGGGAGGGAGAGAGAAGACTTCAGGAAAGACTGCCTTTAAATCTTGATTAATTTTCTCTAAAGAAAAACATGGGCTACTGCTAGTAAATTAACTTCGGACCGATCTGGAATCCTTATAAAGTCTTAGGAATTTTTTTTACCTATAAATGTCAAAAACTTTTAAACAACACTGTTTTATTGGCCCTTGTGATGTGCCTTTTCTAAAGCTATAAACTGAGAAATTAGCTACAGTTCTCATGATTCAGTCTCTTATAAATTTCACCTTTGAAATGAGCAATATCAGGTTTCTTGCTTACACGGGATTTATATAAAATTCTGCATGAGCTATGTATTGAATAAGCCTTGCTTTTAACTTGTGCTTTCTGTTACTGTTTCTGTATACTACAATCAATGGATATTTATTGTGCTGCTGTTTTTTGAGTGTAATTGTTTGACCATGAACTTTCAACTGGAGCTGGCTCAGTTCTTTCTTCCAGAAAGCTTTGGGCTCTTTGAATCCTACTTCTCTTTCAGTGCTGCATGACAAAGGCAAGTTGTATCCAGAGTTTAATAGTACTGCAAAACTGCCAGCCAGGCCCTGACATGTTCCATTCATTTGAGATGTCCCACTACCACACTTTTCAGGGTACCAGGCAAAGGCTAAATGGTGAGTGGCTGACTTGCTCTGCTGCCCCTGGAAAAGTAATTTGTTTTGCCACTGCAACATTTTCTGAGCAGTTTTTATGCCATTTGTTGGAACAATTTATTCTAGCTCTTTTCACATTACCCATCCCCACGGTGATCCTGTGTGCACCTCTCTGCTCACAATCATAGACTATTAGGGCTGGAAGGGACTTCATGAAGTCATCTAGTTCAACCCCCTGCTAAAAGCAGGACCACTTCCACTAAATCATCCTAACCAGGGCTTTGTCTAACTGGGCCTTAAAAGTCTCCAAAGATGGAGATTCCACCACCTTCATAGGTAACTCATTTCAGTGCTTCACCACCCTCCTAGTGAGCCCAATGATCTAGCCAATTCTCTATCCTCCTTATGGTCCATTCATTCAACCCATACTTCGTTAACTTGCTGACAAGAATGCTGTGGGAAACGGTATCAAAAGCTTTGCTAAAATCAAGGTATATCACATCAACAGCTATTCCTGGATCCACAAAGCCAGTCATCTCATCTAGAAGGCAATCAGGTTGGTCAGGCATGATTTGCCCTTGGTGAATCCATGCTGACTGTTCCTGATCACCCTGTTTTCTTCCAACTGTTTCAGAATGGATTCTTTGAAGACCTGCTCCATGAGTTTTTCAGGGATTGAGATGAGGCTGATTGCTTTGTAGTTCCCCAGATCCTCCTTTTTCTTTTTCTTAAAGATAGATATTATATTTGCCTTTTTCCAATCATTCAGGACCTCCCCTGATCATCACGAGTTTTCAAAGATAATGGCCATGGCTCTGCAATCACATCGGCCAGCTCCCTCAGCACCCTCGGATGCAGCTCATCCAGCCCCATAGACTTGTGCAAGTCCAACTTCTCTAAGTAGTCCCTAACAACCTGACCTTCCATCACTGAGGGCGGTTCTCTTTCTCCCCATTCTGTGTTGTCCAGTGCAGTAGCCTGAGAGCTGACCCTGCCTAAGCCCTTTGTCCTCAATATCTCTGTGCAGCCAGGAGTTTGTTTTGAGAATTCATATTATTCCTAGGACGAGTGGTTTTCATTAAGGGTGCATGTCTCTCCATTTAGGAATTAATCACACATGTCTGACGAAGTGGGATTTTTCTCCCACGAAAGCTCATGCGATAAATAAACGTTAGTCTTTAAAAGTGCCACAATATTCACATGACTAAGGGATGAGCTCAGATTTAATCTGATGATTTCAGTGTTTCCTTGAAGAGGTATTCAAGAAATCAAGGGACGATACCTTTGTAAATCACGGTTATTTTTTGTAAATATTTACAGGGTATGTGTGAATTGCAACTTTCAAACATTTCAGTGTTGGAACTATCGAAGCAAACAAAAAAGGTGTTGCAAGTTTTTTACAATGGGAAAACAGTATGGTATCATTCATCTAGTGCTCAAAAGAGCTGAGTTGATTTTGCTCAAACTCTCAAAACAAAAATCACCTTAGGTTGCAGAGCAGGCTTGGAAAAAATCCTGTCATTCACAAAATAATGAACAATTGCCAAACATGAGGCTACATTTGCTATATTTCTGTGTAAGCACGAGCTGTATGAGCCATGGTATATGTTATAAACATATATATGTAATTATTCACATATATGTGCAAACACACATTAGAACAGTGGTTCCCAACCTTTTTGGCTTGAGAGTCACAGATATCATTTTCACAGCCCCAAAGGGCCACCAGCTTCTGTCAGCAATGTCCTTCCCCCCCCTACTCCACTGAAAAGCAGTTTGCCTCCTTGTTTGCTGATCTCCCGTCTCCCAAGCTGCAGCAGGGAAACCACACACATCCTGTAGCTCTGTGCACTCTATCTGGGTCCCAAAGCAGTGGTTCCTATTTGTGGCCATGGGGACGGAAGTTCAGTGCTCCCTTCCCCTCCCTCTGGCTCTAGCAGGAACCTCAGTGCCTATGGAACCAGGCAGAGCACTTTGCAGTGCTCCCTGCTACAGCCAGGGGAATGGGAGCGCTAATCTCCTATCCCTTTGGCTGCAGCATCAGTCTTTTATTTCTGCAGAAACACATTTTGTCTGGGTCTCTAGGCAGAGACTCCAGGGGTGTTGCTGCCCCAAGAAAAAGTTTGAGGCCTGGGCCCCAACCCTTGAGCCTGATCCAGCTGGGGCCCAATCTGGCCCCCGAGGCCTGATCCGGCTGCCGCCACCAGCCCCAGGTCCCCTTCTGGGGCCGGATCGGGCTCTTTCCACCAACTGGAAGTCCGGACCTGGGTCCCTGACTGAGCTGGGGTCCTGGAGCCAGATTCTGCCGCTGCCTGCCTGCAGCCCTCCCCCTCCTGGGTCCCCAACCGGGGTCCCAGGGCTGTGTCCTCCTGCTGGTGAGCGGTGGCCGAGCCCCAGGTCCTCAGCTGGGGTCCTGGGGATGGATCCTACCACTGGTGACTGCCCCAGGCCCTTGGTCAGGGTCCCGCGACCAGATCCTGCCACCGGTGGCCAGCAGCTGGGCCCCTGGTCCCCAGCTGGTCCCTGGGCCCTCCCACCGGTGAGCAGTGGCTGGGCCCTTGGCTGGGGTCCAGATCCTGCCAGTGGCTGGGTCCCAGGTGCCCAGCCCTGGTTGGGACCGGATTGGGGTGCCACTGGTGGGCGGGCCCCAGCTTCCTGGCTGCAGTTGGGCCGAGATTGGGCCCCCACTAGTGGGTGGTCCCCAGTGGACTCAGGGCACATGCTCTGTGTCCAGTGCCAGCAATGTCACTGAGTGATTCCATTCTGCAGCTAGCAGGAGGTGAGCTGGGGGCCACTTTGAAAGCCCAGAACACAGGTTGGGAACCACTGCACTAGAACATCCTGTACATTAAAATAGACATATCTACATATATTATGCAGCTATCTGATATGTACATAGAAAGAATTAAAATGTATATTAACTTCAGTATCTAGTTCAAGTCAGAAAAAAAGACACAGGAGTCTTGTGGCACTTTAAAGACTAACAAAGCCCACGAAAGCTCCTGCGTAAAATAGATTTGTTAATCTCTAAAGTACAACAAGACACCTTGTTTTGTTTTGCTGAACTAGACTAACACAGCTACTCCTTTGGAACTAGTTCAAGTTGGAATATGTATTTTTAATAAAAGGATTATAAAAGCATGTGCAATATACTAAGAATACTTTACTGTCTTTTGGTTGATCATTTCAAGTGGGTCAATACTGTCCTCATTTTAAAATTGGGGAAACTGAGATACTAAAGGTCACATAGGGTGACAGAGGTAGGAAATGAAGCCAGGTTTCCTGATTCCCAGTTCTCTGCTCTGATGAATAGACAATAATGACTACCACTAATAAAAAAAATATTACAAGTCCTTAACAAGCTCAGCTAATCAAATCCTAAACAGATCATATAAACAAATTTCTAATAAAAAACCTATTATTCTCCAAGGCAAATAACACACTTAAAAAAAAAAAAAAAAAAAAAAAGACAGAGAGCTGACTATCAAAGGTGAAGAACACTGGTGAGTGAATACAGTCTGAAGACATCATACATCTTCTTTGTTTCAATAAGCATCTAATCTAGCTTAGTATATCCATGAGGTAGAATACTGTTAATGTCTAATGCCATCAATCAGCACACACTACATATATCTGTAAAAGGTTGCTAAATCTGCTTATACACAGAATATGCCATTGTTTGTACGTGTATTGCTTTTTCATCTTCTGGTAGTTTCCAGGAGACCATTAGTCCACTCAGTTGTGTCTGCAGAGAGGTGCTTACTCCTTTAAAAAAAAAAAAAAGAAAAAAAAAAAGATAGTTTTGCCTGCTAATATAGAATGCAAAATCTGTCACTTCTGCACTTATAGTAAATTCCTTGGGCTAGAAGCCAATCTAGAATACTATCTCAAATTCATTGTGTAAGAGTGTGATGTAATAACAACATAGGCCTACCTTGCTAAATCATTTGATGCCACATTCATCCAGAATAATGGTGTGCCTGAAAACTGACATAAGAGGTAAATGACATTTCATTTTTACTATGGTCTGTTTACTATGTCTTTAATTATAATTCAGTTAATAAAAAATTTGGATTCCTTTGTGCAACACAGCAATTTGGCTTTGTTTCTCAGAAAGATACAGCAAGAGACGCTTGTCCAGCAGACGAGTACAGATTAAACAATGTTCCCAAAATTAAACTAATCCTCCTATTGTTATATATGGCTAGTGCTGTACCACTGGCTGCTCACGTTTGTTTCTGAAGAAGTCTGTAGCATTACTTTGCCACTTCTATAGATTTAATACCTGATCTGGTGGGAGATGCTGTCTGCACCTCCAAGCTTCCCAGCTTACTTGATTTTGATTGTCCTCGTTTCTCAAAATCTCACTGACAACTTTTACATTGACTTAATCATTCTTGCACAATTTATATTTGAAAAAAAATCTCATGTTCTCTTTCTGGCTAGTTTCTAGATCACTGTTAAGAACCTATATGCTTAGTTTTATAGAAGTTCTTTATTGTCCTTCACTTCATCAATTTTCTTGCTCTTGGGTTCACTGACATTTGAGAGTGCTACATCTATTTCTTTGAGGTTAGCTGAGAGAAGTCCTGAGTGAATAAATGACTTTTCAGTTTGCCTCCCCCCCTCCCCCAATCTTAACAAAATTTTGTTTTGTTTTCAACCAAAGTTGGAGTTTTTTCAGTTTTAATTGCAGAAATGAAAGATCAAAGGAAAAAACTTGGATCTAAAAAACAACCAAAATGAAACAATGAAAAAGCCTGAAACAATATAAAATGATTGCATTTTTTGGTTGTTTCATTTTCAGATGGTTAAAAAAATAAATATCAACTAAATTTGGAAGCAAAACCTCATTTAGAAGCAAACAATTTTGGCTCTTTTGAAAATGAAATGTCAATATTTTTTTCCAGCTGAAACTATTTGCTGAATTCAACTCAAATTGGTAAATAGTTTTGGTGCTCCAAGAAATGAGTTTTTGGCAAATTTACTATTTGTAAAAACAAAAATAAAAAAAAATTGATAGTCACATACATTTTCACTCATGTCAAATCCTTTTATCATTTTCTACTATACAATGATTCATCTCATATTTGCTGATTTCATTTGTTTTTCTTCCCTCTGTTCCTCAGAGAAGTGACAACATTCTGCAATACCACCAGAATGAAATTTCTCTCAAAATGTTGCCTTTTGCTAAATAGAAGATCAGAATTCTTGATGCCTTAGGCTAAATATAAAATATGTTTTTGATGGCTAGGGGAAGAATATTGATTTCTCCATCACATGTTTTCATGAGTTTGGCTGAGTAGGACAAACTGTATACAAACTGAAAGTTTTGGCAGGCAAAATGTGGTGGGAGGGAAAGTTTTTAGCAGAAAGTATAATTTTTTTTTTTTACATCTCCTGTAAATCATTCAAGTCATCCAACTGTTTGCAGAGTGATTCTATTTCAGAAGACATCCAGACTTGTTAATGCACTTAACACACCAAAAGTTTCCCTAGCAGCTAACACAAAAAAAGCTTGAATTTTTGTAAGTACTTGCAGAGGTCCACATCAAAAAGCTAGTCTGTCTTTCATCTCCTTGTAGTCAAATTCCAAAGGGGTAGCCGTGTTAGTCTATTGTAGAAAGACAATAGAGTCTTGTGGCACTTTTAAAGACTAACAGATTTATTAATTGCATGAGCTTTCGTGGGAGAAAATCCCACTTCGTCAGACGCTTCGTCAG
>ML685841.1:9268253-9412017 GCA_007922175.1 Pelusios castaneus | reverse complement strand
CAGTCCGGGGGTTCGGGTGGCGGCAGAAGCTCCACCGGAGCTTAAAGCGCCGCGGCTCCTGCCAACAACCGGAGCCCGGGAGCTGAGCTGGGGGGCTGGCTTGAACCAGCGTGGGCAGCCAGTTCGGGCCAGCCCCCTAGCTCAGTCCAGGGGAGCTGCCAAACCGGGCAGTTCCCAAAAATACTCAATTTCACTGCTCTGCTAGAGCAGTGAAATTGACATATTTGACAGCTCCAATGTCCCAGAGTGGCCTCCATTGGCACTCTGGGACATTTCCGGAGGCTGTCTATTGCGCAAAATAAGTACACACGAGCATTACCACGGAACAGCTGTTCTGCGATAATGCTACCACTCTGGTTTTGAGTGGTTTAACTGTTGCGCGGCAAGAGGGTGTTGCCGTGCAACAGAGAAATTGATCGTGTGTACTCAATTGGCTTTATTGCGTGGTAAGGAGCCTTACCACGCATTAAAGTGATCGTGTGTACATACCCCAGACTAAGAAGAGACTTTGGATCTGTGGCTTATTACAACACTCTGTAACCACTAATCTCCTCTTTTTGTCCTATGATGACAGTCATGTTAATGGGCCGCTCTACTTCAAATGGTCCCTTACAATACGTGTAAACTACTTCCTTAAACAATGCATTCCACCCTGAATTTTGCTGTGAAACTGGGAGTACCTTTTCCAGACCAGAAAAGCTGTGTGTCTTGAAAGCCTCTCTCTTTCTCTCTCAATCTCTCTCTCTCTCTCCCTCCCTCCCCCGCCCCAACAGAAGTTGGTCAAAAATATATTACCCCATCCATGTTGTCTTACCAAAGATTCAAGACACTCAAGAGACACTGATAGACTCTTCTGTGTCTTTTGACTGAGAACTGGTTTTCTTCCTCCTGACTGCAGAACTACTCATACAAAAGATACCAACCATTTCCAGCTATTGCCTAACATGAATTAAAAAGTGGGTTGGGCCAGAATGAGACCACTTCTCAATAAGCATTATTAACAGTTACTTGGAAGACAGTACAGGTTTTACTGAAGTGCACACCTAATACCTTCCAAGTAGCCAGTATTCTGAAATCTCTGTTTCTTGGGGACCTTTCAAAATTAATGTGAAAGGTATTTATAAAGATTACTTCCATATCTTTGGAATCAGTAAACAGTGAAGAATCGAGTTATTTTGCCTGTATGAAACAACATGAAATCAGTACAGAATTCAAATGAAATTTAACATTGTGTTTTAGAAGAGACAGACGTTTTGAAGATCAAACAAAAACAATATGACTTACTTCAAAGTACTACCAGAGTTACTCTTTTGAATCTCATTTGTTTAAAGGCAAATATGTCAAAGAGAATGTCCTTGGACTCTTCTGTACCAGCTTTGTGTCCATTGTACTCATCAGAGACAACATTTCTTGTACTCCAGGTTGAGACCTCTTCAACTTTTTTACATTAGGAGAAAAAAAGCTTCCTGATGCTGCTGACCTGAACAGGAACTCTGATTTACTAACACTGTTTCAGGCATGGTGACTGTTTGACCCAGCAATGACCACAATTGCATTAAAATGTCTCTGGAAAACCTTAGTTATAAATTAAAATGTCAAGAAATCATCAGAGCTTACATAAATAAAAGTGCACTTTTAAATTCTGAACTAAAACCCACAGTGCATCAGAAAATGTGGAAGTTTACTGACCATTGGTAATGTAGTGAGCTAAAAGTATGATCCAATGCCAATTGAAGTCCATGGAAAGGTTCCGATTGGTTTCCAAAGGATTTAGATCAGAACCTAAATTATATGCTACGTTATTCTATCAAGGCCTTATTACTAATTCAGAGAGTCTATTTTCCCATTTTTGCTATCCTCCTGAAAGATGCAGGATGGGGGAAGTGAGCAAATGGTCCTCCATACCCAAAGGGAACAAACATAGATAGGGAGACAGTAAGTGAGCTGTTAAGTGGAGAAAGATTGTGTGGAGTTTTGACTGCCAGGACCTGGTGAGGAAGGACCTTCATAAGTATAAACAAACATATGTTTACAAATGTTAATATAAAAATAGTCACTGAAAGAAAAAAAATTAACATTCCACGAGTGTCATCAGGAAAATCACCTAAATAAAATTACATTTACAAGTAAAATTTGTACATACATACAAATCACAGATCTCCATGGGTACCACGCCTCAGTATGAATTGCACTGAGACCACAAACTCAATTCACATAGCCCACTGAAAAAGTGTCAGATGATTGCTAAAACCTTTTAACCATTACTGACTTGGGTCACATCCAAACCACGGGCATACAAGTGGGAAGGTCCTCACTATATACGTTTCACAACCACCTTTCTTTCTGCACTTCTAAGGTCCAGAATTATCTTGTAAATGCTGGTTTCATTAAGTGTATTTTAGATCTGAGCTAATAATAATTGCTCATTTTATTCCCAATACCTCATTATCAATTCATTTATCGTCACCAGACTCATTTTCACTCTGAATTAGGCTCGACCTGTAGATGATATTAGCTCATTTTTTATAATATACTACATCCCAAAGACATTTGCTAAAACATCATCTTTTGTAATCAGGTCAAGTAACCCTAGAAAATTTCCTTTATTGACTGATTCTGTGCACTCATCATGGCCACATAGTGCATTTTTTCCCCTCCTGGCATAAAAGATAATTACTTCTATTACTGTCCTAAAAATCACATTTTTAATTGCTAGTCATTTTCTGAAGCTGCCCATTAGTTTCCATGTGATGAGGTGGAGTATGTAATTTATTTATCCTGGAAATCTCAGCCCACTCACAGTATCTGATAATCAGTCAAGCTCAGTGTTTTTCCTCTGGTTTTTCAATGTGGTTTTGATCAAGGCACAAGACAGTCAAGTAATTTGACTACAATTATTCAGTCAGAGCCTCCTTGAACTTTACTTATTAGGGGTGGTGGGGAATTCTCATGCCAATATGCCCACAGGGGTAGTTTTGCAGTAAGGGTGATATTACCCACTGTTGCACTTCCCTAAAAGTCTGTACCCCTAAAGCAGGGATTGGCAACACAAAAGCTAAGAAGAGCCATTTAAAAAAATTCCTTCAATAAGCAAGTGTTTTGAGAGCCACAATGGATATAGCCTCCTGGTGTGGGGAGCTGGGCCAGGGGGCCTGCTGCAGGGTCCCCTGTCAGGGGGGAATCCAGAAAGCAGGTACAACTGTGGTTGTACCCGGTGGCAGGGGGTCCTGAAGCCCAGACCCACAAGATGGCAGCCAAAGAGTCACACGCTGCTCTGGAGCAGCAGGTTTCAGACCCCTGCCCTAACGGGTACAACCACAGTTTACTTGGTATCTGAGGGGACACATAAATTTATAAAACAAAGGCAACCATTCAGCATATTTGCTCGTACTTTTATCTACCATAGTAGAATAAATTATTAGCTGTTAAAACAATGAAATGCTGCTGTTGACCAGTTTTGTCCTAATCTTGCAAATACAAGGGATGCAAAGTTCCAAAGGGACACAAAGGTTGTGCTTTAAAACTATGCTTGTGTGTGTGTGTGTGTGTGTGTGTGTGTGTGTGTGTGTGTGTGTGTTTTGGAATTGCTGCTGTGGAGTGTATCTGTGTATAACACTCATGTACTCCTTTCAGAGGCATATTGCTTATTTTTAAGTATCTTCCATGAGCTAGCTAAAAGACACTGCTTAATATTACCAAAAAGAGAAAACACTGTGTGTGCAGGGAGAGATGGAGTATATTTTCAATGCAGTCTGCAAAACTAAATTAAATAGCATTACCAGGTTTTGGGGCAGAGTCCCAACTTGGTTTATTTTTTGTTCACAAAAATGAAAAGATACAAAACCTGGCCCAATTTCTCTTGGGTGTGCACTTAATGTAGACTCTTGCAATAGAGTGTTGATATGTGGCAACTTCTTGGAAACTATGGCACTCATAGAGCAGTGTTCTGTCAACACTACCAGGTTAATCTTTAAAAATGTGCAGTGAGTGTACGCACCTCTGGGTTTCTACCTTGTGGAGACATCTTGGGGAGAAAAATAGCTTTTTGTTTCTCAACTCTACTGACTATAATTATACTTTTTATTTCAAAGAAATGAAATATTTTAACCGGCTTTGTGCCATGCTAGTGTGTTTATTAGACTGACAGCCACAATTTTGGCTAAGTTTCTTCTAGCAGTCAGAACTCCACCAAGGGAAATTTCAAAAGTACACATTTAAAGATAGTGTTTCTACAGTACATGTAATATAGTGCCTTTCATTCAGAGGATTCGGAAGTGCTTTACCAACAAATGGGTATATGGTGGGGTCCAAAAGGATGTACAGACTAAAGGAGAGCGCAGGGGGCTGAGAGTCAGGAATGCCTTAGTTCTGTATCCTGGCTGTCACTCACACTCTGTGTCTCTTTGGCAAGTCCCTTCTACATCTGAAAAATAGCTGTTGATACGTAGCAAGATTTAAAAGCAATTGGACAGCAGGAATATCCAGAATTAGAATAGTTTTCTTTACAAACACAACCAAACAGCAAACAAGATTTTGGAAACCATATAAACCCTCGTGCTTTGGAGCATAAGCTAACCTCTGACAAAGAAGGATACACCCATTGTGCACAGGTTATTACATAACTGCAGGTTTTATTGCATCATCCTCTGGCATATCTAGTGCTGGCCACTGTGGTGACAAGAGATTGTACTAGACCACTGGTCTTATTCAATGTGAGAATGCCTGTGTACCTGACACAAGAGTTATGAGCGCTAATTGGCACCATGAACACATGAAGAACTATATACTGATAAGTGTTATTATTACATGCAAATTATATGCAGCAATCACTTTATCTACCAGAAGCATGCAGCCAGCTTTGTAGTGAATTGTGGCAACTTTTTAACAATGCATAGCAGCAATATTGCATAACAGTTTGGGACTGAAGTATACCTTACCTGTCCCTGCCAGTGCAGGGGGAGTTTATGGTGGCAGATTAATAATTATCCATTCTGGAAACCAACTCTTCAAATGAAGTTTAGCTAATCTCAGCTATAAATATATCCATTCTGGATGGTGAAAGCCTGCAGGGAATGCATAGAAGTTGCATTAGAAGAGATTGTTAATGCTTTCCTCAGAGCAGCAGTCTGCCAGAAAATCTCTAGCAATGTATACATAAGACCAACTCTGGACACAAACATCTTGGCCAGTCAATTCCCTCCCTGATTTCCATCTCTGATTCTTTAGAATCAGTATAGTTCCCACGTCCAACATACCCAGGCCTTTGAAGTCCAGAAATAGTGCTATCGTGATAGACGGTGATCTCTGCAGGGAACTGAGTACAGGACAGAAGTCCTTGTTGGCATTTATCTGTCATCAGGAAACCTTTGATACTTTGTGTCACAAAATTGTGCTGACACAATTGCATGATCCAGCAGTTGTAAACAGACTTAACCTTCAAACTAGGCCACTCATTTTTATTCTGAAGAATCTCAGAGGATGGTGTCAGATAATGTGCCTCTTCCCCAATGACGCATCACTGTGGAGTACTATAGGGCTCAGTGCTGTCATACCCTTTGTTTGATATCTATGTAAGGAAAGGAGATAATGCATGTTATAGTGTCATCAGTGCTCCAGTGTTACCCATCTCAAACAGTCCTTTTCCACTATTGTCACTAGGCTCTTCCAAAGACTTGAAAAGCTGAGATCTGGATGAAAAAACAGCAGGGTGAAGTTCAACCCAGAAAAGATGAGGAGGATGGTTATTGATGGTTGGGGGGGGAGGAAGAAAGAATAGAATCTTCCTGCTCCTTCAATCAAAAGCGTCTCTCCTACTATAAACAAGCTGATCTGTAATATAGGGATCTCACTAGATTCTTGAGCACTCTTAGAAACACAACAGTCATCTAATGATTTCATCTTTATCCAGCTCCTTTTTTATACAGCTCTTGTTGGGAAATCCATATTTTTGTGACCTCTTGCCTTCACTACTGTGATAGGCTCTACCTGGGTGTTGAAGAAGGCTGCTACTCACCTTCTGAGTTGAATAAACCTGCAAGAGAACATTACATGTATGTTTCATCTTCCTGGCCTGCTGCACCTCAATTGCCAGATGGCATTCAAGATGCTGGTGTCCATGCATGTAACCCTCAAAGGCCTTATTAGATTTATAACAAAAGAGTCAGTTAATTTGCATCACAAACATGATAACATCTCTGGCACGCTGCAGTTAGGTGAGCATGCACAATCATTCAAATGCAACTATTGAACTTAGTCCTAGAAAACCACCTAGCGGAAACACAGCAACTATGGATGAAATCCTTCACAGATTTACATCTGGTGCACGTTCATCAAAGTCCATAGGACTGAACCTGGTGTGAGTACCAAACATTGCCCTATATGCCTAATTTCATTGCTGAAAACTCTCTGCTCCTTCCCACTATCAAAACAGGAGCCACGTAGCACAAGTGGCTGTACAAAATGGTGGCAGAACAACATCCAGAATGTCTGTTCATTGTTGAACTGATGAAGTGTCATACTAGCCCTTGGGAAATTACGTGAAATTTGATGACCCTGATTAGAGCTGATTTCCCACTGAAATACTCTCTTCCGATCAATAGCTCAGTAATGTCATGCTCAGTAATGTCAGTCTCTCATTCTTTGGCAGTATACATACATATCCTTGGATGTGCTCCAACTGTGTTAACATCGGAAACATAATGGACAGAGTCACTCTAATTTGCCAGTGAAAGTACAAATAAATGTATGAAGAACCATATGGAACTAGCTATTGTAGTGTACACAGGTTGCTATAGTACATTGTGAAGTGTTACTTTGCAGTGCAAAGTAAAGGATGGATGACATAATTATCAGCATGGTGGCAGTTTTGGCAGAGAAATGCAACATTACAGAAAATGAAAAAACACCAGCAGCATTTATTGTGCCATGTACTTTAATCTGGAGCTCTTAGCCCACTGGAGATGGTGACCCCTGGCAATCTACAGCACTAATGGAGGCTGGAAGATAAGGCTGGCTGGGAAATGTTAACCACATTTCATTACTCAGGAACAGTCGCCCAGTGTTGTCTTGTACAGTGTTTCCTAGACTGTGCTTAATGCTCTGTAAATTGTGAGTTTTTTTAAAAAAAAATTCACTCAATGTATATGGCACGAAGTATCTTTAAAGGGATGCTGTACAGATAAGTTTACAGATTTGATTCACCCTCACTGGTACAAAGCCACTGTCCTGCCAGAGGAGGGCAATTGGCATTTCCACTTACACCATGCACTGGGGGTTCTGCCAGTGGAGGGAAACTCTAAATTACAACTGGGGCGCAGGAGTAATTCCAGCAGTACAGTTTGCTTGAGAGAAACATCCCTAGTCGACACGACACTTTTCAGCAGCTGTCAAAGTGAGATACGCAAGGTACATAAAATACCTTGCTTATCTCCCTTGACCGTAGTAACTCCCACTTACCTCCCTGTCCATACTGCACCAAGTTGAATGGAAATGCCATCTGGGCGACTTAGCGCTACTCTGCCTACAGGACTGGAGTTACAGCATCGAGCTCTAGATCAATTGAGCGCATCTTGACTGACCGCTCAGTTGAACCTGGAAGAGCGAAGTGACAGTGGCGAATTTGCCGCCAGCAGTGTGGACATGACCATATGCTAGCTCAGACCATGTCAGCTTTCCAGACACCACTGGCCACTTTCTGCGCTCTGTTGGTTGAGTACATGCCCCCAAATATGATAAGGCTGTAAGTATGGTCCACCATTGCAACCTCCCTTGTGGTAGATTTTCTGCCAGTGGTAAAAAACACTTTCCATATATTTAAAATAATTTATCTAACTGTATTTCTAGTGACACTGGGTTGGCTCTTTGCACTTTTGGGTCTTTATGAGCACTTCACACCCCGTTTCCCCTTATTTTTGACTGACAGTCATTGAGTCTGCATTCCTTTCTAAAGGGTATGTTATACTGTAGCTGGGACATTTTGTTTCCCACCTCAGTTAGACAAACAAACACGAGCTCAATCTAGTGCTCTAAAAATAGCCACGTAGCCAGATCTATCACAAGTGGTGGCTTGGGCTAACCATGCAAGTCCAAACTTGTTTCCACCTTCCACCCACCACCTAGGTATGTATTTAAGTGGCTAGTCCAAGCCACCACACATGTTGTCTGCAGCAACACTAATGTTTGTAATGTGCTAGCTTGAATAGATAGATAAAGATAGGAAGATAGACGATAGAGTCATTTTAAAAAAATTCCTTCAATAACCAAGTGTTTTGAGAGCCGCAATGGGTGTAGCTTCCTGGTTGGGGGTGGACAGAGCTGGACCAGGGTGCCTGCCGCAGAGTCTCCTGGCAGGGAGGAGGGGTGTGGAGAGCCTGTACCCAGGATCAGCCCCCCCATGGGTGGTAATGGGGAGCCCCCCATGGGTGGTAATGGGGAGCCCAGAGCTTCGTGCAGGCCACCTGCAGGGTCCTCTGTTGGCTGAAAGGGGGCAGCCAAAGAGCCGCATACAGCACTGGAGCCGTGGATTGCAGACCCCTGAGCTAGTGAATGTCTGCATATCCAGTCTGTTCCTCCTGCATCCACTGTCCTGCACCATAGAAGTACAGTAAATCAGCGGTTGTCTTCTGATAAGAAAATTGATCATGTGACTATGGAAGAGTGTAAATAAAAATATGAAAGATGACAGTAAGTAGTATAGTCTAGTTAGTGGACTGAGTGGGAGACTGGAAGAAAGAGATGCTTGAGTTCTATTCCTCGCTATGCCAGAGACTCACTGGCTATGTCTACACTTGAAAATTTAGGTCAACTTAACTAAGTCGACTTTAAGTTGACTTAGTTAAGTCGACTTAGTGAGTCTACACCTAAATTTTAAGTCGACTTTGGGGGGAACTTACAAAGTCGACCTAGAGCGTCCACACTGGACGCCTAGGTCGACTTCTAAGGGCTAGGGGGACCTAGGGTAGGTCCACGGGGGCAGGGAGGCACCCCTTGCCCAGTGCCAGGGGGCTCAGCCTTTGCCCCATTGAACATAGGTACAATGGGGCAAAGGGGGACAGGGACCCTGGCAGGGCATAGGGGCAGGGTGGGCAGGGCATGCCAGGCTCCCCCTGTGGCCCCCCACCCCCAGCAGGGAGGGCAGTGGTGCAGTCCTGCGGTAGCCCTAAGTTGACTTAGGGCTACCCCAGGTCTACACTGGCTTAAGTCGACTTGAAAAAGTTGACTTAAGTCTTAAGTCGAACTAAATTGAGGTTTAATAAAGTCGACTTAATTTTCATTGTCGACTTTATTTTCCTTAAGTCGACTTAAGCAACTTGCTTAAGTCGACTTAAGGAAAGTGTAGTGTAGATGCAGGGTAAATGAAGTCGATTTAAGTGATCTTAAATCGACTTAATTTACAAGTGTAGACGCACCAACTATGTGGAGTCACCATGCAAGTCATTTAGGCCATAATTTGCAAATGTAGGTGTGCAAAGTTAAACACCTAGCTCCGTTCCTTAGGCACATAAATACAAGTGGTTTTATTTTTAGAGATACTGAGAAGTACAACTCCCATTAACTTTATTGGGCTGTCTTGATGCTAAGAATTTCTGAAATGGAAGCCACTTTTGTTTAGGTGTTTAAATATGGACTTACATGTTATATCCCTGACTTGGGATGCCCAAATATAAACTGTTGGACCTAAACCTCTATGTGTCAGTTCTACTTTCTGACCTGTTTATCAGCATGTTTTCTTAGTGTGTTCAAAAGGTTTCTAGGGTCTCTACAAATACATATCTATATGGGTAACCCTTCTTAACCCAGTTTGACTTTTTGTCCTCGTCTAGCAGATGGCCCATGTGTAGAGGCTGTTGAGTCTGCTTTACAGACTAATGGAGTTACTTCCTTGTGGTGTTTAAACTTTGCGCAAGGGCATTTTCTGATGAACCATCATCAATGGTCAACTCACTGTACAAACAAGCTTTTGGGTTTTTTTTGTTTTTTAATTGACTGGAAAAATGCTAAGTGTATAAACATTGATGGGCAAAGAGCAAAAGCACCTCTAAACAGACAAATTGTCCTATAGGATATTTCACTTCATCCTTATGCATCTTTGTGCATGATTTTGCTTTCTCATTTGCTTCACCTATCGGATACCAAAGATCTATGTTAGTTTTTTCATTAGTAAAATCCATTTAAGGTCTCCAGGTGGTAAATTATTTTTAAAATTAGTTTTTATTTTATTAGTCAGGTTGCATAGTGTCAACACTATGCTGAAGTCGGTGGCACTTCACCGAGCTTATTAATATTGATATAATCACTCTCTGTCTCAGTGCAGTATGATCCGGTTAACCTTCTGAGACAGAAAGATTAAAAAAAAAAAAACAGCTAATTTTTAACTAATTACTCTAGAATTGGTTTTGGAGCTTTAAAAAAATTCCTAATGGTTTTATGCCAATGATAAATAGGGCATAAGCTGCAACTTTCAGGCTATGTACACACGATCAGATTAAAGTGCAACATGGCAATCGCGCTATAAAAAAACATGACCTTTATTGCGGGAGAGCGCGTACACATGTCGCTCCTTGCAACGCAACAGAATTCTTTGCAATATCGTGGAGCACCACAATGAATTCTGGGCACCTATCCCATAGTTCAATTTTCCCTGAATCGGTGCTTGGAATCCTGGGATGAAGGAAAGGAATGCAAAGCGCCATGGGTAAACTCTCAGTTTCCCGAGGAGCACTGTGTTCCCCTTGCGTCTTCCTCGTTGCCAATAGCAACTCGCGCCTATTTTCAACAGTGCAGTGCCGCACTACTTGCGAGCAATCACAACAGCGACAGCATGGATCCTGCTCTGATCTCCACTGTCGCCTTCAGCATTCTAAATACATCTCGGCTGGTTGCTCAGTACGCAATGAACTCCAAATCAGACGAGGACGCCGAGGAGCAGGGGCTGATCGATGCCCTGCAGCGCAACAGCACCGCATTGCTCAGCTCCTTCACTGATCATCTGCACACGGTGCAACGCCGTTTCTGGTTGCGAGAGACGAGCACCGAGTGGTGGGATCGCATTGTTATGCAGCTGTGGGATGACGAGCAGTGGATACAGAACTTTCGAATGCGGAAAGCAACCTTTTTGGAACTGTGTTCAGAGTTGGCCCCTGCCCTGCGAGGTAAAGACACCAACATGAGGTCCGCCCTAACCGTGGAGAAGCGTGTTGCGATAGCTGTCTGGAAGATGGCAACTCCTGACTGCTACCGGTCGGTTTCAAACCAGTTTGGAGTCGGGAGGTCCACCGTCGGATTAGCCCTCTCACAAGTGTGCCGAGCCATCAATCGCGTTCTGCTACGGAGGACGGTGACATTGGGCAATGTTCGTGAGATTGTGGACGTCTTTGCTGCCATGGGATTCCCTAACTGTGGGGGAGCAATAGATGGCACACATGTCCCGATTTTGGCTCCAGACCATCTCGCGACTGAGTACATCAACAGGAAGGGCTACTTCTCCATGGTGCTGCAAGCACTCGTGGATCACAAGGGGCGTTTTACGGACATCAATGCTGGGTGGTCGAGAAAGGTGCATGATGCCCGCATTTTCAGGAACACTGGTCTGTACCAGAAGCTGCAAGGGGGTACCTTCTTCCCAGATCAAAAAATTACTATGGGGGATGTGGAGATGCCCATAGTCATCCTCGGAGACCCAGCATACCCACTGATGCCATGGCTCATGAAGCTGTACACCGGGAACCTAGATCGCAGCAAGGAGCGGTTCAATTACAGATTGAGTTGCTGCAGAATGACTATAGAGTGTGCCTTTGGCTGTTTAAAAGGGCACTGGCGCTGTTTGTATGGGAGGCTGGACTTGGACAAGGACAACATCCCTGCTGTAATTGCAGTGTGCTGTGTCCTTCATAACATTTGTGAAAATAGGAGAGAAAAGTTTTCCCCGGGGTGGGCTATGGAGGCACAGCGCCTCGAGGCAGCATACGAACAGCCAGCCACTAGGAGTATTAGGGGGGCCCAACAAGGAGCTGCTCACATAAGGGAGGCACTCAGGGAGCATTTCAATAATGCCCTCCCATAGTTCACTTCAAGGACGCATCAAGTGCACCTTATGAGATTTTCACTGTGTACAAATAAAGCCACTCTTCAAATTTTTTGTTACTGTTTTTATTAAAAGATGAAAGGGGGGATTGGTGGGAGGTGTTACAGGTGGGCGTAGCTGCAGGTCTCTAAAAAGTAGCACTGTGAGGGACTGGATGTTGCAGTATACCAGGGGGACGGGTGGCCTTCAAAGAAATGCTTCGAAGGGCTACGGGGTGTGGGAGGCAGACACGGCTGAACTGTCTGGAGTGGAGCCCGTACATTAATCACCTGGGTCTGCAAAGCAATCATGCTCTCGAGCAGTTCTGTTTGCTCCTTCATGACGCTTATCAGTTCGTCCCTGTGTTTCTGCCTCCTCTGTTGGGATTCCTCTCTCCAGGCTCGAGTCTCCGTCGCGGATGCCTCTGTTGTTTTAATCAGTTCCTGAAACATATCCTTCCTGTTTCTTCGAGCACGCCGCCGAATGTTTCTCATGTGGTCAGCTGGGGTAGACACTGGACTTGTGAAGGTCGAATCTAATAATAATAAAAAAAAAATAATAAAGCTATTGTTAACACATAGCATAGATAACCAATGTAACCTTCCAGTAGCACATTCCACTGGAAGGTACAGGGCAGTCAACATCCTATGCTTCGCTGAAGAGGACAAGGTACGTCCTAATAGAAACCTTACTGGGGGCTAATACTCTGCACAGGGCACACAGATGGAACCCGATATCTCTGTCCTCAGAGTGCCCCTGCCAGCTAGAATACATATCCTACATGCCGCCGGATGCCAGCCAGGACCGTATGCTGCCGCATTGTGTGCTGCCATGGTTCCCAGTGCTGTGCTTTGCAGCTGGCGAGGCCGAGTATCCTTATACGGGAGCGTAGACACATACACTCTCCCATTTAACCTGAGTAGTAGGCTCTGGAGGTACATCGAGGAAACCTTTAGTGACCTAAATACAGATGATTTTTTGACAATCACTGCTTGTGTTGATGCACTTCTAATGAATGCAGACTAAAGAGCGTGCACAGCGGGGACCAAGACAGCAAGCACCCCTGCCCCGGACAATGATATTTTAGCAGGAGCCATCGCTGCACGAAAGAGAAACTTACCTGAACCCCCCTTTGCCGCCTCAGAGGACACACTGCAATTCATGTCTTGGGTGGACGTCTCAGCGGGGGTGCAGAAGAGCTCCTGGCTACACACTGTTGTGCTCTCCTCCAGGTCATCCTCCATCTCCTCCTCCTCATCGATCACGTCCTCATCCTGCTCGGCTCTGGCATTCAGTGGATGGGGGGGCCGATGTGTCCACAGGACTCTTTGCAGTGGTTGTGGGGTCCCCACTGAGGATGGCTTCGATCTCCTTGTAGTACCTGCATTTAGCAGGCGCTGATCCCGAACGGCGGTTTGCCTCCTTTGCTCGGTGATAGGTTATTCTTAGCTCCTTCACCTTCGATCTGCACTGCACAGTGTCTCTATCATAACCTCTGTCTGACATGCCCCGAGAAATTATGCCATATGTATCGTAATTTCTCCTGCTGCTGCGTAGCCGCGCCTGCACAGCAGACTCTCCCCAGATGCTGATCAGGTCCAGCACCTCTGCCGTGCTCCAAATGGGTGTGCGTCTTCCACGATGGGCCGCCATTCCTAGCGAAGATCGAAGCTGCACTCCACTCCACGAGGAAGAGAACAGGAAGTGAAACAGAGGAGAAATTCGAAAATCCTGGGAATCGAAACAGGGCGGGGACTGTTTCGTCACAGCCACAGAGCGTGTGCGGGGAAGACCAGAGAGGATGACTTGGGAATGCTGGGACACTTCTGGAGGCCAATCATTGCGTGGTAAGCATACACATGAGTTGAAAGGCGCAACAGTTGTTCCGTGTTAACTGCCACCACCCTCGTCGAGGTGGTTTTTCTATTGCGCTCCAATAGGGCTGTTGACGCGCAGCAGCCCTATTGCAGGTGTGTACGCTGTTGTTGTTATCGTGCGGTAATGACTGTTAATGCGCGATAAAGTGATCGTGTGTTCATAGCCTCAGACTGTTTACCAGCCAAAGACAGGATGATGTGCATTTCTTTAAATAATTGTCAAAACTAATGTCATACTGATGGGACGATCCTTCCAGATGATTTGGCCACTACTCTGGTCTGTGTAACTATGAGAATGGAGAAAAAAAAGAGAGTGAAATGATCAGTGAAGATATGTTGAAAGCAACCTTGCCTATTTTGGAATAGGGAGATAAATTTTTTCAAAAGCATCTAAACAGGTTAGGAGTCTTTATCCGATTATATCCTTCTGCAAATTTTATCCAAATTTTATGGCATGCCCTGCTTGTGGACCAGTGAGGTGCTAACATTCCAGGCTAATGCATGGCATAAAATATCTAAAGAAAGTGCGTGCAAGAAAGAGATTTATTTTATTACTGCTCAATAGTACTAGTTTTCTTTTGCAAATCTACCACTTTCCTGCTGCTCCTCCAGATTGATGGAGGAGGTGATAATGACAGATAAATCAATTCTCATTCCCACTCTAGACACTGACAAATAAACACATTAGTAAGGTCATTAATATCATTATTGTAGAAGTTTTATTCCTTCCCCCCTGCTGCAATGTCTGCATTCTTCTCTATCAGTCTCCCCTAAATGCTGGTGTGTTGCTCACCTACAGAATCACAATAACCTTTTCCCAATCTCAGAATGCTGAATGAGGTGGATGCCATTAGGGTGGGCAGTATTGGGTGATGGTGTTGTGAATTTGGCATACAGATTTATTTTAATAGGGAGGATTGTGGACTAGATGAAGATGGTAGTAATACAATGATGATAATGGTATATTCAAAGTCCTATGTACTCAATAGCAAGTTAGACCTAAATTCTGTGCAATATTCCCTAGATTCTATGGCAGTTCTGCACAGCAGGGAGGAGACAGACCATGATGCTTTGTTTAATATTAAAAAGTGAAGCTATTATTGAATTTTAACAGGAAAATGAATTATATAATTTGGTATTACTCATTTTGGCTTTGGGAGGTATAAGATGCTTTTGGGGAGGGCTGCTATAAGCATAAGTGATTAATAGTGAAATAGTCAACAGTGTTGATAATTGAAAAGAAGGAGTTTTGTGGCACTTTTAAAGACTAACAAATTTATTTATCTCATGAGCTTTCATGGAAAATCCCACTTCGTCTTAAGTTCAGAGTTTACACATCTTAGGGTGCGTCTACACTTACGAGTTAGGTCGACTTAAGGATGCTTAAGTCGACCTAAACAAAGCCGAGTCTACACTGGGCTTTTCTTAAGTCAACGTAAGCATTTCCTTAACTCGACTTAAGGAAAGCTTAAGTTGACTTAATAACACCTCCTTTTAGGTTGACTTAGGGCTTAAATTGACTGAAGTCGGTGTGGATGCCCTAAGTCGATTTAAGCCCTAGGTCAACCTAAGTGGCCTCCAGGTCGGAGGATGGGCTGGGGAGAAGGGAGCCAGTGGGGTTGCTGGCTCCCTACCTGGCCGAGGAGCCCCAGCGGTGGGGAAACCACCACTGCCCTGGGGCTCTAGGAGTGTGTGGATGCCGGCGTCCCTGCGCAGCTGGAACCCCTGGACGGTGGGGGTTTTCCCACCACTGGGGTTCCTCTGCTGTGCGGGGAGCACGCAACCTCCTATGGCTGGAGCCCTGGCTGGGGCCGAGAGGGAATCCCTCGCTGCTGGAGCCACACTGGGGAGCCCAGTGTGGCTCCCTTGTCCCTGGAAGCCCCGGCTTCCCTCGTCCCTGGGAGCCGTGGCTCCCTTCGGAGCCGTGGCTCTCTGTCAACCTAACCAGTCGACTTAAGCATCTAGTGTAGATGCTCTAAGTCGACTTAACAAGGTTCACTTTAAGTTGACCTAAATATCTACTGTAGACATGCTAAGTCGACTTAACAAGGTTGACTGAAAGTTGAGTTTAAGTCAACTTAAGAAAGTCCACTTAATTTAACAAGTGTAGACATAGCCTTAGAACAGTTATCTCAGGCCATCTGCAGACTGAAGTAGTTACCAATTTATTCATATACATTTGGTTCACAATTTCCAACTTATTTTCAAAAACATGAAGGCTAGAAACTTAATTTTTACATTAATAACTGAGATCCATCTTTGAACACAATTGTATAGTAAGAAGTGGATTCTACAGCAAATGCTGCAGACTGCAAGTTCTAGAATACACTTCCCCCTCCCCCCTCCGGATAATTTGCTGCTCCAAGACATTAGGTACAACTACGGTACATGATATTCTAAGGTTCACTTACATGCAACTATGTCTCATGACTTTCTCAGATATTGTTACCTTGTCCCCCTATTCACAGTACATTACTTATCTTCGTTTATCTAATGTACTTTATAATCTTCATGTAGACCATCAGAAATTTAATTCTAACTGCTGGCAGAACATTTGCCTTCTTTCTTACTCAATTTCAGTGTATTTTCAGTGGGTGTATATTACTCTTTCAAGTCACTCATTTCTGAACAAATCTGGGTGTTGTGCTTGATACAATAATGGACTTCTACATACCATTAAAAGCACTGAGCCATATTCTGCCCTTTAATAGGCACACACAACTCCCACTGAAGTCAAAGAAGGTCATATGCATGTATCTGAAGGCAGAATTTATTTAGGATAAACCTTTATTGCACTGATAGTTTCATTGTGAACAGTATGTCAATCCCACTGAAATTAGTAAAGGTTCTTTGGCTTTGGCTTCAGATTTGAGTCATACTCTGAAAAAAATGCAAATTTAATATTCATATTCTGAATAGTCAGGGTACAGTCACATACTGAGCTGAATTCAGAGCAGTGGTCTAATAATTTACATTCAAAACATTCAAAGTAATAAACAAATCATATGTTTTATACAGCCATCTGTTGCTAAAATTTGAAAACAATTGTTTTGCTGAAAGAAATAATTACAAAAGCTCATTCTTAAAGTCTAAGAGCCTGATTAAATGCTGACACCGGAATTAGCTCAGTCAGACACTGGAATGATTCCATGGAGCTTAATGGAATTTCACTGACATCAAACTGGAATACCACAGTGCTGAATCAGGCATGAACTTCCTGGTCACAGATCTGAATGAGCTAGATCTATGAGACTTCATCAAGGTATTAAAGATGTTTTTGGTTCTTGAATTGCTGTTCTTTAGATATTCATTCTTAATTATTTAAAAATAATTTACAAAAAAATAGCACAATAGGCAAATAAACCAAAGATTTGTTTTTCACTAGTTTTTTCCCCTTTCAATTTCATTGGCAAATAAATAGTAGAAAGTGTCAGTTCACAGAGTGCCAGGTTCAGATATTCTTACACCTTACTTTATATGTAGCCCATTTACTTGAAGCTGTCCCTCAATTTGAGTAAGGAAATCAGAATCTGGCCCAGAGAATATTAGCTACAAACTTTTAATTTCCTGCAGACACTGATGCAAAAGTCAGATACCACATGATGTCTCCTCTAATACTATTTAAATTAGTAATAAAAGCAAACCGCAGAAGTTTAGACCAGACCCACCTGATAGGCATGTATTCCTTGAAGTATGACAAGAAAGCCACATGTTTAATGTGATCATGTACTTGAAGACTATGCAAAAGTCCAAGATGGCAGAGTTAAAGTAGTAGATTAGACCTTAATTTTGACATTTCCAGACTTCTGAGTGCTCATTTTACAACTTTAGTGTTCTTTTAATGTAGTACATTGTAAGAAATATTAAATGACAGTTAAGTGCTCAAAAGAGAATAAACAACATATGAACCATGTTTAAAATTCATTGGCTTCCCATGGGTTGTTTTTTTTTTAAAAAAAATATTATATTGTACTGATAAAGGAAATTAAAATAAAATAAAACTTGACATTCAGGAAATATGAATTAGAATGTAAAGTTAGCAATTGTGGTGCCATATGGGTTTTTTTCCCTAGATATTTTTCAATATAGCCTCCATTTAAGAAAAAGTATTCTTTACTCTCAGGGATGCTCAGCTTGGGAAGATGTTAGGTGGATAAAGGTTTTCTGTATTGTTACCAGTGTGAATATTTGGGCTCATATCTAGAATACAAGACACTTGCAGATTTTCTTGAGGGTAAATAACGTGCCTGATCCACTTGTGCAAAGGGGCTGGAAAGTTCTCTTAAGCAGCTACATGTGGACTCCTTCAGTATGTATAGGAGAATTTTGGGAGGAGCATACAACCACTACACACGGGGGCTATGTCTACACTTGTTAATTTAAGTCGACTTTAACTTAGTTCAGTCAACTTAGTGTGTCTACACTTAAAATTAAAGTCAACTTAAAGGGGAACTTACAAAGTTGACCTAGAGCGCCCACACTGGATGCTCTAGGTCGACTTTGTGGGGCTAGGGGGACCTTGGGCAGGTCCACGGTGGTGAGGGGGGGCACCTTGTGTACAATGGGGCAAAGGGGGACAGGGACCCTGGCAGGGCATGTGGGCAGGGTGTGATGCTGTCTGGATTTAGGGAAGCATTTATGATATTATTTTCTATGGATATCTCATAAATGCTATAATCCATAGGAACTATGTCATGTTTGATATCAATAGAAAGGTAGTAATTTGCTGGGAATGATTATATAGTTTATATCTAGGAATTGTATTTATATTAGAAGTTAGTTAGTTAGGAATTTGGTGTTATATCTATACTTTAACTTGTGTCATTCTGGAGGAATGCCTTAGACAGGAGGGTGTGAAAAACCATTGTCTCCTTAATGGCTCATCAGGTTTCTCCCTTTGGCCCATTGTAGGTGGGAGCTTCCTTAACATTAAGGAGACAATGGTTGTAATGTTGTAAACCAGCTTGATTTTCCTTCTTTGACAGGGTAACTGACTTGGTGGATGAGGGAAATGCATTAGACATAATATACTTGAACTTCAGCAAGGCTTTTTACACAATGTCACATGATAGCCTGATAAGTAATCTGGAGAAATTTGGGTTTGACAGAACAACCAGTAAGTGGTTATATAATTGATTAAACAACTGCATACAGAGAGTAAGTCTTAATGAACAGGGCCATTCCTAACGGGGGGGGGGGGAGCGGGGCCCAGGGTCAGTCGGCCTGTGCAAGGCCCCTGGCCTCCCTACTCCTCTGTGCTGGGGTGGGGTGTGGAGGCCAGCCCAGAGAGGCCAGGCCCTGCACACCCAATCCTCCCCTGGACTGGCTGCTCTGCCCTGGGGATGAGTAGGGCTGGCCCAGAGGCCAGGCTTCACGCTCCGCCCCACCCTGCTGCCTTTGGCTTGCCGCTGAAGGCAGCGGGGAGCGGGTGGGCTGAAGCGCGGCAGTGGAAGGGAGGCACGTAACTGCGGGGCTTGGGGCGATTGCCCCATTTGCGCCCTCTTCCCCCCCAGACAGCCCTGTTAATGGAATGATGTTAGATTGGAGGGAGGTCTCAAACGGGGTTCCACAGGGATCTCTTCTGAGTCTGGTTGTTTAACAACTTTATGAATGACGTGAATGTAGCTATAGAAAGCATGCTGATCAAGTTTGCAAATGACACAAACCTAGGGAGGATTGCCAATAGTTTGGAGGATACAACTTAAAATTCAAAAGGATCATGACAAATTGGAGCATTGGTCTGTAGGCATGATTCTTTACTGGAAGCATATGGGATGTTAACACTTACTCTTCCTCTGAACTTACTTTCACATCAGAATTAGGACAGTGGTTTCACCACAAAGATTTCAGTAAAATCCTGTTACAAGGTGCCTTGAACATCAAGGGGGTGGGCAGAGGAAGTGTGCAGAATCCTGGTGTCAGATGACATCCTTTTAAAATAACAACTGAAGAAGGAAACAATCACTAAGTTAAACAGAGCACTTCATTTTCTGTTCATCAAGAATTTCACTTCTCCAAAGGCCCTTCTTAAGTTTATTTAATTTTTCAGTAAATGAGAAAATTAATATCTTGGGTTTTGGTATTTTCAAAGTTCTAAAACCAATGTTGTTTGCCATCTTTGTTAATGACCTAGTTGGAGAAGTACACATGGGAATAGTGTGAGTGTGAAGGGACAAAAACTGGGAAAGTGAAAATTAAGACACCCCTGCTATCAGGAGCCAGAAGGGCAGATAAAGGATGGTTTTGATGAACATCAGTGAGGTGTAGCTAGTATGATGGGCCACTTCTTCCATTCCTTAGGCAAGTAATATATCTTATACATTTGCCTATATACATGAAAACTGTGCGATACACACATACAAGGTGGACAGGATCTCCCTAGCTGGGACAAGGAAGGTGTCTGGAATGAGGTAGTTCTTGAGATGCACATGCACTCAACCTGCTGTCATCAGTTTCACCAATTCAGCTGGATGGGAATTCCTTATCATGGACATTCTGCAGTGGCATGGTGAAAAAAGAGGAACAAAACTTTTATTTTGTAAAAACAGCAAGGACTGACTATATGAAATGTTCAGGGGCAGGTTCTGTTCCCAGTCTGCAGTGCAAATCCAGAGAAGCTCCACAGATCATAGATTAAGTCTGATATCCTGGGATGTACCAGGACATCAGCTCCATCTGTACTCACACCTTTTCCACAATGCGGATATCCTCCTGAGAACACATCTGCTACTTTTAAATCCTTTTATGGCCTGTATCCAACTTGTAGTTGGTATTACTGGAGTGTTAACAAGCTATCTCTGTATTCTTGATGGAACACTGCTTATCAGAAGGTTTCCAAAAATAGCCTTAAGCAACTTATGATTTATTTCTTCATTCCCATCTTTCTCATAGATGTACTGATGAAAAGGAAATGCTGCCAAATAAGGATATCAAAATATTTCCTTTTCTATTAAAGCAATTTTGCTGGGCAACTTTTGATGCATATGTAAACAGGAATGCCAAAAAGACTTTAAGAACTATGAGCCAAATTCACTGCTGGAACAAATGGATGCATCATCAATGAAAGTTTACACTAGTTGTGAGTGTGGCCCTGATTGCTTATTTTATGAAATCTGTGGCCAGTGGCAGGAAAGCCTTTATTGTACGTCAAAGCTCTTAAAATATTTTTAGTAGCACTTTCTGTTTATAATGTGTCATTTCATGCACTGGCATCTTGATAAACTAATTCTGTCTCTAACAATTGTCACTGTGAGAAACCTTTGCAAATCTGTCTTGCAAGGGGCAAAGTCATTTCAAAAGGTGATTGCTATATTGGATGTCATCTGCTTTCAACCTTTTATTGTCAAAATGTGCCTACTGGCCCAGCATGAGGGTGTTCAAGCTAGGGGAAGTCTGCCTTCTGGCTTTTTACACAGGTTTGGGAAACTAGTCCTGAGGCTCCTCTGTGTGCTCTGCGTTGTGTGTGTGTGTGTGTGTTCACTCAGACCAGACCCACTCTGACCGATCACCAGGAACAGGGTTTTATTCTGAAAGAAACATACAGCAGCATTACAGTCCTTCGGTCTCCTCCCTGCTTGTCTGCCACATGCTCCCAGCTTTAGTCAGTCAGTGCAGACACTCCCAGAAGGTGCTTCCTGGCAGGAGCCAGGAAGTTCTCCCAATACGCCACAGTTTGTAGTCCATGTAGTTCTGACTGCTGCTGTTGAAGCACTCTGGACCTTGGGCTACGGTTGAATCTCCATTTTCCCTTCAGTCTCCTGTAGCAGAGTCTATGGTAACTCTCCTTCACTAAAAAGTATCTCATTTAGCTTTCAAAGGTCTTCTGTACTATGATATAGTTCAAGCCTTGATTGTATTTATCACATTCTGGTAAACCCGAATCTTCTATATAGTGTGTTAGAAGTCTAGCGATTCAAGTTTTTTCATCCAGATGAAATTGCTAACCCTCACTTCTGGCATGTAACAGTATTAATAATTCTTCATTACCTAGCTTTTTGATTATTTCTTCAACAATGGGTAGTTAGAAATGCTTATGCCTTATTGCTTTAGTTATATTTCTATAGTTTAGGCAAACTCTTACTGAACCCCCCCCCCCCAGATTTATCTGTAATTACTATTAAGGTGATTCAAGTTACACTTACACTTTTGCTGTCACTTGCAATTCTCCTGTACAGTTAGTTTCTTTTTACTTTGTCTTGTAATGTCACCATTACCTTCCTCAGCACTCACTCTACTAATATAATAATTTGAGTTCATTTTTATGGTTTATTTTCCTGGAAAACACCCAAACCATCAAATACAGTCTGGTATTCTGTAAACATATCAGCATTCACGGCTTCCTGCTTTAAAATATTGACTCTAAATTTATGTTTGTTACTATTGGCAAACTCAGAATTTTTCATGAGTCAGACTCAACAATATGAAAGGCAATGCTCTCGTCTATTCTTGCCTTATACAAAACACAGTGTAAATTAAATGTTCCAGATACTTGCATTTATTATCCTAACTGAGGGCTTGATCCTAAGAAGGATTGAACTGCAGTAACTCTTATTGTTGATGTCAACATTTTGCTCTTCCTTAGAAGCCTCACACAACAGCATGTCTGTAATTGGCACTGCTGTGTCTTAGGGAAGGAGCCTTGTCATCCTATAGCCCATTTAGATAAATAATTGCATTTGCTACAATTCCAGTAATGTTCAAACGCAGAATATTGTCTTGGAGGATGGTTTTTGGTCACAAACAGCTGAATTGTTATGCCACCTTTTCATATACAAGTTTATATGTTTTTCATTGAATTGGAATATACCATTTTCTGCCCTTATTACTCTGTATTTGTCATTCTCTTAGATTTGGTGCATCTTTTGTGTAATGTACTGAAATGAGTAATGGAGCAAAGCTATAGGATGTTTGTTCTTCTTGGTTGTTGAAATAAAATTAGTTCATACTCGTGTGTGGTATCAGTCTGCTATATCTCCCCAAGAAACCCTTTTATTGCACAGAATATGCTGTTCCTTCTGTTCATGAAGTTGCTTTTTCATTTTTGCATCCTCTGCAAATATCAAGGACATGTCTGATTCTATTTCTCTTAATAACTTGGCATGCACTGGATCTGATATAACTCCATATATCATAAAATGATTCACAAAACCTCCAAACTCCACATGACTTGGGAGCCAGTTTCAATGAGTCACAAACACATCAATAGCTGCAACATTTTTCTGTTTTCTTATGTGAGAAAAATACTTTGTGCCTGTGCTATGCAGTGTTCTGTGGTGTGCCGTATGCTTTTAATTTATCCTTGAGCAACATTACTTTTTAAAAATCAGCTTCTTTATCAAACTCAAAACATCCTGAGCTCTAATTCTGCCACATGGAGAAATAATGCCCTTTACTTGCTTCTTCACTAGCTGATGCTTTGCTGAAAACCTTACTTCCATTCTCTCAGGCTATGTCTACATTAGAAAAGTTAAGTTGGCTTTATTAAGTCGACATAATAAGGTCGACTTTAAATCGACTTAAAGTTGACCTTATTAAGTCGACTTAACAAAAGTCAACTTAACTTTTCTAGTGTAGACATAGCCCTTTTCGACCTTATTAAGTCAACTTAACACTTTAAGTCAACTTAATAAGGTCGATTTAGGCGCTAATCCCCATCCACACTGGCTTAAGTCGACCTAATAAGGTTGATTTAAGCATTAAATCGACCTAAATCGAGGTGTTATTAAGTCGATTTAACTTTTTCTTAAGTTGACTTAAGGAAATGTTTGTCGACTTAAGAAAAGCCCAGTGTGGACGTGGAGTAGTTTAAGTCGATTTAAGCCTCCTTAAAGTAAATTAATTTGTAAGTATAGAGGCACCCTCAGACTTTCCGTAGAATTTCAATCTAAGTTTTACTTTCTTGAAGATTTTGTTTTTGTTTTAATCCTTTTCTGCAATCATATAATTGCTACTTGTTTCTCTTGTAAAAGAAAAGGCACTGTAGATTTTTTGTTCAATATATTTTGTCAGGAAATCTCCGAACATAACCTGTGGTGTCTGCATTCAGACGGCAGCAGTCCAGTTGCTCACTACTCTAGTCAACTGTTCATAATAAAGTTCTATTTTTACCTCCTACTGTAAAGTTCTGTCCTTGCAGCTCTTTAATTACATGTCTGGATGGGTGGCCCATGCTTAAAATATTGCTCTTGATTAACAAGCATTTTTGTGTCTTTTCCTAGTGCTCAGTGCCAGGCAATGATAGATTTGGTTATATTCTCTCTATATTGCATAAATGCCAGACAACAACTGATTCACATTGGCTGCATACATAGTACAGCAGCTGTCAGTCCTGCTGCATTCCTACCACTCAAAGCCACAAGCCACACTTTATGGACCCAAAATGCCCGAACAAAAGAAGAAAGGAAGATATAGCATTTCCAGCCTCATCTGGCTTCAGAAGTTGCAAATTATATTACATCAGATTTGGCTACTTCTATCTCATGTAAATGTATGGGATATATTTTGGTTTGTTGTTCTACATTATTTGGGGGGAGGATGGGATCATACCTGTTGCCAACAATCCCTCCCCGCAAACCCACATGAGACTCCCAGTCTGACCATTAATGCTATGCCATACAAAATTTTGCTATTGTCTTGATAAAAAGACTTTTTGTGTCATTCATGTTATGTTTTATTAGTGAATTTCTGCTAACATAATATTTATTGGGCTACTCATAGAAGTGAAGTAATACAACTCTGGGACTTTGTGACATGAAATTGCGGTATACTTAAGTACATTAAAAGTCCTATGCAGTATACGACCAATAAACTGTTGTATATTAAATGTTCCACCATTCAACTTCCTTTATGCTTTATTAATCATTTTACTTTCAGTAAACCTATAAATGTTTCATTGTAGCTGAAATATACATTCATTATGCAATAAATGATTAAAGCACTGTAATGGTTTTTCCCTTAAGCATAATTTATGATTTGCCTTGGCAAGCTAATACCTGAAAACTGTTTGCTGCTTCTGCTGAAACAGCATATAAGCACAAAAAGAAAACAGCACTAGATGTGTTCAGGAGAGCAAGTGCTAAGTATTTAAAATGTTAAATTATTGCTTGAAGTGCACTAAGGATAGTTTGAGAAAATGGGCTCTATTGGACATGTACAAAAATAGATTGTCAGAAATGGCACCACTCAAATGTTGCTGCAATAGCAGGTGTCATGGGCTGAGTAGTGGCTTTCCAGAACAAGTTAATGGAATACAGTTAAAAATCCTGGAGGAGTAAGTGACAAATCAAAACTATAACTGGCACTAATTGATACCCTCGTTGGCAGTCAGAATAGGATTTTATATATCTGAAGAAAGACTTGCATACCATTTCACCCTCATATAACAGCCCCTTCAGGTCATGGTTGAAGCATGCTGTTAGAGTGGTACCGGTGCTGGTACTTATGCTGTCAAGTTCCAGGGGGGTTGCCATCTTAGTCTGTGTACAGCAAAAACAACGAGAGTCCTGTGGCAGTTTAAAAACTAACATCCTTTCGGGCATAAGCTTTTGTGGGCTCCAACCCACTTCATCAGATGCATGCTGTCTGTCCTACAGAGGATCTAAGTCTGCATTGTTGACCAACGTTGGCAAGGACTAATTTTACTTTATATATGAGAGACCTGAAAGCAGTCTTTGGTAATCTGAAATGCTATGGCAATATGAAGGATGGATCCCTGAGTCAGCAGAACAGATCTACAGCATTCTGTGCCTTCAGATGTTTGGACTGGACCCAGCCAAGCTCTTCAGTAACAACTTGGCCTCATTGTTAAATACTAACTTATGGCTGGTCTACACTGATGGTGGCAGTACATTACATAGATTGCATATCTCCCATCAAAGTACTTACATTGATGTACAGGTGTCTTCACAGTGGTGCATTCATGTGCGATGCCCTCTCATTGATGTTGCCTTCCACCTTTTGGAAAAGTAGACTAATTGAGTCAACTGGAGAGCACACAGTGCTACTGTATTGATGCCTGCTGCTGCAGCAGTGCAGACAGACATTTATACTGTAGGCTCTTTGGACAAGGACTGTCTTTTTGTTCTATGTTGGAGGATTATCTAATACACGGGGGTTCTGGTCCATGACTGGGGCTTCTAGGTACTATAATAGAATAAATAATAAGTAGTTTTTACCCCAGACATATCCATGGAGTCATCTTGGGACAAAGCACTGTTTTGTTAATACAGATTCAAAAGTCCATCTTTAAGTTTTGGTTTTTAAAGGGAGGTAAAATCACTGCAGAAAAAAAGCTGGAAAAAATCCTAATGCTCTTTGGCTTCTGGATTCTATTCTATCCAGCTTCTCATACCACCCTCATTTGAGTATCTTTCTCCAGTGCATTAAACAATGTGATTAACATCTGCCATACGTGGTTCAGAACAGATGTTCTCTCATCCTCTTCCCATGGGAAGAATTGTGCATGCAGTGAAGTGCTGTGTTTTGATTTGGTAGAGTTTGGGGGCTTTTTCAAAAATGTATACACTGCTGTATACTTATGTTAGAGAAGTCAGGTCAGAGTGTGGAGCTGGTGTGGAAGGTGTGAAGCTTGTGATTGTCTTTATTTCCTGTGGGAGTTCACTGCACTCTCAGGCTGGATTCAGGAACCCAGCTATCAGTCTGCTCTAACCATTTGAAAAGAAAAGACTGTGAAAAGAAAATAAATTAAACCAAACAGCTTCTTAGATACAAAGAGACCTCTCTCTCTCTGAAACTTCTTTTCCACATTTTGTTTTATTAAAACATTGCTTTCACTTTAAGAATTAATATAATTCCCACATTTAGAATTTCTATTTCCCATCATGTATGGTCCTTTGTTGTGAGTGAAATAAACCCCTTTACTTATTGTCTTAAGTGAGGTGTTGCTGGTTTCACCTAGCGAGTACAAGGGGTACTTGCCGCACTTTGACTTAGGCAGGGCCACTCTTGTGACATAGCATAAGAGACTGAGATTGCCAAGGTCCACATGAATTAATTTTGGAGCTCTACATGAAATTAAGAAAAAAAAAAGTAATAAACTACATACACTGCTCTCATTAAGGTCACTGGGAAGTTGTAGTGTAGCCCTTCATACACATATTGCATTTTTAAGAGTGCGTCTTCAAACAAATATTAGGTCCAGTCCCACTCCCATTGAAGTCAGTGGTAGTTTTGCCTGCAGAACATTCATTGTATTTAGACAATCCCTACATTTCACCCAAAAAGTGTATTGCTTTAAAACTATTTTCAGAGGTTTGCATTACTGCATGCAGCTTTTTCCAAAATATGGACTCTCCTTACCAGACAAGACATAACTATCTAACAGGCTGTATTCTTTTCTCTTGAAGTCAATGGACGTGTAACAACAAAACTGACGGAAATCTTATGTGTAACCGAGTAAGGAATCTAGCCCATTGGCTATGTCTACACTTACCAGAGTTAGTATTTTAGTAATTTTAGTTAGTTCAAATTAACTTAATTCGAACTAGCATGGCCCCACTAGAATGCTAGTTCGAACTAAGCAAGTGCCATGCAGGGCACTTGCTTAGTTCGAATTAGTCAGTTGCATTAAGCTCAATGTGCCAGTTAGTTCGAACTAAGCAGTTAGTTCGAACTAACATGGCCATATTGACTTATTTAGAACTAACTAGTTTGAATTAAGGGTTAGTTCGAAGTAAAACGAGGTTTTACTAATTCGAACTAACTTTTCCTTAATTCGACTTAAGGAACTGCTTAAGTCAAATTAAGGAAACTCAAGTGTAGATACAGAGTAAATTAAGAAGACTTAAACCTGCTTAAGTCAACTTCATTTACAAGTGTAGACACACCCCTTGTGACTAACATGGGAAGCCACAAAATGGTGCTTTGAGATTTGCAGGATTGGTTGCAGAGCATTTATTCAGCAAAATAAATAAATACCATAAAAATATTAAAGTTATTTGTTCAACCTCTCTTTAGCTCTAAAAAAAAATGCACAAAGTCTTAACATTGTTTTTCAGTCTGACATGGGAAGATGAAGTAAACGATGTTATCGGCACTCTACACATTCATTTTCTCATGATTTACAGGTTTAAAAAACCCCCTCACACTCTGCTATTTATATAGCACCAACCATTCTAGTATATAAACGCTGAAATACATTAAATTAGGAGGTATCCAGGATGGTTACTCCCTTTGTTCCCCTGGAATGCTACCCCCTTATATGGGAGGAATCTGAACAGGGCTGGACCCATCAAGTATAAAGCTGCTCAAGGCATGGGTAGTGGGAAATTTTGCCTTTAACTTCAGGTTGTATTGAGCCTTTTATTGCTTTTCAGCAGAGGTATCTAGAGAGGTGATTCCCAACTTTGATCTGCAGACTACCCATAGTCTTCAAAGAGTTCGCTAGGGGTCATATGGCGGGGTGCTTGCCTTCCTCCTAATTTCCAGCAGCTAAATTGCATTAACAGTAGCTGACAATGCATGGATGGTACAAACCAGCTGGAACAGACTGAAGAATCAGGCCAACACTGTATGTGGCTACATCCAGCTGCTAGTAAACAAGGGCATCGGTGGCCCCAAAAATGTTTGGGGCCCTGGCTCCCTCTGCGCCAGCTCCACTCCCTGCTGCATCGCCCTCCTAGCCCTGATCTGTCCCCCAGGCCTGATCCAGCCCCAGTTTGCTGGCTGGGGGCCAAGGCCAGATCCAGCTACTGCTGCGGGTGGCCCCAGCTCCTACCACCACCGCTGGTAGCTCCTGGCCAGGGCCAGGGCTGTATCAGGGTTCCTGCTGCCGTGGCAGCCTGGTCCCATTTCCCTGACTGGGGTAGAAGGACCAGATCAGGCTGCCAGTGGCTAGGCCCCAAGTCCCCAGCAGGGGTTGGGGCTGGATTCTGCTGCCTGCAGTGGCCTGGCCACGGATCCCCAGCTGCGGTCGGGGCCAGATTGGGCCCCGGCTTCCACAGCAGCCCAGCCTCGGGTCCCTGGGGTGATCAGGGCTGGATGTTGGGGGAGCTCAGGGGAGGCGCAGGCTCTGTGAACCTGCACTGCTCACGAGACTCGGGGTACTCGGGCCTTGTGCCCCACTGCCAGTGACTCCCATGCTAGTAAAGACTCAAAAATCTCAGAAATTATATTCAAAACTATTTCAAACTGCATCTGTTTTAGCACTTTCATAGGGGAACTGCTTAATTGGGTCTTTTAACAGAGAAGTTGTGGCCTACTTCACAGATTGACAGATAGAGAGATCCACCCACCTCTGGTAGGTAGTACCAGGAAGACCATGCCCACCAAACAGGAAGAAAAGGGGCATGACTGGAGCCAGAAGTATAAAAGGTGGGCCCCACATCTCAGTTGGGGGAGGAGCTGCTGAGGGAGGTGGATGCTTCCCACCTGCTGCTGGAGCTCCCTATTCTCCTGAAAAAGAGCCCAGGCTACTTGCACTACTGGGGATGCCCCATGCCATGGAGCTGCTGAGGTTATCAATGACTGTGTATCCCAAGGAGATGGAGGTTAGGAAGGATTTCTTCCCTAGGGCAGATTGGCAAAGGCTTCGCGGGAGTGGTGGTGGGAAGGGGGTGTTGCCTTCCTTTGTAGCATAGGGCATGACTCAGTTGTTGGTGGATTCTCTGTACTTTAAAGTCTTTAAATCATGATTTGAGGACTTTAATAACATAGTCATAGGTTAGAGGTTTATTGCAGGAGTGGGTGGGTGAGATTCTGTGGCCTGGATTGTGCAGGAGATCAGACTCGATGATTGTATTGGTCCCTTCTGACCTTTGAGTCTATGAGAATGACCTCAAGACTCAGGTGCATCTTGGGGAAACAGTAGGAAGTAGCCCAAGGATAGGCAGTCACAGTCTGGCTGTGCTCGTGCCTGAGTACTATTCATTACATTTTGGCTGGAGCACTGCCAAACCAGTGGTGAGACACTCCACCACTGACAGGACCCTACACTGGGAACCAGTGGAGTAGGGTGAGGCTGGGTCTTCCTACCCCCTGTCACCTCAGGGGATGGATGGCTCACCCCCTGACTGAATCTCTAGATCAATGGTTTTTCAAACTTTTCTTCTTGGGACCCTATTGAAAAAAATCATTTATGCCTGCGACTCAACAATTACATCTTTTAGCAATGCATTCCAGTCTTTTGACAGCGGCAGCCGGGAAAGCCACAACCCAGTACTGGGTCCTGACCCTAAGTTTGAAAACCACTGCTCTAGACTATGGTGGTGTCCACCTCATTCTTGTGAGCCCTATATTGGGATTGGAGGTCCCCGCTTATTTATTACCCTGTCCTGCCTGAGAGCTAGGGCCTTCAAATCATGCACTGCTTTACCTGCCCTGGAGATTTAGGGAACTGCTAATTTTGCCCTGACTTCAGGGTGGATTGGGCCTTTAATTGCTTTTCAGCAGAGTATTTAGACAAGTGATTCCGAAACTATAGTCTGTAGACTACCCAAAGGCAGCCAATAATCTGCAGAAAGTTGACTAGTGGTCACATGGTGCTTGCCCTCCTCTTAATTTCCAGCAGCTAAATTGCATTCAAAGTAGCTGACAATGCATTAAATTCTTCATTAGTATTCCTTTCCCATGTAATCAGTTGCTTAAATTCTTGCATGGATGCCATTCAATTGCCAGTGGGAGGGAAGGTCAACCACAAAGCAATCTTTCTATTTAGATGTAGTACATACTCTGAAATAGTTTCAGAATGGCTGCTGTTGACTAAGGTATTGAATGAAGTGCCAGGTTGCTATTGGGAGGCAGTGTGGTTGAGTGGCTAGAGCATTGGACTGGATTCTATCCCTAACTCTGCCACTAGCTTGGTTTTTTACTTTGGGCAAGTCACTTAAATCTATTAGTACTTCAGTTTCCAACTTTAAAATGGGGCTAATGATACTAAGCTCCTTTGGCAAGTGATTTGAGCTTTGCTGATCATTGTTAAATTGTGAATTGTTAAATAAGGAATAGTGGGTTTTTTATTTATTTGCTAGCAGTAGCTGGAAACAAACTAAAGTTTATACATTGTCACAGCTAGAGCTGTGGTTCATTGGCTTATGTAGATGGGTGGTGGCAGCACGTGACCCATCAACAGGTGCCCGCTGGTGTTGGAATTGGGGAATTGCTCAAGTAGTCATTCCATCTGGTGGCCTATGCTCCATTTTCCCATGGTTTCTAGTCCTGGACCTCAGCCCTCTGGCCAAGTCCTCTCCAGTTCCCCCCTTCCAGGGTACAGTTCAGTCCAGGCCAGCCCACTTTGCCTCAGTGGCTGCCACTAGTCCAATCACTGCTCTCTGGCAGTCTGGGGGAGGCAGGAGGGACCCGGGCTCACCCACTTCTTTGGATCTCTGGCCCAGGGACCCTATGTGCCATAACTTGGTGCCACCTCAACCCCCAACTCAGTTCAATACACTTCATCAGGTCACTTAGGCTATGTCCACACCTTCCCCAGGTACCTTTCACCCTCATATCTGGATCTAGGCTCCGACCAAGCCCCAGCAATCCACAATGAGCTGTCCATGGTCCTGCCTCCCACAGCCAGGCTGACAGAACACCATTCCTTCCTGCAGGCCAGGGGAAGAGGGAGCAGCCCTCTTATATACAGGGCTCCTGGGCCCTGATTGATTCTGCAGCTGCTTGTGTCTATTGGCTATGCCCTTCTACAGGGCTTTAAACCCCTTTCTTGCCAGAGCGAGGAAATCATCCTGCTACAACTTTTTTAAAAAATTTCAAGTTAAACAATAGGTTTGACCTTTCTTTTTTTAAAAAAATTAAAACCAAAAGTCAATTTGAATTGGAAAAGTAAACCATTTCGTTTTTTAAAAAAATGTGGAAATGGACCAGTTTGGAAAAAAAATCAGAATTTTTTTAACCAAAACAAGTGGGTGAAGCTGACAACAGGAGTGTTCAGACTGTTTTAGTTGATCTAAAATGGCTTTTTTAAAAAAAATTCCATTTGAAAAATTTCACCTAGCTGTATCATGCTAATATTGTAGTATTCAACTTTTTAATTGCTACTTTAATTAGTCTTGTTTTATCTGCTGAAGAAATAACTGTTAATGTGAGAACTTTTGATCTCTATTTTACTTGGAACTTGTGCATTTGAACAAATAATTCCGCTTTCATTTGCTTCAGTGTAAACCCATAGCAATGTCACTGGCTCTAGGGAAGCTACTCTGCATTTTATGGTAATGTGGCTCGAGATCAATGTAGTCCTCAGTATTTTGTTAAGGAAATCCAAGCAGGTGCTTTGTAATTGTTCGCAACACAAATAGTTGTATAAGCATCATACAGCCTTTTAACGAGTTTCATTTTCCTTAATCTGGCCTGGTAGAGGCCTAGGACTATAACATAATGTGTTCCGTGTGTTTTTACATCATCTTGACCCAGATGAGAAGGACATTGTACTGGTTTCTATTTCCCTCACAAAAAAAATTAGAAGACTGCAGCAAAAATTGCGTAGGAGTACATTTTGGCACCATGCTATCCCACCACACATTTAATCTGTCTGCACATTGCAGATATTTTCTTTTCTGCATCACAGCATGGAACCTCTTAGAATTTTCAGAGAAAGCCTGCTTCATGCAACACCAAACAAGGCAAAACTCCCAGCCTCTGGGAGGGATGCCACAGTACCAGGTGGTTGATGGTCATTTAATGGCCCATAATTGGAGCCAAAGATACCCTTCTCCTGTAGACTGGGGACTGTATCAGGAAAACTGGTAGAAAAAGAAAAAAAAATATCTGCCTCCTTCTTCTTCCATCAGGAATAGAAGTCATAACAGAATGATGGTGCCAGCCAGCAGACATACCCCTGCAAGTCCACTAAGAAGGGAAATGCAGTTGGAAGACAGCACCATACAACGAAGCACAGAAATCAATTAATTATATGAGGGGATAGGAGAAATAAAGAGTAGAGAATAAAGGAATGGAAAGAGGGAAAGCAGACATAAGTAAATGGACACAGCTATAAGGGTGGCACCTTTTCTGTCTAGAAGGGGAGCTTAAAGGAGAAGGAATGATCACCTGGGATCCTAGAAAGGGGGCATTATACTGGTTTGAAGGTGTCTCGGGAGGAGGATAAGTGTTGGTCATGGCAGTGGCAGCCTTCTAGGACTTTTGCTTCTCCACTTTGAAGACCCAAAAGGAAATATAATTCTTCTGCTCTGAAAGCTCCTTAAAGTGGTATTTTTTAGGATTAAGTTGCTTGATTCTAGCTTTTCAAGTAATTGAGCATGTTTCATAAGGAGAAGCACTTCAAGAAAGTTCATGACATCCATTACGTGCAGTACATAGCCTATGCACATGTGTGATTAGACAATGCCTGACCACAGAGGGAAGCATTAACAAGCTGACTAACTGAATGAGATGCTTTAGTATGCCAACTTCAATCTGCTGTTCCCATCAGCCGTAATTATAGGCAACTAATTGCATTAGTTTCTTAAACACATTTCAAGATACAGTACTTACAAGCAACTATTACTCTGTAAAGGAGTTATATTTTCTACAAGAACTCTCTTCTTCTATTCAGCAAAGCACACAAAGCATATTCAATTAATGTTTATATGGAAACTTATGGCTTGTGTCTTTTATTTATTCTTGTATTAGATTACTTCAGAGAAAGATTAAATAACATTTTATTTGCCTGATCATGTTTGGAAAGCATAATCAGACCAAAATAAGATGTGGAAAAATAAATAAAGTAATTCAAAGGAACAATGAAAAAACAGCTTGAGAAGGGGTAGAAGTCAAGGTGGTAAGATATAATGATTGCTGCGTTATGCACAACGTTAGACCAAGAGCACTTTGGGGATGTTTTTAAATATTGCTCCTCTTTTCAGAGCTGCTAAGGTTCTCCACTGTAGTCATTAACCAAGTAGTTCAGAATGAAATCCAGTAATTTGTCCCTTTTTTGAAAGAAAGCGACTAAGAAATTGAAACCATAAAGTAGAAACTAAGCCTGAACTAAAAACCTTTATTTGAATACGTCGTAACTCAGGGGGAGTTCATATCCTAAATCTGTCTCTTACTTTTTGTAGTTCAGGCACTTCTCTACTTAAAGAGAGAAAGAAAAAAAAAAAGGCAACATTAGCTACAATACTGTAGAGTTCTCCCAGGAAATAGGTTTGTGACTGTTACAGATTGGGTTTAAACTACTGTGCAATAAATGCATTTGCAAATATAATGACTCTCTACTGGTACTATTTGTTGAGGTACAAATTTTGATACCATTATCATATTGAGTAGTACTCTATTCTTTATATCTTCTGGCTTATGGCTTCTGATGGCTCAAACAGTGAATTAGATGTTGGGTAAGTGCAGCTATTAAAGCTGCAGCACCTGAAGATGTCAAGCTCATCTGACATACTCTCTGGAGTGGTTCCTGACCAGACATGAGAATCTCAGGAAAGACTGGCAAGAAGCAGGGTAGAGATCCCAAACTGATCGTATGTTCTATAATTAGTTCTCATCAACCCAGTACCAAGTGTGTACTCCTAAAGCTCTCTGACAGTCTAACCACAGTCACAGACAGTGCTTTGGGCATTCCAGTCTATCTCACCATTCAGGCAAGCTGGATTTAGTGAGAGCTGGTTGCAATACAAAGATCAGAAAAGATTCAGGTTGCTTCCATTCCTAAGAGACCAGTCACTTATCCCAGATCAATTTGCAATTCTGTTCTCAGACCAAAGATAGCCCTTGTTAACAGTCTTATAGTAAACTAATTTTGGATTTATTAACTGAGAAAAGAAAAGAGAGTTCTTTACAGGTGAACATAGGCGAATATACACAAATCAGTCTGTGATTTCAAAAAGTGACAGTTGTAGTAATCTGTTAGCTCTGAATGTCTTTTAGGGCTAGTCCAAGTTGACCCAGAGAATATCTGCTTCTGCTTCATAGCTCCCGACCAGTCAAAGTCCAAATAGTAAAAGAGAGAGAATTTTCTTGCATCTGTTTTTTTATCCTCTTCTTCCAGCATTCAGGCTGACTGGGGTGGATTTTCTTGCATGTAGCACCTTCATGGGAGTAAAAAGGCCATTAACCAAGTCTTTGTATCATGATGCTCCACAATGGTCCATTTAATTTTGATAACCCTTCTTAATGAGTGATAGACCATTCCTCCTGGCTGGGTTCGTAGGTTCGAAGAAAGTATTTTTACAGTTATAAAGCAAAATTTACATATCACCTTATATCATGGGTTACAGACATTGTATGTGAAATTTAAAGCTTACAGCAATATATAAGCTTTCCATAGAGTCTAAACACATTCTTATAAGTTTTTCTTGAATAATACTAACATGCACATCAGCTGGTCTGGTTTCCAGCTATGCATTTGTCAGTACTCAACTGATGCTTACAGTCTTGGCAAGAGCTGGCACGTGATCTGCTAGCAGCACAGGATCCATCCACCATCAATATGATAAAGAGCACAGTCCATAACCAGATGGCACACTGTTTGTTCTTCAGCTTCACAAGGGCAGGGTGGGGAGCTCAAGAGGCCCCACTGGTAAAGATGTAATCATGACCACAACATATCCTGTTGTAAGGAAGAAGGATTTTTTAGCTCATGTGATGTTCTGAGAGGCATGTGAGGGCTGAACCAAAGAGACTACAGGCTGCAGATCTGAATTGTCTATCTTCCAAAACAATGTACCATCCATCCAAGATATGGTCCTATACCACTTATTGCCACATAGACAGGATCATAGTAATAAAATCATAGTAGTTCTAGTGTGCTGGAGGGGCAATGGGTGGGAGAAAACAGGCAGGAGAACATTTCCACTTATGCTAAATGTTTTTCTTAACTCTCCTTGTAGAATGACGTCAGTGCTATTGTACATTATATCTTCCTTTTGGAGCCCAGATGGAGAAACTGTCAGAGTGTTACAGGGATATGAAAAGACATGAGGTTTATTCCTGAAGCTTATCATGGGTATACCAGCATCACATTCAGAACATTAGAATTAGCTACAGCTGAGAGAGAATGCCGAGTCTACAAGATGTGTGTTCCGACAAAGGCTGTGGTCCATTACACTGGCCAGGCAATTTGTGGGACCAATAATGGGAATGACCATGGTGGTGGTGAGGCCATTCTGAAAAGTTCTCAGTGAAATCTTGCTTTAAGTAGAGATTTTAAAAACTGGTGATAAAACAGTATGCTAATCAGTAGTCTTTGTGGCGCTGCGTGGTGATTTAGGCACACTGGATCCATTTTGTGGTGAATATTTAGACGCTTCCACAAACAATACAGAGAGGGTATTACACTGCTCATTCTTATAATCCCCTCTCTCCTCAGGCCTTTGAGGTGACTTGGAGTTCTTTCAAGCCACTTCAGAAGCCAAAGAACACAAACATGCCAATATAAATGCTGGGAAAAGTGAAACAAAGGTCAACCCAGAAAATGAATGGAAGAGCTTAACTGAAGGTTTCCAAAGAAAGCAAGTGGGCATCCAGGAATGGATGGTTTGCAGACTTGGTTCCAGGGCAGTGAGCTGGCAATAGCATTATGCTGTTACTGTATCACCTCAGAAATTTGTCTGTTGTGTTACTAAAGGTTTTGTACTTTATTCTTACATAGAATTGTAGAAAATATTAACTTTGTTTTACATATCGTACAACAAATTTGATAAACATAAGGAATTTTAAACTCGGAAGAGGGAGGTAGGCAAGAAGAGTCAGCAGGAATGAGGAAAGGGAAAGGAAAAGTGGTGGGGAAAGAGAGAAGACAGAGCACACAGGAAAATAAACAAAAATGAGAGAGAGAAAAGGAAAAAAGAGAAATATTAACAACAAAAAGAGAAAGTGAGAAGCTGTCTTCACCATAAAGTTAATTTGAGTAATCTGTACTTGAGTTATTTCTCTCACCTTAGCTCAGTTCAACTGAGAACACATTGCAAATATACGTGATTTACTGTGCCCACACCAGTGCTGCAAGCTCTCATGTGTGGCACTAAGGGTATGTCTACACTAGCAATTTAGGTCGACTTAAGGACCCTTAAGTCAACCTAAATTACTCCATGTCTACACCTGACTTTCATTAAGTTGACTTAAGAAATTCCTCAAGTTGACTTAATGAAAGCTTAAGTCGACTTAATAACAACCGCCCATTAGGTCGACTTAAGCCTTAAGTCGACTTAAGGACGGTGTGGATGGGGACTAACCCTTAAGTTGACTTTATTAAGTCGACTTAAGGCCAGTTAAGTCGACTTAACAAAGTGGACTAAGTCGACTTAACTTTAAGTCGACTTAGTCCACTTTGTTAAGTCGACTTAATAAGGTCAACTTAAAGTCGACCTTATTAAGTCTAGTTAACAAAGTCGACTTAACTTTTTCTAGTGTAGACATACCTTAAGATTTCTGGGAGCATATCTCATGGCTCTTTGCACTAAAGTTAGCTAAGACTCTCTGTTGCAGTGTATTGTGGGAGAAGCTGTCTGTTCTGGTCAGTTGGCCAGAAGTACTGTTAGCCTGGCAACTCTATATTAAAATTAGCCTGTCCTAACTGTTGACACAAATGCAAGCCATGTGACTCTTATTTTGGAAAAAAGGATGCCACATGGGGTTTGAAATAGGGTGTTGGTGGCCATTTCAGAACCAGCTTTTTACCATAGGAAAGCACCAACAGGCTTTGATAAAGAGCTCATACAAGATGCAACCAGAGGAGTTGAGGCAGCTGAGGAATTGTGGAAAAGCAAGAAGGCTTTGGAGGACTAGCAGTACTGAGTGGCAATAGTCTGCACTCAAACTGCAGAGGAGCTGTATTAACAGCTGACAAAATGTGCTTATTTGGGATTTAGCCTGTATCCCCTCTTGAGCCAACCAACTTGAGTTAAAAGTGTGATCATATCTGCAGTGAGGTTTTGGTGCGTGGAGGGGATTCATGTTGTAACCTGAGTTATTTTTGCAGCAAAAACTAGTACCGAATAGCCAAGGTCTTGTATATACTAGAAAACTTGCACTTGTTTAACTAAATTGATTAAAATATGATCTAGTTTAAATGGCCAAATCCCTAATGTATATACACTTAAACCAGTTTAACCCCTTTGTTGGTGGAGGGGGGTCCCCTCACTGTTAGGTGGTGCCTCCTCATGGTCACATCTGGGGATTAGCTCCACTCCAGTTTGACACCCTTTTCTGCAGCTGACCAAACATCCTGTTTCTGCTTTCTCTCTCATTGTCTCTGTAACTCAGGATTGCCGTGTCTTCATGACTTGGCCTTCCGGCCAGGTCACTCCATGTTTTCCCTTTCTAGGATAGCCAAGTCTCTTCCTCCACTGCTCTTCCCTTCACTGCTCAAACTGTGTCACTTCCTCAAGGGCTGGTAGGGGCACCCATGCCTGTCTTTTACTCTGAGTTCCAGCCCAGGGTCCCTCTAGTCAGCAGCCAAGATCTGCATCCCCTTAAACCTTTATGCCTTTTCCTACACCTTCTCTACTCTCCAGAGGATGGCTACAGGCTCCTTTACCACAGCCCCCTTCGGCTGCCAGGTTCCTGGTTTTATCCTAGCTCTCCTGTTCCTAACTAGCTTAGTTTGATCATTATTTGGGAATTACTTAGGCCAGCTAATTCCCCTCAGCTGTGCACTGTCTAGTTAATTGGCATCTCCTCAGCCTCATTAATCCCATCTAGGCTGATGTGAGGTGAACACTCCATCATGCTCTTGCTCAAACCAGTTTAACTTTCATTGGCAAAATCAAACATCCTTCTTTTTCTTTTACAACATTTCTTATGTTCTCAAGAGATGGCTTCTCTCCCCTTCATAACAGCTGAAAGGGGCAGAGGATCTGAAGTGGACCCTCCATTTGGGGTGGAGCACAACACAAGGCTGACAGAAGAGCTCTTTTTATTGGGATCATGCAGCTTTGGGGTTTGTTCCTTTGATGAGTCTGGAAACACCCTATCATCTGACTTTCAGGACTTATTGCAAAGCTCTACTTCCATGAGGGATGAATTGTAAAGGTAGGCTTTCTGGAGAGTGAGGGAGGGGAAATTGAGCTTTTGAGTTGCCTGATTTGTTGATGGTGGGTTTTACAGCCCTCTAGTGATGCACTTTCATTATTTCTGCTATTCATTTTGTTGTGTTTAAGTTGTCAAGCATGCCTATGACATATTCATAAATGTCTCTCTCTTTTTTTTTTTTTTTAAGTGCTTATGTAAATAGAAACAAAGAAGTCAAGCTTTCTGGTGATATATTTCCCTAGAAACCAAAAGATTTTAGCATAGGCCTGCAAAGTTTGCCTACCTGCTTTCAGCTATCACCAGCCTCCACTAATAACCGTAACATTTTCATACCAATTGGCAGATAGGAGGACATTTTGACTGATACTCTTTTATGAATCTTCTGAAATACACACAAGGCCTATGTCTGAGGTCCTTATTTATTTTTAACTCAGGCAAAGCTACCACAGACTTCAGTGGGAGCAGAGTTAAGTCAATACTCTAGTGCAGAGCCGCACAACCAGAGTTAAGTCAATACTCTAGTGCAGAGCATGTTCTGTGTGGCACTCTGGGAGCGGAGAATCACGTGATGTGAAACACCCCCTCCCCCCCACACGTTGCATTTGTGGCCCTCGAGTGGCCTTAGAAAATGCTATTTGGCCCTTGGCCAAAAAAGGTTGTACACCCCTGCTCTAGCGCTTTTGAAAATTTCACCTGCTCAGTTTGAACTTACACAGTGCGTCAACACCTGATAAAAATCTGAGGACCCCAGGATATGGCTCCCTGAACCTAGTAAGGCAAGACTTTGAAAAGGATAGAAGGGTTTTTTTTAGGTTTTACATGGATAAGTGTTCTCACTATTAAATATAATAATGGTATAAAATATTCCAATATGAAATTGCCTTTTCTTCAAAATCACCTGACTTGAATCTGCTGCCCAGATGGGATATTATCACACCCAAGGAGGCGCTTAAGACCAGGAGGTGCCCTATCATAACCTCAGAAGGTGAAGAATGAGCTAGCTTCTTTCTCTTCCTGATTCTTCCATTATTTCCAATGGCTTTGCTTCTAACCTGTCTCTAAAATACAGATTTTTTGTAATGGCTGTTTTGCCAAATCTTATCTATTGATTTAAACTTGCCAGCTTCTCAGTGAAATACATGGGAGTGAGGGACATCATCCTAAATTCCAAATGTACAATTGATAGTCCACAGGCAGATTGCTACATCTGCATAGAGTCCTTTGGACTTGTGCCCCGGTCCTTAGGTCTCCAGGAAAGTGCTCCATCAGAAAGTTTGGCTTTTCCTTTCTTTCCTAATTTCAGTGGGGCTCTGCGTAGTCTGTCCATGCTCTATCAGTTATAGCGTTTGTGGCCATTTTCTGGTTTCTGAAATTAAAATTACACTACAGATGTATTGAAAAATATTTTAGCTGTCACCAGGCCCAGTTGTCATGTAGGATGCTTTTAGAGCAACTGGGAATGTTGCTACTAGCCAACATGTGAGGCTGAATATTGAGGTGTTGGGACAATTGACATTTTTAAACATAATAAATACGGAGCTAACATTGTCAGCATCTTCTGAATGACAAGTGAGAGTGGAATGTCAAATCAAAACAAAAAGCTACAGGAGGGTAAAAAGGAGAAATCCTCTGAACAGGAAACCAAACTTACATGTAACTTTTTAATACCATATTCATAAACCAGCACTACTTGGTAATGTACAAAAAAGGATTCCCCTCTTTTGCTTTAGTCTCAGTCCCTCTTGGTATAGACATCCGCACACAGTCCAAGTATCACATATCTTTAGTGAGAAACCAAATCTGCCATTTGATTCAATTAGTTACATAGTGAGGATGCTGTCGCTGACTGTAGGATAGTTTCTAAATAAATCTATAAGGTAATCAGTAGACATTTAGGAATATAAATTCTGTGTGAGTTACATGACCAATTTTTTTCTATGGAACTCTCAAAAGAAATTGGTCATACAAGAGGTATCAACTGCAGTGAAACAGAGTCCTTGGTGCATGTCAAAACATCACAATTTATAATCCACAGTCAGGCCTTGACATTCGAAATTCTGTTGTGTGACAATGACATAATAAAGTTTGTAAAAGGAGATCTTGGTCGGAGGCTCTGTACACAACACCTTGGTAGCCTTAAGTTTTCTAATAGTAACAGGGCAATATCCCAGATGTGATATTTTTTCTGAATGAAGTATCACAAAGGCAGCAAATGCCAGAAAAACAAAACAAAACCCAACCTCCCTGCTCTCTTAAAACTCCTTTACTTCAAAAGAGTTGCAGAAATCCTAACCAATATCTACTATAGTCCCACTAACAGCAGACTCCTTGAAAAGGGCCTGCTCAAAATAGAGGGAAGTCAATAAAAGTAAAGTATAAGTGTATTGTTAATGGCAGGTTCTTGTAGGCATTTTCCCCCAAATTATGCCATTCCTATTCAAATACCATTTCAAGAGTCTCAGACAGTGTCAAGTGCAATCATTGTTATTGCAGTTGCCAAGGTAATCAATTGAAATCATAATGAAGGGAACAGAAGGAAATCAATAGAGTCTGAAATTACAAATAAAGAGAAGCTATCATTTAAAAGCATTTGGCTGAAATCTTCCATATTAATGGAGTCAGAAATGGCTATCATTCACAAGCAGTATGGTGCATAATTCACTTGAGTGCATTATAACACCTAAAAGCTACTGCATCAATTAGGGCTGCCTACCAAGAAACTGTCCACTATAGGAGTATTGCAAGTTGTTTATATGGTTCCAACATGTTTTCATGTTTAAAAATTTTAATTTTTTTTCAAGACAGGAGATAAGGTGGCATAGTATGAGACATCAGTAACACATTTTAAGTCCAATTTAGCTTTTGTCAGAACAGTATATCTAATAAACTGGTTGGTTTTTGTTTGTTTGTTTTTTGTGTTTGGGGGATTTTTTGTTTTGTTTTTTGTTTTGTTTTTTTCCTGGTACTTTCTTCGAGGGGTTTCAGATATAGGGGACAGAAGAAGCAGGTTGCACAGTGGCTTATATACACAACAGTAATTGGTAACCTGAAAAGGCAACTATTTTGATTTACACATCAAAAATAGATTGTTCTGAGCATAGTGTCTGGAGCAATAATGAAGAGGTTCTATTACTGGATCCATTAAGAGCCGGAAGGATGGCCCAGTTTGGAGGGTGCTAGTTTATAACTTGGGAGACTGGGCTTGATTCTCTGCTCTGCTGCAGATTCCCTGTGGATTGTTGGATAAGTCATTTTGCCTTACTGTGCTTCATCTGTAAAATGGGATTAATAGCATTTATCTACCTCACAGGGAGCTTGAGAAAGTGACTATGTTAAAAGATGTGAGGTGTTCAGTTACTATGGTGACAGGACTCAGTAAGTTCTGTGGAACAGGGAAAGAAGTAGAGGAATAGCAACTGAGTTTAATAAAAAATTAACTGAACTGCACATACTGTCTCTGCACAGCAACTGCACCAGCGACTAGCCGATAACAACAAAGAGCAAATGAAATATCAGATCAGAGGCACTGTCTTATCAAAAATATTATTCTGTGACTAATTCTTGAAGGGTAGTGAGCACTGACCAATGTATGGTCTAGTGTAATTATCATTTCACCACAATTATTAAAATATCAAGGATGAAAGTCAACTTGCAGATATTTTTAAAAGGTTGTGGTGCTTGATTGTGACCTCCAAGAGATTTAGGTCAGGTGAAGTCAGCTGAGTTGTACTGGAGTAAAAATGGGGTAAGTAAGATCAGAATCAGGCTCACAGTCCCCATCCAAAATAGCTTACTGTATAAATTAGACAAACTTAGAACATGAAGACAGACAAGAGAAGTGGGTGAGGAGAGCAGGGATGCTGATTAAAATAAATCAAAATGTACTGAAGCCTGATTATGTAGCAAGCATGCCATCTAAGTTCTGATATTTAAAGTAGAGTCAAAAGTAGAAGAGGGAAGGAACAGGGAATACACGATTAGAAATCAGTGGTGAAAGCAAGGTAAAAAAACTGGGTTTTGAAGAGGAATATGAAGGAGATTAAGATCCAGATCCACAAAGGTGACAGGCTTCTAACTTCTATTGAAATCATGGAAGTTAGGATCCTAAACACTTTGCAAGATCTGGGCCCTATCAGGGCCAGATTTAGAGCTTACCTACTCCTAGGCAAAGCATCTACAGAGTTTTCAGTGCTTACTCCACTTACAGTTGATCTTCATGATTGCCTCATGGAAGGGAAGGGAGGGGAGGCAATGAGAGATGGGGGTTGGCCAGGCCAGCTCTGCAAGGGGGCACAGGGAACAGAAAGAGGCTGAGGCAGCTGAGTTGCCTAGCTCCAGATGGGGCAAATATGCTCACCCTTGGGCTCTGACTTCCAATCTGGCCAGGGAGTGGGGCCTCAGAGGGACCAGGAAGAACAGGCTCAGGGAAAAAGAAGAAGGAGGAGCAAGGAGTGGGGCCAGAGTTCTGGCAACCCAAAATTGGCCAGTGCTCCTCGGTATGGGTCCCACAGGCCTATGTAATAACCCACCCCTGTTTAGGTGCTCCTAGAACGCTGGTGTCCCTAGGCACTTGCCTCCTGTGCCTAACTGGAAAGCCAGCCCTGACCTAGTGAAGATGTTTTGCATATTAGAAAAAGGGAATGTAATTTAGGATGTAAGAAACATGAGGAAAGTGGCTAGATAAAAGAAAAGTAGCGCTGAGTGCCAGCAAACCCTCTTAAAGTGAATAGTGCTGGAGTTGAATTTTCAACCCTTCCTTCCATTCCTAGCAACCTTTAAAAATTCATATCATATTCAGAATAACCAAAGAGAATTCTGCTTTCTCTCACAGTCTGCCTATCTTGCCAGCTTTGAAAATTCCTCTCCGCATGGCTATTCATTACCCCAAATTCCTTTGATATTCACATTGACAAAGGGAGGCAGTCATGGTGCAAGAGTTAGAGAAGGACTGGAAGGATGAAGATCTCATTCTCAGATCTCTTCCTGACTGCCACAGCATTGCTGTGTGACCTTGGAAAATGTTCATGAACTCTTTCTCAGATCTATATATTTCCCATATATTAAAGTTGGTTAATTATACTTTCAAATCTTCTGCTGAAATGTAATCTGTGACAAAGTTCTTACTATTTACATAGATTTGGTATTGTTGCTAATTGTGTTATATAATGTAACCGGAATTGTCTACTGCATTCATTCAGTCTTCTTCTGATGTCATCTAGCTAATTTTTCATCACTAGCATACATCAGCAGCAGCATGATCCAAATCAGAACTGCAGAATGCTGCACAAGACCTCACAGTTTGAAATATCTGCTGCCTAAAAAGCAGAATGCCTTTGTCCTTCCAAAAACCAATTCACTGTCTTGTCAAGGTAGCATACCAGTATCACATCTCTGTAATGGCTCCTCTCTCTCTTTAGCATTAATGCTTCCTATTTCCGCTTGGGGAAGAAAACTTGTTTGATTTTTTTTTTTTTTTAATACAGAAGAAATTGAGATGGGGGTAATTTCTTTCCGCCCACCATCCTTTCCTTGTATTTCTGATCTTTCGGGGCTATGATTCCTTCCTTCCACTCAATCAACTGATACATATGTGTGAAGGTGATTGTTAAATAAACAAAAATTATTTTTTTAATGCATTCATTAAGTCCTTGATTGCAATGATGCCCTAACTGCTTAAATACCGTGAGGCACAGGGCACCAATGGCGAGATTCACCTGGTATGCCAAGCAATAGCATATGTAATCAGCATGGTTCTGCTTTGTTTCATTCCATGACTATTGAATGAGTTGATGACTGCGGATAGAGGAGGAGTATGGTCGGTGTGTGAAATTCGGAGGGAAGGCAAAGAATAACACCTCAGTGAATTCCAGTTTATAGGGTATCCCTAAGGAAAGGGTAGTAATTATCTGTTTAATGATTCCGCCATGCACCGTATTGTACCTTGTTTGTAGTGCAGTTTTCTGTGCTTGAAGTTGAATTTTTGAAGTCAGGACCTTCCCTTTTCTGGTAAAATGACCAGGAGATGCTTCCCATCCCAGCAGGACCATGTATAATTATGACACCAACACACTTTGCTGAATTTTGCTAGGAGAGGCTTTTTCCTTCTTTGCATGGACATGGTAGGAGGAATAGGGCTAAGGGATTGGAAATAGGAGATTTGGGGTGAGACTACCAGCCACCCTGCAATTAGATTACTAAATAAGGGAGAGCACAGAGATTAAGAACAAGTTCCCTTAGTATACCACTAGAGCACTAGGTAGAGGGTTTTATATGTTCTCACAGATTTTGGACTCTTCCTTACCACCAGCACTACGCCCCTGTTAAGCAAATTGGACATTAAAGTAATAAAGCAGGTGAGATGGGAACAAAAATTAAAAGGTACTTCCCTGGTATCTGAAATATTGTTAGAAAAATGCCCGAGGTCTAGGCAACAAAGGAGCTTTCTTCCTCCAAATTATCGATTGGCTCTTGCATGACATTTAATAAAAACTTTCCATTACCAGTTACATAACAGCAATTAAAATCCTCATCAATTCTATCTTAACTGCTTAGCATCTTCCACTGGGGAGCATTTTCCTTGGCAAACATCTGCAATAAAAGGCTATTTAATCTTCATAACTGAAACAGTCAGTTATGCTAATTCATCTCTTTTATTGTCAGTTTACATTGAAATCTCACACAGATCTGGCCTTCTGTACAAGGTTCACTAAGGCACTCTTTGGCTTGCCCTGAGAAACAAAAAAGCCCTTCACTTTTTTCAAAAGGCAGCTGAGGCTTAAGCTGGTCTCGCAGTGTGTGGCAGTGATGGATTTAAAATATTTTTCTCTGCAGCCTGTAGCTTGCCATTTCAAACACATTTTTTGTCTTGGATGAATTCATTTCATGATTGAAACCACTGAGTCACCCCAAATGTAGGCAATAAAACTAAAATAAAAAAAATCATTTCCCTGTCACTAACTCTACAATAGCTAGTATTTTAGAGCCATTCCCAGGTACAGTTTCATGATAGAGTTAATAAGATACAGTATATAAACAGCTACCAAATCTTTCCCTGCTCTCTCTGACCTTATACAAGTCATGAGAGAAGGAAAAGGGAAACATTCTTTTTCACCATCATGCCCTTACAGACATGTCAGTTCTCCTCCACCCCATCCCCACTTTCTAGTCCCTTAGGTGGCTTACAGAATTTTGCTTTACCTCAAATTGTGCCAGGTTTGTGATCTCTAGGCTATCCCTTTAAGAGCTTCCAAATGAACATTATCAAAGGCAAGGATGTTGCAGACTTTGAAGATATGAGGCTTTGCTTTCTAGTGCCTCTGGCTTTGCCTTCTGGCAGCTGGCTGCAGTGTTGAAGCTGTGAAGCTTCTCTCTCTACCTTTCTTGTTGCTCAGTTCTCAGTTTTAGCTTTTATGGGAGACATCTGTCTCCATGTCTTGCTGCCCGCAGTGCCCCCCTCCCCCCGTCAAACACACACGCGCACACACATTTACTCCCCACCAGAAGAATTCAGCCTTTAATGACAAAACAGGAATGACTCCATCTGCAGTACAGGCTTGGGTGCCTTTTGAATTGATAAAGGGAGCCTTGCTAAAAAGAAAAAAATCTTACAAATAAAGGTCAAAAATAAATCAAACAGGTATTTACACTTTAATATGCTCAATGTTTCTCTACTGTAAACTCTTCATAGCAGATCAATACCATTTAGGCAATTCACTCTCAACAAGCAGTAAGTCTTTCACTTCACCAGTTTCCAGTCATTTGATATTGTTAAAAAGACAGCCTAAAACATCAATTGGGGGCATTTTCCTCCTAAACTGAAAATGGATCACTTAAGCTTTGTGATATTCACTGAGAAGAAGCAGGATTGAGGGCAGTGGAGAGGGGAAAAATGAAACATATTTTAATAAGTTGATAAAATAAGTTGCATACTCATGTTCAGCAGGTCTAGATCACATCAGAAAAGATTGGCTTTGTTATACCGTCATGTTAATAATTTGTTTACTTGTAGTATGGATTGCCTTATATATTGATTTAATTATAAGTGTGCAAAAGGGAACAATGACTTTGGGTGTCTGACCTGTGACATTTGTCTTGTCAGATCTTGTCCTGGCAGCTGTGTAAATTGGTGATCAATGCCATTTCAAAGGGAATAAGGAATTCATTATTAGTAAACATTGAAAGAACTCTACAAGGTAATTAAATAGAAAAATTGTTAAACTGTTTTTGCAAGTAAAAACTAGACTGATTACTAAATTCAACTAATGAATGCCTCTGTGCCATCCCAAACCAACAGGATTGTTAATAATATATAGAAATACTAAAGTGGGCTATAAACACCAATTTAGCTCCCTAAATAGCAGAAGTCTTTTAGGGAAAAAAGAAGTAAGGGAATTTAATTCTGAGATCTTTCCCTTTTCTGTTCTTTTTTCCCCTTTATTTCTTGACCCACTAATTTTAAAAAACAATCAGATTTTAATTTTAAAGCACTTTTAAAACAATTGCTTCTGAGGCTTTAAAACCCAGCTGAATATTTAATATTGGATTAGCGTAAATCTGGGTTTTGAATGTAATATAGAAATTTTTTTTCACCACCACAAACTTATGTGGTGTCGCTGTGGCACAGTTAAACAGCTGCTATGCACCATCTTGTAGCTTGTTGCATTTTAGTGGTGCACAAAGAGTTTATTTATAGCTAGATCTTGACCTTGAGATGCATATCTTCCATTGGCAGTTGAGTGTTCTTTGGGACGGAAGGAGTTAAACAGGTGTCAGTATATGTAAACACATTTCCATTCCACAAAACAATAGTTGAATTTAGTAATCAGTGCAATGTGTTTCAAATATGCAATGAAGTAAACTAGAGAATACACCCCTAGGTAGTTACTGTGCCTTGGTTTAGCCCCCAAACCAGTAAGATAATGTCCCGAAGTTCATAAAGTAGAAAGAACGGGGAAAGGAGGAAACCATTTGAGCTTGATACTGTTCCCATTGAAGTAGATAGCTAAACTCCAATAAGCTCATGTAAAGGCAGTTTAGTGAGGTGTGGTAGCTTGTGTTTTTGCCATGCATCCTGTGGTACAAGAAAAAGGATTTGACTTGGCAGGTCAGCAGGAGTCCCTCTGCTTCTTTAATTTCTCAGGTAGTAAAATATGTGTTCTAAAGGTGGTACATGAACAAAACCTTGTCATGTCCATATTTGACCTTTGAACCATCGCTTTAAGGTGTAAATATGTCTGAACAATTGATACAGTGTAGTAAAGAATGCGTAGATCTCATTTGCAGACCCTATCCACAAGATTAGTGCCAATGAAGTCAGTAAGAGCTTTGGCAACATAAGAGATGGAGATCAGGCCTTAGCAATGGAAGTCATTGTATTTGATTATACAGATGGCTGAGGTGCCTGACTGAGCCTGGGAGATTCAGGTGTGTGTTATGTCCCCAGATCAGGCCTGATGGCTGCGTGATCCTTTTGCTATGTCCCTATAAATAGAGAGTCTGTAAGTGGATGCTATAATGAAAGACTTCAGGTAATCTTAATCGCAGTACAGCAGAAATGTTTTCTTCACCTGGACAGCATTCAGGAACCACATCCACTGGTTACAGACAAACAGTTCTAAATAACGTTCCAAATCTCACTGGCTCTGTTGGTCCCATACTATCACCACCACATATGTGGTGAGAAAAGGCATGCATACTTTTTTATTTAATTTTAGTTGTAATTAGAGGCAGATTTCATGAATTTGGGTCAGAAGAGATCATATTGAAATTAACTGCTTCCTTCTAATGAGTTTAAAGGGGAACTACTTTTGTTTTGCCTTTAGTTTACTTTTAGGTCATTAGTAATGGTGTCCAATATAATAGCTGAGAAAAATGCCAACAGACTATTGCTGATATACTATAAGTAAAAGGAAATGCCCCTTATCTTTCGATCTAGGATAGTACTCTGTGCGTCAGCAGAATCCAGAAAAATCACTCTTGATGAACACTGCCCTGGTATTTAGCAAAGAGGTGAGCAAAGGTCAAGTCCTCTGTCAATGTGCTTTAGGACGGTTGCTCAGCAAAGTATGGGAAATATTCTTCTTGCACCTGTGGTGGGAGGGCAAAGAGATACATGCATATTCAGGCATGGTGGTATTTAATGATTTTGAAAGCCCTTAGTCTTTTCCTACAAGTTCTTTACAAATTTGGCAGCCAATATTTCAGGTTAAGTGTAAAGGTCAGTCAGCTCCTCTTTTAATACACTTTGTTAGTCTAGTATTGAAAACTGTGACAAAAATCAGCTACTAATAAGTAGCATACCATCAGCCCAAAGGGATAGCCTCATTAAAAGAGACATTTTCACACAGATGAGTAATCTCCTAATAACCTCCTGACAGGAAAAATGCCCAGCCTGGAATGTTTCAGTGGCACCTGTGCAAAACAGTTGAATGTATAGAACTGTATGTCAAAAATAATCCCACATACTATCTTTAAGGACATGCTCTGTATTTGTATGAAACAAGGGCAAAGTTCATCAAGAAAAATGCCTTTTTTGTCTCTAAAGATTGTCACATACTTATTAAAAATGCAAAAGTCTTATTCTTTTTTTTTTTTTTTTTAAACCTTTTATAAATACAGGTCACAATTATGCTGAAAATGGGTAGATGCTATTATTTGAAAATATAAAACAGACAAAAGAATATTCACAGGATAACCATTTTCTTTTTCATTTAACCTCTTGCAAATGCCAATGCACCACTTCCCAAACTGCCCTTTCAAAAATAAAATGTTTAATTTTTATAACACAGTCTGTGAATCTCTGCTAGCTGCCAAAAACTCTAACCTGGATTACTCTGCAGTCTTCTTGCTTCTTTATTTATCAAGAGGATAGCCTGCAGTACAGGAAATTTAAAACCAAATTCTTGAGCACGTTTTAGAAGCATAGAGGTTTTTGGTTCAGACCAAGTTCTTGCTGGAGGGGTTACATTCAAGCTACCTAAATTCTTGCTTTGGTTTCACTGGATGGAGTAATCTTTACTTGCTGTACAGTGTATTGACTGTTTATCGATAGGGATCTATGCAGATCCACCAACTCATTGTTACTATAGCTCATTTCTGTATATTGCTTATAAAGTACTTGGGGATTCTTTGGAATGCAAGAAACAATATAAACTGCTATTATTATTTTATATTACAGGATTGTGTGAAAAAAGATGAATATTTTGGCTAATAAATGAAAATTTTTGTTAATGAATTATAAAAATGTTTGTTTATATGCACATTCAGTGCATGGCATGGCTTTATTATGGTGCAGGATGTAAGACTAAGCTAAGAGAGACTTTGGAAAACCTTGCTTTGGTGTATGCGAGTATAAAAAAGTCTTCTGTGTACTGCATCATTTAATGTAAGGCATCTATCTGCCTATCTGTATTGCAGGGAGCAGTTCCCAATGTAGTCCTATGGTGGTTTCTGCAAAGTATTCTCAGAAAAACATGGAGCTCTTCAAAGTCTAATTATCATTAAATCCCAAAATGCAAATCCCTAAATTAAATTTAGGCTCACTACAAACTACAACACCATAGCTTTTTTTATTTACTATTCAGTGCACAAAACGCCTTAAAAATTAATTGACTTCTGTTAAACATAGAGGCTTGTTTTCTTAACTTTTATGCTTTTATTGCTAAAGGATACAGAGTTCACCAAAGCACTGATGTATAAAAAGCCTTGAGTCAGTGAAGAAGACTGCTGTTTATTTCTCAAGCTTTCCAGGTTTTTGCTATGAGCCTAAGTTTATCATAGTGTGTAATAGAGTAAGCATGATAGTTGTCGGAATTTTTTGTATTCTAATTCTGACTCTGCAGCTAATTCATTGTGTGGATCTTGAGCAATTTACTTATGGCCAGATTTTCAAGAGTCCAACTCTTTTATTAAAGCAACTGAAATGATCTGATTTGCTCAGTGTTCAGTACCCAGAAATTCCCATTACTCTAAATGAGAGCAGTAAAATAATGAACACTTTTAGAAATCTGGCTCATAAATAGGCTTAATCACATGAGCAACCAAATGCTTCCAACTCCAGACCCCCTCTGCAGTTAGTGAATGCTGAGAATGCTCAGCAAATCCCAGGAACAGGACACTATATTTCTGAGTTTCCATAGGTATAAAATAAGGATAGTACTATTTAATTACCTACCCCACCGGAGTGTTTGCAGGATCAATTAGCTAATGTTTGAACAGCATTTTGCATATGCAAGTGCTATGTTTGCATTAATTATTATTGTGGTGTGTGAAAATTCCTGTATCTTGAATTGTAGAAATGAAAATTAGACTTGCTGAGGGCAGGGGAAGAGAGAGAGAGAGAGAGAAAATGAGTGGTTCAGTGAAGCACAGCAAGTGATTTTAAAAGAGACATCACGGGCATGGTCAGCAGGTAAGAATCAGCCAGCTGATACTAAGTGGAGTTCTACAGAATTATGGTAGCCTTGGAGATTTAGCAGCAGATCATTGATGATTAATGAGACTTGGGATGTTGCTTTTAAAAAAAAAAAAAAAAAAGAAAACCCTCTCATTTTGATTGCTAATTACTCAAAGAAAGACTAAGTCTTGCATTGCAACAGGACAACACATTTTAAGCAGAAAACAACAAAAAAATATTGATCATCTAGTTACTATGCAAGCAACTATGGAGAGCAGGGTCAGTGTGTGAATTCAAGAAACAAACTGGGAGTGTGAGAGCTTTTGCCAAAGCCAAGTATCTTATTTCAGAGTTTCAATTTAAAGATGAACTGAACCAGTTTGCAAAAGAGATACCTGTGGATTGTGATGTCCACCCATTCACAGAGTGCTAAGATTGATACAACTGTCTGGTTTTCATTGAACTAGAGGCTGTGCAAGGAGGGCCTGATTATGAATAATAGTTTACTATTTACCTAGCATGCAAAACAGTGCTAAGTGCTTTCCAGACATAAAAAGATTTGATATTGCTTGACTCTATACTGACAAATCAGACAAAAATGGAGGAGCATTCACTTTTCATTCCTTCCCAGTTTTGTTCTTTTTCTAAATCTTTACCTAATGTTTAGCCTTTGTCATATTGATTAATGCCTCACCTGTCCTAAATCTCGTAACCATAAGATCATATTGCTCCACATATCAACTTTTATGCATCAAAATCTACTCTTACATATGCACACAAACTCCCATTGACTTAAGTGGTGGGGGTGTACTTGACTGTAGAATATGGCTGTAGGTTATTCTATCCTGGAAGGAATATTTTTTTACTGAACAGAGTTCTGAGAGGACTGCTTTGCCCATTTGTAGTGGTAGTGAGGTACTGTCTATTGAAAGCATACCTGTGAAGAGCAGCACTGATACTTAGTGCCAATCTAAAGATATGAGTGCAATTATAACAATACCAACTCTAGCTTTTCATATTCCTACAATGACTCTGCCTAGACTGTTAAATGATCAATAAGAGCTGGTCTGCTGACAACAAGAAAAGAGGGCTTCCAGATCAGTGTTTAGTTGGCTATAGTGGCTGCACTATAGGCACCATAGCTAGCATTTTCAAAGGAGCCTAATGGAGTTAGATGAAAGACAATAGGATTTGGGGACCTTCTTGCTTTTCTCACCTTTTGAAAATCCCTTCTAATATCTTTAAACCTTTGGTTCCACACACTGAATCCATAGATATGTCCTAGATCTTTAGGTAACAATTCTGCTCTCTGATTCACACACATAATTTCATTCATTATTTAGGCACACACCACAGGACTCCTTGTTTGTTTTGCTGACCTAGATTTACATGGTACCCCTTTGGAACAAGTAAAGACATGGACTGTTTCTCAAAGAGCTTATAAAGTATGTTTATTATGACACAAAAATTGAGGATCATAAGTAAACCTCAGGACAAAAGTGACAATAAACAGATCACAAAGTGACTTCTCAAAGCCTGCGTGCATCTTAATGCTTTTATTGGACGTAGGAGGGGAAAGTGTTTTGTTGTTTTTTATTGAATCACGTCTTGTTGGGTAAAATGACAAAATTGAGATTTAAGAAGGGATTTGAATGAGGAGAAATGTAGCTTGGCAAACAGATTTTTTTGGATTTCTGCGAAGCGGATGGTCTGGAAGAAGGCATTCAGCTAGGAGTAAGAGAAAGGAATGAAGAGGATGTTGGCATCTCCAGGCTCAGAATAGTGACACAAAAGAGTAAAGACCAAGGCTGGAACTGAGTTTGGCACAGCTGAAAATCCAGCCAACTGTGTGCCACTAAATTCAACCATTATTAATACAGAACTTCAGTGGATCATTTATGCTCAAAAGCCAAGAGCCCATCTGTAATATTTCAGGCTACCTGCTGGGAGCAGTCAGAACTAGCAGGTCTTCTCAGAATGTACAGAAGACTTTTAGAACCTACCTGTAACAACATCTCTAATCTGCCAGGTGCCAGTCTGAGACAATCCTGTGGTACAATTCAACAACAAAACCAAGACTGCCTTACTCTCTGTTTCCCCTCCATCCCTGAACAAAGTGAAAAGACCAAGTCAGGAATTTGCTGCAGAGCTAACAAGAAGTGAAGAACTTGCAGTGTGCTACACTCAAAATCCCAGATCAATCACTCTGTTTTTAGCTGAGGAAAAGAGCATCAAAAATTAGATTTGACTGTGACCAGGATTTAGGAGGAAAAAGAGAAAGTGGCTTAAGCAACTGAGCCTGTTAGAAATGTAACCAGAGCCAGCATGAATGGATAACCCTTTCTCCTTCTCTACTTGTGAGTGATCAGCTAAATGAATGTAGGTTGCAGTTCCACTGAAAAACATAGCATGTGACAGTTGAATTTCTTAAGTCCTTAATTTTCTTAAATTTCTTAAAGGGTTTAAAGTCACCTTCAGCTGTTAGAAAGCATGACTGAGGAACTCCTTCACATGGAAGGCTAGAAGCCTGAATTCTGATCACTGTTCATCGGGGGTAACTCCACTGAAGACAGTGTAGTTGTGCTGATAGAAAAATGATTTCACTGAGATCAAAATCAGTTCCTTTGTCTCCTCCTCTTTTCTTTCCATGTGTCAGCCCTAGTCTACACTTGCCGCGCTTTTCGGCGGCAGTCAATGGGAGATATGCAAGATACGTAACATACCTTGCGTATCTCCCACCAACTTCTTAACTGCTCCCTACACATTACACTAAGCCGACCGGAAATGGCGTCTGGTCGGCATAGTGTTCCTACGGTTACGGAGCAGGTGTTACAGTTCCAGTTCCATATTCGATTGAGTGCATCTACACAGGTGGCTCAGTCGAACCCGGAAGATTGTGCTGACGGTGGCAATTTCGCTGCCTTCAGTATAGACTTACCCTGAGGTAAGTCTCTTTAATTCTCTTCTCCATACTGTGCTAGTGGTGCAGAATGCACCAGAGATAATCTGTGGTCTATATCAGCCTATATATTTTGGGGTAGTAAGCCACTGTCCTGCACTTATTAGCATATCAGCTTACCTCAGTTCCCAGTTCACTCTTTCATATTGTTTCCAAAGTTGTCCTGTGGCATTAATTGTAAAGACCTATGTAGGTGAAGATTGGACATAAAACTCACTCACCTCTAGTCCTAGCCTATCTTCATGCTTACAGTACAGTAGATCATTTTGGTTTACAAAAGGATGATATATGGCATCATGTAATAGATATGATGTTAGGCTGAATGAGGTTACAAAAGATCCCATTTTTTCCTATATTGAGTTACTCATTATTGTTTGAGACAGTGGGCATCCACTGCACAACAGACAGGATTGAACAAAGCGAACTGGTCTCAAAAGTGGTCTCCTGTGTTCATAGCCTAACAAACTTTGCCATCTGCTGCCCTCTGACTATAAAAGCTTCCTTGATATATTTCAGTGCTTACAGCAAACCACCCAGATGTTTGCCCACATACATTTAGGAACTAGTGGTGACCTAAGTTAGAAGGCAGTAATCACAGCTGTGGTCTTATTTGTTTAAATATTCATCTTACAGTGATCTAAAACTGAATGGGAAATGTGTGGAACTGGTTCAGCTAAGTCAAATCATAAATTGAGAATAGGTGCTAGAATGCAACAGAAAAAATATGCTAGCAAATATGGGTAAGTGTATACAGTATTATACTTCACATACAGTTAACCATGTAATAATCTAGTTTATATTATTTTCCCAGCAAGGATGTGAACAGTTCTGCTAGGGTAGAACACTGATCAAAAGTCTGACAGATTATCAAAAATCAAATTATCAAATTGGCAGTGAAAGAAATACAAGGATATTATGTGCAATAAAATCTATGTGGTCTCATGCTAGCAAAACCTATTCAGTTTCCTGTCAGTTAAATAATATACATTTACAAAAGGAATGCATTTTTAAGGTCACAGAACAGTTCATGGATATGAAAAATTGTCCAAAAAAAAAAAAGTGGGGAGGGGGCAAGATTTCAGGACTGTATGGCTCACTCCATTATGCTATTCTAATATGCCTGGTGTTCTATGCTGTTGGATCCTTTCGTACATCATTGCAGCTCAAATATAGACCTAGAGATATAGAAATTGAAGCCTTAAGCAGTTTGAATAGAATAGCTCAGTAAAAAACTGTGGCAACTTTTGTGCAGGCTATCTATTAACATGACCAAAGAAGTTGTTGCAGAATTACAACTGTAATTTCCTTTTTGCATTTGGTACTGCTTAATAAGTGGGCAGCCACATTTGGCACTAGCTGAGGTTTCAGTGTGGTCAGCCCCTTGTAAAATGTGATAATCCAGGCTTGACTTACTAATAACATAGACAACCATGGCGAGGTCATTAGCCAATAAATAAAAACTAAAAAAAAATGGACGTAACTTGTTTGTCAAGCACAGACTGGGGAAAAACTTTTTGGCCACTGGTGCCACTGGACATCCTAGAGATGGTAATACTGTCTAAATGAATGAAGATTTTTTTTTATAAGAGATCACATTTCCCTAAGGTTATGATACTGAGAAACAGATCATAGGCATATGCCCTTATTTGAGAGAGCTGTCACGGTTTCCACCTCTTAAATTTGCATCCCCTAGTCCACCAGCAAGATACCAATTTTTTCCAGCTTGAGCCTCCATCAACTAGTTTTCATGCATGCAGCAGGAGTCTGTGAAAGACCCTGGGTAAATTGCACACTTGAAACTGACAAATGAAAATATATAGCTGGATATTCTCTACCTATTAAAGAAGCTGCAGCCCAAACCCTTCCTTATCTTTCCCTCTCTTAACCCCTCGACAGCTCCATCCACACACAGAGGGGTAACCATACAGAACCCTGTGAAACTCCATATGAGACACTTTGCGGGTCAGCTGAGCCATCCCCTGATGATGTCCTCTAAAAGAGTTTAGCTCTTCCACAGCATCCTCCTCCCCACAAATCCTAAATTCCAGCTGCATCTCACCGCTGTATGATTGGAAGGGCCACCATCTCTCTGACATACTAGGGCAGGGGTTAGCAACCTTTGCCGGCCCCCGTGCCAGCCATGTCCCGTCCCCCCCGCAACCTTCAGCAGGTGCCAGAGGTGGGGCCAGCAGGGGATGGGAACCATGCATGTATGAAGGTTCCTTTTCCCTGCTGGCCTGGCCCTATAGCCTGAGTGTCTATGTGTAATTGCAGCCTACATTTAGTTTGTACTCTGGCTCCCATCAATCTTGTTATACTGCAGGGTGATGTCCCACCCACCAAAATGTATTGACCGGCCTTCTCCTGGACAGTACAAGTTTTATTGTCTGTTGTTTCTTTAAAAGATAGTATTTTTTCAGATTCTTATTTCAAAAAGTTATTCAGATTCTTAAATACACTGGAGTAAATTAAACAGTCAAACAGAGAGGTTTTAAGTGAGTACAATTAAGGCAACACAGAAGTCAGAAATAGTTATAAGAAAGATAAAAATAAAACATAACTGGTGCCTAACCTAATAAGTTATGTTAATTTGAGTGCAAAGTTTTCTCATCACATGTTTTTAAGTCTTACTTGCCAAACATCTTAGGTCAGGACCCCTTCTCCCAGAGTCCAACAAAGGCTTCCTTTGTGGCTTCAGGTCCCAAGAATGCAGTGGTCAAGAAGGTGGAGGGAGTGCCCTTGAGGATTTGGCCCTCCTTGTTTAGTGTTGGTCCCACTCTTTGAAAGACATTTCCAGCAGGAGACAAAAAAAGGTCTGTGGGGATGGATGGGTTCCTGTTGCTTTTTCCTCACCTGTTTGAGCTTCCGTTACTTCCCTTCCTGCTTGATGACTCTATGCACTGTTTAAATGCAAATAAAGCATATGTCAGACCCTCTTTGTATGATAACTTTCCAGCCTTCCTTCTGAGAGTGGGTTGGGCTTTGCAGTGGGGAAGAGTGTCCAGTTAGTGAGTGGTCTCCATTGTGGCCATCATACTGAGAAAATGCTATCAAACAATGACACCCAGTCACCAAAGCAACCCATTTAACAATAACCCTTTTGTAAATAACCTTGGGAAAGCTTCATCTCATAACACTCCCAACTTTGGGCCCAGTTTAGTTTACTGAATCAAAGAGGTGTAATGGATTTAAAGGCTTTTTTGTCTTTATAATTCGAATTATTATTGTCAAACTTTTATTGTTTTCCTCTTTGCATATTTAGACAAATTTTACAAACCTGTGCTCCTCAAGTTGGCATTAAAAGTCACCTGTGTAACAGACTGACAGCAGATCTCATTAAAAAGGGAGCATCTCTGAAAATCAGGATGCTTATTTATTTAGGTATCTGGCTTTAGGCACCCAAGTCTGACTTTTTCACTAATTCCCATGGGCTTTGTATCAGTCCCCCAAAATTGTGCCTTGAGTTAAGGGTAAGGTCTGCTCTACACTTTCAATAGCTTCTGTATCTCTTATTGATTTGCCACAGCTTACGTTGCTGTACCACAGCTTCTTTTCTGTACTGTGGCAACTGGAAATGCCCTCTGATGAGCTCAGACTTACTCCTTTTGAGGAGGTGTTGACCAGAGAGCATATCCAGGATCGATTGAGCGGGTCCCCACAACCTACTCGATTGATCCTGCTAATCAATCCCCAAGTTGCTGGCAGTGTAGCCATACGCTCAGAGGGAGGCTTGAAACATTACTCACATTCAAATGACAATGAGGTTTGTGAGCCAGACTCTGCACTTCCCACCATGATTTTGAAAATGCAGCTTTTTGTTTTCTCTCTTGCAAAAATCCCAATTTGATCTTGGCCAAGTGGCTAATTTTTCATTTCCTATTTCCTCATGTTTGACTGCAGGAAGGATGTGTTTGCTGAAGATGAAAAATAAGCCTTGTGTGTTCCAACAGCATTGAGGGATGTGATTTCCGACAGGAGATATCCAGCTGTTCACTTGTTATTTTCAGAGAGAAGAACATGATGGTTGTTGATGTTTTTGCATTTTTATGATTGGATATCTATGCTGCTACAGAGACCCATTAACAAAGCATTTGAATTAAGTATTCCTCTGCATCAGGCTTTGTTTGTTGGGGTTTTTTTTAATTTTCTGAGATAGCAACAACTTTCTTCAGTCCATTTTGCTAAGCTTTTCAGTTTATTCTCTCCATTTGTTACTGTTCTGGACTCAGCATTTTCCATGAGGCAGAGGAGAGAATCTACAGGGATAACTGTTCTTTTCTTTTCCTTTGCAGGCTAGATCCCTTAGGAGCTCTGTTGCTCAGAATTTTGGTAGCTTAAAAAACTATAGCTTCCCCAACCTCAAAGGCAAGTTTGATGGTTGAAACTTACACCAAAGTCTGTATTAAATGCTATGGACTATGAACTCTGGGGCCAAATTGTGATCATTCATGGAAAGACAGTGGTGCTACCCATCTGAGGAAGGCATTAAGAATTTGCCCCTTCATGTGTGCTTACGTTTTGGGTGGGCTGTCAGTACAAGAATAAATTTCACCTTATTTTCAGTTTAAAGCTCAGAGTCAAAAAGCCCACGTATGAATAACAGTGACAAAAAGACCCTTGCTCGTGATCCTGCAGAGATAAGGTAATTAATATGCTTAACCATGATGCGGTTCAGATCAACAGGAGTTACATAATACAGTATTAGATACAGGTTAATAAATACATGACTCTAACAAGGCTCAGTCCTTTGGCTTAGCCTAGTCTGAATATTGTTACTAGAGTGCTCTATAGCTATAGATATGCAAATAGTTAATATAAAATTTTGGGTGTGTGTACAAATTTACACACAAAAGCTGCACTTTGAAAATATGAAGAACAAAAGTACTTTCAGCTGCTGGTTCCATTAATTTTGGGAGGTATTTGCATTCTGGGGTATGAGAAGAAAGCCCCAGCAAAGCCAGTTACCCTATCAGCCAGTAATTAGTGTTGTAGTTTCTCCTGATAGAAACCTATCTTCTAGCAGGAAGTTCAGATTCCAGGTCTTGTTAGAAAATATTGTCGTTTAAACGGCCCTCATACAATCTAACTGCTTCAGTTTTACTGAAAGTTGTGCGCCTGCAGACATGGAGGAGGGGATTAGATTTACAAGCACAACTGACATTATTTGTGAATTGAACAAGACAGGGAAATTCACTGTGCTTGTGGAGAAGCTGTCTGGTGTTTGATGAGTTTGTCTTTGGCTCATGGCCTGCAAGGCTGAATTCTAACCATGTTTAATTATATATTCCTAGCACAATTGTCTACTACACTGTGGCTATGTGGGGATTATCTCCTAATGCTAAATATGTATGTATGTATTTATTTATTTTGCATTTTCATTTACTGACTTTGTTCTTGCAATAATAATTATCACATTTGGTAAAATTGTAACCCCAGGAAAGCCAGCTGTTTTGGTTTATATTGCTGATGTAGAATTCATAGAGTATTAGGGTTTTTGCTTGTTCTCAGATTTGTTTCTGACGTTCAGAGTGATTTTTTTTTTAATTAGTTTTTCTCCTAGTTCTCAGACTCATTTTTCTCTGGTCTGAAATGTGTACAGTTGTATGTGTGAGTTGTCCCCAAGAGGAAAGATTGCACTCTTCGGCCTTGTAACATGTTATCTGTAGAGTAAAAGTAAGGAATTTTTTTTTTTTCTAGAAAAACAAAATCCCAGATGGAAAAAGCTGAATTTGATTTCTGGTTTAACTCTCACCCACACACAGGCCTGAGGCAATGAGCAAAGCCTGAGTAAAAGGGCTTTGCTCCCATGCAAAAAGCTCTAAACCACAAGATGGACAAGGGAAGGATTCCTCCCCTGACATTCACTTTGGTAACTCTACCTATCCCTGTGGCCACTAGCAGTTGGGCTGGGAAAAGTGAATAGTTGGTTCACTGCTACCTCCCCACATGGGATTTTTGTACTGGGCCTGATTCATCTGTGGGGATGGGCCTAATTTCTTATCCCCCGTTTTCCACCAATAACCCAGGTGTCACTTATACAGCATGAGTTTTCTACTGTTTTGATCTCAAATGTAGCAAATGTGCTGCATTACACCTTATTCACAATTAAAGGAACCCAGTCTTTGGTTGAATAATTATTTTTTATGAAAAAAAATGAATTTTATCCAAAATAAAATTTAAGATGGAAAACATTGTATTTCATTTAAAAAAAAATGAAACCCCAAGTCTTTTGAATTCAATTTGTTTCAAAATTATAGGAGAATGCCCATATTTTGTCAATATTTTTATTTCTCCCTTTTCAACTAGAAAAGTGTGTGCTGGAGGGAAAGTGTCTTTGTTTTAAGCTAAAAAGTAAGAGAAAGTAACACAGAGTAAATTTAATGAAAACCAAATTTTTTTCTTTCAAATTTTTCTGGAGGGGGAAAACCTGCTTTGTTGTTGGGCCCAGAGTCTGAAAGATGATCCATATTACATTGACTTCAGTAAGTCCAAGATTTTGTCTTAAGTATAGAACTGGCTGCATTTTTTCAGATGAAAATTTTTTTTATTGGCAATTGTGCTTTTTGTTTTAAAAATATCAATTTGAAGGAAATGTTTTGTTTTTCTATCCGGAATATTAAAAAAAAATTTCATTTTAAGTTATTTGTTGGATTAAGAAGAAAAATATGCACATTGATAAGTCTCAGTACATAAAACAAACCAGGAGTCCTGTGGCACTTTTAAAGACTAACAGATTTATTTATCGCATAAGCTTTCATGGGAGAAAATCCCACTTCGTCAGACACTTTGAAGAAGTGGGATTTCCTCCCATGAAAGCTAATGCGATAAATACATTTTTTGGTCTTTAAAGTGCCACAGGACTCCTGGTTTGTTTGGCTGACCTACACTAACATGGCTACCCCTTTGGAATTTATCAGTACATAGAAATAGCTTATTACTTGAGAAACAACAAACGATCTTCACACTAATAACCTTTCTAAAAACTTTAAAGCATCTAAAAGATAAATGTGTATTATATTTTTCTTACCCTGTTTCTTAATTACCAAAGCTATCTTTGTATAAAAATGACTTCCTCCCTCACAAGGGCTATGTCTACATTTGCAAGTTAGAAGCTTAATTTGAATTAATTTGAGCCTTGGCCACGCTAGCCTTTCATTAGTTCAAAATAAGGGCTTCCTTAATTCGAACTAATACATTCGATTGCTTAGTTCAAATTAACGGTTAATTCAATCCGTTAATTCAAACAAAGTCAAATGTGGCCATATAAGTTCGAACTAACTGCTTAGTTCGAACTAATCAGCAGATTGACCTTCCTGCAACTGACTAATTCGAACTAAGCAAGTGCCCCACATGGACATGGCTAGTTCGAACTAGCATTCTAGTGGGGCCATGCTAGTTCGAATTAAGTTAGTTCGAATTAGTTAGTTCGAATTAACTAATTTGAACTAGTTTTTGTAAGTGTAGACATAGCCAAGAAGAATAGACCGTCAGTCCTTGAATACAGATAGGAGGTATCACTGTCCATTTTGTCAACACCAAAAATAAAACAAACTGGTGTTTTCCAAATACGCTCAGGGCTATATTCTGCATCAAATAACACTCTGAGCAAACTTACTAGGAATTGCAGGTCAGTGCAGAATTTAGCCCTAAATGACTACTTAAAGATGAGAACATGGAGCTCCATAGCTATTCTGTTTGATGTTACTCTGAAACCACGCTGTGAATAGAGCTATTGAGTGAGAAAGTGCTACTTTTCTAATCGTAACTTGATCTATAAATCTTGATGCAGTTTGCGTGAGATGAGATACATCTGTAGTAAAAGCCAAGTATTTATTATTTGTTAAGCATGGAGAATGTGTTCTGTGCTGCACAATACACAGAAGAAAACCTTTGGCCTGACAAGGTGAAGAATGATAAGTACTTACATGTGCTCTATGTGTTTGCCCAGCATTTGGACTAGGCTGTTGATTTGGCCATAACACCATAAGTGGGTTTTTAAGTGGTGCATAGGGTCCCCTATACTAGTGTGAATTTCAACCTTAAGTCATTTATTTTTTCCCTTTTAAATATTATGGAGTAGTGAGAGCATTTTTATAGAACTGCTGCAGCACATGGCATTACTGGACTCTCTACTTCCTTATTCAAATGATACTTAGTTGATGAGGAATGATTTGGGGGCTGAGCCAAAGCCCAATAAAGTTTATAAGAGCATTTACTCTCATGGGTTTGGATCAGGTGCTTAATGCATGATCTTTCTTCTTAAGTGTTCAATAATGTGTACCATGCACAAACCAGGGAACTGTTTCTCACATATAATTTTTTTAAACCCTCAAATAGTAATTAAGATGTTTAGGTCCAAATATACACATTTTACCTGCTGACAGCCAGGTTGCCTCTCTCTTTTTGGTGTCCCTTCAGCAAGTTCCTGGGTTTTCTTTCATCACAATTTATTGGAATGGGAATAAGTTCATTTGCCAAAAGGAGAGGATTATTTTTTTCTTGTGTATTCTAAGCATGGCAGGAGGAAACACAAGTGTAGGAACACTTGGAGTACTGCCCTGATACATTTAAAAAAATGCACTGAGAAGAAAATATTTGAATGTGTATAGGAATAACATTTGTATAAGTTTAAGTGCTCCATAAAGGGAGGATTACATCAGAAATTATAGGAAAATCCTTCCTTCAAAATTGAGAGAGGAATATATTCATTGCTCAGTACAGTGGTAAAACTGCAAGGACTTCACGTGTTCAATTTTTTTTTTAGAACTAGTTAGTGTGTGCTCAGAGAGCTAACCTTTAGCTCTATCACCTGATTTCAAATTAAAATGGAATGATGGCACTGAACAAATCCAGTGTTGGAAAGTATTATTAAAAAGGATTATCCTCAGGACTATCCATTTGCAGCTAAGCTAAGAAAGGAACAAAGTGATGAAAGGTCCCACATTGGGGGAAAAATTGATTTACTGTTCTTAATAGCAGTAGTCAGAGAACCTTCAAATCGCTTTATGGTAATTAACTAATTAATCCTCACAACTCCCCTGTGTGGTAGGTAAACTTGTATCATCTTCCCCTGTTTACAGTTAGCAAAACTGAGGCAGAAATAGATAAAGACAAATTTTTAAAAGCGTCTTTGGATCTTGGGTGCTTCAAATGTTGAGTACCAATCTCAGATACCTTTAAAAAAATGTCCACTGATTTCAATTTTGGTCTTTTGACACTTTAGTTACAAATAGGTTGGACACTCAAAAGGTGCACAGACATGGAGTCTAGTGGCACTTTTAAAGACTAACAAATTTTATTTATCTCATGACTGACATGGCTACCCCTTTGGAACTTATTGTCATCATCAAAAGCTGAGGCATCCCAAATTAAATGTTGATGGGTACATTTGTCCATAAGTAACTAAGCAACTCCTGTGTGGAGGCCAACAGTAGAACTCAGTCAGCACCATAAGTAGAACTCTAGACATCCTGATGCCTCATCTGGTGTCAGACCACCAGATTATGCAACCAGATGGTTTCTGCACTGAAACAAGTTGTAGCATCTAGTGGTACTTCTAATAATGGCTAAAGGTTCCTCAGAAGCGATGTCTTATCTCTCCTTAACTCACCAGCTGGACCAGAAAAAGGGATGAACAGTTCATGTTTATCTCACGACTAACAATCTCAAGACTGATATGCTCATGGATATTAATTGACAGAGTTCTTGAAATAACATATATTCTTCTGCTATCCTGGTCTCCAGAAAGTCTGGTTGCTTGTGTGGCTGTTTCCTTTCTAGGGAAAAAACAAAAACAAAGACTTTCATTTCATCTAAATATTGTGAGAGTATGTCTTCATAATTCTTTTGGAATTACAGATAAAATAGGAGACAGGGTTGGTTTCCTCCTCCCACATCAGTGTTTAACTCCCCATGATGTAGGTATTGAAACTGTTACACTTTGTTTGAAACACTTTAATAGTCATTCAGGGGGCAAGAGAGAAGGATTCTTCAGCTTGGTGGTTAGGGCCCAAGAGTAACACCTGGGTTCTAATCCCCATGCCATTTGAACATTTAAGCACTTCTACAAAATGGAGCAGCTTCAAAGGAGAGATTGAGAAAGGCCCACCCCAGAATACTACATAGCCCTTTTGAGTTTCAAATAAACGTGTATGAGAGCATTGACCCAAATCTTAATGTCATTATGAAATGCAAGGATTCAGCTACCACTCTACAATATAATAAAATTCACAAGATTTGGAGTCAGGTTTGACTTTGTCCCCAAATGTTCTCTTAGGGTGCGTCTACGCTTACAAGATAGGTCGATTTAAGGAGGCTTAAGTCGACCTAAACTACTCTGCGTCCACACTAGGCTTTCCTTAAGTCGACTTAATAACACCTCGTTTTAGGTCGACTTAAACCAGTGTGGACGGGGATTAGCGCCTAAATTGACTTTATTAAGTCGACTTAATAAAGTAATAAAGGGGCTATGTCTACACTAGAAAAGTAAGTTGACTTAATAAGGTTGACTTAACTTTTCTAATGTAGACATAGCCTTATTGTCAGTCAATAATCCCTTCCAATATTTCGGAGAAGGTAACATCACACATTTATATGTAACTCCTTGTGGTCTGAAATCCCTCATTCTTGATACATTATTCTTTCTCAGTATTACTAAAGAAACTAAGATGTGTAACAACGTACAGATGATATCAGTGCAGTATTTGGTGGTTATTTGTGTCATTCCATCTTTCAGTTTAAGCTGGAGTGAGACCCATATTAGAAAACATGGAGAATCCTAATGTATGTATTAATGTGAGCTAGAGAGCATTTCTGTGTAGAAGTTCCAGAAGGGTAACCCTTTTAGTCTAGTTCAGTAAAACAAACAAGGAGTCCTGTGGCACTTTCAAAGACTAACAAATCTATTTATCACATGAGCTTTCCTGGGTTTAATAGTTTTCATTCATGTTTGTTTCCCTGTGAAGGGAACCCATCCTATCTATTGAACTATCGATCAGAGTGTGTGTGTCAGTATTTTTTTAATGTATGTCAGTCTATCTGTCTTTGTCACAATGTATCCTTAACTTTCCTCAGGCTAAATGTTCAGACAGCTTTTTGTATAAGACATTGTTCAACTAATGTATTTCAAATTTTTCTGATAACTAGTTTTTCAGCTAATGTGGAATTTAAATTAAATCTGACTGGAATAAATAACTACACACATTCTATTTGTTACTGGAATGTGATTAAGTAATAAAAGTCAAGTTGCAATGTTTTATGAGACATTGATCCAGTTCCTGAGTGGATAAACTGTGAGCCTGAGGGCCAAGTAGTTTATCCCAGTAAAGGAATAGGATTATTTCAGAGTAAAACAGAGACAAGGTAATATTAACTGTTTTTTGCTTAAAAATTTAAAGGGGAATGGAGAAGCTTTTAATTTATGAAGTCATGAGTTCAAGGATCCAGTTTTCTCTTGCATCAGCTGATGGTGACGATTGTTCATTGTAGGAAGGACATGCAATCACTCCCGCAATTCAATTTAAGCACTGATTTTTATGTATATGTGAAGTTTTGCCTGATTTAGCATCAGTATGCTAAATTGGAGGTGAGCATGGAACACTGAAGTGCTATAACTTACCAGCTTATTCATGATCTGCAGTGACATTGCAATTCCATCATAGATAGTAAATGCAGGAAAAGATGCAGAACATTAATAAGCATGAGACAAATGCTTCTGACTGTTAATAATGCTAGTGTCAGAAAGGAGCTGAGGATCTCCACCATCCCCTCCCTTACATAACATTTGGGTGCATGTATATTAATATGTTTGTTAGAGTTGCTCGGAAAGCAGAATTTCTATCCTGTGAGAAATTCCAAAATTTCAAAAATGATCTTAGTTCTGAATCAAAACACAAAGCTCAAAATGTTGAAATTTATTCTGGAATGGGAATTCCAGCTAATATGGATTAGGAAACATTCAGACATTTCATTTTTGATAATGTTGAGTTGTTTCAAGAATGTCAAAAATTTCCATTTTGAGCATTGAAATATAATTATATACAATATTAAAATTATTATATTATAAAGGTCAGTGTGAAACACATCCGAACAAAGGGAGAAAGTAAAAAAGAATTCATTTGGACAACATGCCTGCAAAAATGGGCAAAATCAGATGAACATTCAGATTTTGATGAAACTGCACTACCCAGTGAAAATCTGTTTGGAAGAAAATATTTCTATCACCTTTACTGTTTATATAAAGTAAACTTATTTCTATCCTCAGATACACCAACATAGATCCCTAAGTAGCTTATAGATTTCCTGTTGTGCAGATGTGCATAAGCACAATAGTAACACTTTTCTCATTACATACAAGTAATGAGGTCAAAACAGAGCTCTTACTATGACAGCAGATCGTCAGCTGGTGCGTATCATTTTAGCGCCATGAAAATCAGTGCAAACTAGTGGCACATGTTAGTATGCTGTATTTTCAGAGAGAAGGGAGGAAGAAAATCCATGGTGACTATTTCCAATGAGGCCTTTCGCCTACATTGTTTATAAGTCACACAAAATCTTGATGTAAAAATACAGACCTATATTCTTGCATGGTCTTGTATAATAAACAGTAAAGAGTTTCTGGAGGAGGAACAGTAAAGAATGAGATGGCCATAAGCACTAGTCACTCTACACTGTAGTGGAGGGGACAGTGGTTAACTGGATTGTGTATAAAATCTCGTATTTTAAATAAGAGTCCTGTGGCATTTTTAAAGACTAACAGATTTATTTATTGCATGAGCTTTTGTGGGAGAAAATCTCACTTCGTCACAAGCTTTGAAGATGGGAAACTTACAGAATGGGAGGAAATTAAATGCAGAGGAGTGTACGACATAGGATCAGGTCAGGCTGTAACAGCAAATCAAAATAGATGTTAGGATTCAAACACTTAGGAACAGCACATAGAGGAAGGTGAGGTCAAATCACCTGTTGTAATGAGAGGAAAAACAGGACAGTCTCTGCGCAAAACAATAAATGGACACAAATCTAACATCAGAAATCACAACACTAAAAAACCAATAGGGGAACACTTCAATCATTCTGCTCACTCCATTGATGACTTGCTAATAGCTGTGTTGAAACAGATGAATAACAAATCACAGCTTCAAAGAGAAACTGCTGAACTCGAATTTATATGCAAATTTGACTCAGTTGTCTTGGGGTTAAACAGGGACTAGGGACGATGCCTGGACAAGGAAAGAGGCTGGTTGTTGAAAGCTACCTGCTGAGTGGCCACATTTCTGCTCAAGGAGGAGTGTTGCACGAAAGGATGTTGCTGAAAAAGGCTAAAGAAAGGTGCAGTGCAGCTGAAGAACTGCAGTGGCAGGGAAGATATGTTATCTGGAAGGGTATGCTGATTGTGGAAAAAGTGTCTGATAGAAGGTTGGTGAGTCTGCAAAAGAGAGTCAAGCAGAAAAGGTCTGCAAGGAAAGGAGCCTTAGGAGTTGATGCTTGTCAGAGTGAGAGGCCTGGTAATACAGAAAAAGGCCCTGGGTAGAGTGAGTCCTTATTTTTGGCTTGGTTATGGGGGCAATCTGTTCAACTCTTTGGGAGTCTCAGAGCTGGGAATCCACAGAAACAGGTGATTCGGGGGTTTTCCCATTGTAGTGCTTCCTTGTGAGATGAAGCAATAGCCCATGATATTAAAGGCAGAGGCCTGGAGACTGACAAAAGCCCATAAAGGCTAGAGTGGTGCTCAGATGTGGGAAGGAAGTCTTGAGATTTGGTACTATTGGAAGCACTGGACTTAAAGCTTCTTAACTAAACAACCAAGTCACCTTAGTGAGTTGGCTATGCTGACAACTAAGACAATGCGGTTCGTGGATAACTCCCAGGTGGATGGCCAGTAGCAAGTAATCCTGCAGGGAACAGCCAGGAAGTACGTCTAAGAGTACTGCAGGGAAACAGCTGGTGTCAATAGGTTGGGTCCAGTGCTAAAGTCCTGAGGAAAAACACAGGGGAATGTTTGCCAAGCTCCCTGAACCGTTAAGAGTCCACTAACTCAGCCCTCATATACATGAGCACACATCTTCTCGTACATCAGCATTAGGGCCAGTTGCAGTGGAGAGGGCAGGGGCTGCTGGCCTTTTTTCCTCCCCACATGGGTGGATGTGGAGGGGAAGGAGATATAGGTGGAGCCATGGTTCCATCCATCCAGCATGCCATCCACTGGGCTTTCTCAAAGGGGGGTAGTTGGGTGAGAATGTGCTATACCTGATGAAGAGATGTAAACAATTACTATTTCCTGTAACTAATTACCTCCATTCCTTCACCCCCCCATGAATATGTACACAGTGGAGAGCATGGGAGTCAGAGTCACAAGTCTTCAATAGACTACGGTGGTACAGTATATCCCTTAATTATGTGTAAATAGAGCATCTGTCTTCCACTGTACATATAAAAGTAATGGCCAAACTGGTGTGGCTCCCTTGACTAGAGTGAAGCGAAGCCAGTTTAAACTAGCTGAGAATCTGGCCCAAACACTTTATTCCATAACTAGCGGTAATAGAAAACATTAGAGCTATGGAATTTGTCAAGGTGGTTCTTCTGCAAAACAAACAAAAGAGGCAGAAAATGATAGTCTCTATAAGAGACTCTCCAGGATAACATCTGCAGCAAATTGCTCCTTCTGAGACCTATGTCTCTACTGGCTTTTAAGGCTTCCTGTTTTGTTCTATAACCATCTTTAAATATACGCAGGCACTGCTGGAAATAGCTGCTGAAATTACTGTATACGAGGCAGGCACATCTGGGATATCTGTAGAATACACCACATGCCAGTTTTTTGGAAGAGACAGAAAAATCGAATACACCTAACCTTGTATCATTCTCTCATTCCTCTTCTTTTTAATCCTCTGCTGGGAGTACATTGTTTCTGTCATCAATCATCATCCTTTTTTATGCAATGCCACTAATTCTGAATTTCTCAAGAAGGATCCGTTTCCCTCTGAAGTCAGTGGCAAAATTCCCAAATGACTTCACATGGCAAAAATATCAGCTTTACAATCCAATCCAGTTAATTCTAGGTAATCTCTTCATGTACCAAGCACATGATCCAAACAAATTATGTGAGTATGTATGTTTCTCTGGTGCTTGTCACCATCTCTCTTAAATGTATCTATCCACTGAGATACAAGAGTTTTTGCTTAACATGAACACCAGCTAGCCTTTACTGGCCACATGGGCACAGCTGTACAGAGTAATGCTCAATTGGAAAAATGAAGGGTGAAAAATCAGATATATGCTGCTCTGTTGACCTCACTGGCTATTGAGGTAATAAAGTTCTACAGCTATTTGTTTTGCCTTTATGCTGACTATAATGAAATGTGTAAATGTGATTCTCTGGGGAAAGCAAAATGTAGACAAAGGCATCTCTGGAGCGAGCCAGCCCTATGAAACCTTGTGCTGCTCCCAGACACCAGCAAGAGCACCCCGCTTTCACAGGATCTAATGCTAGAGTGTGACTTTTTCTGTATAGTTCATATCCTCAATTATATCTATAGTGCCTTATTCATCTATAGTGCCCCTTTTGTTCCCCTGAGGAGTGTAGAAGCTGGAGATAGTGCCTCTGCCTCTGAAAGAGGGAGAAAAAAACTATGTTGCCATGATTTGTAGCTGCTTTTTCATAAATGTTTCCGTCAGGTCATGGCCTACTTGGTTAATTCTAAGAGTTCACATTCATCTACTGCTACACAGCCTGCTTATAGCAGATGTTCACTGAAGCCATTTCATGCTGACTTATAACCCTTCTCTTTTTCAATATCTAATATGGAGGGTTTGTTGCATTCTGGACATAGAGTTAACTTGGATAATCATTGCAAAGCAGTCACTGACTTGTGAGCATTCTTGAATTCCAGTATTTGCAGGATTGCTACCAGTTGCAAAAAACTGGCATTGTGCTCTGACTGTTCAGCTGTAACAGTGAGCCATCCATGTTACTGACGTGGTAGGTCATCAAATGGCATGCGTTGTTCTTTGGCTATGTTTACATTAGGAAAAGTTAGGTTGATTTTGTTAAGTCGACTTAATAAGGTTGACTTTAAGTCAACTTAAAGCCAACCTTATTAAGTTGACTTAACAAAGTGGACTAAGTCGACTTAAAGTTGAGTCATAGAATCATAGAATAATAGGGATGGAAGGGACCTTACGAGGTCATCTAGTCCAACCCCCTGCTAAAAAGCAGAACCACTCCCACTAAATCACCCCAGCCAGGGTTTTGTCTAACTTAGTCCATTTTGTTAAGTCGACCTAACTGCCCTTAAGTCGACTTAATAAAGTTGACTTAAAGGTTACTCCCTGTCCACACCGTCCTTAAGTTGACTTACAGTGTCGACTTAAGGCTTAAGTCAACCTAATGAGCGGTTTTTATTAGGTCGACTTAATGAAAGTCTGATGTAGACATGAAGTAATTTAGGTCGACTTAAGGGTCCTTAAGTCGACCTAAATTACTAATGTAGCCATAGCCATTATGAGGCAAAAGCAAAATATTTAGAGACAGACTGTGCTGATTTTTGCACAGACATGCAGAAATGGAGGTCAGGGGAACCAAGCCAAACCCATGTTTTAACAGAGCACCTGATGATACGAAATCACTACCTCACTCAGTTCTAGTTATTAGTAATTACCTGCAGTAGGCTAGAGAGACTCTTGAGTAGTTGATAATTTTGATTACATGGATAACAAAAGAAAAGCAACCTTTTCACAGCACTTCTCATTGACTCTGAGCACTGCAAGAAGGCAGAATGCCACTATGGAAAATGGCATGCTTGCTTGAAATCTGCATACACTTCAGTTGTTACTTTTGATTTAGTCCTTATTACAGTAGTATGCTGTAAACACAGGAAACAGACTTTTGCAGGTCTTGTTTTTCTTAACGTTATAGCATCAGTACAATATCTGTGCCTCTGAGTTTCCTCTCACTGGAGCCCATCTCCACATTAAAGCCAGATAGTGATGTGCCCTCGTGCATGATTATGAAGTGGTGTGAGGACAAAAGCAGGCAGATCCTGCTCTCAGTTAACCAGTATAAATCAAGAATGGTTCCACTGACGTTACAGCAGTGTGAAAAGGGAATTGGTCCTGAGTGGCTCTCCTCCCCTCCCAGCCTTTGTACCTGCCATATCTGCAGTCTCTGGTCTCCTCTGATACTCACCATAACCAAATGGGGTGGGGAGAGTATTACCATGCCTCTATACTCCTTCTGGCACAAGTGACTGGAAGGATGCATTGGACCCTGGTAAGTGGTTGTTACAGAGTTATGCTCCCCAGCAGCTTCCTTCTAGAGCACCCACTGGGGCAGCCTGGGTTTCATGACTCCTGGAGTATGTGTGTCAGGAAAGAGAGAAAAGAATTGATATAACTTTACAGGAAAGCTGTCAAATCTAGAGATGCTCCTGACACCCAACCATCCCCATTGCAAACAACCTCAAGACTGGGGAATATCAAATACTACTATCCTCATTTTACAGATGAGGAAATGAGGGACGGAGATTCTCAAAGTCACAGATGGAGTCCGCAGGGCTATGTCTACACTTAGGAATTTAGGTCAACTTTTTTAAGAAGACTCTACTAAGTCAACTTTAAGTCGACCGTATTAAGTCAACTTAGAAAGTCTACACAGGACTCTTAAGTTGACTTGATAGGTGGAGGGAGAGCCAGCCTTGCAGGGCTGGCTCTCCCCAGACCAAGAAGCCACTGGCAGCTTGTCCTGGCAAGAGCCTGCTTAAGTCGACTTAATTTACTAGTGTAGACGCACCCCAGGAGACCTGGGAACTGAATCCAGACATCCTTAAGTCTGATTTAGTGCTTTAACTACAAGACTAACCTTCCTCCTGTGCTCTAATCACTTTCTTCTCTTTCCTAAAGTGGCTGGTATCTTGTCTTTAGTTACCTTTTCTGCCTTGTTTCTTTTAGCTTCTCCTTCCTTCAGGGTATTTTTGTGGGAGAAATAAATCAAAGAATGGAGTTTAAGATTTACAGCATAATCATTGGGGTCATTGTGCTCTCCTGGGGTGTAAATGACAAACACCTGACCCAGTCACCATGAAAGTTTTGTCTCCTGCCTTCTCTTCCTGACTGCTAGTCCCTCAGATGCATAACTGTTGAGACCTGTCATGGATATGTTACCCGAAGATCTTAACTTGTTTACATATATAATAATTTTCCTGGAATCTTTGAGTTTCATTGTAACTTGAAGGAGGAGAATCAGCCCACTCTATTGCATGCTGGGCTTGTTTTTGTCAGCATGCACTCCTAATCACTTGGCAATTTCTTATGCAAATTGGAGGAGCAGATGCTGAAGGATTGCTTTCAGAGCTAGCTTTTGGGGGCCTGCACAGCTGATACCTGCAGATTTGCATACTTTTGTGTAAGACTTGGTAGACAGGGCTCAGTTCTACAGTGCATTTGTGGACTGCCCAAAGCTGGTTGTGGTGCCTCTGGGTTGGTGAGTCTATTGTGCTAATTTTGTTTAAATAAATGGGCCCAACAAGTCAAACAGTGCTAACTGATCCCTGTCACTGTGCAACATTAAACGGTATTAAACAAGTTCAAGGTGGGGTATACAGAGACTTCAGCACTATGGCTAATACACCAATAAAAATCTTGTTTAATCCTTTTATTAAAGTTACAGAAATAATTTGAAATGTTAAATATTAACTAACTGTTCTTTGTGGCCATAGAGAATCTTAAAAGAAATCTTCCCTGTTTGCAGCCCTTTAGATGGCATTAAAGATGGTGCCAACTGTACTCTGGGGAGGAAAGACAAGAAGCTAGTTGAGATGGACTGGAGCTGCTGGTGTTGCTGTTGAAGTCTGATCTTCTTTCCTAGAAGATAAAACAAGACAAGCGCACTCAAGAAGGGAGAAAAAGAATAGCAAAGATAGAAAATGCAGCTTTGGTCTTGTTGTATTGACTCCCACTTGCAACCCTACTGCTAGAAATGCCCAGGCAGGGCACATAGTTTTAATAGCCATTCCAAGATCTGGCAAACTTGCACCAGCAACAGTGTGTTTAGGATATTGCTTTTAATTGCCTCTTTGGTTACAGGCTTACAGCAATGTTGCAAAATATAGTCTGGGTGGGTGAGAGAGCTGGGGGAAGCAGGGGGGGGGGGAGGAGGGGTGGTATGAAGAAGTGAATCTCACATCCCAGCTCCTCATTTGGATTTAACTGGGACTAATGGAAGTGGTGATGTCATCTGAATCCGTCTCTCTGATCTATTTTGGTCAGGTCATCCTGATTCATAAAGATAGCAAAGTTTTAATGATTTCACAGTGGATCCCAGGGCCCCAGGAAATGGTGGGGTTGGTACCATGATGTGAAGCTCAGTCCTTCCTGTTCTCCTGTCTCTCAGTCAACCTAATTAGACAGATGGCAGGCAGTCTTTGTCACAGGGTCTTTTCCTTTAAGTATCCCCAAAATAATCAATTGGTGGAATAGCCCTTCTCCTCCTTAATTTTCCACCACTGAGGCTTGATTTTCAAGACACCAACAATTCTTTGGGCTCATGCCTCGTAAATAACACAGTCCTTGAGACATATCAATAGGCCTCTTCATTTGGACTAATTCAGTCTTCTGTTGTCTTTTGTGCACCTTTTCCCATCAACATTATTATTGTAGGTTATTGTGACTCTTTATGGACTTTCACCCACTTCTTACAATTGAGTTTGCAAATAGGGGAGATTTGTTGGCCTGGTTATTACAATAGTCTCCTATGATTCCTCCTGCTCTGAAGGGCCAGGAGGCATCCAGAATAAGGGTAAGGAGGAAGATGGAGTGTGCTGGTTTAAATGAGAAAGTCACAAAAAATTGGGGTTCTTGAAGGAGTCCCACATAGGAGTCCCCAAAAACCTTGAAGTCAGAACTCTTTAATTCAAAATGAGTAGTGTTTAAGAGGCTATCTACTATCTTGTTATTACTCCCAAAGTCCTGAACTAGTCCTGGCTGTTTTACTTGCTGCAGATTATTTTAAAATATTTTATAGCTTTATTTAGTGTTCCCGTTCACCTGAATGCCTATTCTGCAGTCTTATCTGTCCTAGAAATACACTCTTGGGTAACTTTGATAATGGTTAATAGATAGAGCAATGGGTTGATTAAAGTACAACCATCTTAGCATGTTTCTTAACTTGCATAATTATCTTTAATTAACAAGCCCAAAATGTAAACTGTTTTGATGTGCTGTGGTGACCACTGGCAAGTGAAATTCCCTGTAGAAAGGGTATTTGTGGATTCTGAGAGATCCTGCAGGGAAATCAATGACATTTTAATCTGCATTAGACATTGTTCCTGCAGAGAGGAATCTAAAAAAGCTACAGATTCTTACAGACAGCAGTGCTTTTTCTGTTAATTGTATCTCTTGTTATGTAAAAATTTTTCCAGGTGACTTGCAAACGCAAACTTTTTGCATGGTATCTTTGATTTTTTTAGCCCCAAAAGGTGTCATCTTAGGTTTTATATAAGGTCTACAAGCAGTCTAAAGATTAACTTTTTTCTATCTGATCTTCTGAAGATTAGAAACAAACCACGCATAATCCCCTATTGCTATCCAGAATGCATTTTTGAAATGTTCCTCTAATTATCCAGACACTAAGACTAGCACATTGTATAACATCATACGATCCTATCTAAGTATTATTAACAGATTAGTGTGCTGAAAAATATAGAGCATTCCCTGTTTGTAACTTTCATGAGTGCTTTGCTGCCTCTCTGTGCTGTTCTTTGTAATTTGAACCTTGAGTTCCATGCGGGGCTTGAAGCCCGTAAGACTCACAACTCCCATGAGTGTATAGATTTCAAATAAACCCTACTAACAGCAACGCAGTAAAGGCTGAAAGGCTGACATAGTGTCTTGGGCCAAAAGTAGAGATGGGGTAAACTTTTTGAGGAATAGTTTATTCATTGAAAAATGTGGTTTTGGGTCAACTGAAAATATTCCTGAACTTGATATGAATTTATTAAATACTTTTGAGCAAACCAAAAAGGTATCACCATAATAAACCGCTTCATTTCAATCCTAAACCATTTTGTTTAGACTAGGGGTCGGCGACCCAAAAGATAAGAAGAGCCATTTTAAAAAGTTCCTTCAATAACCAAGTGTTTTGAGAGCTGCAAGGGGTGTAGCCTTCTGGTTGGGGGTGGGGAACTGGGCCAGAGTCCCCTGGTGGGGCTTGCCCACAGGGTCCTGGAGTCCAGAGCTGCAAGGAGTCTGCCGAAGAGCCTAATGTGGCTCCAGAGCCACAGGTTGCAGACCCCTGGTTTAGACTTTGAGGTGTTTTGACACAAAGAAGGAGCTCACAGAACTGGGGGAGCAGTGAGTGCTAGCATCCTCAAGAGGGTTGAGTCTTGTGGATAAAGCACTGATGTGGAGACCCAGGTTCAATTCCCTTTTTCTCTTCAATGTGGGAAAAGGTTTTCAAGTTGGGTCTCTTACGTTCCAGGAAAGTAAACCGGCGCATGAGCTATCAAATATTCTGACATAGTGCTTTCTTAATATCACATCTGTTCCACTCCTTAGAAAATAATTTAATAACCAGTGACATAGGAACCTGTAATTGAGTCTCTCACAGCCTATTCAAGAGTCATAACTACAAGGTTACTGTTACTACTTCTGCCCAATGACTGCAGTCATTCACACTGGCAATTTACAGTGATTCATAATGGCAATTAATAGCTGTTGGACCAAGGAAAGTGCAATATTACAACTGTATATGTAAGTGGGTAATAGAGTACCTAATTTTTTGGATATCCTAATATTCAATTTGCACATGCAACCACTAAGTGCATGTGCAGTTATGAGTGTTCTTCTGTGCACACATTTTGTGCAGCCATACCTCTTTTTGCAGTTAGGGTCTCTCTCTCGCTCTCTCTCTCAGGCTATCTATAACCTGAGAAAGTCTAGCAGCTCTGTACAGTATAGATTTTTTTGCTTTGTTTACACACCATTGATTATACAGTTCTCTACAAGAAGTCCTGAAATAATCCTCTTCGGGAATCAAGTTATAAAGAGATTACACTATAAAGAGAAATATTAGCTAGACAAAATAGTTCATTGGACTATCCCAACTTGTTATAGAATCTTTCATATTATTGTCCTTGTTCCTGCAGTTCAATGTCAGACTTCACTTTCTGTGATCTTCCTAAGTATTCCCTAACATTTTAGTGTCTTCTTATAAAGTGGAAAAAAGATTTGGGTTTTTTTGTGTATTTTGGGGGGGGGTTGGGTTGTAATATGACTGATACCAACTCAAATACATCAGCTCTGCAGCATCCTACACATGACTTGGAAGCGCTGTGACAGACTGAGTCTCATATGAAAGCTGCTTGTTAGTTGATCTCAGGATTGGCAGTTCTACTGAAGGTGACCCAGATCTTGGCAGCTCCATATCTGCTGGTTTCATGTCTGGAAGATTTGTGCTCACCAGTGCTAGGGTTCCCATTATTTGAACAGGCAGACACCAAAGTAAACTCTACCTCTAGCCTACCCCAACGGAGCAAACTATGTCTACTTAGGACTTGTCTACAAAGTACAATAAAACATGCCCCAGGGTACAGTTTGTAAAGTTCACTAATCTTCTGTGCTCAACCTGCAGTACGTAGATCTTGCGAGCAAGTTCAGCAAGGTACCTAGTTTGCTTTAACATAGTCCTTAAATCTTCTGAACTTCGTGGGAGGCAGAGTGCTCAGAATTATTTTATTATTAGAGTTGGATTTTTAAAATTTTTTTGTGGAAGACGGGGAGTCTATTTCAACCAAATATAAACTTCTGTGAGGAAATTTGGGGGTTTCAGTTTTTCAATACAAATACCCTCCTCCTCTCCCCCCCCCCCGCCCTTCCCCCCGGCAATATCCTCAAAAGAAACCAAAATTTTCATCTAACTTGTGTCACTGAAAAATGCACGTTGTCCAACACTAATAATAATTGAGAGCAAGTAGTGTGATGTAATTGGAAACAGAACTCAGGGGCATGGGGTTTTTTTGTTATTGTTTTTTTCCCCCTCCCAGCCTTTAGCTCAAGTTCAAGGCATAGTCCTACTTCCTCTCTCTTTATACTTGCAGGAATCCTTGTAATCTCTGCATGTTCTAATGAAAATATTTTTAATGCTTGCCTCCGTTCAAATAGAGCAGCTTTAGGTTCACAAACTCCAGAATGAATAACTGTAAAGGTAACTCTTTTTGGAAAGACTAGCTGGGTAACAGCAGCAGATCTCCTCTGAGGCCAATTAAATGAAACAAACTTGAAATTTCTAGGAAATAGAATTATTTAGTTGACATTCCTAAAATAAGTTAAAACAACCGTTGACCAATGTAATTCTTTTTCTTTTTTGTTTCTTTTTTCAAACCAATGCCTTGTCCACCTTTTCCACTCTTACCACTTCAAGTTATTAAATAAAAACATCAGAAGGGTTGTTTTGATCTGACTGAGGTGTTCCTGTTGGCAGGGAATGCGAGGCTGAGGAATCACATCAAAATGTTGATTCAAATGGAAAGCAAGTCAAAATCTTAATTCCCTATTATGAAGCTATACATTATGAACTAGGCCTTCAACAAGTTGGCCATCTACTTTTAACCCAACAAAATATGTGCCTATCTTCTTCAACCATATTTTGTACCACAGAAAGGAGAATTGTAGGCAGAATTGAGACAATTAGATATCTAAGCATTTTAATTTTTCCCCGTTGTACACTTCTGTAAGTGCAAATCATGTTTGTAAAAACGGAGGCTAGAGCTCAGCACTTTGAAAATGTATTCTAAGAAACACAAAAAGGTAAGTATTAGATCTACTGGCCAGCTTACTGTTGTTGTTAATACTCTAACTTGTGCATAGACTTCTTATGATGATTACGTAGTCTAAATTGATTTTTGATGTCTACACCTCGTTAAGGAAAATGAATTAGGGGAATGTTAGCTTTTGGGGGTTGGTTTGTTTGTGGTTTTTTTACACTACTCGGTTAAAAATAGAGTTGAAGCATACTGGGATGCCTGTAATTTCACATCAAACAACTTTTATTTAATGAAGGCTTAGGTTATGTCTACACTGCGGACCTTACAGTGGAAGTGCTGCTGCTGTGCCACTGTGTGGTGTCCCGTGTAACACTAAATGCCAACATTAGAGAGCTATTCCACCAACATAATTAAACCACCCCAACAAGCAGTAGTAGCTAGGTCATCCGGAGAGCATCTCACACTGACATAGCACTGTCCACATTGGTGCTTTTGTTGGTAATACTTGCATTGATCAGGGGTGGGAGGCATTGTAGGGGGGGGTTTGTTTTGTTTTGACACCCCTGACTGACAAAAGAGTCAGTGTAGACAAAGTCCTAGTATTTGTGGTATAGCACAGGATGCACAGTAGATTTTTTTTGGGGGGGGTGTCTTCCAGCCCTTGTGTTAAGACAAGCTTTCTTTTTTTAGATATTCTGGTGCGTATGTGCTGGAAACTGTCCTGGGTGCAGCTGCCGCCTTGCTTATTCCTCATCAGGAGAATGAGCATCTAGCTGCCACTGAAGTCGATGGGAAATTTGCCCAGGATCTGACCCACTCTGTCAGACAAGAAAGGTAGACATTATTAATATCTGCTGAATGGGAGGATTGTGTCCAGTGTGCACATGTACAGGTGAAAAATAAAAAAAAAAAAAAAAAACCTCAGAAGTGACTTTTCCCACAGCATCTCATGTATTACATTTTATCTAAGCCAAGCAAAATCCCTGCATCAGAAATGTCTCTACCAAGTTTCACATTTTAAGCTGTTGTAAGCTGTCATGCTGTTCAAACAGAGGTGGTTATGATTTTCTTTTACAGTGGCAGAAGTATATTTTTCTCCCATAACTCCATTTCAGCTGCAAAGACTTTGCTCAACCATTTCATAAAAATTCATCATCAGTCAGTGCCCAAGCATGAAACATTTCTGTCCAAAAGATGAATGTTTCAGGAAGTGATGACCATGTGGAAACAGAAGCTTACAATGGAAACATGTTCAAACTTTACTGATAACAGGTGTGGTAAGCCCAAGTTATAATAACTTTAATAGCACCATTCACCCAAGACCGTCAGTGTTCTTCCCCCATTAATTCTCATAGTACCCCTGTCAAGTTGGTAATTATTATTACAGCCATTTTTTTTTAAGTTAAAACTTTAATAACATTGCTTTCTACCTTTACCAGATCTGGCTTCCATTCTTGATTAGTTGGCCAGACAGAAATAGTTTAGTAGTTTCATCCCAGATGACATTTAAAAGCAAGTAGGGGGCAGTTGGCAATTTCTGTTGAGAAGAGATCTAGGAGTAGAACCGCAGAGGTAAAGCATATTGAGGCGGGAACAGGAAATGTACTCAGAAAAGCTGTAGCTGTGACAGTGGCTCCTGGTCACAGTCAGTGGCAGTAGTCTTTCCATTGTCAAACACCAGATTCACCTATGTTTTGGAAAGAAGGTTTAAAAAAAACCAGTGTTAACGAGTCTATAAGGCCCAGGCCACGTGTAATCCTATCATATTAATCACAAGTGAACTATGCTCATGCGGCATTTGCTGTAACATGCAGCTAACTCTCGGCTGCCTTCCTACTATTGTCTTAAGTAAAAATAGAAAACAAAAGTATTAATTCCCAGGTAAGGATTAGTCATGAACTTGTTTGAGCAAAGCGCTCATATTCCCTTACCAGTAAAATTTAGATTAAGAGATAGCTAATAGTATTTCCAGAGCAAGGTCCTGACCAAGCATACCCTTCAAAGCCTTGCTCATACATTTACTCCTATTTGACTTCATGAAGTCTTAGCATAATAAAGCCAAGATTCCAATCCATTGTAGAGATGAGCTACATTTTGAGGGGAAAAATCATCCATCCAGAATTTGAGCCTCCTAATACATCCATTTTGGGATGCGTCCACATTTTTCATGATGCCTTGGAGCAGCCAGGTATTTTGCCACATTCCCTTTACTCTATTTTTTCCTATTAGCTGTGAAGCGCTCATTTATTTATTTAGTCTCTTTATTCCATTGACTTTTCTTATGTAAATTCACATTTTGGAATGTCAAAAGAGTAAGAGTTGCTCTGTTAGGTCCTAATGGGGACACTTTCCTTTATATGTTACTGCTCCTGAAGAATGACAATTTGAGCTTTGGCTCTTTCTTCTGATCTTTGTTTTGTTTTGATTGTTGGTCACCTTGTTGGACAGTAGGAGCTAACACACACAAAATCTTTTAAAGAAGCTCAACTGTAATGTGACATCATTCAGCAAGGTCAAATGTTTGGTGTTCAGTATTTCTTTTCTTTTCAGAAATGTGTCATGAAGTTTAACAAAATCTCATAGCTTTAAAAAGAAAAACAAAAATAAACAAAACCAAAAACACAGAACCAGCAAAATCTAGTATCACATGCTATAAACTGAATAGTTACAACATTTAAATCAGGCCAGTGCCTGTATTTGTGTAAGATATATCACAGTCTGAGAATTCCTTTAATAAATATCAATAATGCTGGTAGTTTTTATGAACAGATGGTCTGTTTCTGACATTGTTTGCCTAAACTTACAGCTGTACAGTGGCCTCATAGGGGCACACTATTATGCTCACAGAGAAAACAATGAGCAGTTAAATATGAGGGCAAACACCTGCATCTTCATACACAACAACAGAGCGAAACATTAGCACCATTAACTTGTTGGGTTTTTTTAAAAACAATTTTATCCATGGCTTTAGCAGCCTTTCTTTGAAGAAAAGGTGTAGCAACCCCCCTCCTTCAGGGAGATAAAATATAAGAACAGAAAACCTTTAAACATATGCTATTTCAAGATTTCCTCCTTTTCTGTTTGAGCAGGATGGGAAAAGTCTCCTTAGCATGTCTACAATGGAAAATAAAGAGGCCACAATACATTTTGTCTTGTTCAGTCTCCACATAACTCATTTCTCCCTGAAATAGCTGCTTGACATCAGCACAGAAAGTGATCATACCTAAAGATAGGTATTTCCCAACACCCCAATGTTATTTCATTCTTTGGTATGGAAGCTACATTTTAACAATGACATTTTGTCAAAAGACATTCAGACAAGAAAAGACAAGGCTAGACAGAGAAAATAATGTGCAATATGCAGGAGTGCTGTAGAAATTATGCCAGCGGTTTACCATTTTGAATGAAATCAAAATTGAAATCTATCTGATGTTCAAGTATTAGTTATTATTTGGACTGAGGGAGTGCCTAGAGGCCCAAATCAGGATTGGAGCTCCATAGTTCTGGGTGTGGCGTAAGCAGACATGGCTTCTACCCCCAAATAACTTGCAATCTAATTTGAAACAGGATGCAGCAAGTGTTTATTATAAACAGTAGAAGGGTGGGAGGAGAAAGGACAAAGGCAAGTATGCTGAGAACACATACTGATATGGATTAGCTCAGGGACACAATTTGTAGGGTCTGAACCATTTAAAGGTATCTTTTTTTTCCTTAAATGAATTTCAGCTATTTCAGCTCCCGTTGGTCGGTTTATTTCTTGTAGGCATAACAACTAAAGTAGGTTTTGAGGAAGGCTATGAAAAGTTGCCACAGGGGCTAGTTTAGGGAGGATATATTGCACGAAGAACATTGAGGAAGAAGCCCATAAAGGAACACTTCAGGCTAGGATCACTAGCAGAGCTCAGGGATTGGAAATCAATAAGAGAAAAGTGATTAGACAGGGGAGGTTATGGTTGTGAAGGCCCTAAAAGACTGGTATAAGAAACTTGAATTTGATGCAATGGAAAATGAGGAGTCAGTGGAGAGGTTCAAAGGCGGTAAATACAATCAGCGTGACAGGCATGGAAGATGTTCTTAGGAACTGTATTTTGAATGGATTGAAATGTTCCCAGCTTGTATAATGATAGGCAGTGACAGGAGCTGCACTTTACAATCCATTCAATGTTCCTGACCTTCATAATGACATGTTAATGACAAGCACTTTGCAGGTCAGAGCAATATTCTTATCTGTGAGGCTTTTGACTTCCATGAATCATCGCCAGTGAATTCACTAGGGTTAAAAGTCTCCTCAAGGTCCGCAGAGTCTGCAAATCGAGCTATATACAGGCTTGTTTTGCTATTATGATTTCATATTAACAGAATGTAAATGCTACAAGAGATTGTATGTTTAATGCTTTAATGTTCAAAAAAAACCCCTTTGACTTTATTTAGTCATGTAAAAAATCAAATCTGCTTTGAAGTAGCAAATAATTATCTCTCAAAGATTCTTATAAAAATGAGACACAGAGTGGTGAATTAAGATTCCTGATTTTCCTAAACCAGCTCGGTTCCTTTGGCACTCACTATGAATACAGTGAGGATGACTTTGATTGGATCCTACTATAGCCTATAACCTGGTCAATTAAGTTCTATAGGGCAGATTGGTCTTCTCCCTTTGTTGGAAACTTTTTTCTACTGCCACTGTAAACTACAAAATGTGCAGACTATCACTGTTGTGTTCTCAAACAGCCCCTGGACATAAGCTAGAAATGGATCTCCTTGTTCCTTTGGCGGGTGTTACTGTAAGTGCTAATTTCACTATTCCTACACATACTTGATAAATTGATAAACTGAACTTCCTACATGTTAGCCAGGATAGACTAATCCTGGAAATTGTTCAGATTGCCTGGAGATAAGCTTAACCATCAGAGTCAGGGTCATAGGGCTGGTAATGGAAACACGACTGAAAAAAAGATTAAGGGACAAAATAAATATCAACCATAGGCTTGGGTTTGTGAATGCAATAATGGGGAGATAATGTTCAATTTGGGGGATTCTAATAAATACATGGAATTCTGACTCTCTGCAGCACTCAAAAGTATATAAATGTTTAATTTTGTGATTAAAACCCAAGTTCTGTCAGCTAGGCAGTGAAAGGCAGAGGGCTAGCAAAGAAGAGGAGAAAGGGGAGTCAAGACCCATTTTAAGGCCATTGGTAGGAGCAAAGAGATCTGTGACCTGATTTTGCCCACGCGACCTCTCCTTTACTTTACACATGTAGAAGCCACATGGAATTATTAATTTCTAGGTGTGCGTCTACACTGGTAAATTAAGTCGACTTAAGCTTGGCTTAAGTCAACTTAATGTGCCCTGCGTCTACACTACACTTTGCTTAAGTTGACTTAATTAGATTGCTTAAGTCGACTTAAGGAAAATAAAGTCGACTTAATGAAAATTAAGTCGACTTTATTAAACCACCTTTCTACTCGACCTAAGGCTTAATTCGACTTTCTAAAGTCGAATTAAGCCAGTGTAGCCCTGGGGTAGCCCTAAGTCGACTTAGGGCTACCCCAGGACTACACCAATGCCCTCCCTGCTGGGGGGGGCACAGGGGGAGCCTGGCATGCCCCCCAAAGGGCAGGGCATGTGGGCACAGTGTGACACTGTCTGGATTTAGGGAAGCATTTATGATATTATTTTCTATGGATATCTCATAAATGCTATAATCCATAGGAACTATGTCATGTTTGGTATCAATAGAAAGGTAGTAATTTGCTGGGAATGATTATATAGTTTATGTCTAGGAATTCTATTTTGATTAGAAGTTAAGAATTTGATGTTATATCCATACTTTAACTTGTGTCCTTCTGGAGAAATGTTTAAAGGTGCAAGTGTAGACATAGCCTAGGAGTGCTGTGGATTTGGATCATGGTTGTGAAGGAGCCACATGCCACACCATAGTGGGACAGAGCCAGGGACACAACTTCTCTGTGTGGCATTCATCTTTCCAAAACCTAGGTGGGTATTGGATTCTTCATCATGATGTCTTAAAGGCTTGATAGCTTACTAAAAGACGTGCTCTAGGTCAAACCAAAGTTAAGGTCTTGATACAGGAAGGGTCTTGGTGGGTGAGGCTCTGTGGCCTGTGTTATGCACGAGGACAGAGTGAAATATCACAGTGGTCCTTCTGGTCTTAAGATCCATGACCCTCTGAAAACAAATAGAAGTGAATTCTAGTCTAAAGAAAAATAACTCCTGCTGTACAGTGGAGAGGATTAGAGTGCCAGTACAGCAGAGAGAAACGTACTATTCAGGTGGGGCCTGGGGAACAGCAGAGATGGTTTCTGATTTTCCAGGAGTAGGAAAATCATTCTCTTAGTAGAGCATCTGAAACTTTTCTTATCCTATGAGCTGTCCCATGAGAGAGGAGCATTTAATTCTCACAAGGCCTGATCCACTTCCCATTAAAGTTAATAGAAAAACTCCCTCTGATTTTAACGAGAATTGGCTCAGGCCCACAGGAAACCCACCTTTTTGTGTTTTCCCTAGTTTTCTATATATTTAGAAATGCAGGAGTTCTCATAATTAGCAGTGATTCTTTATCTCCATTCAAGTGTGAACATCTGGGAATATAGTGATATCTCACTATTACATACTAAATAATCACTCATTCTCTGGCATCCGCTCCCTAGTTTCATGCCAAGTGCAGATTCAATGAGTGCTAGTGACTGAGTCACCAGTGCCTGAGTTTTCACGGTGTATCTCTCATCACTCTGTGTCTGAAAACCCAGAAGCTTCACAGTCCAGGGTGGTACTATGGCTTCACAAACACTCTAGTCAACAAGTGCTAAACAGGAAACAGTTTATTTGCCTATAATTCTGTCAGGAATCTGGTTACCTGATAGCAAGTATTTTGTACATTTCTATTTTTGTTCAACATCTGCCAAAATTCCCCAGCAAGGGGCACATTTTGCTATAAGTTATTTACATGTCTCCCATTGAAGTAAGTGTGTGTGTGTGTGTGTGAGAGAGAGAGAGAAAGAGAGAGAGAGAGAGAGAGAGAGAGCGCATTCCTGTGAATAACTGGCTGCCTAGCCTGAATTTCAGTTCTATGTTACTTTTTATGATTTTTCTCTGGTTCTTATAGGAATAAAACCTTTCAAGTTAACTGTCTTCATTGTTAATCTATTTATATTTTGTGTGAAACATTATTCAGATATTACAATTATGCCAGCTATTTTTATCCTTGAAGTTCCTTTAAATGCTCTTTTACTATATGTGATATTGCCTAAACATTTAAGATACATTTTATTAGAATTACTAAAACAAAATTGTAAAATGATTTTTTTTCTGTCAGACTAAATTTATTTGGCCCTTGGCAAAATGTCACATGGTTGCTGAGCTGCATCATAAGCTTTCTAACTGTGCTGCTTTTCATACCAAAAAGAAAGAAAAAAAGAAATCCTGTTCAATTCTTCATTCCTCATCTGCTTAGTTTTCTTTCCCTCTTCCTTCTTTTTCACTTCTTTCATTCATCTTCTCTTTCCTTCTTCTATTTCATTCTCGCTCTCTTCTCAGCGAGGCCATCTTGGCCTCCATAGTATCCTTTCAGCCATGTTAATGTCAATCTCTGTTCTTTCTCTTGCATATGCAAAGTCATTCTTTCTTTCCTCAATATCAACCCTCTTCCTTCATTGTAATAAGCTCATCTCACTTGATGAATAAAAAGATAATCAAATATGCTAATTATTCTCAGTTCAATTTATTTTTCTTCTCTTGCCGTGGCCTTCTTGTCCTTCTCCTTGCCCCCTTTAAATGAGATTTAGTGGGGCGTTGTCCTACCTTTTTTCATAGGTAAATTAATATTTTGAGGAGATCTGCCACATGCAGATATCCAAAAGTTTCAATTTCATTTTTATCCAGGCCTAGCTAGTCCAATGCTAGACTATGTACACATTTAAACAACAAGAGTTCTCCCAGGGGACTATAGAGTTGCAAGCTTCAACATCTATATGCAAATTAGATTTTATGTATTTGCTATCCATTACAGCAGAAATTTTCCATTGAACAAAGTTTTTTGTTTTTTCTTTACCTATCTACAACACAGATGAGCCCTGAAGGAACTGGCCTCGTCTCACTGGCTGCAACAGCTTTAGAAACTTTTTTCTTAATGCTAGCATATCCTAAGGCAAGGTTATATCAAAACAGCATAATCATTTTAAAGAAATAGCAGGTAACATTGGATTCCATTAATCAGTAGTGCAGGGAAAAGACTCAGAGAGACATTTGTTGTGTGAAGGTGGGGAAAAGAGGCATTGAGAACAAAGAATATTTTCAAAAGATCTCATGGGCAGAGGATTGTAAAATATAGCAAGTGCACTCTAATCCACATGCTCTTCTGAATGGTCTACCTTTGGCACATGTGAACCTGGAGATGAAATCAACAGAAGAAAACCATCTTTAACTAGTGACCCATGGAAACTGCAGGTATGCTCTGTGGGGACTAAACCTAACACTTCAGAAAACAGCCCAAAAGTGGATGGAAAAAATGTAGAAATGCTAGTTGTCTCTGCCCACTGAATAGCACTGTAGTAATTTATGATAATATAGCTTTAAAAATAATTATGAGGGGCAAAATTAATTCTTATTTCCTATTAACACTGGAACATATGCAATTTTATTTTATTCTCTCTAACTAATATTTCAGTGAGTTTTAGAGCTTGTAAAAGATGCTAAATTAACAGTACTGCAGCCTGAAGTCCTTTATTTGTCCATACACTGCCAACTTGTCCACACGGTCTTGGAAAAAGCATATCAATCTTGTTCTGGAAGGGGCAATCCGAGCAGTGAGATGTATCTCAAGCACCATAGTCCTGGATTTCTTGGCTTCTCTCCTAACACTGGCAAGATAGGTGCCAGTCAGAGCTGGTTAAATAAAAACTGAATTCACTAAAATGGTATTCTCAACTAGAGCTGAGTGGGAAGTTTTGACAACTTTTTTTTAAAACAATGTCAACGTTTCAAAATTGAAACTGTTTGCAGGAAAGGGTTGGTTCTGATAAATTTCCTAGTTTAGAAAAATAGTTTTAAAATGTCAAAATGTTCCATTGAACATTCCACGGTACATTTTGACATTCTTAGAATTAATAAGTTCTGAGTTTTGGGGAAGGGAGTGTTCAGCGTATTGGGCTGCCACAATTACTTTTCGTTTTGAAATTTGTTAATTTATAGCTTAAAAAATCAAAATTAAAATGAAATGTTTAGAAATTGTCAGAACAAAATTTTGTGATTAACCTGATCCAATTCCCCCCTCCCTCAGTTTTTTATTTGCAAAAAAAAGGGGGGGCGAAGTATTGATTTTCATTGAGATATGTGATAGGAAAATTTTTTCCAAATCTTCAGAATTCTTGGAAGGGAAAAGCAACTTCCCACCCAACTCCTTGCAGAATCCTTTATATTTATTTTTCTGCAAACATTCAAATGTGTGATTTTCCCCCTCCAACTTAATCATTAGCAGAAGTGCTTCCAGAAAACCATAGTTTCACAAATACTCACGCAAATACAGTTTTGGGAGAGTGATCACACCTAAAGTATTTGCATGGACATGGTGTAAGCTCTTTTTACTGGCTCTCTGGACATGGGTGGAATTTTCTCTTAATGGATGTTACACTAGACTAGACCTATTTTAGTTTATAGAGCTAGATTTGTATTTTTCTTTGTATAGTCTCTGTTTTTACCATCCTTTGTGGTTTTGTTTTTTCCTTTTCATCACCATACATCTTATACAATAACACTGCAGAACAGTCACATCTGGCTTTAAAATACAATTTGCTTTTTTTCATATGGGGCATTGATGCACAAAAATTATCAGAATGCTAAGTAGATACTCATTATAAACAATGAGTCACCAAGGTACGTTGAGGAAAAGTGCTTTAATTGATGCAAAGTGCCTGAACTATAGAAAAAATAATTGTTGCAAAGTCCTACCCCCAATCCGTCTTTTTATTTTCAGTGTTTTTTCCTATTCCCCCCCCCCCCCCAAACAGCAGCAATGAGAAGTGGGCTTGTTACATATCCACTTCTACCATTACAGATGGAGCTAGATGCCATTAAATCTCTGCCATTGCAATCCTCAGCACTTTTGTATTGCATGCTGTTTCAGAATTAGTTCTATAGTATATTCAGAACTAATGAATTTCTACCTCAGCACAGCCACCTCCTTCCTCCCCGACACCTAGCAATGGAGAATTCCATATTATCTGTGTTTCATTTTTATATCCCTTTGCAGTGCTGTTTCCTACAATTTCTGCTCTAATATGAAGATTCTCAATTTAGAGGGGCCCAAAGCAAAACTTGAGATGCCAGACTCTGCAGTGTTTGAAAACTGAATCTGATTTCTTTGTAGTTTTGGTGTCGGGCATGAGAGAATGTCGTCTTGGTGAAAAATGTGTTGAGAACGTTGGCGTGTGATTTGCTATTATAAATGTAATTCTTGCAATTAGAGATAGGTCTGGGACCGGATAAACCGCCTGTGGCCCCCTTCCCATCATGGCAGCCTGCAGGTGGGTGGGCCGTCATTTGCGGGAGGAGGGGGCTGGGTCCAGAAAGTGCTTCCATCCGGCCTTGCTCCTGCCAGTCTGTGGGTGGGTGGAGGGGTGGGCCCTAGAAGTCTGCTCTGGACGCCATGCCATGTGTCACCTGGCCCCTCCCCACAGGCAGTATGGACAGGCGCTGGCACCCCACCCCCGGATGGGAACGCAGAGCCCAGCCTCTGGCTCCAGGGTCCCGCCCCTCCAGTGCCAGCAGGGCAGGAGCGCTGCAGTCCTCCAAGCCCTACCAGCTCTGAGTGCAACAGGGGGCGGGGGGGGGGGGGCGGGCTGCATTATCTATGGGGCTTTAGGTGCTGGAGCCCAAGGCCCCCCTTCTGACTGGGACCCAAGGCTTCAGCCCCTTTAGCCCCTGCAATAATTCAGCTTTGGATAGGCCCAGACTGCAGTGTATGGATCTGAATCTGGATGCAGAGTTTCCCATTATTTAAATGTATTAGGAAATAGGCTTTTGGTTCAACCCATATTAGAGATAGAACCCAGTCACAAAGTTCAACTTCAAATCCACATTCACTGGTCTTTTGTGGATATTTGGATAAAGGTTTTGGTTTGAGCAATCTCTAGTTTCATTGCTGGGTAACAAAATCCCTATTATGCAATAATACTTCCAAACAGATTTGTGTCTTTCAAGCAAGACTGCACATGCTTGACTGACATTTTCTTCTTGATGTGGTCAGAATGTAGCTAATTATGTGATCTACACAGGGCCAGCCCAATATATATATTTAAAATAGAAAAAAGAATTCACTTCTGTCTAATTTGGCACCCCAAGTGACTGCCTAGTTCATCTATGTGATTGGGATGGCCTTGCTGTCAAGCAAGGATATTTACTCGAGAGCAGGGAGATTCTTGTTCATCTTCTTTGCCAGCAAGCTGAGAGAGGAGTTAAACTTGCATCACTCACATACTGAACTTCAGAGGGATTCTCTGCTCATGTCTTCCCTCATGGGGAAGCCTCAAGACACTTCAAAGTCCAGTCTGTCTCAGATTACCGCCAATGGCAGGGATGTGAGACTGTGGAGCTCTGTTTCAACGCCCTTGTCTTGGGCTTGACAGGGGAAACCGAGCCAGAGTCCATCACCTCCCAGGTGGCACCCTCTGCTTATGATCTCTGCCCAGGGATCCCATTTTGTGCAAGCTTGTTAGGTGCCTGCTGAAGGTCCCACAGGTGGGCAGAGGGGAAGAAAAGCAATGGGACTTCCCAGGCAACCTACAGCTAGTGGGTTAAGGTCATTATCCCTGCTGGGTCAGGGGGCAGGAGGGAGATGGTGGGTGTCCCTGCTTCCAGTTCCGCTTGGGAAAGTTATGCCTAAGGGAGGAGAAGCATGAGGTCTGTAAAATCATGAATGGTGTGCAGAGGGCAAATAAGGCTGTGTAGTTTACCCCTTCACATAATGCAAGAATTTTGACAGGGCACTTGAAAACATTCAAACAAATGAAAGTCAGTACTTTTTTCCCGCAACACCCAGTTGTCTTTTGGATCTACTTGCCAGTTGATGACAGAAGGCCAAAGTGGGTTGAAAAAAAAAGAGAGAGCTGATGGCAGATAGGACCAACAGCTGCTACTAGCCAAGATGTTCGGACACAGCCCCATGCATCTCGGAACACCTGATGCCACAGGTGGTTGCCAGGGGATGGATTGCTTCATAATGGCTCTCTGCTGCTTGTTGCACTGGGCACCGTCAGACACAGGCCGCTGATCTCGCTGGATCACTGCTGTGACTCAGTCTGGCTAATCTTATGTTGTGAACTTCCCCATCTGCCTGATGAGAAGAAGGGCTTTGTGGAGGGCTCAAAGGCAGGAGAGGTGGGTGCCCTAATCATTGGGCTGTGGGCTAGGTGATGGGGGTTTCCTCATGCTTGCCCATTGAAGGTGTTCCACTGAAGTTTTTTGGAAGGAGCAAAGGGCGTGGCTCCCTCTCTACCCTAGTGGGTTGTGTTTGCAGCTGGGCTGTGGGAGCCGCTGAGTCAAATTCCCTTGCGGCAGGCTAAGGGCAGTGGTGTGAAGGGGTTGATAAGTGCTTACCTGTGGACACTGTTCCTGGCTTGCTTGCATTGCTGCAGCCATGCAGTTGGCCAGCCCTTCCCTGCAGAAACTGTTCCTTTTTAGTTAAAAATCGGCTGAGCATTTCTTCCCTCCTATCAAACCACTCACTGTCTTGTCCATGTCCAGTGACTAGCTTGTGTGCTTAGCATCTGGCTGCTGCAGGTTCAGGCCCTGCCTCAGGGCCTTGCGAAAGTCCCTCCCTGAGGCTATGTCTACACTTGTTAATTTAGGTCGACTTAGCTAAGTCGACTTAACAAAGTCGACTTAGCATGTCCACACTTAAATTTTAAGTCGACTTAGAGTGTCCACACTGGATGCCTAGGTCGACTTGTAGGGGCTAGGTGGACCTGGGACAGGTCCGCGGTGGTGGGGGGGCACCCCTTGCCAAGTGCCAGGGAGCTCAGCCTTTGCCCCATTGTACTTTGGTACAATGGGGCAAAAGGGGACAGGGACCCTGGCAGGGCATAGGGGGGGCACGCTGTAGGGCATAGGCTGTAGCTGTGCCAGCCACCCTGGCAGGGAGAGCAGTGGGGAAGCCCCTGGAGCCCCCTATGTCAACTTAAAGTCGACTTAGGGCTACTCCACGTCTACACTGGCTAAGTGGACTTTCTAAAGTCGACTTAGCCAGCAAAGTCAATTTAAAATGAGGTTTTACAAAGTCAACTTAATTTTTCCTTAATCAACTTAAGGAAAGTGTAGTGTAGATGCAGAGTAAATTAAGTCGACTTAAGCAAGCTTAAGTCGACTTAATTTATAACTGCAGACGCACCCTGAGCGGTGTGCGGTGATGAGACTTGCTTTTCATCTAGCAACATCTTGCCTGTTGATGCTATTTCACTTTAGTGAAATGTGATGTGGGGAAAGGCAACTTCCTGTGTGGTCTAGTGGCTAGGTAGTGTCCCTGGCCAGTCTGAGCCTGCCCTGATGGCAGGGCTTTCACCTTTGTGTTGTAGCCCTGGGGAATCCCTCCATCTCTCTTGCTCATTGAAGTCACTCCGCTTTAGTTAAATATGCTTTGAGCAAGGCTAAAAGCTAACCTCACTTACTAGTCCAGTGTTTGGGATCCTCACCTTGGTGGCTGAAAAGCTGGCCTGTTCAGTAGGGGTTTACAGGGGGATTTCCAGTGACTGTCCTTTATTGTGGTCCACCTTTGTCCGAGCCCCCCTGTCTTTCTCAAGAGCAATTATCTTCTTGGGAAAGAGAGGGAGCTCTAATAAGAGTTGCCTGCCAGCAACTCTCTCCCAGGTGGTTCGTGGGGGGCCCCTAGTTCACACTTCTCAATGGCGAAGGGGAATGCCCTGGGGTGTACCACAGACTTGGTGCATACCCTGATCACATCAGACAAAGGCGTGAGTGGGGCATTTTGGCGTAAATGGCATTAATTCTTTATGAAAAAGCAGCAAGAGGGCTTCTGAATCAGTGTATAAGGATGTGAGACCCTTAGTTTAGCAAACAGTCCATTTTATAATGTCTGTAAGTTTCCCATCGTCAAAGCATCTGACAAAGTGGGATTTTCTTCCACGGAAGCGCATGCGATAAATAAATCTGTTAGTCTTTAAAAGTGCCACAGGACTCTGTTGTTCTTCTAGGCTGTGAGCCCAGCCCTGAGGTAGGATTTGAATTTGAATGAGGGTCAACCATGCCCTAGGCCTAGAGAGCCAGCATGTTGGAATGGGGGTAGCCCAGGCCTTAGACCGTTCACTTGACAGGTAAGAGACCGAGGTTCAGATCCCATCTCGGCAAACATAAGGCGAGGTAAACTAACCACTGCATTACCCAAACCACTAGACCACACAGGGATCCTTGGTGAATCTTTTGGCCCAACAGTTTTGTAATGCAAGTGGAGCAGCTTCAACCGAAAAGAGGAAGGGAGCTCCTGTGTCAGGATTCTAACGCTCGTCTCAGGCCAGCATTTAGGCCAGGGGTCGGGAACCTTTTTGTCTGAGAGAGCCATGAACGCCACATATTTTAAAATGTAATTCCGTGAGAGCCATACAATATGTTTAAAACTAAATACAAGTAAATGTGTGCATTTTATGTAAGACCAACACTTTTAAAGTACAATAAGTCTCTGAATTCTTTTTAATAACGTTGTTATGCTGTTGCTAACCGATGATGAATAAAGTACTTCTTACCATTAATGCGACTTCTGGTGCTGCATAGTTTTGCTGATGGCTTTGTAGTCTGCTTGATACGTGGTGAGGTTAAGCTTCATGCAGGCGTTGAGACTTCCATCCGTTAAACGTGATCGTAGGTTGGTCTTAATGTTCTTTAGATGTGAGAAAGACTGCTCAAATGCATACGTAGAGCCAAACATTGTCAGTACAGCAATACTCACACGCTGCAGTGTGTGGTATGTGACGGGAAGCGCGTTCCAAGTTTTGACAATCAGCTGGTCCGCGGGTTGAAGTTTTTTCCTTTCTCCCCACTTGTGTTTGCTCGCCAACTCTGCTTGCTGTCGTGCAAGTCTTTCCAAATCTTCATTCAGTGACTTGAACTTATTCACCCACATGTCTGAGGCCTTCAGGTCAGCAGCTTGTAGCTCAAAATCTCTGACGGAGACACCGGGGATGTAACTCAGGTCGGCGCTGTCCACTGCACACTCGTGTGGATGGGTGATGAACTTAAAAAGACGAGTGCGCTCACGAAATTCTCCAAAGCGCGCTTTGAATGACTGCAGGAGATTAGATGTGAAGCCCGCTAGCTGCTGAAGATCAAGATGTTGAGCAGGGTCACTTGCTGTGCATGCATCTTTAACCTCTCCCAGTTTTTCAAAGTGTAGTAAACGACCTGTTTCAATGTCGGCGATGAAGAGTTCTAGCTTGTTTTCAAATGCAAAAACTGCTTGTTGAAGGGATAAGACTGTATTTCCAACACCTTGCATTTTCACATTGAGCTGGTTCATATGTTCAGTCATGTCCACGAGATAGTAGAACTTCAGGAGCCACTCAGTGTTAGCTAACTCAGGATGCTCGACGTTTTTCATTTCAAGAAAAGTCCGGATTTCGTTCAGACAAGCCGCGAAATGGCTGAGCACCTTCCCTCTTGACAACCAACGCACATTGCTGTGCAGAAGCAGACCAGGATAATTATTCCCAACTTCATCCAGCAGTGTTTTAAACTGGCGATCATTTAAAGCTCGGGCAACAATAAAGTTGACCACCTGAATGACCAGTGACATCACCTCACCAAGCTGCTCGCCACACATCTGAGCACAAAGCACCTCCTGATGTAGGATGCAGTGAAAACTTAGGATGGGTCTCTTTTCATGTTCACGAAGAAGCGCTACGAATCCTCTGTTTTTCCCCGCCATGCACGGAGCACCATCAGTACACACCGAAATAAGTTTATCCATCGGTAGATTTTGTTCTTTAGCAAACTCAGTGAAAGACTTGAATAAATCCTCCCCTCTTGTTGTCCCTTTCATAGGGAAAACAGCAAGACTTTCCTCACGTAGTGTGTCACCAACAGCATACCTTGCAATCACGCTGAACTGGGATAAATGGCTTACGTCTGTTGACTCATCCAAAGCGAGAGAAAAGAATGGTGCTGCATTTATGTCCTTCACCTGTGTTGCCTCAATTTGATTTGCCATCATGATGGTACGATCGTGAACAGTTCTTGCCGACAGAGGCATGTCTTTTATTCGTTTGATTATCTTGTCTTTATCCGAAAAGTCGTCAAAAAGTTCATTGGCAACATCAAGCATGAATGTTTTGGCATACTCCCCATCTGTGAATGGCTTTCCGTTTCTCACAATTGCTAAAGCACCAGCAAAGCTAGCCGAATTCCAGTCACCTTGTTGGGTCCAAACACGGAGTTGCTGCTGACTAGCTTGCACTCTGCACAGTAGCTCTTGACATGCTTTCTTCCTGCTGTTCCCCGCAGGATATTTCGATGCAAATGTAGTATGGCGTGTGTCAAAGTGCCGCTTTATATTTGACTGTTTCATCGATGCAATTTTATCATTGCATATTAGACACACTGCAGAACCTGCTCTCTCCACAAAGGCGAATTCCTCTGTCCATTCCTGCTGAAAAGTACGATACTCCTCATCTTTTTTTCTTTTAGCCATCTTCTTCAATAAAAGGGTTTCTGCAATTACCTAGCTGACTGAGGTGAGGAGGATACCACCCCAGGTAGTGGTCCGTGGGGCAGGGCAGAGGTAATGAAGGCAGGGTAGCCAATTGCGGGTGTAGCTGGTGGGATGGACCCTTACAGGCTGTCAAGGCAGGTTAGGCCCAAGCCGGGGGCTCGATTTTCGGCCACTGGTGGAAAGTGGCACCGTGCCTGAAATATGCCTCGTACCTCGTTGGGACCACAAACAGGGCGCCAGCCCAAGATGAGGACTCACTCAGCAGAGCAGGGGCAGCGGAAGCAGGATGCAAAGCGGTGCACCCGGATCGCATTCGCGTGGGCCGCCGACGGGAGCTAGGCAAAAGAGAAAAAGAAAAAAAGGAAAGGAAGAGGAAGAGAAAGAAGAGAAAGGAAGGCAGGGAAGAGAAAGGAAGGCAGGGGAGAGGAAAAGAGAAAAAGGAAAGGAAGGAAAGGAAGAGAAAGGAAGGAAGGAAGCAAAGAAAGAGAAAGAAGAGGAAACAGGAAGAGGAAGGAAGGAAGAGGAAAGAAAGGAAGAGAAAGAAGAAAGAGGAAGGAAAGAAGAGAAAGGAAAAAAAGGAAGACAAATAATGAAAAAAGAAAGAAGGAAGAGAAAGAGAGGAAGAAAGAAAAAAGAAGGCAGGCAAAGAAGAGAAAGAAGGAAAGAAAAAGGAAAGCAAAGGAGAGAAAGAAGGAAAAAAAAGGAAGGGAGAAAGAAAAAAGAGAGAAGGAAGGGAGAGAAAGAAGGAAGAAAAGAAGAAAGGGGAAGAAAAGAAGAAAAGGGAAGGAAAGAAGAGAAGGAAGAGAAAGGAAGAAAGCAAAGAAAGCAAGCTAGCAAGCCAAGGCCGCCGGACCCTACCGCGGCCCTGGGTAGCCGCCAGTGGGGGGGAGCTCACCCCAGCCCCGGAGGCCGATCCCAGGCCCCGGCCCCAGGCCTCCCTCCAGCCCCTTCCCAGCCCCCTTACCTGGCCGGAGGCTCGGAGGTGCAGTGACAGCCGGCAGAGCTGCTTCTCGGCCAGGCCCCTCCCACCCTGAGCACGCTCTCTCTGAGCATGCTCAGGGCGGGAGATTTGAATCTCCCCAGCCCGGCCGCAGCAGGAGTCTGCGCAGCTGGGAGGGAGCACCGGCGGGGACCCGAACGGGGGGCGGGGCGGGGTCGGCTCGGGCGGGGAAGTTGAGGCGGCCGGCGGGTGGGAGACCGGGAGCCTGCCCCGGTCGCGGCCACCCCGCTGCCCCGGACGCATGGGGCAGGCTGCAGTAGGGGCGGGGGCCGGCGGGTAGATTTGGCAGCGAGCCAGATGCAGCCATTGAAAGAGCCACATCTGGCTCGCGAGCCATAGGTTCCCGACCCCTGATTTAGGCCATTGACTGGTGATGCAAGAAATCAAGCTTCTAATCCCTTCTCAGAAAGGGCAAAGAAAGGCAGTGGATTTGAACCTCCTCCCCCACCACCAAACACCTACATGACAGCCACTCTCCCGAGCCAGTAATCTACAGCAACCTACCTGCCTAAAGCCCTGGTTCAGTGATTAACCATGGAAGTGGCACAGCATCAGCCAAAAAGATCAAGGGGCCCACTGAGCCTCTCAGGCAGTGTTGGTCCAAGGTTTTTTTGGCACCATAGGTGAACTATGATTTTGATGCCCGCTCTATGTGTTATATGAGATAATATATTAATATTTTTAATAGAGACAAAAATTCACTTCCATCTAATTTGGCACCCCTTAACGCCTGGCGTCCTAGGCGACTGCCTAGTTCACCTATATGGTGGGGCCGGCTTTGGATCTACAGTTCCCTGGTGCAACCTACCAATTCCTTACCTTTACCTTCAGAGGGGCTCATTGCTGCACCACTGTCTATTGATACATCCTTTTAAAATATGCCACATTCCATAGGTTATACAAGAAAGAACCAGAAAAGGCTTTCATGAAATGAATTCCACAAAAGTTTACGATGACACTATTAAAATTGAGACCAAGCAAAACTGTTATAAGACGTTAATTTAAAAGTAAAGCTGAGTTTAATTACTGCTCTTATTTTATGTTCTTTTTGTGGTTTGGTGGCAGTTTTGAGGGGAAAAAAATTCAGCTAAATTCAAACTGAAACTAGATGTTTTTTGTTTTTTTTTTAAATGTTGGTATATTGTAAAAGTGAACAAAACCATCATTTCAGCATCAAGTTGTCTTTTTGCTTCCAGTCACTTAAAAAATTAAAAGCAAAGGCACTCAAGGGCTAGGTCAGAAAATGAGGGAGATGTTGGGGCTGCCTTCCTCATTCCCTAGAGCCCAGTGTTTAAGGCACTCAAATCCTCTCAACCTGGCATGGAACAAGGATTTGAATGTTGGTCACTCACATTATAAAAGCGTACCGTATGTCCCAGAACTATGAGGAGTGCTGGGGAACAGTTGTGTCTGACTCTCTTTTCTTGAAGTTGTTCCACTGTGTATAAAAAATAAAATAGGCATTGAAGCAAGGACTCAAGCTCAGATCTCTCCCATTGTAGATACATCTCCAACCAGTGGGCCCAAGAGAGTTATTTGCATTCACATTCTTTGAAACAGTGATTAGTCAAGCATTATAGAGAAAGTGGAACAGCTTCAGGAAATAGTCTTTGCCTAGAATATCCCGTGGTTGGGGTGGGGGGATCAGAACTCTGAAGTAATATGAGGGACCAAAATTCTTTTTTCCACATCAGGCAGATAGGGGAACTGAAACTTGGTCTCTCTCATATCCTAGATGATGGCATTAGGTTGATGGTTATAAGGAAGCAGCTGCTACCTCCCCCCCCGTTCTTTGTGAATGTCACCTAAGCCCCTTGGGACGCCAGTCCTCCTGCTGCCCTTCATATGGCCAAAACTATTTAGTATCAGTGTCATATTCACAAATAATTTTAAGTTGACCAAAATCACATTTTTTTGGCAATAAACTATTTGTCTGAAAAAATTTCACCCAGCTCTATTTAAATGTCTTGGATAAATATACAGCTAATGATGTAGTGTGTAATGGTTGGAGAACTGGTCTACAAGTCAGGAGAGCTGGAGTTTTTTATCTCAGTTCTGACAATTACCTGCCTTGGGTAAGTTGCTCTCTCTCTCCCACACTTCATCTGTCCTGTCTATTTAGAATGTAAATGGCGTGAATGCTTCTTCGGGAGAAGGGACGGCCTCTTACATTTATACAATCCCCAACACAAAGGAGTCCTTGCCTCAGCTGGGGCATACCAGAACAGAAATAATTAATAATGAAATAATTTCACGGTACATCAGGAAAATAGCAGAAAGGCATGGAATTTATTATCTCTGCCGTATTTACTCTGACTTGCTTGCGTCTGACAACTGGTGTCAAGACGCTACAGTGGATTCAACCAGTTAACATAATGTGGAGAATGGTCTTGATGTAATATATAATCAGTATTAGATCGAAGACTCAAACTAGGAAACTCATGATTCAAAGCCAGCTGTTCTCCCCAGGGGGAAAAAGAAAAAAAGAGCCTCCCCCTGGCAGAGCTGGTAGGTGATATGCTAAACTTTCTCAGCCGGAAGTCTGTTGGCTAAGCTTACCCCCACCATTTTTTTGCATGGTTCTTTATTAGTGTTGTGTGACTTCATGTGCTTGTAACACCAGGCTTGAAGCATTAGAAGGCATACCTATGTTTGCAGTAAGACTCTTTTTTTCAAAGTCTAAATGAGGTAATTGTATCATGGAAGGAGGTAATTTGGCAGAAAAGCAAATGCCTGCTGTCTTCTAGTGAGGTAGGTTGCTGGCTGAGTGCTCCCAAGTGAACATGGGGAGGGGGAAGAAAGCGAGAGAGAGAGGGAGGGAGGAATCATTCTGTGATATTTCTGTCCTTTAAGACAGTTGGGGCTGATTCAAATTTTTTTCGGCACTCAGAAGTTGTCAGTCCACAGCAGGAGAGTGGGGTAGAGGCACCCCAGGAAATCAAAGCAAACTCAATTATCTATCTGCTGACAATGACAAAACCATTTCATTCTTCAGCTCTTCACAGAATGTGAGGGGGAAAAAATTAAAAGCGTGAACATTTTTAATGAGTGCAATTATTGAATCATCAGTCACACAGTCCATCTGCTTTAGAGTGTTCCAGTGACTAGAGAAATACTAAAATACTGCATTGCCTTTTTGCATTCATATAATCACATAAATGTTCTTTAAGGAAGAGCTAATGATATTCATATATCATGTCCAGCTCTTTCAGTAAGTCACAGCTCTCCTTTTTCTTCCTTCACTTTATTAATTACTAATTTTGCATTTTGACACCAAATTCAGTGCATGGGTAACAGTCCTGTGACCATTAAATACAGACACATATAATATTCAATTGGAGAGATAAATTTTGCATTAGTTTATCTCAAAGGTACCATTTAGCCTGGAGTTTTGTGAACAAAATGAACTTTACCCTGCGTAAAAAAGGACTGCATTTTAAATTCCTGTCCTCAGTACTATCAATCCACTTGGCGCACAGTTCTGGCTATGACAGTGTGTCAGTGAAGAGCCAAAGCTCACTCAATAGAGTTAGAAAAACCTCTGCAAATAGTCAGGATAGGTGGAGGAAAGGTTCTGACAAGCATCTGAACCTGGTGAATTGTGACAGAACTATAAATCTGGTTTGGCTCTGGTATCCTAAAATCCATCCCAGAATGGCAGGGAAGGTGGAGATTTGGATCTTGAAACACTAACAGACTTTACTGTCTACTCGCTCATTATTGTGTTGGGATTTGTGTGAAAAGCATGTGGCTGAGAAAAAGGGAGAAAGATTTTTATGCAAGCAATGTTGGCTGGGAGTGCAAACAAATACAATGTACAGATCTGCAGTAGGTAGGTCACGTCTGGCTCCCTCTACGATACCCCGCTATGAATTGCCCAGATTCAGTAACATGCATATCTGAGGCCTGAGAAACCAGTAATACAATAAGCAGCTATGTCAATATACTCCAAGGTTTTATCTTAAATGAAAAACTTCTCTCATTCAGAGCCTGTAAAATGTACAAGGTAAGAGTTCTTTGCTATAGATAATATGACAAAAACAGCCATATTTCTGGCTCTTTTCTCTAGTCCGTACATTCCATTTCTTGTGGCATTGCATAGTCTTATCATCGGATATGTAATTCACAGCAACTGACACCAAATTAATGGGCCCAACAAATTAAACATTTTGAACTGTGCATTTAACACTAATCCTGAAATTTGCACTAAAACCATCAGGTCTGTATGTATGCTGAGGAAACCCTATTATTTGTTATCTGAGATAAGGTGCATTATTGTTTTATTGTTACAGTAGGATACTTGCTCTATGAAATAATATGCTCCTAACCTTTTTCTCCCCTCACTCCTCGTTAATGCTTGATGGGGCTACAGCAACAATTTTTGCTATCAGCATGGAGAAGTGTTAAGTAAAGTAAGTAATTAAGCAATGTATTCCTAAAATTGTTCTGTTTGGAGAAATACTGGATGATTATTAGATGACCTTTATATTAACTTTGCTTTGTCTGTCTGTATTCCTTGTGCTTTCCCACCTTTCTCCAGCAGATGGCATAAGGTTTATAGGTTTTAATGGCAAGCTGTGCCTGGCAGAAAGCTTGCCAGGCATTTGGTGCTGTGGTATAGGAGTTAGGGCAGGAGCCCGGGGAACCCAGCAGTGGCCAACCAACCTTTTGCAAACAAATGCATTCACAGTGCTTAAAATGCCTTGTATAAGAAGTCTGACCAATCTGAATTACTTCTGTACTTCTTTTGTCCCTTTTAGTACATTGGTTTTAAGGTTGTCTGTTCTAAAAAAACTTGGGGGTTTTTTTATATTATTTTTCTCATTTTCCGTTCCAACTGTGGGTACTGACTCTTCCACAAAGCTGTGAAAAAATATGTCCCCAGTTTCACAGACTTATACCTCAGTAGTAATCTAAATATAATCAGTAATATCTGTCTCCTCTGAGAAAGTAATCACCAGTATGTGGCAGATTACTTCTGAAACTAATAAGTGGTAGTAGGTTAATTCTCTTCTGAAACTTTGGCTGCAATGTTTCAGGGCAGTCATTAAATGGGTATGGACTGTATCAGAAGCTATACCAAAGACTACCCAAGCCAGGTTTGGCTTATCCCTTTGCAAACCAAGGTCTGGATTCTGCCAACATTTTGATGTACAAGAGTGATGTAAGATGATAAATTACTGAGAAAGGGAGAAAAGTAAGACTGCACAGAGGTCAGATGTGCAGAGGTAGGTTTGACGGTCTCAAGACCAGAGAGGGCAGAATACCCAGGCCTACACTGTGCATCACAAAACACTCCCAAATGACTGCTGAACTTGGGACAGGTTTTGATAAAATGACTAATTTTTACTCAGGCTTTAAATGATCTTACCATAAAATCAAAACAAAGTAAAAATGATGACTGAACTTTGAGATTTTTAGGATCATTTGAACTCAGTAATATGTGTGAATCTGGGAATGCCAAGCCAATGCAAAATTGAATGACTTCAAAGCAAAAACACTGTTTCTCATAGCTTATATAGAGAGTCTCCGATAAAGCTGAAATCTTCTACTTTACTTATGTTTCTTATTTACTTTATATTGTGGATCAGCTTGAACCATAGAGTGGTAGGCATTGTAACTGTAACCCCTGGGCCAAAGACATTACAACTTCAAAGACAAGGCATAATGGATGGATGAAACTAACAAGCCAATAGACAGGTAAATAAAGTAGCAGTAACAACACGGATGGAATCCTGGCCCCATTGAAAGCAATTGCAAAATACCAATTGATTTTAATGAGCCCAAGATTTTACTCAGAAGGTTTGTAGTGAAGGGTAGTCATGAACACAACTCTCAAATTCAGCAAGTCAATTGGGATCAGCAATTAGAGGAATTGTAGCTCACCCTGACTTTGCCATTATCAGAGGCTAAATTTCTGTAATCATCATTGCAAAGGTAGTTTGTAAGAACTTGAATATTTGGTCAAAGTTCTTAACTTTCACCCCAGAAGTTGAGTACAAGAGAGCAAATTCAGCCCTGGAATAAATGGACATAACTTTCATTGATAGCAGAGCTCTGTTTGATCCATTATGAAACCAAGAGTTGACAAGAAATAAAGAGAAAAAACTTGTCATAAAAATCACTTGTTAGCCAAAGATAACTGCTAGGAATGGCCTATGGTAAAAGTCGTTTACAAAGTACAGTGACAGCCAATTTAGAGGGGCTTATTGCTACAGTAGACTTTAATACCTGCAATATTTTCAACAGACGTTGGTGCTGTGGCACATCTTGAACAGTCCTCATAAAAAAAACGGTAAAAATGTAGTGGTACTGAGCAAAACTGGGACTGGCCACATTTCAAAATGTATTTAGCCTTTCCCATCTTTACCTAATTACTGAACTCCTCTTTTGTTTTTTTAAAGTAGCACAGTAGCGTCTCTACTTCATCAGTGCCATACCAATCAGTTTAACTGTGCCGCAATATTAATGGAAGTGGGGGAGTGGAAAGAGAGAGACTGTGAGAGAGAGAAAACACACAATGATTTCTTTGAACTGTAAGGAAAGGAAAAGAGAACGTTAACAAAGAATGTAATTTAATACCTAATCAATTTACTGATTGGATTTTCCATGAGATTAACTTTGAGTCCAGAATGAATTGCACTGATCTCAGAAACAGCTATAATGACCACCCCTAGTTTGAGGCTGCAGTGGTATAAAAATGATAATGTCAGAGATTTTAAACAGCTATTATAGTTAATTAAATGTGCTCAGATAACATTACAGGTCAGACATAAACCCACAAAAGCAGGAAAATTCTGAGGTACGACTGCCAGAAAGTCTGTGAGTCAGCCTGTTGTGCTTACGTATTACAGTCTTTTAACTCGGGTCCCAGAGCAGTGGATTATTTTACATATCAACGGGGTGAAGCCTGGCCTCAGATAAATATGTAAAATTCCTTTTGATTTACATACACAAAAATCTATGGATTTAGCTTTATTAAATACCTTAGGGGCAGTTTAAGATTAAAAACAAACAAACAATATAGCTGGGTTGTGTCTGAGCTGTGTTCAGGACAGGAAGGAGGGCAGGCAAAAGTGGCCTTCATGCTCCACCTGACTCTGGGGCCAATGAGCCATTCTGGCAGCCAGGTACACCTATGTCCTGGCCAGGCACAAGAAAGCATAGAAATTTCCCCTGCATTTGGGAGCAGTAGAGGCTAAGGAGTTGCTTGAAGGATCCGTAGAGTACTGGAGATTTCTTACTAGCTGGTTTTAGGGCTGCTTTGTGCTGCTGGAGCAGTGGGTTGACCAGAAGACTTGTTCTTAACTCCAGAACCACTGGACTAAATTCTGCCTTTGTGTGTTATTGCTTTAACCTGTAATATGTCAACTTCCTGTACTTTTTAACTTCTAATTGATTTCTTTGTTGCTTTACAATATTAGCTTCCATTCAAAGAGTGTGGCACCGTCCCATGATTGAGATTTGCCATGATGAGAATGCAAAAAGATCCTAGGCTATGTCTACACTTGCAAGTTATGTTGACTTAAGGTGGCTTAAGTCGACCTAACTTAGTCCCTGTCCACACCAGGCTTTCATTAAGTTGACTTAAGAAACTCCTTAAGTTGACTTAATAAGAACTGCCGGTTAGGTCGACCTAACCCTTAGGTCGACTCCTTAGGTCGACCTAAGCACAGTGTAGATGCTTAAGTCCACTTTATTAGGTCAACCTAAGGGTAATTAGGTCGACTTACTAAGTCCCCGTTCAGGGGCAGCACTTTGTTAAGTCGACCTAATAAGATCGATTTAGGTTGACTTTAAGTCGACCTAACTTTTTGTAGTGTAGACATAGCCCTAGTGAGGTCCTGACTCAGACAAGTACCTTGACTCCCCCAGACATGCTTAGCACTTCTTCAGGTTATGCTCTTCTTTTTGAGACCATCCTTAATAATACATAGATCATAAACAGATTAATTATGGAACATTCAGCTGAAATATTTGTCTGTTGCAGCTGTCCCCCTGCTGCATTTATTTTCCCTTTGTTTTGTTGTTTTGTGTGGCCACCCCTCCCGGGCTGCTAAGGGCCATTGCCCAGCCCAGGGAGGCAGCCTTTAGCTCCTTGGCTTAGACCCTGGCTCGGTGTAGGGTGGACAATGCCCAGGAGTGCAAGACTTAAATGGCCTGTTAAGCTTAAGGGCATGAGTCATACCTGTGGTTCAGAACTTTGCCCAGACATGTCCTGTGCTTACCTGCAGTTTTCCCTGCCCTCTCTCCTCCCCTGTAGCAGAGGGAGCCAATCAGAGTTACTGGCGGGAAGCTGTCTGAGTTTGCCTTTAAAACCAGACATTTTTGAGTCAGACATCAGAAAGGTTCCTGCTTTGCCACCTGGTCTGATCAGCTAGGAGTCTTTGGGGGCCCTTTCTCCGCTCTCGTTTAATTTTTGAGAGTACTCCCCATTTTTAAACTCCCCTCCCACGAACACTGAATTTTCCTGTGAGATCTCCTGACGATTGAAAACGAACTGAGCCTCCTCTGCATCCTCTGATGCTGCTGCTGTTCCTGCCTCTATTCCTGCTGCTGTCCTGGGAATTGGTAAGGCTCCCCTCTTGCAAACTCTCCCTGTCCTAGCTGCTGGCCTTGCTTTCCCAGCAGACAGACTCAAGTTAAATCCTTGGTCTGTGCCTGAAACTGTTTCTAACTCCGCAGTTCCCTTGCTGCTTAAAGAAAAGCCTGTGCCGCTGCTAAGCTCTGCCTCTGTGTGCTCTGTCCCGGGGCTCCCTGCTTTCAGCTGTTTCCACTGCTGCAGCCACCATCCCCTGACTCCCTCAGGAGCTGTACCCTGGGCTCACACCACTCTGCCTCTGGGACTGCTCCCCCGGTCAATAGGACCAGTGTAGTATAAGGTGTGCCATTAGGTTTAGTTTCATTACTTGGTTTAGCCTCAGTTTTGTTAAGTTGTATTTTATTAGCTTGTATAAGTTGTAGTCCTGTTAGAATTGAATTTTGTGTCTGTGTTTAGTGGTAGTTAAGTGGGATACTTGTTTGCCATTACCTGTTATATTGTGTAGCCATAGTTAAGCTAGATTAAAGATAATTGTTTTACTGTATTGCTTCTCTTTTTTGTTTTTCCTTCTTTCTGTTGTTCGTTATTAGCATAAGTTGTATAGTTGCTGTTAAGTTGTTAAATAAGTGCCTCTGTGTCTTCATCTCTCCCCAACACCCCAAGTCCTCTGCTGCTGTTTCCATCTCTCCCTGAACTTCCAAAGCCCCTTGCTGCCTTTCTTCTTTGATTCCTCCACGTTTAGCCTGCAGGCTCCTGAAGACTGCTCTGGGCCTCGCCCTGCAGGGCTTCAGTGCCTCTTGCTGCATCCATTGCAGCTGTACTCTTCCCTCTTCCTCTGCCACTGGTTACTCACCCCACCCCCACCCTTGTTCCTTAACCCAGCCTCTAGTCACACCCTTACAGACTGCCTGCCACTGTACTCTTCCCTCTTCCTCTGCCACTGATTACTCACCCCACCCCCACCCCACCCCTGTTCCTTAACCCAGCCTCTAGGTACACTGTTACAGACTGCCTGCCACTGCAGTCCTACAAACCAAGTCATCAACTCTCATCTGTACTATTACACTTGTGTAAATTCACTAATCACCCTCATTGTGCAATTTTACTGCCATTTGTATCTCATTCATATTTGTAAAACCCCATTGATTACCACTGCCTTTACTGTACATCTACACCTATACCACTGTGACATATTGCTTTTTTTTTTGTAGAATCGCTAGCCACCAATTGTGAGTCACTGTGACACCTCTTCATTTTCACACTGCTTAATAAGAGAAACCCCCCTCTCCCCAACTGCCTACTGTGACAAACCCCATACACCCCATTGTTGCCTACTGTGAGAAACCCCATACACCCCACTGTTAAATTTTACTGTTTTACATTTTTCAATAAAGATTGATTTGTACCCCACTGTTGCAGTAATTGCCCCCCAAGATCCTCTACCTGCTGGCAGGGACAATATTTGACCTCAGAATTTTATGTTAGTTTTGTCCATAGCATATTCTCTTAATAATACAACTTGGAAAGACCTGGATCATCTACAGTTTTATTCGCTGGTTTTTTACTGTCTAGCATTCCCCAAAGCAGCATCAATCAGTCCAGACCAAAAGATAAAATGACTTCTCAACCCCAATCTTTTGTTGTTAACTTGATTTTAGCTATGATATCTCAGAACTGTATGAGCTTCTTTTCTTTTCCATTTCCCAGAGCTTCTGGGGTTCCCTGCTTGTCCTCCTCAGGAGTGGAGAAAGTCCAGGAGATTGTAGAAGGGGCACCCACATCTCCATTTCTGAACTCTTCAGTCACAGGTTACAGACAGACTTTAGCATTTTTAGAGTTCCTACTTGGTAAATATAAAAATTAGAAGATCAGAAAGACATCCAGGCTACGAATAAGCTACAGGAGAATTACTAGTTGGATAAATGTTTTCTGCCTATTACCACAAATTCTGAGTGAATTCACTTAGGGTGCATCTACACTTACAAATTAAGTCGACTTAAGCTTGCTTAAGTTGATTTAATTTACTCTGCGTCTACACTACACTTTCCTTAAGTCGACTTAAGCAGCTGCTTAAGTTGACTTAAGGAAAAATTAAGTCAACTTTATAAAACCTCATTTTAAGTCGACTTTGCTGGCTAAGTCGACTTAGCCAGTGTGGACATGTAGTAGCCCTAAGTCAACTTTAAGTCGATTTAGGGGGCTCCAGGGCTTCCCCACTGCCCTCCCTACCAGGGTGGCTGGCACAGCCACATCCTGGTGTGCCCACCCTGTCCCTATGCCCTGCCAGGGTCCCTGTCCCCCTTTGCCCCATTGTACACAGGTACAATGGGGCAAAGGCTGAGCCCCCTGGCACTTGGCAAGGGGTGCCCCCCTGCCACCTTGGACCTGTCCCAGGTCCACCTAGCCCCTACAAGTTGACCTAGGCGTCCAGTGTGGATACTCTAGGTCAACTTTGTAGGGTCCCCCCTAAGTCGACTTAAAATTTAGGTGTGGACATGCTAAGTCGACTTAGCTAAATCGACCTAAATTTACAAGTGTAGACATAGCCACAGGGAGGAACTAGAGGGAAGAAGGCTCTTGCACTGACATGATCTAACTGTGTAGACGGATAGAGAAGAGAAGGTGTGAAGTTTCACATTCCCAGGTGGAACATGGGAGAACTTCCCGGACTAGATGGAAAATAAAAAAGAAAAGTGTTAGAAATGTTAGGTATGAGAGGAGAGGGAAAAAAAATTTAAAACAGGAAGAAAAGTTGTGATATGACTTTCACATTTAAGGTCAATAAAACATGAAATAAAATAATTTATTCATTCATGGTTTATGATGTTAAGTTATGTAAATAAATATGCAAATTAGCCAAGGCCTTAGAACTCCAGAGATATTATTAGTGTGACCCTTGATGCCATAGGGAATAAGTACTATTGGTTTAGGTAAAAAATGATACATGGTCATTTTGGAAGCTCTGAGTCCACAGGTATTCTAATGGACAAACGGGTCTGGGTCAACACAGATTAGGTGTTTAGAATTCAAGTATCTGGTAAAGAACTATACAGGATACAGGCCTTACTCAGTTATATTATTCTATGATTAACTGCCTGAGAGATACAGCACTCAAGCCTAATTCTTTTAAACAGAATGGCACATCATTTAGGCAAACCTCCATGCATGCTACATGGCATTAGCTCTGCATGACACATATTGCTGAGGACTGCAAAATGACTCCAATTCCTGGAGTCTTTGTGTCTTGAACATCATTGATAAGAATAATGTGGTTTGGCTTGACTGGATTGCATATGCCAAATAAAAATCTCTGTGAGTTACTTTGCAAGTGATGATCATTTCAGTTCATGCCTGGAAACATGGACAAGCTTTGGGTACAGGACATAAATGAAATGTGATCCTAGCAGGTGTAACTTTAACTAGATAACACAGAATCAAAGTAAAATGGTATGTTGGGGATTTTGAGGTGAATCTATTTTTTGTGTACTTGAAATATAGATGTATTCTTTTATTCTGTTTTGATATGAAAGCAATTCAGAACTGCCTCAAGTTATGCTTTTGAAATCTCTCTGATATCACCCAGCTAGAATTATGTGCACATATTTTCTAAATTCTACCAGGAAAATAGCTGAATTCTCTATGAATTTATCAAAAAGTATCTTTGCAAAATTATGCAATATCTCCTTTTTCTGAAAAAGCTATTTCTCTTCCTAACTCATCTCCTGGAGTGCTTAATGCCTTTAAAATATCATTTACTATGGCCGATGCAACTGCAAAATGTAATAATAGATATAGATATAAAAAAATTTCCCACAGACGTACCACATTTTCCAGATCAGATACTATTTCATTTTTCTGGAGAATCTTTTTACATGTTCTAGGATGCTGCTTTGTAAGGACCAAAATTGTCCTCAGATATCTATGTGCAGATCTCACTGAACTTCTTTAGAGATACTTACACATATCTGGGAGAATTTGTTCCTAATTATATAGCTCAGTGTGACTTTTCTGGTTCCCACACTAATTCATTAGTACCCCACAAATCATCTGATCGACTCAACTCACTTGCCATTTTTCTCATGTCATTCAATTTTTAATCTTGCTGAGGGCATCCATACCATAATCCAATATATTCAGGCAGATTTTGGGTGGGGCCCCCTTTAGACTGGGGTTAGGGGCTGCAGCCCCTAAAGCCCTGCCTTAATCCAGCCCTAAACTGATGCCCCAGACAAGTCTTGCAATAAAGCCTTTACATAGCCTATACCCCTCTACTGGCTCTCTGGACTGAGTCCTGCATGATACAAAGCACTTTGGTCCTGATCTAGCAAATGACTTTTGTGCTTATCTTTAAACATGTGAGTATCCCCACTGAAGTAACTGTTCATGTGCTTCTTGAAGTTAAACACATGGTTAAATGTTTTACCTGATCAGGGCCAGAGTGCTCAGTGCTTCACAAGACTGAGCTCTTTATGATTACTTCATGCATAATGAGATCGCCTCTCCCCTCCAAATTCCCCATGTGCTGCTTGAGCCGTTCAGTCCTGTGCACCATCACTTTCATTCAAAAAAATTTAAATTACAAAAACAAGGAGTCCTGTGATAACCAGCAATTTTGGGGGGGCATAAGCTTTCGTGGGCTGCAACCCACTTTGTCAGATGGATCTGACGAAGTGAGTTGCAGCCCACAAAAGCTTATGCCTGCAGAAATTTGTTAGTCTTTAAGGTGCCACGGGACTCTTGTTGTTTTGCTGTATATAGACTGTGACAGGCTGCTCCCCAAATCCAGTCTGGTGTGCTGCTATGACCACTTGAACCCCGCTCCTGAACCCCAATTCACCCCGCTCTGCTGGGTGACCACTCATTCCTGAGTCAGTCCACACCAGCCACCAGCATGTAATTGGTCCCAGGCAGTGGGTGTAAATCCACTAGTCACACAGGCGTTGGTCCCCAAGCGAGCACACCCAGCCCCAGACACTACACTGGGAGCCGCTGCCTTACAGGGATTGGGACCCACTCCCAATCACCTTAGTCTCAAGTCCGTCCACTTAACAAAGAAGTGGATTGTGCCTAGCCTCCCACATCCACACCCTCTAAAGACCACACAGCTTTAGGTAAAACAACTACTAGTTTATTGATCAGAGTCTGATTTCAAGTGAGAACATGGCCAATCAAGGCAGAAACATACTATAAATGAGTCAGGAGTGACCACTATCAAATAAAAAGTATAAACCGCATGCTACTCTAACATCTCTACTTAAACTGACCTCAGAGTCCAAGATTATGCGCATGGTGTTCGGCTGTTTGATGTTTTACAGCCATTCTCTGCCTGTTCTCAGGCAGGGCCCCGATCTTGCTTGAAGTTGGTTGCAAGATGGTCTCCTCTCAGGCTGAAAGCCTGCAGCTTCTCCCCTTCCACAGTCTCTGTGTCTTTGTTTTAACCAACTGCTGACAGCCCCTCCCTGCACTGTCCTGTTGTGTGCTTCTCTTCACTTCTACCTGAGCCAGGGAGGGCATTAGCATCCCCTTTGACATGTAAATCTCCAGCCACTGTGCTAGAGAGAGTCCTGGGAGTCTGAACCCTGTATCATGCTTCACATCTGTACATACATGTTGCTGTAGGAAACATGGCCCCATGGCAGCCACGTGGAACACGTTCTGAGCATTCACAAAGGAACCTGGTATAGCGTAATTGGCATCAAATAACACAATTACACTGCAAAACTGAACAGAAAGATTATACAGGTCATGCCTGAGGGCTGCACGGTTGTGCATCCCGTCACACAGACTGACACGGCGACCCCTCTGGAACTTTAAAATGGTAGTCATTCTGGGGTGTTGCAAGACAAAGAGTATACTTAAAAGAAATGCAAGGGCATCTACTGGGCGTGAGATGTTGGTGAAGGAGCAAGGTGAAGATAAGCTCCTAAGGGGTGTCAGCCTCTCTGTGTTTAAGCTTGATCTTGTAGGTGAGTAAATGGAGGGTTATGCTTCAACAACAGGAAGTCTATATTTTTCTCCTCTAGTACTAGCATTAGTTCAGAATTAACAGAGTAAGACAGCTCCACTGGGTCCCAAAATAATCTCAACATTGTTTGCATCCAGTGGATATCATCAGTACTAAGGGAAATGATGAGCTTTCTGTAATTCCTTAAACACAATACACTGTACGTATTGTTCATCTGTCCATAGGGCCTCGCTGTCACCAGTGTAAATCAGGAATAAGTCCATTGAAGGCAGTGGGGTTACATGGTGTAAAACTGGCGTAGTTTTTAGGAACTGGCACATTTACAATTGTCCGTGTGGCTGCTTTTGCTTGGCAATACCTTGAGCTCGATAGATGCCGTGAATTCTGATGCACGGCACTGTGTGAGCTGATACTGATGAACTGTGTGAGTTCTGCCTGATGGTGCGACCAGCAGAAAATGCTAGTTGGGATGACTCTACCAAAGTCCTGCCTGGAATGACACTGAACAGCATCTATTACCCTATAGCTATCTGCATGAATCGCTCTCATTTAAATCTCTTGTGGGGTATGATAGCCAATTTTTCCCAAGCACCTGACAGCCTCTGAGGACTTTCGTACCTTTCTCGGCATGCATTGTGAAAATACATATAATTCTACCTACAACTGTGGCTCATTTGGCAGAGAAGTAAAACCTCCACCATGCGGTTGTGACTTAAGAATTTTCTGGGCAACCCTTCTTGCATTAAGAAATTGTAAAAACTTGTCTTCAGTTTATTGTTAATGTTGACTCTCCATCTGAGAGCAGAAGCAGAGCCTTTGACTTATATTTTAGCAGAAAGTCTTTTTATTATGTCCTGAGGCAATGTAAATGTGACTCATATTTATAACTGGCAACAGTGGCCACTGAATTTGACATCATTTGCCTGAAGGGGATAATAAAGTTTTATGAGTTTTTTTGCCAATATTTGCTTATTTGCAGATGTGATTAGACAAGGGCAAGTGCTTTCTTAGACTGAGACTGTGTTGGGGAAAACAATCCTTTGAAGCTTACAGCATATTAATAAAGGAAAAGCTTACTGAGATTTATGGACTTTGAAAAGGAGTGTTTAAAATGCCAAGATTAAAAGTCCATACTTGAAAGGTGCTGCTTTGGTGCACAGACTAAGATATAAGTCATTCTCAATAAACCCAGTGGCTGATCACAACCCCCAAGGGGGTTATATCTGCTTTCTTTGTATAGATCATTTGCTCCAGTGGAGCCATTGGTTCTGACATTCTCGCCCCACAAAGGAATAATAATAGATGTGTGCTTGCCAGCATGTGTGTGTTTGTAGACATGACCAGACAAGGACAAATCCTCCCTGCTATCACCCACCTTTATGCAGTTAGACACCACTGAGGGGAAAGCAGAGCCCTAGAGGATGTGAAAGTGCTCATGTAAGAACAACTCACAGACAAGTTTATTTGCCAGACTTCTAGCTTTCAATGAAAAGAAACCATACTGTATTGTAATGGGTTGGCCATGTTTGCTGGCAACACGTCACTGTCAGCAGGGCGGGATCCTGAGAGAAGTATGATTCCATTTCTCTGTTGCAAGTAACTTGCCATCCTCTAAATGTGAGAGTTGTTCTCTGGAGAAAAAGGACCTAGGCTGTGGGCTGAGCTACCCCCAGAGGATCACACTGGGGTATGCAAGACACTGGAGAAGCCTTGGGTGGGATTTGTATTGTTTCAATTTCCTTTTCTGAAAGAAACCAAGACCCATGAAGGGGTTATGATTAGACTCAGCTGATTTGGAGCAGAGAAGGCAAACTGCTTTATCATCTATATGTTGAGGGAGACTCATACTGGCAAAAGGAAGGAACCTTCTTTTTGTAAGGCTTTTTTCCTGTGTGTGTAATTCATTTATTCAGGTTCTGATTTTTGAACCTGAATCATACTTAACTGTAATTGTGCTTCAAATTCTTTTACCAGCCCTCCACTCTGCTTGGTGTGGTTTTTGACCTTTTCCTATTGACCTTCCTGTTTTATTGGGAGAGTTAAGGGCATTTTGCACTATTTAATTCATCTCTATCCTCCGATCTCTCCCATTCCATTCGTTGCTTTGTTGTTGTTCTATGCCCCCCTGCTTAATCTGCTGCCCTTATTTTAAAGATGTCAATAAAAAAAATTGGGTCAGCTATTCCCATATCTGCCAGCTATGATTAGGACTTGGGCTAACTGATAAGGATGAAATAAACAGACATAAACTTTCATTCAAAAACTGTATTGGAATCACTTTTATATCCAAAAAAGTGTATTCCCCTCCCCCCCCAACATTCTCTTTCATTTCTTTTTGCCTCTGTGCTTCCTTGTTCCTGACAGGGCTGGTGCAGAAGTGTCAAAACACAAATGGCTGACATTTCTGGTTTAAACTGAAGCAGGGAATGCCTGAGATCTCACAAGAGATCATGCTTTTGGGAAGTGTCCAGCCCAGTTTAGCAGACTCGGAGGGCCACATGTTTTACAAAGGACATTCGGGTTTGCATGCAATCATACAGAAGTTCACATGAACATTTGTGTAAGCAATGGGAGTTAATAAATGTATAAATCAGGTGATTCTGTGTGAGTTGAGCAATCAGATGATTTCATGTACCTTAAAGTCTTTAAACTATGATTTGAGGATTTTAATAACTCAACCGTAGGTTAGAGGTTTATTACAGGAGTGAGTGAGTGAGGTTTTGGGGCCTGCATAGTGCAGGAGGTCAGACTAGATGATCATATTGGTCCCTTCTGACTTTAGAATCTATGGGTATGTTTACACTGGATCCTTAGTTCAACTTAGGAATGGTTAAGTCGACCTACAGACCGCTGCGTCCACATTGGGCACTTAAGTCGACTTAAGCACTTCCTTAAGTCGACTTAATAACATCACCTCTGAAGATTGACTTAACACTTAAATCAACCTTATTAAGTCAACTTAAGCCAGTGTAGATGGGGAATGCCCTTAAGTCGAACTAATTGGCCTCCAGGCCCCCCTTCCAGAGTTCCTGGCCACCAGGAAGAGTCTGCCCTGGTCAACCACACGGAAAGAAAAAGCCCTGCCCACCCTGCTCCCCAGAGCTGGCCAGGCCTGCTGTCTGGCAACATGGAGGAGCAGAGTCAGCGCTGAAAGAGGGCCCTGTCATGGAGTCACCAGGAGATCCTAGATCTCCTGGCCATGTGAGGGGACAAGGCAATGCACTCCCACCTGCATCGCAGCCACTGCAACTGGAAGGTATATGCCACCATCTCCCGGCCCTGGGCAGAGAAGGGGCACACCCAGGACACCCAGCAGGTCCGGGTGAAAATCAAGGACTTCTGTCAGGGCTACCTAAGGCCCAGGAGGACATGCTCTGGGCGGGGGCAGCCACCCACCACCAGCAACTGTCACTACTATCAGGAACTGGACTCCTTCCTGGGGCAGGAGATTGGCAGCCTGCCAGCCCACACCATTGATTCCACAGTGGCCCCCTCCCTCAACAATGACCGCGAGGAGGGCTCAATGGATGAGAATGTGGTGCTGGACCGGGGGAGACCAGCCAGCAGCAGCAGGGCACCTCACTGGCCCTGGAGACCGCACGTCCAGAGCTGATCCTGACCCCGCAGCTCCCACCCCCTCACCTCCCTCAGCTCCCACCCCCCAGTTTCCCCTATAAATAAAAACCCTGTAGACCATTCTCACATGTGTTCTACTTTTTATTGGTTTGGGGAAAGAGGGGAAATGTGTGGGGGGCAGACATGGGTGGGTGGGGTGGTCATGGTGCCTAGTAGCAAGCTCATCTATCGATGCTGCTCACTGAAGACGTGGGCCTTCAGCATGTCCTGGATCAGCACTGCTCGCTACTGGGCCCTCAGCTTCATCGGGCTGCTGGAACTCTGCGGCGAGCCATTCAGCCTCAGCCTCCCAGATGTGCGGGAGCCTTTCCCCCCGCAATTCACACAGGTTATACAGGGCACAGCATGCGCTGACCACCTCCGTGATGTTCATCTCGCCAAGCTACAGACAGGTCAGGATGGCCCTCCAGTGTGCTTTCAGACGGCCTAAGGCATGCTCAGTGACCATGCGGCACCTGTTGAGCCTCCAGTTGAAGCCTGCTGGCACCCAGGTTTCCCCTGTAGGGCTTTATGAGCCAAGGCAGCAAGGGGTAGGTGGCATACCCCAGGATAATGATGGGCATCTGCATGTCCCTGATGGTGATGTTGTGCTCGGGGAAGTTGCCCCCCTGCATGCACCGATAAGGGCTGGAGTTCCGCAGGATGTGGGCATCATGCACCTTCCCTGGACAGCCCACATAGATGTTAGTGAGGAGCTCTTGGTGGTCAATGAAGGCTTGCAGGACCACAGAGTAGTACCCCTTCCTCTTTAGGTAGTCTGTGGCCCGGTGGTCCGGAGCTTGGATTGGGATGTGGATGCCGTCCACGGTGCCCCTGCAGTTGGGGAACCTGAGTCTGGTGAAGCCGTCTAGGATCTCCTGCAGGTTGCCCAAGGTCACGAGGCGGCCTAGCAGGACCCTACTGATGGCCCTGCAGACCTGCATCAGGATGGCCCCCACAGTGGACTTGCCGATCCTGAACTGGTGGGCTACAGAGCGGTAGGAGTCCAGGATTGCCAGATTCCCTAAGGCGACAGGCACTCGCTTGTCCACAGGCAGGGCAAGTCGGAGTCAGGTGTCCATGTGCTGCAGAACTGGGATGAGCTCACTGACCAGCTCGAGGAAGGTGCGTTTCCTCATCTGGAAGTTCTGCAGCCACTGGTCGTCGTCCCAGATGTTGATGATGATCTGGTCCCACCAGTAGCTGCTGGTTTCACATGCCCAGATGTGACGGTGCGGAGAGCACCCTGAGTGTGCCAGCTTGCAGGTTTGGCAAGGTGGTTGGCTTGCTGCAGCCTGTCCCCACACTGCCAGTTGCCATGCGAACCCTCCTACAGAGCAGGAGAAGGCTGGCCAATAGATGGCAGGGATCGAGCACCCTCCTGGCAAAGCAATGGAACACAATGGGGTCCATGACCTACTGGAGTTTCATCTTGCCAGGTACAATGGGGAGGGTGCTGTGCTCACTTCCTGTTTTAAAGGAGTGGCCTGGGGAGGGGGGAACTTCTCTGGTGCAGTGTGGGACAGCTACCCATAATGCACCACTTCTCCATCAACCTAGCACCTGCCAGTGTGGACGCAGGCAGTTGACTGGAGTTTTCAATGTGGACTCTCTAAGTTGACTTAACAGAGCCTCCAGGGTGGACGTATTCTATGAGGCTGTCATTGTCCTAGCTCGCCATTTGCATATGCAATTATATTATTTGCATGTATATATATCCACATGCAGAGTTTTTCTCAGGGATTTGGACCTTTTTAAAAAACATAGTCCAAAACATTCAGATTCGGTAGTTCCAAACTCCAGGTTCAGAGGGGTAGCCATGCTAGGCCATGTATACTCTGGGGCATCATCTAAATTGACGTTATTACATCGATATAATAAAACTGGAGGAGAGTGTCCACTGGACACTTAATCTGGCTTCTTCTGGCCCCCCCCCCCCCAGTGTAGACACTGGGCCAGGGCAGTTAGACACTGGGAACCGGCGGCAGCCCAGCGGGGAGCTGCCAAGCCCACAGCCCAGCCCAGGGCTCCAGGAGCCAGCGGCAGCTCCTGCAGGTGGCTGCCGAGCCGGCAGCCCCAACCCCGGGGCTCTGGGAGCCAGCAGCCCCCACTTCGAGGCTGCCGGCAGCCCTGGCTGGGGGCTGCTGAGTCCCCAGCCAGAGGCTAGGGTCTACACTGGAGTCAAGGTGAATTATTAAATTCACCTTTAACCCTATGCCTCTTGGAGGGGTGGAGTTTCAAGGTCGATTTGTAACCTAATCCCTCAGTGTAGACCAGGCCCTAGTCTATTCCAGCAGAACCAAAACAAAGAAGGCATTCTGGGGCACTTTTAAAGACTAACAAATTTATTTATAACATAAGCTTTCCTGGGTGTAATCCCACTAAGCCAGATGCTTTGAAAATGTGAGATGGTAGCTGCACATATATACATACAGAGAAAGGTGGATCACAAGGTAAAATAAAACATCCAGAGAGATAGACTGATCTCTGCAGAGTAAATAAACTTTGTTTTCATGCAAACAGTATGATTCAAAGTCTTCAGTGGTTATTCAAATTGAATTTATGAATGTGTTGAAAGTTCTTACCATTATGTGCCTCAGTTTCCTCATCTGCAAAATGACAAAGATACTTACCTATCTCAAAGGGCTTGTAGAAGTTAATAATAGTAAAGTGTTCTCGATAGGAAAGGAGTGAAGTAAGTGTTAATAATATTGAAGTTGTCTCCAAAATTCTGAGATGTTATTTCAAAATAATTATTTAAAATAGCTTGCTTCTTTTCTTATCTTTCATTTTATATAGAGAGTGGATAGGGAGGGAGAGAGACAAAGCAATATAGAACAGTTCAGTTTCTAGTTTGGCTCATTCACCTTAAGCATCTCTTCCCTTCTCCAGGTGAAGGAGCCATAGATAGTTAGCCAGTTCACTCGCTGGTTCATAAAAAGCACAGCTGTAAAAAATAAGTGTTACTAAAGAACATTTTAGTTAGATTAAAAGAGGGGGCAATTGCTGCATAATATCTTATTGTTGTTTTATTTGGGAGTTTTAAAATAAGAAACATTTTCAGCTACTAAACTTCGACAGGAGCATGTGGTATACATGTAGCTGCCATGATTGCAAATTTTAAAATAGGTCAGAATTATAAATAAAACCTAACCAATCAATTAGTAACAAGGACCCCAACCCCACCCTACTGCCATCAAACTTGAAAATAATTATTTTCCTCTGTTCAGCATATCTACAGCAATGTATGTTAGTTATTTAAAATGCTTGTTTCAGCATTTAATGGTATCTAACTTGTTTAGCTTGTAATGCCAATTAGAGGTGAATGATGAGACAAATCATATTTAATAACAATAAAGTGTAATTGTACATTTATTACCAATGTAATTTTGAGTTAAAAAGTAACAAGGTTTTTCCTATAGCTGATACATCCTAAATCACAATGGGACTATGGTAATAATCAATATTTAATTAACTTCTAATTACTCACAATAACTGCCTTTTAAATGCAAATTAAATGCTTCTTTGAGACATTTTAAGTGTTACTCGTTTCTCCTATTAGATCAGTTTACATAGTGCTTACTACTAAGATTTATCCTTATTGGTGGTAAAGGCATTTGGAGTCTCAGAAGATATGTTTTGCAGAACATTAGTGAAAACCTATGCATATAAGACTTATTAATTTCTCCTTTGTATTTATCTTAAAACATCTAATGATTTAACAATTATAATATTAACATAATGCATATGCTGCTGGCAATCCTCTTTAATTTCACATACACATGCCATGCCCTGGTTCTACACTGATTCATTCCATTTAGTCAAAGTGAATTGACAAGAGATAGGCAAGTTTTAATATAAAACCACAGCCCCAGATCTTCTTCAGTTTTAACTCAGGCAGCATTCTCATTGACTTCTGTTGGAATTTGCCTGTGTAAGAACTTCTGAAGTTGGCCTATCATCTGCTTAATACACAGTGTTACACAAGCCATTTTACAAAGACACTCAATCGTAAGCTAAAGAAGAAAGTAAGCTTAAAAGAGTTGGTGATTCAGTGGCCCAGATAGATGGCTTTAAATAGTGCAGCTTCACAGTGTCCTGTGAAAGCTGTTTCAGTTCTTGTGGGATTTGCTAAACTGAACAGCAGATTATATTTGCAGAGGTTCAGGTTCACTTTGAGTTTCAGCTTTGCCCAAAACCTGAAACTGGAGATTGAACCTACGTAATATATGAAATTAGAGAATTCTCCCCACTCTCTTTTCTTCCACTAAGATCTCAGATTCCTCTAAACTTGAACAATCTTTTGAGAAGGAATAATTCCATCTCATGCCAGTGTCATTTTGGATAAGATGACCTGCCAGCCCTCACTTTTGCCAGAGCTGATGCTGTAAGTTTCTTGCTCCCACAGTCCATGAAAAGTTCTCCTGGGCAGGAGGAATAGGGAAATTGCAATGAATGCTCTTATTCCGGTTCTTTGACATTTTAAGATTTCCTGAAGTTTCCTTAGTTACCATGTGTAATAGAATTGGGAGTATCTCAGACCACAGTCTCAGCTAGGCAGTAGGAAGAGAAGATTTTCCTGGCCTTCTGCACTAGGTTGGGGGCAGGCAAGGCCTTCAACTACAGCAAAGAGTTATTCACGGATTTGAGAGGTAGCCCTCTGCCAAAAAAAAGAGAAGGCCAATAAGATAGCATAGGAGATCTGGAGATACTAAGGGAATGCTGCAGACCAACAGAGCTATGCATCAGAAAATGCTTTAATTAGGAAGGCCCCTGTGGCTAAGTTTCAAATTGGAGGTAGCTGTGGGGTTGGAAGAAAGGTATGGGGTGGTACAAAAAGAGAAGTTGCCTCAAGTTCGGAGGCTAGTGAGATTGTTCGGTGAGGGCATTCACAAACCAGGTGGGTTTAGCCAGGCTTAATAGCTTGTGAGGTTTTCATAGCAAATGGGGCATAAATGAAAGAATCTCCTTAACAGCAGAGTCACCAGGAGGACAGAGGTGATTGGCCAAGATTTGAAGAGCAAATGAATGGGTAGAAGAGTAAGTAGACGCTGACAGCATGGAGTAAGTCCAATTTTGAACTGGTCTCAGAGATTCACTGAAAACCAGTGTGAGAAACAAAGATCATCATGATATAATCTCCTTTTCTAGCAAAGTTAGAGAGTGGGCTAGACTCACTCAAAGAGTCAGGATTTAGGAAGGCCCTAAAGGAGGGACTAGCTATTACTGAGATGGGAAATGATTAAGTATTTTAATGGTGTCTGCAGTTAAGTCTCAATAAGCCTGAGAGGATGGATGGGCCTCTTAGTGAAAGACAGGTTCTGCATGCCAACTAGCATGGGACAAACTAATTAAAAGACAAACCTCACCCCCTTCTAAGGCTCTCACAGTAGAGTTGCAGCCAGGGATCTGAACCCTGGTAAACAAAATCTTGGCACTCAGGCCCTATCCACAGTAGGAAAATGACCAGTTCCAGACTACCCCAAACACATTCTCAGCTAGAGTTGAAAACATCTGGCTGTTCCTGCATACATAGCCACAACTTTTTTTAGTGCCTGATGCAGACAATGTGCTAGCTCCTTATCATTTTCCTCACACAGATGGAGTCTTATATTTGATTAGGCTGGAAAGGCAATAGCGTAGTCTCAAGCAAAAATAAAATAAAATCCTTTAATTAGTGACTCTGGTATAAGGTTCAGTGGGTATGTCTACACTAGAATAGCTAAGTCGACTCTGTTAAGTTGACTTAGAATCATAGAATAATAGGGATGGAAGGGATTTCATGAGGTCATCTAGTCCAACCCCCTGCTAAAAAGTAGGACTACTCCCACTAAATCACCCCAGCCAGGGTTTTGTCTAACTGGGTCTTAAAAATCTCCAAAGATGGAGATTCTACCACCTCCCTAGGTAGCCCATTCCAATGCTTCACCACCCTCCTAGTGAGAAAGTTTTTCCTAATATCCAACCTTGACCTCCCCAGCTGTAATTTGAAACCATTGCTCCTTGTTCTGTCCTCTGTTACCATCGAGAACAGCCTAGCTCCCTCCTCTTTGGAGCACCCCTTCAAGTAGTTGAAGGTTGCTATCAAATCTCCCCTCAGTCTTCTCTTCTGTAGACTAAATAAGCCTAATTCCTTCAGTCTCTCCTCATAAGTCATGTGCCCCAACCCTCTAATCATTTTTGTTGCCCTCCACTGGACTCTTTCTAATTTGTCCACATCCTTTCTGTAGTGGGGAGCCCAAAACTGGACACAGTATTCCAGATGCAGCCTGACCAGTGTCGAATAGAGGGGAATTATCACATCCCTTGATCTGCTGGCAATACTCCTACTGATGCAGCCTAATATGCCATTGGCCTTTTTGTCAACAAGGGCACACAGTTGGCTCATATTCATCTTCCCGTCCATCATAACCCCCAGGTCCCTTTCTACATCGCTGCTACTTAGCCAATCGGTCCCCAGCCTGTAGCAGTGCATGGGAGTTTTCCGTCCTAATTGCAGGACTTTGCACTTGCCTTTGTTGAACCTCATGAGGTTTCTTTCGGCCCAGTGTTCCAATTTGTCCAAGTCTCCCTGGATCCTGTCTCTGCCCTCCAGAGTATCTACCATTCCCCCCAGCTTAGTGTCACCCGCAAACTTACTAAGCACGCAGTCTATCCCATCATCAAGATCATTAATGAAGATGTTGAATAGAACCGGCCCCAGGACCGACCCCTGGGGCACTCCACTCATTACTGGTTGCCAACTAGACATCGAGCCATTGATTCCTACCTGCTGAGCCGTTGATCTAGCCAGTTTTCTATCCACTTACGGTCCACTCCTCCAACCCATACTTCCTTAACTTGCCGACGAGAATGTTGTGGGAAACCATATCTAAAGTCTAGGTATACCACATCAACGGCGCTTCCCGCATTCACAAATCCAGTCATCTCATCATAGAAGGAAATCAGGTTGGTCAGGTACAATTTGCCCTTGGTGAATCCATGTTGACTGCTCCTGATCACTCTATTTTCCTCCAAGTGTTTCAGGATGGATTCTTTGAGGACCTGCTCCATGATTTTCCCAGGGATTGAGGTGAGGCTGACCGGTCTGTAGTTCCCCGGATCCTCCTTTTTCCCTTTCTTAAAGAGAGGTACTATATTTGCCTTTTTCCAATCCTCGGGGACCTCCCCCGTTCGCCATGAGTTCTCAAAGATAATGGCCAGCGGCTCTGCAATCACTTCAGCCAACTCCCTCAGCACCCTCGGATGCAGTTCATCCGGCCGCATGGACTTGTGCACATCCAATTTCTTTAAGTGTTCCCTAACCTGACTTTCCATCACCGAGGGCCGCTCTTCTCTCCATTCTGCATTACCCCGTGTAGTAGCCTGGGAGCTGGCCCTCCCTGTGAAGACTGAAGTAAAAAAAGCATTGAGTACTTCAGCCTTTTCTGCATCATCCACCACGAGGATGCCTGCCCCATTCAGTAAGGGTCCTACACCACCTCTGATCCTTTTCTTGTTCCTGACATACTTGTAGAACCCCTTTCTGTTATCCTTCACAACAACTTAAAGTCGACCTTGTTAAGTTGACTTAGAGAGTTCACACTAAAAAGTTAAGTCAACTGCCTCTGTCCACACAGACAGGTGTTAGGTCGACCCAGACCCGTGGCTCGGGGGAGCCGCGACTCCCTGGCAGAAAGGAGCCCCAGCTCCCCAGGACAAGGATTCTGCTAGGGCTTCCTTTTCCTGGGGATCCCCGGCGGCTGCCTTGTCACTGGAAGCCACAGCTCCCTTCTGCCCAGCCCTAGGTCGACTTAGGAAATTAAGTCAACTTTGGGCATCCACACTGGCTTTAGGTCGACTTAAGCATTAAGTTGACCTAAAGAGTGGAAGTTACAAGGCGACTTAATGAAAGCCTGGTGTGGACGCGGCATTCTGTAGGTCAACTTAAGCATCCTTAAGTCGACCTAACATGCAAGTGTAGACATACCCAGTGAGCCAAACAAACAATCCTTATGGACTAGGGCTATAGGATTTAATAGTCTCTTTTCCATAGTTAGCATTTTTATTCAATCATCCTTTATCACTTACTAGAGAATTGTATTCCTATATTGTATAGGTATTCTATAGGATGGTTCAAGAAACATATAGGAAAGATCATTCTCTATTAAAGAGATTTATAAAATAATTACTATAGATGCTTATAAAGTGCTAAAACCATATAGGAGCCATATCTTTTATTCTATTGGACTCATCTATAAAGAAAAGAGTAGTCCACTGCAGTTCTCAGAGTTGTGGAAGAGACTCTGACATGGGGTCATAGGAAAGGGAATTGCGGAGAGTAACTTGTCTGGGCACTGTAACTGGCAGAAGAGTAAATATGAAGTCATTTTCCAGCATTGAAAAAGCAATTAATTTCATAGATATACATTTGCTTTAAAGTAACAAAAAGTAAATCAAAATAAAAGGAGCCTAATAATCTATGCCAGCTTCAGATCCTGTGCAATAATGACAGAATCAGAACACTTGGCAGTTACACATTAATGGAGGCACCTGAGTGACATTCGCAATAAATGATTAGCTGAAAAGCATTCTCCCTGCTGGGCCAGCAGGGTTTGTTTTGCTCTATGAGTCTGCAATATTTAAAACATGTGACTGCTGAAAGAGACCCACAACATATGCATAATTGGAAGAGGTAGGGAATAATGTGGAGGAGGGGTTGTTTGTTGGAGGTTATATTTTTAATAAGTCTTATCTCACCACAGCAACAAAGGATTTTTCAGAGGGATGCAATTAATTTGCAGTGTTAATAAATGAGAGATCTGTGGAAGAGAGGAGGGTAAAGACAGAAAGCATAGGCAATGTCTGACTGGGAAAAGATAGAGGTTTCATCCCTTTCCTTGATTGCGGGTTATGATGTATGTGAACTGAAGTTTAAAAAAAATCAGTTAATTGCATCTTCCACAAGATTGTCCATATTAATTATATACAAAACACATATAGGCATATAAAGCAAGTTATAAAAACAGAAACTGCATCATGCCTATTTTTAACAGACTACCCAAACTCAGGAGAAATATAACCTTCTTTTAGATACTCCCCCATGGCCGCAATCCAGCTTCTGCTGCACTGTGATATTTTAATATCTCATCAAGTATATAACAGCCATAATCTGCAGTCCCTTTTTATCTAGTTTCAAATGCAAGAAGGAGCATATTTTTTGTAATGACCTAAACCTATCAAATGAAATAACTCTCTGGGAGGTTGAACTCTAAATTATGAGTGATTATTTCTAAATTCATTATAACTTTGTTTGGCATTTTTATTGCCTGCTTAATTTCTTCCATCTAAGCCACAGAAGTTATTATCCATGATATATGCAATGCACCCATGCTGGGGAAGGGGCTTCCAGCTTTGCTTTCTAGCTGCTTGATTTTCAATGCCAAGTGATTGGGCCAACCAGAGAAATGTCATTTCCACAGACTGCAGCATCAGATTCACAGAAATAAGCTAAAGATTGCCATGTGCTTTGCATTCAGGAAATTTCAAAGCCCTCTTCAGGCATTAATCAATTAAGTTCAACAATCATTTTCTGAGGAAGGGAAGGGAAACTGAATCAAAAAGTTTAAGAAATATGCTGAAGGTCATAGAGAGAGTCATTAGCAAAATGGGGAATAGAACCCAGAAGTTCTGATTCATTCTCCTGACATCACTCCCCAGTTATGTTAAGAAAGATGGACATGAGAGTATTTAGGAATGAATGTTTGTTCCAGGACTTTCTCTCACCTGGATTGAGGTCACATTATCATCCAATACCATCATATGGTGATGCAACAGTGGAACTCTGTTCATCTCATTAACAAAGCAGAATACATTTACTTTGCTAGAGAAAAGAACCCTCTTTTGCACTGAAGTCTGAGTCAGGTCCCAGGGCACAATGAAATCTGAGCTACATATATTCCCACTCAACTACATGACAGCAAAGGTTTTAATTTTTGTTTCAGGCTCATGCAATTGTAGTTAAGTAAGTTATTGTTTTGGGTTTTACAGCAACCACCTGTTGGGTTCAGGGAAGTATCCATTCCCCCCATGTTGAACACTTCACAACTGACTGATAGGATGTGGACTTTTTTGCTTTCTTCTGAAGCATCAGATATTGGCCACTGCCAGAGGCAGAACACTGATCTATTGTGGCAAATATTCTGTTCTAATGATCTCAGTTTCTGGCAGGTTTGTAATTAAGACCCTCAGTGTCATTTTACAAACTGGAGCCAAATAATTTTAAGATAACTAAGAGCCCTAAAAGAGGCGAGAAACAGAAGAGCCCAAAAGGCCACTACTCCATATATATGTATGGTAGTTAATAAGATGGTCCAACAATAATTAACAAATACATTTAGCAAATATTCCCCTTTAATCCAATTTATTCAATAATTTTTTTAATTTTTTCCACAAAAAAAAAGAGCCAGTTAAATCCTATTTTGTGAATACATTGCTCCAAAAATACATGTAATATCAATCAAATAACTTAGATTTCTTTTTCTTGGTGTTCAGCCTGCTTTTGGGGGGCATTATGTTGATCACAGACAGTGCTTTTTTGTGATGGTACTGAAGAGTACTGAGTGCCGGCCCCGCTGCTGAGCTGTGAGGGTGGGGTCAGCAGGGGAAAAGAGCACACTGCTGGAAGAAGAGGGGTGGTGCAGGAAGAGGGGTGGGAAAGGCATTTTTCAAATTGACCAGGGCTTTTTTTGTGATGATACAGTACTTAAAGGTACTGAATACTGGCACCTTTTTTCACAGTGATGCGGCCCCAAAAACCATACCTGCTTTCAAAACTGAGATTGATAAATTTGTGAAGGGGATGGTATGATCAGATAGCCTATTTTGGAAATTGACTGATCTTTGGCAACGAGTGGTGGATATACAAGTGGCCTAAAAAGGGAGGGTACATGGGGTGGGTTCTGAGTTATTACAGAGAATTGTTTCTTGGGTAACTGGCTGTTGAGACTTGCCCACGTGCTCAGGGTTTAACTGTTCGCCGTATTTGGGGTCGGGAAGGAATTTTCCCCCAGGGCTGATTGGTCTCGGCTCTGGGTTTTTTTGCCTTCCTCTGTAGCAAGGGGCATGGCTCACCTACTGGTGAATTCTCTGTATCTTAAAGTCCTTAAATCATTATTTAAGGAGGTAAATAACTCAGTCATAGGTTGGTGGCCTATTGCTGGAGTGGGTGGGTGAGGTTTTGAGGCCTGCATTGTGCAGGAGGTCAGACTAGATGATCGTACTGGTCCCTTCTGACCTTAGAGTCTGTGAGTCTATGAGCTCCTGCTGTTGCTGCTGCCAGCGGCCCCCAGGTCTCTGGCCGAGTACCGGGACCTTTTTATTTACAAAAAAAGCACAGAAATTTACTATCAAGATATAAGTACCGGCTCCTTTTTTTTAAAAAAAAAAGCACTGATCACCGTAATGTATCCAAGAGTCAAAACATGCTCAAAAGTATGTTTCCCTCTTCTTCATTATACTGGTGTTTTTCCTGTGTGAGTGGGTTACATGCTATATCCATTTAAGATGACCATAGTATCATCCTGCCTTTATTGTAAAGTACATGAAGAGCCTTTATTTATGCACACTCTGAGAGAGTGGAGGAGGGGGCGAGAAAGTAACTTTAGTGATCCACTATGTGTGATGGTGTCTAGAATGTTTTTCATTGATGTGGAAGTGAATCCACAAATAGCTCTGCCTGGGCAATCAGCCTGGAAAGCTCGAGCTGTTACCTGACAACCACAAACTGTTACACATTTTCTTGGCATGTGCCAAGAATGTGGCCAGATGAACTTCCCACCCCGTCCTCCATTATCCAATCCCTATCCCCACGGTGCATGCACATCTGCCTGCCTCCCTATGGGAGGTGATCATTCTTCTGTCCTCTTACAATTCTGAGCAGAGTTCCTCTTGGCAGTGTCCGCTGACTCCTTGGCTGCCTTCATGGAGTAGTGGGCACTGACTGGGGTTCTCTGCTTGGTGTCCCCTTCAAGTTGCTTCTGTTTAGTTCTGTGATCGTCACGCCGGTCCTCCCCCCCCCCCCCCCCTTTTCCCCATTGTTGTTCCGTGTGATTAGTTGAGTTCTGGATTCCATACCTTCTTCCCTCAGGCTGGGGGTGGGGGCTTTCAGCTGTGGGCATGGTGGGTTATGCATTTCCCCCATCATGATACCTCAAATAATACTGCGAGGTGATATAAGACAGAAACTTCTATGTAGCAAAGGAGAGCACATTATGCTTCCATCAGAAAGCATATGCACCCCCCTCTGGTAACTATGAGCATTACAATTAGTGCATACTGGTCTGGGCATGAGCCAGAGAAATGTAGAGTACCAGAAACTCCCAACTGCTTCACACTAATGGCCAACACAGACTTTAGACAGACCAGCTATGAGACAAGAACTCATTTTACCCACAGTCTCATATTTCTGCAGGACAAATAGTTGTATACCAGCTAAATCTTCTGCAGATTTAAGTTCAAGTTATAAAATATCAACTCTGCTCTGTGCATTATAAAGTGTACAATCGATGTACGCCCTGCTTTTATTTAAATGTGGTCATTGATCACCCTGTGGAAGATCAATGTTCCATCTGAATTGGGTACTCGGTGAAATATTTCTTTAAAGAAATGTTAAGGCTCTAAAGTATCCTGCTGAAAAAATGTACCTGGACAATGAAGCATCACTCTGCTCCTGCTGCTGTTAGAAGTATTTCTTTCAATAAATATTAACACACCCAGTCTCTTTCTCTCTCTCTCAGCTCTAACCGGAGCGAAATTGTCCTCTGTTTCCTAAAAATCTAAGGCAAAATTTTACCCTAATGCAAGCATGTGTAATTGCCTTGAAGTCAGTGGTATTACAGTCACTTAAACTAGTATTTGGCTACTGGTACTTGGGGAAGCTACTGTGGGCTCACCGCTATTAAAAATCTGATCATTAATTCAGATGCCAAAATATGGTCTTGGGCCTATCATGGGCTACACATTTTTTAAAACATTGGCTCTTGCAGCCAGGGCAACTGGAACTAGCGTGCTGGGCTTGAAGTGTTTTCCACCATATAGAGGGTTCATAGTTTTGTTCATTGGCATTTTCCAATGCAACTGCTTGCATCTAGTGCTGGCCAGATTATGCATAACAAACAATTTATAAAACTAATTTCAGCCTTCTTTTTCCTGTTAACTAATTTTCTACCAAACTTTGATTTTTATGAATTTGTTTCCTATTCATAATTGATCAAAATATCGCATGCTGTCATATTTCAGCTTATTACTTCTTTGTAACCTGTGCTTGCTCTGGGTATTTGCTATTTATTATTAACACTGTATTTTTAGTCAGAGGGTGTTGTATCTGTTTCCTGAGAGCAGAAATATTATTATAGTAACCTTTCAAGTTACTAGGCTTTTGATTATTTCAGGGAGAGGATAGAAGCCATTTATGAAGCTATGACAAGCTAGACCATAAGTATTAGAGACTATTTAAGGCATTTTAAATTTCCTTTTGTTCTTAGTTCCTTGAATCAGGCTTTTTCTGATGCATCACTGCATGCTTCATGGAAAAATTAGGTTATTACAATGTCATAGGAATGATGACATCATGGAGGGAAATTTACAGTTAATTTTCTTCTTATCACTTCTACATTGACAAATTGTGTGTAATCGCAGCCACAACTCATTATAGCCAGATGTCTGTTTGGCTACATTTATTGTGTGTTGGGGCAGGATGTTTGCAAGGTGGGTGGTTGGGGTTTTTTGGGGGAAGGAGGGTTTTTTGTTTTGTTTTTTTGTAGTCATGCAGACTTATGCATCTCTTGTCCTGCAGTGCATCTTCCTAGATGGTAGCAGGCAACCAGATGGCAGACTTATTAAGTACTATTGGACGACTAGTCAGAATGTCTAAGCTGTTTGTGGACTAGCAAACATTAATGTGCTTGAAGATAACCGGTGGGTCAAAATGTCTACTTTTAACCAAATCTAAATATTTGGTAACTACAGCAGTTCTTGCTGACTACTCATCTGAAAAATAAGACTAAACATTTTTCAAGGCCTCCTTCAGTATCAGTATCCTAGATGATTCTAAATGGGTGTTATTTTAGAACTGAGTCGCAATGTGACTGGAATAATGGACTCTGGAAATGGAAGGGCCATATCCTAACTTGAAGATAAAGTTGCAATGCTGGTATAATCTATTAAGCACTGCATTGAAGTCTATTGAGTAGTAGACCCTCACAGATTCACATTTGGGAACATGATCATTCTAAATAATAATAAATAAAACAATGGTTTTGCTACTGGTTTTACTAGTTTTTAGCAAAATTAATGGAAGTATTTTGTAGGCTATGTCTACACTTAGGGATTTAGGTCGACTTAAATAAGTCAACTTTAATAATGTGTTTTGTGTAGCTACTATGGTGAAGAGGACCCGCACCGCTTGTGCCAGCACTGCTTCTGTCTCCTCCACCTGTGCCTGTATCCAGACAGACATACTGACCATGGATATCTCTACCCAGATCCTGGCATGGACTTGCAAGGACTGTGGCCTGCATTTCCCACTCTCAGACGGTCAGGCTGGGGAGATCATTCAATGTGACAGGTGTCTCCTGGTGGAATCTCTCAGGAAGCAAGTGGGGGAGTTACAGGAGGAGGTGGCCAGGCTCAGGAGTATCCATGCCCTGGAGAAGTTCCTGGATAGCATCCATGAGGAAAAATGCTAGGATGAAGAAACTATCCAGAGGCAAAGGACTGCTTCCATACCCTCGGAGAAGGATGAGATGGCTCAAGCAGAGGGTGGACACTGGCAGCTGGTTACTTCTGGCAGCAGACAGCGCTCTATCCCATCCCCCTTCCCACCCTCCGTTGTGGTAAAGAACCGCTACGTAGCACTACAGACAGGAGATGAGGTGGAAGAAGAGAAGCCATGCACCCTGATGTTGGGAGGATCACAACCATCACACCCAGGAGAAAACGTCGGGTTGTGGTGGTTGGGGACTGTCTTCTGAGGGGGACGGAGGCACCCATCTGTCGCCCAGATAAGGCCTCTCGGGAAGTATGCTGCCTGCCAGGGGCCTGTATCCGAGATGTTACGGAGGGATTGTCGAGAATCATCCGTCCCTCTGACTACTACCCCATGCTCCTCATCCATGTGGGAACCAATGATACTGCGAGAGGTGACCCTCTGCAGATCAAAGGGGACTACAGGGCTCTGGGAGCACGGGTGAAGGAGTTCAGTGCACAGCTGGTGTTCTCCTCGATCCTTCCGGTCAAGGGTAGGGGCCCGAGCAGAGACAGATGCATCCTGGAGGTGAATGCCTGGCTGCAGAGATGGTGTTACCGGGAGGGCTTTGGCTTCCTCGACCATGGGGTACTGTTTCAGGAAGAAGGACTGCTAGGCAGAGATGGACTCCACCTATCCAGGAAGGGGAAGAGCGTATTTGGAAGCAGACTGGCTAACCTGGTGAGGAGGGCTTTAAACTAGGTTCGAAGGGGGAAGGTGACCAAGGCCCACAGGTAAGTGAAACTGAGGGAAACCTGGGGGAAGTGATGGAACTTGGGGGGTTCTGGGGCTGTAACAGCAGGAATAAAAGAGAGGGTAGTTGGAACTGGGGGAGGGATCAAATAATTGTTTTTTATTTCCTGATGAAGCCATAATACCTCAGGCGAGTGGGGAAGGAGGACACTGGGAGAAATTGCAAGGAGGAAGATGCGACAGGAGGGAGAATTGACAGGGCAAAGTAGGGCAATGGGCCCGGTATCTTAGGTGCTTGTACACAAATGCGAGGAGCCTGGGAAACAAGCAGGAAGAATTGGTAGTACTGGCACAGACAAGGAACTATGATATAATTGGAATAACAGAAACGTGGTGGGATAACTTGCATAACTGGAGCACTGCCATGGATGGATATAAATTGTTCAGGAAGGACAGGCAGGGAAGAAGGGGGGGAGGAGTAGTGCTCTATGTAAAAGAGCTGTATGACTGCTCAGAGCTCCACTATGAAAGTGGAAACAAGATGCTTGAAAGTCTGTGGGTTAAGTTTAGGGGAGAATGCAACAAGGGGGATGTTGTGGTGGGTGTCTGCTACAGACCGCCAGACCAGAAAGAGGAGGTGGATGAGGCTTTCTATGGACAACTAACAGAAGTTTCCAGATCGTCGCAGGCCCTGGTTCTTATAGGGGTCTTCAATTATCCTGACGTCTGCTGGAAAGATAATACAGCAGTGCACAGGCAATCCAGGAAGTTTTTGGAGAATATTGAGGACAACTTCCTAGTACAAATGCTGGAGGAACCAACTAGGGGCCTTGCACCTCTGGACCTATTGCTCACAAACAGAGAAGAATTGATCAGGGAAGTAGAAGTAAATGGCAACCTGGGCAGCAGCGACCATGAAATCGTGGAGTTCAGGATCCTGATCAATGGAAGGAAGGAAAGAAGCAGAACACACACCCTGGACTTCAGAAAAGCAGATTTTGGCTCCCTTAGGGAGCTGATGGGCAGAGTCCCATGGGAGGCTGATCTGAAGGGGAAAGGTGTCCAAGACAGCTTGCTGTATTTTAAAGAAACCCTGTTAAAGGCACAGGAAGATAACATTCCGATGTGCAGAAAGAACAGCAAATGTGGACGGCGACCAGCGTGGCTAAGCAGGGAACTCTGCGGGGAGCTGAAACATAAAAGGGAAGCTTACAAGAAGTGGAAGCTTGGACAGATGACAAGGGAGGCGTATAAAGATATTGCTCGGGACTGCAGGGATCAAATCAGAAAGGCCAAAGGGCAATTGGAGTTGCAGCTAGCGAGAGATGTGAAGGATAACAGAAAGGGGTTCTATAAGTATATCAGCAACAAGAAAAGGATCAGAGGTGGTGTAGGTCCCTTACTGAATGGGACAGGCATCCTCGTGGTGGATGATGCGGAAAAGGCTGAAGTACTCAATGCTTTTTTTGCTTCAGTCTTCACAGGGAGGGCCAGCTCCCAGGCTACTACATGGGGTAACGCGGAATGGAGAGAAGAGCGGCCCTCGGTGATGGAAAGTCAGGTTAGGGAACACTTAATGAAATTGGATGTGCACAAGTCCATGGGGCCAGATGAACTGCATCCGAGGGTGCTGAGGGAGTTGGCTGAAGTGATTGCAGAGCCGCTGGCCATTATCTTTGAGAACTCGTGGTGAACGGGGATGGTCCCAGAGGATTGGAAAAAGGCAAATATAGTACCTATCTTTAAGAAAGGGAAAAAGGAGGATCCGGGGAACTACAGACCGGTCAGCCTCACCTCAATCCCTGGGAAAATCATGGAGCAGGTCCTCAAAGAATCCATCCTGAAACACTTGGAGGAAAATAGAGTGATCACGAACAGTCAACATGGATTCACCAAGGGCAAATCATGCCTGACCAACCTGATTTCCTTCTATGATGAGATGACTGGATTTGTGAATGCGGGAAGAGCCGTTGACATGGTATACCTTGACTTTAGCAAGGCTTTTGATACGGTTTCCCACAGCATTCTCGTTGGCAAGTTAAGGAAGTATGGGTTGGACGAGTGGACCGTAAGGTGGATCGAAAACTGGTTAGATCAACGGGCTCAGCGGGTAGGAATCAATGGCTCGATGTCTGGTTGGCAACCAGTAATGAGTGGAGTGCCCCAGGGGTCGGTCTTCGGGCTGGTTCTATTCAACATCTTCATTAACGATCTTGATGATGGAATAGACTGCGTGCTTAGTAAGTTTGCGGATGACACCAAGTTGGGGGGAATGGTAGATACTCTGGAGGGCAGGGGCAGGATCCAGGGAGACTTGGACAAATTGGAACTCTGGGCCGAAAGAAACCTCATGAGGTTCAACAAAGACAAGTGCAAACTCCTGCACTTAGGACGGAAAAATCCCATACACTGCTACAGGCTGTAGACTGATCGGCTAAGTAGCAGCGCTATGGAAAAGGACCTGGGGGTTATGGTGGAAGGGAAGATGAATATGAGCCAACTGTGTGCCCTTGTTGACAAAAAGGCCAATGGCATATTAGGCTGCATCAGTAGGAGTATTGCCAGCAGATCGAGAGATGTGATAATTCCCCTGTATTCGACACTGTTCAGGCTGCATCTGGAATACTGTGTCCAGTTTTGGGCTCCCCACTACAGAAAGGATGTGGACAAATTAGAAAGAGTCTAGCGGAGGGCAACAAAAATGATTAGGGGGCTGGGGCACATGACTTATGAGGAGAGACTGAAGGAACTAGGCTTATTTAGTCTACAGAAGAGAAGACTGAGGGGAGATTTGATAGCAACCTTCAACTACTTGAAGGGGTGCTCCAATGAGGAGGGAGCTAGGCTGTTCTCGATGGTAACAGAGGACAGAACAAGGAGCAATGGTTTCAAATTACAGCTGGGGAGGTCAAGGTTGGATATTAGGAAAAACTTTCTCACTAGGAGGGTGGTGAAGCATTGGAATGGGCTATCTAGGGAGGTGGTAGAATCTCCATCTTTGGAGATTTTTAAGGCTCAGTTAGACAAAACCCTGGCTGGGGTGATTTAGTGGGAGTGGCCCTGCTTTTTAGCAGCAGGTTGGACTAGATGACCTCGTGAGGTCTCTTCGAACCCTATGATTCTATGATTCTATGATATTAAGTTGACTTAGAGAGTCCACACTGGACTCCTAAGTCAACTTAAAGTGGGCCTTACTAACTATAGTAGATTCTCTAAGTCGACTAGTTAGGTCCAGGGAGAGCCAGCCCCGCATGGGGCTGGCTCTCCCCGAGGCAGTAAGCCCCGGAGCGGTCCGGGGAAGAAGGGAGCATGGAGCTCCCTTCTCCCCCAGACCACTTGACTCCCTTCTGGTTGGGACTGCTCAGGTCCCAGGCAGAAGGAAGCCAGCAGCTCGCCTCTGCCTGGAACCCCCATGGGCCTCCCCAAACAGCTGGAGTGCCAGCAATTGCCAGCACGGCTGCCCTCCAGCTCCCAGGGAAACCTCCGGAGGCTTCCCGGGAGCTGGAGCACGGTCCCGGCTAAGAGGGAGCACGGGGCTCCATACTAGCCGGTACCTTAGCGGTCCTGGCCGAAAGGAGCCCCGTGCTCCCTCCTAGCCAGGACCGAGCGGTCCCGGCAAGAAGGGAGCCGGGAGAGCCACCCGCCCCTCCTCGGCCCGGCAGAGCCAGCCATGCACTGGCTGGCTCTGCTGGAACGAGCCAGGAGCGCCTTCTCAGTCCCGGCACAGCCAGCTGGCGCGCGGCTCCCCTCCCTCTGGAGCCCTGGCTGGGGAGCCCTTCCCAGGACAAGGGAGCTACAGTGGCTCCCTTCTGCCAGATAGCCATGTGTTGCTCCCTTGTCCCCCCTGCCCTAAGTTGACCAAGTCCACACTGCTGAAGTCGACTTCTTAAGTCGATGTAAAACTAGGTTTTACAAAATTGACTTTACTTTTCCTTAAGTCAACTTAAGCAACAGCTTAAGTTGATTTAAGGAAACTCCAGTGTGGACGCAGAGTAAATTAAGTCGACTTAAGCAGGCTTAAGTCAACTTAATTTACAAGTGTAGACACACCCGGAGGGAGCGCGGGGCTCCCTTCGGCCAGGACCGCTTGGGTCCCGGCTAGGAAGGAGCAGGGGCTCCCTTCCCCCCTTGCCCTAAGTCGACTTAGGGCGTCCACACTGCTTAAGTCGACTTAAGAAGTCGACTTAAGCATTAAAGTCGACTTTATAGTAGATTTTATAAAGTCAACTTTAAATTTCCTTAAGTTGACTTAAGCAGCAGCTTAAATCGACTTAAGGAAACTCCAGTGTGGACGCAGAGTAAGTTAAGTCGACTTAAGGCTGCTTAAGTCGACTTAATTTACGAGTGTAGATGAACTCTTCATGAGCTGTCACATTACTAAGGCTCCATTACTTTTACGAAACACATTGCCAGGCATTTGCATTTAATTTATACATAAGTCTATGAAGTATCATAAATATTTGACCAAACTAATATAAAAGAAAGATATTCTGTGAATGCTTACTCACAATTTCTTTTTAAGTTTTGTGCTTACATATTTGCTTAATCTCCATGCCAAATGCAAAAATCCTTACTGAGTTTTTACAAGGTCTTTACAGGCAAAACCCCCTCTGGGGATTTGATCTAATATTTGCTAATTTGCAACAGATCTTTCAGACATGAATATGAATTAGCGGGGACTCTGCTTTTAGGATTAAATAAATATGTGCATGTACTTTTGGTTGTGCTCATTATTAAGGTGCAGATCCTGATGCATAAACAAATAAAGGGCATCCAAATATGTGCTGTTGTCGTTGTAGGAATGCTTTTAAAAATCTGTCCCTGTAATGCAGAAAGTTAGAGCCAGACTGCTTGATGTTTAGATCATAGGGATTATTTTGTAGACCGGCCTCTGTTTCACAGCCACATTTTGATTTCTGTAGTAAATTTCTTCACTCACTATGTTTCAAGGGCTTGTTATTGTACACCATGTCAACCAGATAGGTGTTCCATGCAAAGGGGTTGTATGCCATGTGAAAACTCCAATGAGTTAAGTCATTCTGCCAATGTAGTTTACAGAACGTTCAGCTGATTATCAGAAGCAAATAATTTTAAACTAAGGAATATTTGAGGGATGAAAAGTAGAGTAGGAATCCACAGAACAATATCTACAGTAACATTCAGTGGACTGTAAAAAACTACATTAGTTTCTTTAAACTGAATTGATTTCAACCAGTCTTTGCAGATAACCATTGCATTAGGGATAAAAAGGTGAACAGTCAGTTAGTCTTTTCTCTGGTTTGAGAATGACATGCTAGGCATCTAGAATTCAGTACCTAGTCAGAGGGATTAAGCTGTACCTACCCATGACTGACAAAAGGATGTACCAATTCAGTAGCGGAAGACACATCTTGCATTGAGAAAAGGAGGCTGGTGCTGGCAGATAAGTGATACAAAGCTTGGCTCATCACCATGTTTTATGAAAAGCTCAAACCAAGAGTCAGGTTGCAAGTGTGCAGTTTAAAGACAATATTAGTGGAACAAAGATATGTGTGCGCACGCGCACGCACGCACACACACACACACACACACACTAGATGAGCCCCATTTCGCATTGGTTTGGGGAGGAGTCCAGAGCATCACCAGCAATCCAGTTCCAGTGCAGTCCAGCCCTCTAAACTTGGTATCTATCTGGTTGTCTCTGCTTTAGGGAGAGCTGCTGGAATGACAAGGTATCCATGACCTCCTGTTTCACTCACTGGCCCTGTGGGACAATGTTTGCACCTCAGTGCAAAAGCACCATGGAAATGCTAGTGCAAGATTTTTATCTTGGAGGACAATATCTAGAAGACAGTAATGGTATTAGTACACAGGTTTTCCTGGAGAACCGCACTTGTAATATTTGGCATGGTTAATTTTCATAGGTTTAGATTGCCACACAAAATCATTTTTCTAGCTAACATTAGTATTTATTACTAAGAAACAACAATTGTTACATTTGGATACATATGTTGGCAAAAGCAAGAGAGTTATATGAAAAGTTTCACAGCAAAAGCGAAACAGGCACATTTTGCAGACTTTTGGAAAACGGCAAAAACAAGCCTGTCTGTCAGTAAGAAGCTTTAACGCTGTATTTAGCAAATGCACAAGGGGAATTCTGAGAAGAAAAGATCTCAAAAACTATGAGAGAATTTTGAAAATGACAAGTCTGGATGCTATGGGGCAAAGTGTTGTGACTCAAATTGTTATAATATTTTGTATACTTTTCCAAGTTCATATAAAACTTTCACAAAAAATGGAAGGCAAAAATAAAACAAAAAAATGAACAATGTGCTCGTATTGATGCTTACCTGGAAATAGAATTAAAAGCAGACTCATTTACTTAAACTCTCCAAATATGCAGGAGGGGATTCCCTTCAAAAGATGCCAGTTATCTTTAGCAAATAAGGTCTTGTCTATATGGATAATTATTCTGGAATAGCTATCCTAAATTAACTGCATGTTTGGATGCTCTTATTCTGGAATTAGAATACATTATTCCAAATTCCCCATTAAACTAATTTGGAATAAGGCACTTTTATTCCAAAATAAGAGTTAATCCAGAACAGTAACTGTTCTAAATTCATATCTTACCTTATTTTTAATTAATTCTTATGTGTGGACAAGCCGTAGCATGATTTTACACCAGTACTTTCAAAAATCAAGGTATTTCTTACAAGTATAGAAAAGTTTGGGGTAATTTTATGCATCTAAAACAAAACTAGCAATGGGGAAAAAAAACTCTTGTGCATGAGTATGTATGCAGCTATGTGGGTTTTTTCATTGGGTTGACTCAAGCCATCTTATCTGTTGCTGCTTAACGTCAGTAAGTTTAATTTTCCTGTACATGTACTAAGAAATGGAAGGAAACGGTATAACATTGAGTATATAGTGCATGTACTATATAGCACCTATATAGATGTTAATAGTTTTGAACTTTTAATCTTAATAAGCTTGTGTGTGTTAAAAAATGTTTGTGGTAATTCGAGACGCTATCTTACATCAGCATTGGAGCATAGAATATTAGGATTGAAAGGGAATTCAGGAGATCATTTAGTCCAACCCTCTGCTTAAAGCAGGACCAACCCCAACCTAATTATCTTAAAGACCTCTAAGGATGGAGATTCTACCACCTCCCTAGGTAACATAGTCCAATGCTGCACCACCCTCCTAGTGAAAATGTTTTTCCTAATATCCAACCTCGATCTCTCCCACTGCAACGTAAAGTCATTGCTCCTTGTTCTGTCATCTGCCGTCACTGAGAACAACCTGGCTTCATCCTCCCTGGAGCCCCCTTTGGGTAGTTCAAGGGCATTATAAAATCCCCCCTCACTCTTCTCTTCTGAAGACTAATCAAGCCTAGTTCCCTCAGCCTTTCCTCATAAGTCCATGTGCTCCACCCTCCTAATCATTTTCATGGCCCTCTGCTGGAGTCTTTCCAGTTGGTTTACATCCTTCATGTTGTGGGGGAGGAGGAAAAACTGGACACAGTACTCCAAATGAGGCCTCACCTGTGCCTAATAAAGGGGAATAATCACTTCCCTCGATCTGCTAGCAATGATCCCACTAATGCAACCCAATGTGCTGTTAGCCTTCTTCTTGGCAATAAGAGCACATTGTTGACTCAGATCCAGATTCTTGTCCATTGTAACCTCAAGTCCTTTTCTGCAGAACTGCTGCCTAGCCAGCTAGTCCCCAGTCTGTAGTAGTGCGTGGGATTCTTCCATCTTAAGTGCAGGATTCTGCACGTCTCCTTGTTGAACCTCATCAGATTTCTTTTGGCACAAATCATCAGTTTATCTAGGTCACTTTGTATCCTATCCCTACCTCACCAGCATTTCTACCACATATCCTAGCTTAGAGTTACCCTCATTCTTGATGAGGGTGCAAGCCACCCCATCCCCCACATAAACAATGAAAGAAGTTGAACAAAACTAGCTACTAACTCTTGAGGCATTCTGCTTCTTACTGGATGTCAACTAGTCATCTAACCATTGATCATTATCCATTGAGCCCAATGATCTAACCAGCTTTCTGTCCATCTTATAGTCCATTCATCCATCCCACACTTCTTTTAACTTACTGGCAAGAATACTGTGCAAGACTGTTTCAAAAGCTTTGCTAAAGTGAAGGTATATCATGTCCACCACTTTCCCCACATCCACAGAGCTAGTCATCTCATCACAGGAGACAATCACATTGGTCAGGCATGACTTACCAACTTCTGCCTTAACACAGTGGTTCTCAACCTTTTGCGGGTCATGACATGTTGGTAGCGTGTCACGACCCTTACAGGACACACCAATCCCTGCAACCCCAGGCCGAATCCAGCTATCTCCTTGGCTCTTCATGACACACTTACTGCTGTGTGGTGACACAGTGGGTTGAGAACCACTGCCTTAATACATCAGTGTAACTCTGCTGGGAAAACCACATAACCTGGAGGTGTGCCTGGATTGGAATAAAAAAATAGTGGCTCCTGAAGAACCCCTTAGGAGTTGGGAGGGAAGTTATAGGGGAGGAGGGGGGACAGGAGCAGCACCTGAGCTGGTTGCCAGGCTGGTTTGGCTCAGGTAAGCTCACTGGCCCTGTGCATGTGAAGAAGGGTATATAAATCCTGTCACTCCTGCCTGATCTCCCCACTCTCATACCCAGATTAGCAGCTCTTATCCTCCCACCCCTGGGTTTAGCACAAAACTGGGTTTGTTTTCATCTACTGTACCTTGCACTAGTTGCCTTTTTGGATTTCTTCAGCCTCCCTACAGCAGTTCAGGAACACAGCGGTGGGATACAGTTCAAGATGTCACAACTTTTAAGTGGTAAGTGCCCAGTGCAAGTACTCATTTCTCAGGGAGTCTAGTGTCCTAATCTGATTGGAATCAGATTGAAAGGAAAGTATCCCCTAAAAAAGCTGGGGAACAGGGTTGGGGCTCCTCTTGTTGATACAACAAGGGACACAGTCCCCTATTCCTAGCCACTTAATCCTCATAGGAGGAGAGAATAATGGGGTCCTAGCCATGGGCTGGGGACCAGTTGTGGAGGGGTGAGGGGACTACCCGCATCCCTCCACCAGACAGCAATGATTAAAAAAGGAATCATCGTCACCTGTGCTGGAGTTATTGCTGGTTAATACCCAAAGTAATGGCCTAATTAAACCCCATCTTGTCCTTTTTTCAGTATGTCTCAAATTATGTAAATGGAGAGTTTAATGTACATTCTTAGTTTAATGTTACATTATTGTAATATTTTCAACAAATTTATGATTCAGCAGTATATACTGAGACCCCATAGCATATAAAAATCTATATTTTTTTCCTTTTCTTTCTGTTTTACAAAATTTAATGAAAAAGTGATCATGTTTAAAAAATCTTAGTGAAGGAAGATGCTTTGGTGTAGCAGCATAGAAACTTTGAGTATTTGTTTAGTATTAGACTCTGCCACTTGCATTCACATCTATGTAGTCCCTTGTTCTTTGTGCTGGTGAACTCATTAAGACTACTTGAGGAGTAAAGTATTCAGCATTATTAAAGGCAGTAGAGGTGGTCCTTAGAATTTAATGTGCAGAATTCTTAAAAGTCAAGATGTACTTGAAATTTTTCACTTCATACCCTGGGCTGCTTCTAATGTTTCAGATCTCAAACAATGGTGTATGGAGTTATACTACCTGATAACCATGTCAATAAGATATCCATTTATTCTGTTTAATTTCTACTATCATTTTTTGTAATATCATTGCAAAAAACTTATGCATCATTCGCTTAATAATTCACACAGACACATATACGACAAAAGCCAGTCTTGCTCACAGTTCCTGCTCCATAAGTCATCTGTCACTTTCAGTAACGCTGTCTCTTTTTGAAATGTACCAAAGTATGCAGGCCTAATTCAGGTAGTCAGTAAACTGTAGCATCTGCCAGCTAGAGAACATTGCATTGTCTGACAATCCCTCATCCAGCATCTTTGTTTCAGACACAGCAAGTATGTGGTAAGGGTATGGCAGTATTCACAACTGATTAACACATGTTATTACTGAGTTAATTTCATGAAGCTACAATATTACCTGTGACACTTAAATACGCCAGCTTTGCTTCTCTATGTATACTAGTTACCACACATCTGATGAAATATAAAAGTTCCAAATACAATAAGCAATCTGGACTAAGAATGAATGGGTATTGTAATTTTTCTCTATATCATGAGTCAAAATCAGGTTATGATTTAAGGAAAATCAAATGTGGCCTCCAGCCAGTCAGCAACACTGTTCACTGCATTCTGGATTATGAGAGGATATAGTGAATAGTTGTCCATCATGATGGAAGATAAACTAACAAACAGCAAATACTGCTTTTAAATAGTTTATTGTAGGGATTGATGCCACAGCTCTGTGATAACATGCAAGAGATTTACTGTAAAAAAAATGACTAAAATTGGAAACAATCAATGCAAAGTCTAAAATGTATTCTAGATGGAGGATCAAAGAAGACATGATTATATCAGAGTTATTTATAACACTTTGCTTTTATGATCTCCATTACACAATTTAAGGAAACAGGATTTTCTGGCATGTGAAATCTACCCCAGAGCACTGGGTCTGATTCTCTTTTACACCACTCTGACAGTCTATGTGATGTAAATTGTAATGCAACGTAAATATAATTTAACCTCAAAGTTCTGAAAAGGGCTCTTAGTATGCATGCTAATTAGGCCCCAAATCTACAGTTATAAATGTTGACACATAACTATACCAAGACAGAGAGCTCTCCAGTGCTTTTGGTACAGAATGTTGCTGCTGAGCTGCTCTTCCCCCGGAAAATAGTACGAGGCATTCTGACTGATGCACAGTGCCTCCTTGAATTCTCTATCAGCCTTTTAAGGGCAAGTAGCATATCACCACCTGCCCTCACCCTGCAGAAGGCCAGCCAGCTCCTATTAGATAGTGTATAGGATACCTTCCATTGCCTAACCCTTGCTCTCCTTTTAGTGGGTTGTTCCCACAGCTTGGCAATAGCCCATGTGCTCTCCTTAGGGTCTGGCTGCCATTCTGCATAGCCCTTCCACAGACTCCTTCCCCTCCACTGCCTGGCCGCATAAGGGTGGAGGGGGCATTATCTTGCCCTCAGTGCTGATGCATTCCCAAAAAATTCAGTTCAGATAAATCCCTGAAGTTCAAATGTTTAGTTGAAAGCATTGAGACTGTAGAATGAGGCTGAAAATCCCACATCACCAGCCTGAATCATGGGATTTCAGCACTTTGATTCATTTCCATCCAGGGCTGGCATCACTCTGTGCTCATAAAAAGTTAAATAACTTTTTCAAATGTCAGGTCTGATTCTGTAATCTACCTAAGCATTTTATGTGACTGCCCATCACTGTCATATCTGAGCATGTTCCATCTAAAATAAATAGCAATAGGAAGGTCCCAAGTGGACCCTACTCTTCCCTTTTCGGAGTTAAACCTCTGGTAGGTGTAAGGGGGGTTTTGCTAGAGATTTAGGTAAGCAAATAGTCTAAGTATTGCGAGTGTCATTTTTATGTTGGAAAGACATTTCTGATCCAATGCACTTATAAACATATTGCAGGCTTTTTAGCTTAAATAAGCATTCGAAGCAGAGCATCTTATTTTCATAGGCTATGTCTACACTTACTAAAATTAGTTCCAATTAGTTAGTTCGAACTAACTAATTCAAACTAATTTTAGTTAGTTCGAATTAACTTAATTCGAACTAGAAAAAATTAGTTCGAACTAAGTAAGTGCCATTCATGGCACTTGCTTAGTTCGAATTAGCAATCTCCATTGATTTCAATGGGCCGGTTAGTTCGAACTAAGAAATTAGTTCGAACTAACATGGCCACATTGGTTAATTCCAACTAACTAGTTCGAATTAACCCTTACTTCTAATACCCTATTCGAAGTTATTAGTTCGAATTAAGGAAGCCCTTAAATCGAACTAATTAAAGCCTAGTGTAGCCATGGCTTTAGTTAGTTCGAATTAAGCTTCCTTAATTCGAACTAACTTGCCAGTGTGGACATAGCCATAGATGTTCATATTTGGTGATTCTGCTTGTTCTGTTTGGATCATTTCATATTCCCTTTGACCAAATATACCAGGCCTGAGATGCAACTCAGAACAACCTCTTCAAGAAGCTCAATTTGGGGAGACAGACTTCTTTGCCTAGTGGAATGAATTTGGGGTTTGAACCCCTACCCCACAAATGACAACTTTACACCTTTGTTCCTTGTGTACCAACTGCCCCACACATCTTTAATGTAACCCCTGCTATTGTAGTAAAACATGCTGTGGTGTAATTGCTTTAATACATGTGAAGTAGCTGTAGGCAGCTGCGGATCATCATGTCCTTTTTTTTCTGCTGACTCATTGGTCAGCAGAAAATAGGATGAGTCCCAGATGTTCGCACATGATAGACTCAGAAGACCTGAAAAGAGTCCAGTGGGAATCACTGACAGGTGCTTCTTTCTTACAAATACAAGAGCCAACCTAGGAAAAAGAGGTCATATTTTAAACTAAATGGAATGTTATGGCAATTTCTGAAATAATTACAGAATATTTGCTCTCAGGTCTAGAGACTCAGAGCTAGTGGAATGTTAGTTTGCAGAGCTTTACCACCCTTTTCTGGGATGAAACCCTTCCATTAGTTAACAAAAGGCAACCAATCCCTTCTGTAATATATACAGGATGGTGCTGAATACTTAAACATTATCATGGGTAGAGGAGAGGGGTTGAGGGATATGCGCAACAATTAGTCAGACAACTGAAGGTTTAGTTACTTTTCAAGGTAACAGATAGCAGTTCTCAACTAGTGGGTCATCAACCACTACTGGGATGTGTGTGCAGTCAGGTGGCAAATGGTTTTTAAAAAAGACTCCATTATATTTGCAATGCAATTTTTAGTTTTATAAGTGGGACACTAGATTTTAAGATTGAAAATTGCTTTAATGGGCGTTAGGAGACATAGGCTGGGGTACTTGAAGGTCATTTATACCAAATGATTCTATCAGCCACACTCTATGGGCCAGAAAGGATCATTTTCTACTATGACAGCTAAGTGCACTGCTCAAAGTAAATCAATTAGACATAGCCATAGGATCATAAGTTAGACATGGGAAATACCAGACATGTCAGTCCCTCACCCTGCAAGGTCTGGATACTGTCTTCCAGTAGAATATGTACCAGATATTAACTCATCCTGTCATATACTTGATCTGACTGAAAAGGCCAAGTGATATATCAAAGACATGTTTTCTGAGACTAAGATATACAGTGTGATATGAGGGTATTGGCAGCCTCACTTGGGTATCAGTACCCTGCATCATTGTAACAGGGCATCAAACCTAGGGCTCATCCCTCAGAGGGAGGGTAACATGCAGGGCTCAACTGCATCATCAACTCAAGACGTGTAGGAGGGGGCAGTACAGAGTTGGTCCATCTCTGAGGGAAATCCCAGAAGCATTGTGCCTCAGGCAAACACACAGCCATCAGCCTCACATGCAGGATCAGGGAGTAGAAGTAGGGGCCCACTTCCTCCGTGCCCTCCCCTCCCCACCCTTGTGAAGGTTAACGCTTGCAGCGGAATAGACTTTTCTCACCGGTTTGCATGTGGCCAGGTCAAGATGAGATTTCTTGATCCTGCCCCTTACATGTTTGCACAAGGTAAGCATCCCAGCCCCCTTTGCCCTCACCTTATATTTATTCAACTTTTTGTTCTTAACAACGGTAATGTTAATTTCAAGCCCTGGATAGCTCGTGCCGTTGTCAATCTTGTGCTCAAAGTGTTTTGTCTATGAGGTTTTTTTTGTTTGTTTTTCACTTGTCATTGATTATAATGTGTGGTTTTTTCCTTCTTATTTTGTCCTCTGAAGATAATTACTTACATAGCCATTCCACATTGTTTGGCATTGCTTTGGTCGAACTCTGCTACACCATACATCCCTTTGTGCAGCTGTCACTGTGACAGTGCCTCTCTGGGGCGGTCTCCAGCAACTGGTTAGCATTACCCTCCCCTTGTGAGTGCTAAGTGGATATGCTGTATTTTCCTGTGACAGCTGGGCCTTTTTATTTAAGCCTTATTGGATTTGATAGTTACCTTTGGAGAATGTCTTTTTCACTTGTTTATTTCCAAGGTCTCCTGTCAGTCCAGAATGTGAAAGACAAAAGAAAGCCCTGAAGTTGTGAATCATGATGCACCCACACTGGGTACCAAATGTTGTGGCAATGTTGTTTTTTGGCAAGGTATTTCATAAGGTTATCTGCATCAGATCAGAGGTGTGGTGAGAAGAGGGAGGGAAACTGCTTCAAACTTTTGTTCTGAGCAAAGATTTTTATTAGTTACTTTATTTTGATCAGACAACAGAGTCCTGTGGCACTTTTAAAGACTAACAGATTTATTTATCGCATGAGCTTTC